>OZ012739.1:526574647-527234647 GCA_963859935.3 Lathyrus sativus
AGTCATAGTCAATGCAGTGGCAGTTGGTTCTGGTGGAGGAGGAGGTGGAGGAGCATCCAAACACAGCAGAGGTTCAGTCTTGTTGACAATCTAGAATTGAGTTCTTTCAGCTTTGAGCTTTGCATCATCAGAACAGATGTTCTTCAGATTAGAAGCCACAGTGTTGAATCTATTGAGAAATCCTTTCCAAATGATGTCAGTCTCATTTGCATCCATAGTTTCAGAACATCTTTTCTGAACAGTACCTAAAGACATCTTTATTTCTTGCAAAAACGTTTGAAATAAATGTTCAATATTAAGTCTGGGTGGAGGTTTAAGCAAGGTTTCCAGAGTCATCTGTTTAGGCTTTGGAGTGGGTGGTATCAGTGGTTTTGGAATGGAAATCAGAGGAGGGGGAACATATGGAAAGAATGGAATTTCTGGTTTCTAAGGAAGGGATCTGTTTAAAGCATTAAGCAGATTTGGTTGAGGTCTGGTGCATGGGTAAACAACATCAAAGAATGCATTAGAGTATGGTACGAATGCAGAGTTTGATTGCTTATCAGATGCAACTGTGTTATCAGATGCAGGATGCAGAGCTGAAACAGCAGCTTTACCAGATGTAGCAGATATGGTGGCTAATGATCCTTCATTGTTCATAGATTGAATATATGAAAGGATTACAGATGGGAGGGCCTGAGTGAGCTTTGGTTTTAGAGGTTCCAAAGGTTCAGAAGGCTCAACTCTATCATAAAAATCTTTAAGTTTGAAACCATAAGATAAGTTATGATAAAGAGAAGACACTTGGGCACAAGATATTCCAGATGATGATGGATTAGAAGTAGGAACAATCATCTCAGATGAAGTTACAGGTGGGGGCATAGGTTCTGGAATGGTAGTTTTGGTAGTTAAGGTTGATTCAGGTTCAGGTTCATGAACAGGGTATTTGTCAGATGGATTAATCAGAAAGTCAGGATGAATTTCTGATTCAGATGAATTTGAAGATGTTTCAGGTGTACAAGAGGTAGAAGAAACTTGAAACACTGTTTTTAATGGAGTGATGTCAAGAACTTCTGTCTCAGGGATATGAGATGGTTCTGAAGGAATATCAGGTTGTTGAGATGGTGGTTCAGATGAAACAGGAGCAGAAGTTACTTTAGAGGGTTCAGGAGTAACAGGTGCTACAGGTTCAGAAGATGGAATTGTTGATGGTGGAATGACAGAGTCTTTTTGTGGTTGATCTTCTGTGGTTTGTTTTTCTGGATGATTTTCTGTTTGTGGTTGTGCAGAGTTTTGTTTATCAGAATTTTGTGGTAGTTCTGATGTTTGTGGTTCTATTTGTTGTGGTTCTGTTGATTGTGGAACAGTTGGTGAAGAACGTGGAGTGAAGTGTTTGATGTGTAATTTGGGTTGAGTTGGTTTTGATACAGAAGAAGTGGGTTGTTTCTGAGGTGATACAGAACTGGGGGCAGCAACAGATGTTGTTTGAGTGACAGGGGGTTTGGGTACAGACTTAATAGATGAATCATTAATAACAACATTTTTAGAAGTAACAGAAGCTTTAGTACCTTTGAGTTTAATCCTTTTTTGCAGAGATAGCTTCTCCAGAATCTTTTCTCTTCAGAAGATCCTTGGGATTCTCAGCAATCTTAGCCTTCTTCTGGACAGGTTCAGATTCTGCTGCAGGTTGAGGTCTTTTCCTCTGAAGTGGAACTTCTGCTTCTTCTTCTTCTCCTGCATCTGGCAGTGGTTGCTTAACAAGTTGAAACACATTGGCTGGAACAGGCACTCCTTCCCTTTTGCATTCCTCTATATACATCAGAACAATGTGTCTAGGTTCTTCAGCAAAGAATAGAGGAAAATCTGATACTGGAACTCTTTTATTCAAATCAGCCATATTTAACCTCTTTGGAGCAGTAGTAAGTTCATCTACAATCTTAAGTCTCAGAAGGCTTTTAGCGTTCAGAGGCTTTCCCATAATGAACTCTAGTTCTTCTGTAACACCAGCATCATACAGAGCAGCCACTAAACCATTTTCAGTGAGAAGATCTGAGAGCAGCCTTCCAAAAGGTATCCAAGTCCTGATCTTCTGGCCCTTTTCTTTTACAGATTCTCTGGATACGTTGATGTGATTCCACAGATGCATGAACAATAAGTAAGGAAGATCTACCTTATTACTCTGACTAAGGCAGTACATAAAATAGATCTGTTCATTGTTGACATAATCTGGGGAATTTGTTGACTTTCTGTGATGTATGCATCCCATGAAGATCTTGGCCCAAATCTTGTAGTCAGGCTTCAGATCTTTGAATCTGTTAGAGGCTTGTCCAGCAGTCATAACCTCTTCATAAACTTCATCCATATCAACACGCCCAGCTGGCAGATGTGAAACACCATCTGTTTCTTCATAACCAATCAGTCTTCTAATTAGATCCTCTGTGATGATGATCTCCTTTCCCAGCACAGATGATAGAATAAACTTTGGATACACAGATGCATGAATCCAAAATTCCTTAACAAGCAGAGGGTAAACTGGTTCAAATAGTCTATCAAAGTATTTCACCCAACCTTGAGCTCTAACAATGGAGCGAAAATCAAACCCATTGTCAGCCAAAGAATCAAATTCCACCATAGATTCACACAATACTTCTAGTTTATCAACTGGTGTGAGAAGAGTTCTCTTAGGAGGAGTATATGGATTTGCACCTAGGTTATCTGAAGTCACAGCAGCCATTGTTGATTGAAACTGTGCAGTTGTTGATGAAGAAGACGCCATTGAAGAATGCTTTTTAGAACACTTAGGTTTTAAGTTTTTGTGAAGAGAGAACAAAAGATGAAAATGCATATAAATTCTGAGAGTAAAAAGTGTGAAAGTGAATACACATCAAGTATTTATACTAAACACATAGGCACACCAAGAGACAGAAATAACGCACGTTTGAGCAGCATTAAATGAAAAGAATAAAATCATTTCAAATAATAAATGCTTCTGACAGATTTGGGGGAAAAACCAAGATATTTACTATTCAAATTTCACCTCAAATGTCTTTTCAGTTGTCCACACGCCACCTCTTCATATTTTGTGGGACACGTGTTTGCTTGCATGCTGTTCTGAATTCTCTCAAGAAATGAAACGTTAGCCACGTTCAGATCTTCTAAAGATGGTTAGTTCAGATTTTCACATCAGAAATAATAATCAGAATAGAATAAATGAACAGAAGAAATACTTCAGATCATTAAACATTTTGCATCTGAGAGGTTGCTTCTGATAAATATTACTCTGGACAAAAATCCATACAAATATTTTTCAAAATGAACTTAAATCTATCTTCAGCAAGGGGTTTTGTAAAAATATCTGCCCATTGATGATCTGTATCAACAAAGGCTAAATTTATGATTCCCTTCTGAACATAGTCTCTGATGAAATGATGTTTAATTTCTATATGTTTTGCCTTAGAATGCAAGATTGGATTTTTTGACAAACATATAGCAGAAGTATTATCACAAAAGATAGAAAGATTACTCTCATAGATTTGATAATCTTCTAATTGACTCTTCATCCAGAGCATCTGAGTACAACATCCAGCAGCAGCAATGTATTCTGCCTCTGTAGTTGATAGTGCAATGGTAGGTTGCTTCTTGCTGTACCATGAGATCAGATGACTTCCAAGAAACTGACAGTTTCCAGAAGTGCTTTTACGTTCAACTCTGTCTCCAGCATAGTCAGCATCACAGAATCCAACTAATGAAAATTCATCAGATCTTCTGTAACACAAACCCATGTTAGCAGTACCTTTCAGATACCTTAGAATCCTCTTAACAGCTGTTAAGTGTGATTCTCTAGGATTTGATTGGAATCTAGCACATAAGCAGACACTAAACAGAATATCTGGTCTAGAAGCAGTCAAGTATAGAAGAGATCCTATCATACCTCTGTAGAGTTTTTGATCTACCTTCTTACTTACCTCTTCCTTACCTAGAGTGCTTGTAGGATGCATTGGAGTCTTTGCCATTTTGCTATCAACCATGTTGAACTTTTTCAGAAGCTCTTTAACATATTTGGTTTGATGTATGTAGGTACATTCTGGAGTCTGATTGACTTGGATTCCCAAAAAGAATCTCAATTCTCCCATCATGCTCATTTCAAATTCTTCCTGCATACATTTAGCAAACTCCTTTCCAAGCGTAATATTTGTTGATCCAAAAATAATGTCATCTACATAAATTTGACAAATCAACAGATCTTTCTTAACAGTTTTACAGAATAGAGTTGTATCCACTTTTCCTCTGATAAAATTTTTCTTCAGAAGGAAGTTGCTCAACCTCTCATACCAAGCTCTGGGAGCTTGTTTTAATCCATAAAGGGATTTCTTTAATTTGAAAACATGATCTGGAAAGTTTTCACTTTCAAAACCAGGAGGTTGGTGGACATATACTTCTTCTTCTATAATACCATTAAGAAAAGCACTTTTAACATCCATCTGATACAGAGTGATGTTATTCTGTGCAGCAAAAGAAATAAGAAGGCGTATAGATTCTAACCTTGCCACTGGAGCATATGTCTCAGTGTAATCAATACCTTCTTGCTGACTGTATCCTTGAGCAACCAGCCTTGCCTTATTCCTTTCTACTTCTCCCTTTTCATTCAGCTTATTTCTGAAGACCCATTTTGTTCCAATAATATTGAATCCATTAGGTCTAGGAACCAGATCCCAAACTTCATTTCTGGTGAATTGATTCAGCTCTTCTTGCATAGCTATAATCCATTCATTATCTTCCAGAGCCTCATCTACAGATGTTGGTTCTATTATTGACACTAAGCCAAATAAAGAAGATTCAGAAGTTCTGAGAAATGATCTTGTCCTTATTGGATCATCTTTCTTTCCAATTATCACATCTTCTGGATGAGAAGATTTGATTCTGGAAGAAGATCCTCTGACAGTTGGTCTATCAGAAATATGCAAGTTGTTTAGTTGGGAAGTCAAAGGTGTAGCATCTGGGGTTGCTTCAGATTCTTTGATTTTTGCCTTTTCTGCCTCTGATCCTTCAGAGTCTGTGAGAATCACTTCTCTATCTGCAGAACTTTCAAACTGCTTTGGCTTTTCAGAGCCAAGCATATCATCAAATCTAACATGAATAGATTCTTCAACAATCTGTGTTTCAGTGTTGAATACTCTGTAGCCTTTAGAGCGTTCAGAATAACCAAGCATGAAACACTTCTGTGCTTTGGAATCAAACTTGTTCAGATTATCTTTAGTATTAAGCATGTAACAAATACATCCAAAAGGATGAAAATACGAAATGTTAGGCTTTCTGTTTCTCCACAATTCATAGGGAGTCTTTTCCAGAAGAGGTCTTACAGACACTCTGTTCTGAATATAACAAGTTGTGTTAATTGCTTCTGCCCAAAAATGTTTTGCCAGATTTGTCTCATTGATCATGGTTCTGGCCATCTCTTGCAATGTTCTATTTTTCCTCTCTACAACTCCATTTTGTTGTGGAGTTCTAGGGCAGGAGAAATCATGTGCAATGCCTTTTTCAGAAAAATATTTTTCAAAATGTTTATTTTCAAATTCCCACCATGATCACTTCTGACTTTAATAATTTTGGAATCTTTTTCAGTCTGGACTTGATTGCAGAAGTCAAAGAACACAGAATGAGACTCATCCTTGTGTTTTAGAAACTTTACCCATGTCCATCTGTTGTAGTCATCTACAATGACTAACCCATACTTCTTGCCTCTGATGGATGCAGTTTTCACTGGTCCAAACAGATCAATGTGAAGTAATTCCAATGGTCTGGAGGTAGACACAACATTTTTTGATTTAAAATGAGATTTTGAAAATTTACCTCTTTGACATGCTTCACACAGAGCATCTGAGTTGAACTTCAACTTAGGAAGTCCTCTGACCAGATTGAGTTTATTAATCTGAGATATACGTCTCATATTAATATGCCCCAATCTTCTATGCCAGACCCATTGCTCATCATTCACAGATAAGAGGCATTTTACATTTTGAACTTTAAGTTCTGAAAGGTTAATTTTATAAATGTTGTGTTTCCTCTTTCCACTGAATAGGATAGAGCCATCCTTTTGACATACAACTTTGCAACATTTTTGATTAAAGATTATATCATAACCATTGTCACTTAATTGACTTATGGACAATAGATTATGTTTCAATCCTTCAACTAACAGAACATTAGTAATAGAGGGAAGCTTACCATTTCCAATAGTGCCAGATCCAATGATCTTGCCCTTCTGGTTCCCTCCAAACTTCACGTCCCCTCCAGATCTAAGTTCCAGGCTTTGGAACATAGACCTTTCTCCTGTCATGTGTCGTGAGCATCCAGAGTCCAGGTACCATGATTGGTGTCCTGACTTTGCTGCTAAGAACATCTGCAACAGGAATTATTTTGTCTTTAGGTACCCAGATCTTCTTGGGTCCTTTGAGGTTAGTTGGTTTATAGGTTTGTCTAAACTTCTGTTTTGCAACATAATGTTTATTCTGAATTGCCTTTGGTTTAAGCACATAAGTACTCTTCTCAGAGCTTGTGTGTTTAATGTCATTCAAGTGACCAAATTTGAATTGAGAGTACAGAGGTGTCTTCCTGATGAAAAGTGTGTCAACAGGTTTTGGATTGCTTCCAGATGAAGACTCATATCCAATGCCTCTTCTGTTGTTTCCACTAACACCATAGATCATGGAAGCCATCTTGCTTCTGTCTATGCTCTTAGTGAGAAACCTCTGAAAACTAGAGTCATATTTTTCTAAAATATTTTCACAAGACTTAGTTTCAGAATCAGATTCTTGTTGAGTTCTATCAAAATCATTTTTGATTTTTAAATTTATTTCTTTCTGCTCAACAAGTTATGTTTTCAGAAGATCAATCTCAGATTCAAGATTGCTTTTCAGCTTCTTGTATTTGAGTTTGATGTTGTTGTAACTTGTAAGAACTTCTGTTAAAACTTTAATGAGTTCTTCTTTGGTAAGTTTAGCCATTACCTCTTCTGCATCATCATCAGATTCAGATTCTGATTCATATCCAGAGGTACCTTCCTCTTGATCCTCTGTCCTGGCCATCAGTGCAACGTTTGCACATTCTTCTTCTGATTCAGAAGATGACTCACACTCATCTGAGTCATCCCATGTTGCCATCAGAACCTTTTTCTTCTTGTTGAACTTCTTCTTAGGTTTTTCTTTCAGAAGTTTAGGGCAGTCATTCTTGTAGTGCCCAGGTTCTTTGCACTCATAGCGCACCACTTCTTTCTTGGCAGATCTTCTGTGACTAGAAGATTCCTTTCTGTTGTCAGATCTTCTGAAGTTGTTAAACTTCTTTCCCTTGTGCTTCCAGAGTTTGTTAATCCTTCTGGACAACATGGACAACTCATCTTCTTCTTCAGAAGAAGATTCTTCAGAGCTTTCTTGAATGACCTGCAAAGCTTTAGCAGTTTTGTTAGATTTTAAAGCTATGGATTTACCTTTATCTTTCTTCTGGGGTTCATCTTCCTCCAGCTCAATTTCATGGCTTCTCAAAGAACTGATAAGTTCTTCTAAGGAGATCTTGTTCAAATCTTTTGCCATCTTCAATGCAGTCACCATTGGTCTCCATCTGGTGGGAAGACTTCTGATGATTTTCTTGACATGATCTGATGTTGAGTAGCCCTTGTCCAGAACTTTCAGACCAGCTATAAGAATCTGAAATCTAGAAAACATAGTTTCTACATTTTCAGAATCTTCCATTTTAAATGCCTCATACTTCTGTATGAGCGCCAGAGCCTTTGTCTCTTTAACCTGAGAGTTTCCCTCTTGAGTCATTTTGAGTGATTCAAACATGTCATGAGCAGTATCTCTGTTAGTAATCTTCTCATACTCAGTATGAGAGATTGCATTAAGCAATATAGTTCTGGCTTTGTGGTGATTCTTGAAGTCTCTTTTCTGCACTTCAGTCATTGATTTTCTATCAATCTTTTTGCCATCCTCACCAGTAGGATGTTCATATCCATCAATGACCAAATCCCAAAGATCAGCATCATACCCAAGAAAAAAACTTTCTATTCTATCTTTCCAGTAGTCAAATTTTTCTCCATCAAACATTGGAGGTTTGGTACTGATCCTATCCCTCTCTTCATATTTATTGTTGATATTTGACATTGAATTATCAGCCATGATAACAAATAAATATATTGATCAAAGTATATCTCCTCTGGATCTTTACTGACACTGTTAAGTGATAGCACACTCAGAACCGGAGCTCTGATGCCAACTGAAGGTGAGATAATACTTAGAAGGGGGGGTTGAATAAGTATGGAAAATTAATACTTGAAAATAATCACACAATTATTTTTATCCTGGTTCGTTAAACAACTACTCCAGTCCACCCTTCCAGAGTGATTTGCCTTTCTCAACAAGGACTTAATCCACTATTAAATCAAACTGATTACAATAGTATCACCTAAGAACTACAGTTCTTAGTCTTCTCAAGAGCTACTGATTCACACTGAATCCTCTTAAGGAATATCCTTTACAAACAATGTAAATTAAATACAAGAGTTTTTAATGCTTCTATAAAGCTATAATCACAACAGTGATTTTTCTCTTAAGTTTAAGTACAATGAGATTCTATGAAGAATAAGAATGAGAGATTAGAGAATATAATTCTTTCTTTTCAGCAAGTGTGTAACTGAAGAATGAAGTGAGGAACTCCTTTTGTAGGCAGCTGAATCATGCACGTTGAAAAGAGAGTCTCAAAAGGTCTGAGCCTTTTTGTCTTCACATGTACTGACCTTTCCTTGAAATAGATGGCACAGATAAATCCTTTTTGTCTGTGTAAGAGTGTCTAGCACAAATAAGGAAAGAGACGTTGAATAGTTCCAACGAATATATTCTTGAAAATACTTCTTCAGTTTCAGCAAGTTCTTCAGAGTCTGAATGGATCAGAGTCTTCTGATGAGTTTCAGAACTATGCTGTAACAGAGTCTTTTGCAGCGTGTGTGCTTCTAGCGTGTTGATCATCAGAGCATCTTGACACAGAACTTCAGTACTTGGCAGCGTAGGTACTTTCAGAAACTTCTGTAGATCAATGCTTTGAGAAACTCTTCAATCAATATTCTTCTATACTTCTGATGCTTCAGCTTCAGATGCTTCTGATTATCTTCAGATGCTTCTGACTATCTTCAGATGCTTCTGACTCAGAATGTTCTGGAGCTTCTTGCTTCAGATCCTTCTGGAGACTACGCTCAGGATCTTCTGTAAGGAGCAAACAGATTCTTCTGTAAGGTGCATCTGGCGCTACAGAGTCAGAATAGCTTCTTGTATTCAAGGCAGATTTGCTTCTAGAGAGTTAATATAATTTTAATCTGCAGTAAAACTCTCAAACAAATTTTAGAGTATATAATTCTTAAATATAAATTTCCTAACAGTTATCATCAAAACAAAGAGTAATTATTAAGAACCAATCTGTGTTCTAACAGTTTATTCACCAATGCATCATATAAAGATGATATATGCAAATCATAGAGGCCAACTCGCTACTCTATGCAAATGCAATTGCAAATGCGGTACCGACTCAACCATCTCAAGTTCACTCAGGAACTTATTAGAACCATCGCTCACACCTCTCATAGGCACACGATATTCTTGGATTGCTCACACCTCTCATAGGCACACAATCGTTCAATAGATTCTCCTAGGAATCAAATATTATCCAGCAGATTCTCCTAGGAATCAATTCAACAAATTCTCCGAGGAATCAAATATTATTCAGCAGATTCTCCTAGGAATCAATTCAACAGATTCTCCGAGGAATCAAATATTATCCAGCAGATTCTCCTAGTAATCAATTCAACAGATTCTCCGAGGAATCAAATATTATTCAGCAGATTCTCCTAGAAATCAATTCAACAGATTCTCCGAGGAATCAAATATTATTCAGCAGATTCTCCTAGGAATCAATTTACCCATTGCTCAAACCCCACATGAGAATACAATGTTTAAGGATTGCTCACACCCCACAAGGGCACACAATCGTTCAGCAGATTCACCGAGGAATCAATCAGCACAAGAATGTATATCATGATGCTTCACATGCAAAATGACTCCATACAATTCTTGAAATGCATACATATTCATAATGTTTTCATGCATTCTCATCTCATCTAATCTCATACAATCATCATACATTCATAATGAATATTCATATTGTATTCATCATTTATCATATTCTATCGCATACAATCAATATGCATTCACAATATCATGCCAAACAACCACATTTGACACTTCACAATTCACAATCTAGGATTCACGCCATACGGCTACCCACAGCACATCTTATCACAATAGTACACAAACTATACATTTCAGATAAGGATTAAACACAATCGAACCAAACAATCAACATTGGATGGAAGACACAAGAAATGGAAAATGCTGTCACACTTGCTGACCTTCGTCTGGCGAACGCTAGCGAATCTGCGAACTCAGAACCCCAAATTGTCCAAGATCACCAAATGATCACAAAATCAACTGATTCAATCCCAACTAGTTCCAGTAGTTTTAGCCCAACATTACCCGACTAAACTACTCCATTTATTCCGAATTCTAACCGTTCAAACATCGATTCTTACCGATTGATCCATTTCGACCTAAAATGGAAAAAGATGGAAAACTCTCCAAAAAATCCAAACACACACATACATAATCATAGACATCGATAAGATAATAAGATATCACACCCTTACCCAATTAAATTGATTCCTAGATGCTTGATCTTGAGCTATCCAAGCTTTCCTCTATTTTCTCCTCTTCTCTCTTCTTCCTCTTTCTTTCTCTTCCTTTCTCTTCTTTCTATTTCTATCTCTTTTCTCTCCTCTTTCCACTTATATTTCTTTCCATTCTATTTCTCTCAAAATATCTCATAATTCCTTTCTCACAAAAATGTCCAACTTAACATTGATTAGGAATATCTCAAATACTCTCCAACTTAATTTCCCAAAACTCCCCAAATGACAAATATCACAATATGCACACATAACATATTAACACATAATTTCCATAATTAAAATAATAATCACCCAATTAATTAAAAGACTCAACAAAAATGGGGAAATCCGAATTGGGGCGTTACATGATTAATTTTGGATAATGGAATATAGACATACTCATTGTAAATTTTTTGGATATAGTAGACATTATGGTTAAGAGTAAGACAAATTTCATGTACCAATAAAAAACTAAGTGGACGATAAAAAAGGTGAAAGAAGTAGACAACTCAAGATTAATCTTTAATACACCAGAAAATTTAGATCAAGAAATAGGATGGTGATTATTATGGACAAGGAGTGGAAATAGGATATTATGGATGTTAAAAGAGTAGGAGATAAAATCATAGTCTTGAAATTTATAGTAGAACATGATGACTGGTTGTCATCATGTAATTTTATCAAGCATTTTTCGTTTGTTTTAAGTTGTTTTCAGTACAGTGAGTCTTAGTTTTAAGAGAAATATGGAAGAAACTCAAGAATTTGAATAAATATGTGTTAGTGTTGAAAAGTTAGTGTTGAAAAGTATATTTTCGGCAAATATTTTTAATATCGTATCCACAAAGATTGATGTTATTACCGCCGTTCTATAATTTTGATTGCTGTAAGTTCAAAGGTATTCAAATTTTTTGTTGATGAATAAATTGTTCTTTTTACTTATAAGAAAAATAGGACAATAAAAATAGTTTTAGAATAAAATTTAGAAGCCTTGTCAAGATTGAGTTTCATTATCTTTGTTCTTTATGTATTCTTAATATAATATGCATGCATTCAAACTCCATTGATAATATTCAAGTGTCCTCTCAATAATATTTATGTCTAAATAAAATAGTGATAGTTACTATATAAATCCTTAGACGATCTCTCCATCTAACTATTGATATAATAATCTTGAATGTTTAACACAATAGAAAAAATAGTGAATAAATCTATCTCTACAATTTATTCTCTACTTAAAAAAATATTTAATTCAAGAATCAAACTACCTTTCTCAACAATAATTCAATTCTAATTTTGTAATGTAAAGAGAAAAAATATTATTCCTTATCAAAGATGAAGTTTGTTACATGCAAGGATACAAATGTTACATAAACAACAAAAGATAACTACTACCTCAACCTTGCCAAGAAGGAATTTAGCTACTCATCATCTTCATTGATTCCATGGAAAATTCTTCAAGAATTTCTTCTTGCATCCAAAAAACTCTCTAAAGACAAGAAAATCCTCTAAAATCTTTCTAAGATCACCTTACAAACCTAAGAGATACTAAGACTAAAGGGTGAAATGATTGTGTCTTACATGCAAGGGAAAAGTGCAATAAATAGGCTATGGGGTGCCACCCTACAAAAAGTGGTTTTTCTTCCAAGACATGACATGTGTCATTAATTAGCAAGTGGCTGATTTCACCCAGTTTGCGGCGCAAACTGCCCAGCTTGAGAATTCCTTGCTTTGCTTTGTGATTCCTCATCAATTCCTTTCCCAAACTTTTATCCTCACGAGTTGCTCTGGAGATCATTCTTTTCTTGACATACATTCTACAAAACTAGAGAAAAGTGAAATATCTATTCGAAACAAAACAAAATAACTAAAATTGAATGTTTTACTAAATTGTGATAAAAACCTGTGTGAATTTAATAAGAAATCGTTAAAAAGGGACCGATAAAATATATAAAAATTAATACCAATTGGTCCCTAACAATTAGCTTGGAAATTTTAGCTAAATATTTTAACAAATAATGGTAATGATCATGTTTGAAAATGCTAAGTGTCAAGAGCCTCAAACATAGCTTTGAAATATTAATTATGTCGACTAAAGGTAGATTTTTTGTTTGTATTGTAAAAGTTTCTTTGGTTTTAGAGAGATTCAAAGTCCAACATAGTATTGGTGTTTGTCAAAAGGTAATTTGAATTAGATTGATTCAAAGTCCACCATAGATTTGGTGTTTATGTTAGAAGAATGTCAGAGAGGTCTTGGTGTGAGGTTTGTACAAAGATCTAACATAGTGGAAAATCCTTCAAGGTATGAAGAGACTAGATGTACCCTTAAGTTTGAAAGGGGAACTAGGATAAATCTCTTGTGTCATTTACATTTATGCTATTTATTTATGCATTTTTTGTTCTAAGTTTATCATTGTTTTTCTAGAAAAATAAAAAGAAAAAAAAACAAGAAAAATCCATAAGACATGATTTACCCCCCCCCCCCCTCCCCTTAGGTTGCACATTTTAGTTACAATTAGCATCAGAGTAAGTTATGGTAACTTGATCGTCAATCTGGGTAGATATGGCTTCTGCAAAACCATTTTTTGCAGATGGTGGTAGGAACAAGCCACCATGTTTCATTGGTAAATATTATGAATTTTTTGGAAGATTTGCATGCAAATGTACTTAAAAGCACAAGGAGAAGAAATGGGTGGGGGGGGGGGGGGGGTCTATAAAACCTAATTCACCTCCTATTAGGTTGCACTATATAGTTACAATGGCAAACTACAAAGGAACAAAAAGTATCATAGAATAGTGCATTTGGCAACAAAAGAAGAGATTTTACAAGAAAGAAAACCTCTATATTGTAGGATGACCTTTATCTATTTAAGTTAAGTCCTGGCGGGTTAATTAGAAGATGTGTTGCAAATGAGGAATTCAGTAGTATCATGAGGCACATGCATAACTCAACTTATGGAAGCCATCATAGTGGTGAGAGAACTATTGGAAAAGTACTCCAATGTGGTTTTTGGTTGTCTACACTATTCAAGGATTGTAAGCAATATGCTCAAACTTGTCCTTAATTCCAAAAGACATGTAATATTTATAAGGGGGATAAAATACCCCCAAAATGAAATCTTGAGGTAGAAGCTTTTGATTGTTGGGGTATAGATTTTTGAGTCCTTTTCCTTCATCTTAATCTAACAAATACAATTTTACTTTGTGTTGATTATGTAACTAAATGGGTAAAATCGGTTAATCGTGTAGCTAAAGATGGCTACACTATGATTAACTTTTTGAAAAAGAATGTTTTTTCTAGGTTCGGAGTCCCTAGAGTTTTGATCAATGATTAGGGGAAGCATTTCTGTAACAAGTACTGAGAAGGTGTGTTGGTAAAGTATAATGTGAAACATAAAGTGTCAACACCATTTCACCCTCAAACGTGTGGCCAAGTGGAAGTATTAAATAGGCAGCTAAAATAGATTTAGAGAAAATAGTTGTTGCATCAAGGAAAGATTGGTCCAAAAATTTAGATGATGCCCTTTATGTGTATTAGAAAGATTTTAAGAATCATTTAGGATTCATACGTTACCAACTTATATGTGGAAAATCGTGTCACTTCCCTATAGAATTGGAGCATAATGCATTTTAGGCAGTTAAGTTCTAGAATTTTGATGAGAAAATGGATAGAAGGAAAAGGCTTCTAAAGTTGGATGAGTTGGAAGAGATGTGATTACAAGCCTATGAGAATGCTACAACTTATAAAGAGAAGACAAAAAGTATCACAACACAAACCTAGTTAAACGAGAGTTTTATCTGAGACATCGGGTGTTACTTTACAACTCTATGCCGAGAATGTTCCCTAGAAAGTTGAAATCCAAATGGTCAGTACCTTTTATCGTCAAAGAAGTATCTTCTAATGGCACTGTGGAGATTCAAAATCTGGGAAATGCACACATGTTCAAGGTAAATCGTCAGAGTATGTCTGAGGCAAGATTCCCATGGAAAAAGTGTCCTTAATACTATCAGAGCCTTAGAACAGTAACAGTCAAGCTAGTGACATTAAAGAAGCGCTTAATAGGAGGCAACCCATCAGGTAAACAAATTAAAAATTTCATTTGTTTTCATTGCATGTTATTTTGTTCATTTTCATGTTTATTTATTTTGTAGTAGATATGAGATTGGAGAAGAAAGAATTGAAAAACCACACATTTCTAAGTTTAAAATAGGAGGTAGCTATTGGAAAATTTGTGGCATGAATTTTACACATCGTGGAATGATTTTAGGCAATTCATGGCACGATTAAAGGTATCGTGGCACGATTTGGGCAAAGGAATGTTGGATAGAGACATTACAAAGAGATGTTGGGTTGAATGTTATAAAATCGTGGCATGATTTATAGGGATCGTGCTACAATTTAGAGAAGAAATTTCCTATAAATAGAAGGCACCCGTGAGTCTGTACATTTCATCCCCCGCAAACTCTAACCTCATTCCTTTATCTTTCAAAGTTTTCTCTTATTCATTCACATACTAATCTCTCAACATATTTATGTTAATATGTTTTTCCGCTAATATTATCTTAACATCAATGGCTTCACTTACCAAGAGAGGAAGAACAATTGGATCATCAAGCAACATTGCTCTTGTTCGTTTCTCATATGATAAGTTCATCTCAAGAGATCATGCTGAAAGATTTTTGCAAATAAAAATGTATTTATGCATTCAAGAAATAAGGTTCGAAGTAGAATCCTTGCATGATAGTCCTATATTTATTGAGGATCTAGGTTGTAGAAATTGGAGGAAGTTGAATAATATCACCAAAGAGAGCAACAAGGCCAATGCGCTTGATTTTTATGTGAACTCTCACAACAGAGGTGTTAGTCAGTTTGTTTCCTTTGTAATGGGTAACAACATTGGTTATAGTAGAATTTTTATTAATATATTTTTGGGTTTGTGAGAACCGTGTGGCATCCAAATGAGAAGACTCACGTAGAATATTCCATCTGATGCTGAGTAGGAACAAATTATAGATGAGTTGTGCCATCATGGATCTCAGTGGATCAGAAAGTTTGCTCATAACCCAACCAAGTTAACGACAACTCATTTGCCCCTATTTCAAAAGCACATACCTCCTTCTTTGTTTCGACTTTAGAAGCCACTTCTAATACTTCTGAGTTTATTTTTAGGAGGGTTTTTAGGGTGTTAGCTTTTGTTAGGAATGCTCAAAGTAATGTAAGGCTTTTGATTGTTGAAAATATTAAAACAATGGTTGACGCACAATAAAAGGCTTATGGGCATTTTTGTATCATTAATGAATTATGCAATTTATATGGAGTCCAAAGGGAGGCTAATGTTGTCACACTTCAACCAAGACTACCCATCAACTCTGTAGCTGTCAATGCAATGCCTACAAAACTAATATGTTACCATGGTGAAGCAATGGGTGATGATGAAGAACAAGAGCACCAAGCCCTAATGGATGCAATGAAAAATGTTAATCTTTTTTTGATAACGATTAGTGATTCAGGCGTTTCACCATCGTTTCATTTATTGTTTTTTAATCTTAACTGCTTTTTTCAAAAGAAATTGCAAACTTATTGTAAAATATTTTTGTATGTTGAATGTGTAGCCACCATGTTCAATTCGAGTAAAAATGTGAGAATGAGAGACAGGTTGAGTACATTTGAATGTTGGAATAACTTTCCGAATTTATCTAGATTGAAGTAGGGAATAGAAGTGATAACCAAATGTCGTGGCTGAAAAATTACAGAGTTTCCATCATCTTTTATTTTTTTCTAAGGAACAGGGAAATAATGATAAAACCTAATGACTAAGGGTGAGAGACTAGGTTCGTGAGTCGATTAAGTGAGGGGAAGGTACTAGGCACCCCTCACCTCCATTCTATTCAATGAAATTCTTCTTTAATTCTAGGGTTAGTGTGTCTTTAAGATATTTTCTTATCATTTATTAATTGTTTAATTATTTATTTATTTATTTACAAAAAATTATTTATTACTTAAAATTGATTAATTGAGAACCCTAAAAGGACGTTTTTTTTATTATTGTACTCGCTAGAGTCTTACAACTCTATGCCTACATATCCTCAAGTCTATTGAAGGATCACAGTTCTGTAGTTCGTCTTAAAAATAGTGGTGTGTTGGTTGTTTTTATCCCTTGAAAATTCTCATGCATCGGGGGCGGAGATGATTTGATTTTTAAAATAATGCCTCAATGCACAAGGGCGTATGACTTATGATTTGAGGTGTGTTAGATTGATTTTATCCTTTCGATTAATTGCAAAAATCTCATTATTTTGATTTTAAGAAAATAAACTCATAGTATTAAATATTAAAAGAAAATTTTAATCATATAAAACCAAATATTTCAATCTCTTATCCTTGACTTTTATCCCCGATGTTTTTATCCCTGAAACCCTAGAAATTTCCCTTGAACTTTATCGCATATTATCCCTAAGTTATCCCATAATTATCCCAAATTTTAACCCGAAATTCTTAATTAATTAATATTTCCTAATTAATTTTATTTTGTTCATTTTTATTAAGAGAAAATATTACTCCTTGAAACTAATTAATAATTTATTATGCTTAATTATAAAATTAATCCTAATCCCAATTTAAATCTCTAATTGTATTTTTGTATTTTTATTCCATTGTTGTTTACAATTATCTAAATAATTATTTAATTATTTTTATTAATCCAATTATTATGTTAATTAACCCTAAATATGTTGATTATCCCTAACATGTAACCCTAATTAATAATTAATATGTCAATATTATATCAAAACCCTTAACCCTAAATGCTAATTAGATTAAGTCAAACTCTAATTTTTTTTCCAAGAAGTGATCCTATTTCAAAATTATCCTAAAAATCAAACTTAATTAACCTTAACTATCTTAATTATATATATATATATATATATATATATATATATATATATATATATATATATATATATATATATATATATATATATATATATATATATATATATATATATATATATATATATATATATATATATATATATATATATATTCTTTTTGGGATTTTAACGAATTAAAGAGAGTATTTTTTGTATAAAAATTAAATATAATTTTTAGCATTTTTGAGAAAGGGGGACTTTTGTATCTTTTGAATAAGAGAAATGTTTTTATTTTATTTTTACTAAAATCCTTTTTTTATTCTTATGGTATTTTTAAATATTGGTTTTATTCCATTAGAAAAATTAGCATAGATAGAAACCACTAAATCCAAGTGAGCTAACACTCCCTTTGTTTGTTTTAGAATTTCTTTTATTCTTGTTTTTTATTATTTTTTATTTGATTTAAAATAGATAAAAAATTAGATTATCAAAACAAAATATTATTTTATTTGAATATTCATCTCCTATTCTTTTCACTTTATCTTAGCGAAGTACCAACACATCTTGGGGACTCCATTTTTTCTATCTCATTACTAGAAAATTTCATTTTAGCTGCAAATTTAGTCTCGGTTAGGGCTGACAATGAACCGAACCAACTCGAAAATAGTTCGGAATTCGATTCGACAATTAAATCGTTGAACTAGGTTCATGAACCAAATGAGTTGAGTATGAGCGAAAAATTAAGTTCGTTAACTAAATGAGTTGAATTTGAACTATACATAGTTCGATTCATTAGGTTCATGAGTCAACTCGATTACATTTGAGAAGAATTATACTGTCTTTACGATTAGGTTTAAATATTTAAACCAAATCTTAGACAAATTTAATCTTCAATTTAGTAGTTTTTGAATTAGACTCTCAAATGTATCTATTGAAAGTTGTGTAGGTTTTGAATTAGTAGATTTCGATGATAAAGTTAAATTTCAATATAATAAATTTTATTTTATTTTAATATTTTATTTTTAAAAAATATATTTATTTAAAATGTCAAATATACTAAAAAATATATATATTTAAAAAAATAGTTTTTAAGTTCGTGAATCATGTGAGCTGAACCTAATGAGATGAACCTAACGAGTTGAACCGAACTGTTCGTGAACTTATAACGAGTCGAGTTTGAGCTTTAAAAAAAGTTTATGTCAGACTCGAACTCGAACTCGAACTAATTTTAACGAGTCGAGCCGAGCTGAGGTGAGTTCAACTCGACTCGACTCATTTTCAGCCCTAGTCTCGGCCACCGACACCGAGGCTAACTAGCCTCGACAAAACCGAGGCTATTTAAATGCAAAAAAAAAAAACCATTTTAAAGTTTTTCTTTTACAATTATTTTTATTTAATTCATTAGACATGGCTAGGCCGAGGCTAGATATTTTTGAATTTTTGATTTTTTTTTTTTAAATATTAGACACGGATGAGCTGAAGCTAACTATTTTTAACTGCGAATTTAGCCTCGGCCACCGATACCGAGGCTAACTAGCCTTGACAAAACCGAGGCTATTTAAACGCAAAAAAAAAACCATTTTAAAGTTTTTCTTTTACCATTATTTTTATTTAATTCATTAGAAATGATTAGTCCGAGATTAAATATTTTTTTTATTTTTGAATTATTTTTTTAAAATATTAGACACGGATGAGCCGAGGCTAACTATTTTCCACTTGTTTTTCATGTTTCCCTCTTAATTCCTTTCATATTGATGAACCTAAAATTAAACCTTCAGATGAAAAAAACCCCTAAAATTAAACAAAATCGATTCTTCAGATTTTCTCTTCAAAATCAATTTTTCTGATCTTCTCTTCGTTCAAGACCATCACTTCGTTCTCCAACTAGGTGAGTTTCCTGCTCAAAGTCAACCTCAAACTACAAAAGCAGACATAAACACTGAGTTGGTTCCAACGTTCATCTTCTTCCATAGCTGTAGCAGGTTCTGATAGGGTTGGTGCTAACAGTGGGAATTTGAGTTCAGGTTCTCGTTCTGTTTCTGGTTCAAGTTATGTTTCATTGGCGCAATTTGATGAAAAGGGTACAAGGTAAATTTCTACACCATTTTTTCAATTCAGTGTTATATTGGTGAATAATGATATGTTATCTTGCTCTTGAATGCTTGTGTCGAAGAATGAAACATATTTTGTGGGGTCTGTTTGGTGAAGTTTGAAACTCTATGATGAATAGGAAAAATTTAATGAGTTTGTTGCCATGTTAATTGTATTTATGAATGTTAGTACTAGTACTATATTAAGCCTATGCATTGTAAAATGCGCGAGATTGCGGAATCATTTTTGGAATTGCCTGTCAATAATGCGGTTATTACTGTGCCGGCTTATTTCAATGATTCTCAACAGAAAGCCACCATGGATGCTGGTGCCATTGCGGGACTTAATGTTATGAGGATAATCAATGAGCCAACTGCTGCAGCTATTGCTTATGGACTCGACGAAAGAACTAAACGTGTTGGAGAACGAAATGTTTTCATCTTTGATCTCGGTGGTGGGACTTTTGATGTGTCTCTTCTTACTATCAATGATAAGGCCACCGGAGGAAACACTCATCTTGGCAGGGAGGACTATGATCATAGGATGGTGAACTACTTTGCTCAAGAGTTTAAGAAGAAGAACAATGTGGACATCACTGGAAACTCAAGAGCCTTAAGGAGTGGAGAGATGAAGATCATGCTACCGATGTTCTCTCAATGTCACAACATGTACCTGGAATCGACCTTCCTATTGTAAGAATTGCAGTTTCTATCTCATAATCAAAGTATAATTGCAACTTAAATGGAATGCTGATTGGTAAGTGCTTGAGTTGAATTTTTATTGTGTTATACTTATGCTATATGCATGGTTAAATTCACACAAGTTTTACTTCACTTAGCTTTTATTCAGTTTCTTTCTTTATTTTCATTAAAAAAAGTTTGTACTTCAAACCGACCCTTTGAAATATGTGTTGTTAACTATAAATCATGAAATAGAATTCACTGGGCATTTCAAAAGGGAGGAACTCCTTTTGAAGAGTCTTGATTGGAAAGGAAAAGGGCTAATAAAAAGTGCATATGATACTGAAGCAAATTCAAATTCTCACCAAAGCAGTTCAGATGGTAATTGTAATTTTTTGAGTGGCAGTACCATATCAATCCGACTCTACCTGAAATGGTCAATTTTGAGTGGTTGTTCATTGCCATAATAGCATTAACAACTCTTTCCAAATGCATTGCATTAGCAACAGATCCATTGGTCCAACAAGAAAAAGACAGGATTGTGAAATCACTACCCGGTCAAAACTTCAACATCAGCTTCCAACACTATTCTGGTTATATCACAGTGAACGAGGATGTCGGTCGGACACTGTTTTACTGGTTCATTGAAGCAGAACATCCAAATCCTACTTCAAAACCCCTTCTTTTATGGTTCAATGGTGGTCCTGGTTGTTCTTCTATTGCTTATGGAGAAGCTGAAGAAATTGGTCCTTTTCATATCGGTTTAGATGGCAAAACCCTTGAACGCAATCCTTATTCTTGGAATCAACGTGAGTTTTACTGTGTTTATAGCATGTTTGGTTTGACTTTTGGAACAAGTAAAAGTAATTCTAGAATGGTAGAATTTAGTATAGAGCGATTTTGAGGTGTTTGGTTTTTCGCAAGTAGAATTGATTATAGTAGAAGCTAGAATTTGTAACTTCTGTGTTTAAACGTGATTTATACACTGAAAATTTGTTGTTGAAGTCACTTTTACATACATGTATTTAAACATAAACTCAATTTTGTTAAAATCAATTATACTAAACTCAATTCGGTCGAAATCTATTATGTCCATCACCAATCCAAACACACACTAATCATTCAGATAATGTATGCTATAAATTATGGTGTGTTAAATCATTTTCATTTTGTTTTTGGTAGTTGCGAATATTCTTTATATTGACTCTCCTTCCGGAGTTGGATTTTCTTATTCAAAGAATTCATCTGACATTCTTAACAATGGCGATAAGAGGACAAGTAAGGTTTCTCCTTTTATTTCTTCTTCTTTACAATACACCTAATATTTAGCACATGGCTTAGTCGCTACTCTGAGTTTTAGGGTGTAGAAGGTTGTTGGTTTGAATACATCTGCAAGATATGAATTAAGTTGATATTTCTTTATGTGCAGCTGAGGACTCTCTCATATTTCTATTGAAGTGGTTTGAGCGTTTTCCTCAATATAAAGAAAACGACTTTTTCATCAGTGGTGAGAGCTATGCAGGTAAACACAAATGGTTTGATAAATAAATACACTTGTATTGTCAAGTGTTTGAGTTCTCTGATTCTGGTTTTCCTTGTTTCAGGACATTATGTTCCTCAACTTAGCCAACTTATTGTCGACTACAACTCAGCTGCAAAACAAGATTCTATAAATTTCAAAGGTTACATGGTATGGATTTTTATACAAAATCCATTTGCATGAATGTGGGGATAAAATTTGTAGAAAAAGGTATGAATCAATAACATATATTATTTGCTGCAGGAAATGCTTTAACCGACGACTTCCATGATCAATTGGGAATTTTTCAGTTTATGTGGACAACGGGTATGATTTCGGATCAAACATTCAAGCTGTTGAACATACTATGTGATTTTCAGTCAGTCGAACACACGTCACATTCAAGTGAAAAAATCTTGGATATTGCTAATAGAGAAATGGGTAATATAGACCCGTACAGTATCTTTACCCCTTCTTGCCATGCTAATGATAATCAGCTGGTTAAAAGTAGGGGTGGCAATAAAATTCATTTAGATATTATCCATCCAATCCATCCAATAATTTATCCATCTAATCCATCCATAAGACAAAAAATAATTTAATAGATTTGATCCAATCCATCCATTAACTCATATGGATGGATTCAATCCATCCATCTCATTTTATAAATCCATTAGATCTTATATTATTAGTTAATGGATCTTATAAATCCATTGGATCTTATATTATTAGTTAATGGATCTTATAAATCCATAGAAGTTAAAAAAAATAGATTTATGACATTAAAACACTAAAACTTTCTTATATATTAATTCATTTTTAAAAATAAGAATTCTGAAAATTGGTTATAGAAATTATTAGTCATAATAACATTTAATAGAAAATATGAATATATTATACTATCTCTGTTCTTTTTACAAGGGACAATTTACATTTTTAAGTTTATTACATAATAAATATATTTAATTTAAAAACTGATCAAATACATTAATTATTTAATAAATTTAAAAAATAAATTTTCTCTTATAAAAAATAACGTAAGTAATATATATATATATATTAAAAAACAGAATTTCTTAAAAGATAAAAGTTGGACTCAAACTTAATAAACATAAATTAGATCTAAATATCTATAGTAGATAATGAAAGATCGCATAGGTTATGAAATTTATAATTTTAGTTCTTGAAGAAAATATCATTTGTCTGTGTACCCTATAAAAGAATATTTGTTGATGGGTAATGAAACATTAAAATAAAAAATTAACTTTGTAGAGGATCAATGACAGTTTAGTAATTTTAAATATTTCTCTGAATTACTATTTATTTCACTTTTTTTATTTCTTTTTCTTTTTTTACTCTAATTATTTTTATTGAAGTTGATTTAATTTATTTAAAGATGAAAATTATTGGAGATTTTTTTTCTTCTGGTGTTAATAATGTTTGTCTCTCACAAGTGTTCTTTGACACCAACTCTTAATCACAATTTAATTATTCATTTTAATATTAATTTCACATTAATAAGGTAATTAATTATTACCGTTAGACTAACTACTCTTGTACATATAGCCTATTGTATCAGCTATATATTAATTACTTTGAAATATTATATTATTTCTAATAGTGTGGAATTATGTGATTTTAGTATAGTACTGTAATTTCTTTTCTCACGTGATTTTTGGAAAGTCATTACCGATGTCACTTTTTCATTACTTTTCATATCTTTATTCAACATACTTTTTTTTCAATTATTTTTTTTAATTATTTTTTTCTGAAAAATAAATTTTCTTAATAATTACCAATTTTAGAGTTTAATGTAACAATAATTATTTTATAAATAAAATATTTAATTATTTGTTGAAAAGGAAGAAATGAGTGTAATTAAATTTTGAATATATTTTAAAAAATAATTAATGTTATAAAGAAAAATAAATTTTATTAATATTGCAATAATAATTCAATTTATAGTATAGATGACACTAAATAATTTTGTTTCTCTTATAGTTAGAAGATACAAAATATATTTCACTTTTTAGTTTAATATTATTAAATCACAAATTTAAATTAATTTTTTTAATATATGTGATATATGCATAAAAATAATATATAAAATTTTAATTAAACACTTGAAGAATGAGTTTTTTGTAAAATTTAGTTTTTTTTATGAAATTTAAAAAATAATTAAGAATATTAATTTTTTTTTTGTAAAATTTAAGTTTTTTTAAGAATTTTAAAAAATAATTCAAAATATTTAAATTATGTTTTTATGAAATTTAAAAAATAATTAAGAATTTTTAAATTAATTTTTTGGATGGATGGATATCCATCAATTAGAAATATGTCAATGGATGGATTGGATGGATTTTATCTCTTAATGGATGGATTGGATTGGATTTTTACTAAGAGAGTTAGTGGATTGTTAATGGATTAATGGATTGTTTTGATTCATCCATTAACAATCCAATCCATATCCATCCAATCCATCCATTTTGCCACCCCTAGTTAAAAGAAAGCATGTGAGTCTACCTATCTTGCTTCTACTATTGTTTTACTCATACTTTTTTCAATTTTATCTTTCCTTTAAGGGTCCTAATATTGCTGGCTGTTGAAGATTTTCTTGTCTGTCATGGTGCAATGCATGTTTGAGAGAGGCCTCAGCAAGGGGTGTGAAAATTGTGATAGCCACTGGAAAAGTAAGATGTTATAGAGCCATGATTTTTCAGGATACCATGAGTTATTTATTATATATTGGCTAACACATGTCTATCATCGGTTGCTGCTACTGCTATATATCTAAGTAATTTTTCTAATATAAATGTAGACATTCATATGGTTGAATATATGTTCTGATCATTAGTATTGAATATTGGTAATTAATTAGGCTCGTCCAGTTGTGATAAATATTTTTAAGAGTGTGGATTTAGCTGGAAAAGATGGCATTTCTCATGGTTGCCACAAGGGTTAGTGCTGCCTCTGAATTTTTTTTTCTTTATGATAATTGTTTTACCGACGTTCATTGACGGGATTAACCAACCATACTCTTTACAGGTTGCAGAAATCCTTAAAGATTGGCCCTCGTGGTATCGTGATTGCCGAGTTGTGGATGTTCTGAATGTGCTCCCCATAGCAAATGGTGGAACCATTGAGCTGCTTTACATGCAGGTACAACAACTCAAATTCAATGTCTATGAATGGTGACTTTGTAACATAACATATTGTGGATATCTTATTTGCATACTTTTTTTCCATGATCAGCTATATGCGCCAACCACATTGGCTCCTGCACGAGACTTATGGTTGTTGCGCTACACATTTGTTTTAGAAGATGGAAGCCTAGTGATAAGTCAATGTAAAGAACCTTTAATATTTCTATTTGATTCGATGGTGTAGTCAAAAATAGATATCTCTTATGTGCAATGCCCAGTTCTATTATTTTAGATATGTGAGAGGTCTCTTAAAAACACACAGAATGGTCCAAGCATGCCTCCTGTGCAGCATTTGGTTAGAGCTGAGATGCTGCCCAGTGGGTACCTGATAAGACCTTGTGATGGAGGTGGTTCCATCGTCACATTGTTGATCATATGCAATGCGAATATCCACATTGTTATCATATGCAATGCGAATATTCACATTGTTGATCATAGGCAATGCGAATTTGGTTAAGTGTTAATTCACTTAGTTGATGCCTGTAGGTTATGTATTAATGAACTACTAATTTACATGCTATTTAGTTTAAAATGAAAAGTCAGAAGTTAGTTATGCAATTATATTTGAATGTGCTACATCTACAATATTATGGTGATGATTTATATTTGTTTATAGCTAATGAAGACAAGGAAGTTCAACTACCAGAATTTCCACAATTTCACAGGTTATAAATATGTGATCCTAAAATATTGTCTTTTAAAATTGTTCTGTCTAAAAATACAAATAGAAGTGGTCCAAGATCTCTGGTAATTATACATTTCTTCAGGTTTTTCTTTAAAGAAGTTGAATTCAACCTTCCTTCATTAACTGTTGTGTAGAGATATCTCCTTCCTTACCTTTCTTATATTAATAGACTCTGATAAAGTTCTGGTTAAATGCCAGACCTGTTATTCTACCGAAGAACATTACTCTAACAAGCTTTTGTGAATTTTTTTTTACAATAACCATGTATTGTTTTTTTTCCATAAAGACTAATGTTTCAAAATATTTACCAAAACAACTAACAACCAACCGACTGTCGCCATACCAATTGGCGAATTAGGCTAAAAAAACATTTGAAGTAACTCGCCAATTAAATTGGCCCAAACAATTTCGCCATTCCAATTGGCGAAGGAGGCTTAATAGGGTTTCCAAATTTCGTTTATTTTTTAGTTTTGATATTGTTTATATTTAAAATAAAGATTTTAATAAATTTAAATAAGTAATTAAAATAAAGATTTTAATAAATTTAAGTAATTATAAAAAAGAAGATTTAATTAATTTAAATAATTATTTAAAATAAAGATTTAAGGTGTTTAAAACTTATTATATTGATCCTTTAGAAGAACTTTAGCGCAGAGTTGTTAAATCAAAATTTTGTATAGCCTACGTTACTAATAAAAATTTTGCATTATAGTAGAGATAACATGACATCTAATGAACTAAAGTTTAGTTCTCATTATCTATATAGTTAACGATAACTATTCAATGTGAAACATATTATAATATTATTTAATATTAATAAAATGTTCCAACAACATTAAAGTAACAGCATGATATTTGAAAATAGTAACGGCATGATATTTAGATAACACAAAAACTAATCAATCAACGTATACATTCCCACTTAAAACCAAAACCATGTTTATATGTTTTTTCTAAATAACATAAATTTAAAGTGTTTGATTTTTTTAAAGTAACTTTTGATTTTAAATCACTTTTACATGAATGTATCCAAACATAAACACATTTTACTAAACTTAAATCTATTAAAATCAATTCTATTAAATTCAATTTTATAAAAATCAATTATTTACATGCCAATTCAAACACAAAATAAATCAACCATGACCAAACAAACTAATACTAACATGAATTTTTAAAGCTTTTTTTAAAAACATAAAACTTTGGTTTAAAAACATAAAATAAAAACATAAAACTTTAAACGACATGCATATACTTGAAAATACCTTAACTTATAACTTAAACAATCTTTAAATGAAAGTGAACTTTAAAAGTGAAAAAATACGCAAATAAACATAAAAATTTCAACTTCAAAGTTTGGGGGTGGTTTTATATAAACAAAAATAAAGTTCAATATGACATTTGATTTATAGCTGTGGAAGATGAGACCTTTGGTTCAATATATCTACCACCAAATTGAGTCTTTTATGTTGTTTTCACAATTATAGGATTTATTGAAGAAAAATCATGAGATTTAGAGTTAAATCATGAGGTTTCTATGATACTCTACATTGTGTGTATTGAAGAGAAAACATGAGGGTTAAAGTTAAATCACAAGGGTCATTTGGTACTCTTCATGAGTTGTGTGTATGGTGGAGAAATCATGAGACTTATAGTTAAATCATACTCTACTTTGTGTGTATTAAAGAGAAAACATGAGGATTAAAGTTAAATCATGAGTGTCATATGATACTCTTTATTATCACGTATTATTTTATATTCCTATGAAAATGTAATTTTTTTTATGTATTATTGTTGTGAATTTTGTATCATTTTTAATTTTATAATAAAATATATTTAATATTATTTCTAAGTTTTTAAGGTAAATTTTATTTAAAAAATTATATGTATTTTAATTAAAATAATTAAATTAATGGTAACTTGAATAAAAAATATAAAATGTGGGATCAAGTTTTGGTTTCTTATAGAGAACCATTACTCAAATCAACTATAAATTTTTTAAATTATACAAAACACTTTGGGCCCACAAAAAATATATTAGTTTACCCTATTAAAGATGTCCTTATATTGTTATTCCCTTTCACTATCACTATTAATGTGCACGAGCCCTATTAAAGATGCTCTTATATTGTTATTCCCTTTCACTATCACTATTAATGTGCATGATTCAAAGTTTTTCTATCAATTCTCTGTGACTTCTTTGCCAAAATTTTGGTCTCAGGTTTTATTTTCTACCACGCATGTCATTGAATCATATTTCAAATGGTGATAGTTATTATTTTTATCCCAGAATTGAATTAATGTTAAATAGTCTGTTTCAATTTCTAGGTTTTATGAAAAACCACTATGAACTGTTGTAATAATTTCAAGTATTTTTTTTCACTGTTTCAGATCATCAATTGAGTTATAGTGATCATCAATTGAGTTACAGTGGAAAAGTTTTTAAGTCTCTTTAGATCATACAATACAACAGTTTTGGATAAATGGTGCAAAATTGGTTTGATTCAAGTGATTCACAAATAATGAATGGAAAGACTAGCTCAAACACTTCACCTGGCATTACCTCGGCATCCCACGAGGTTCCTGTGAGGGTTGGAAACAATGGTGTGGACACGTCTGTTGCTCCGTGCGGAATGAGGCGTAGTATGGCTGAGACATTGGTTCATAGTTCACCGCATTCTGGCGCTGGCACAACTTCACAGGTGAGTTTGATTAGTTAGCATTATGTTGTTATTTGGTAAAATGTCGATAGTAATTGATAATGCGGTATGTTTTATTTGCTATGCAGTTATCTTTAAGTGCTCAGAAGCGTGAGGAGATGGCTCTTAAGAATTCGCGGTTATTAGTCCCTATGATGCCGCATTTGCCAAGATCCATGGTATTGATGTTTTTTTCTTTATTTCTGCTTCTTTTAATGTAATATAGATAAGAAAGATATTCCTCCTTGATTACTGTTAATTTATTTTGTTGCGTCAGTAATGCTGGTTTTAAACTGTGGTTGTAAGTGTTGCGATTACGGTTTGGCATGAATATTTATTAGAAGATGCTTGAAATTCACAGTTGTGAGACGGTTAAAGTTATTAAGATTGAGATTTAGAATTTTGATATTTTAATTTTTGGTGAGATGAACCAAAAGAACATGCCTAAAATGATCTGATGCGATTCTTGATGAAGTCACGCATCTGATTTTAAATTACACTGCAATTGCAGTTGTAATTGCGGGTGCATACCACAATTTAAAGCGTATATACTGATTGAGTGCTATAGTCTATATATTATTTTGTGATGATAGTGGAGAAAAACTCTGCATAAAGAACAACTTGATCCAGTGTCTATGTATTGTCGTGTACTTTTCAATTTTATCTCAAACAATTCAAATGATCTCATTAGAGTTGTTTTGGTATATTTCAAATGATCTCATTAGAGTTGTTTTGGTATATGTTATAGGCTGCTAGCTCTTTGGGGAAGTTGAAGGTCAAGACAAGCCCACAACGGCATCCCATTTCGCATTCTGGCAATTCCCATGATTTCAACACTTTGCGAGAGCTGAACGGTGTATCTTTAGCCACAAAGCACAACGTGAGATTTAATGGAAGTAGAACGCTAACCACAACGTCCAATGCTACGTCCGTTTCTTCTAGTAGTACAAGTATTTCAACTCCTTCTACATGGATGACATTGGAGAAGAAACCTACTTTTCGAACCCATAGTAGAAGAGATTTCCTTAAGAATCTCTCAAGGAAAAGTGCCTCAAAAGATGTGTCTCGTGTCTTGGAGAAATCTAAAGCAAGCACTGAGAATGACATTAGCTGCACAACTTCGGAATCTAGATATTCAACGGATGAAGAGCAACAATGTAGCACCAACTTTATTTTAAATTCGGAAGAAGAAGAAATTGCGTTCATGCGCTCACTTGGGTGGGAGGAAGACAGTAAAGATGATGAATGTCTTACAGAAGAGGAGATACAAGATTTTTATGATAAGGTTAGGAATGGTTTATTTTTCTCTAGTTACATTACATTGAGTAAATGTTTATATTTGGTGTTTTATTTTTGAATGATTGCTATTTAATTTCTATGCACTTATTTGGTTATTTTGTCATGCAGTATGGGAAATTGCATGGATTTGGACATGATGATGGAACAGAGTCGGACAATCATATATCTATGTGTTAAACATTTTGTTTAATAGACCTTTTTGTATTACATGAATATATGTTGGATTTTTAAAATGACAGACTTCAAAACTTTTATTACTGATAAATAAATAAGAATGCATAGTTATTTTTGTTTATTAGTGTCTAAATTACAATGATAGAGTGTCTTAATTTTTGTTGTTGAAAAATCTTGGAGAAAAAAAGAGTTAGGATTGCATACATCTAAAATATATATGAAAGAATATCGATTATGGTATGTACATAGGGTGGAGAGATGAACGATTAACCAATTACAATAGGTTTTAGAGACGAGCTTTAGAAATGCACGACTTTAGAAATGAGTGGTTGGAGACGAGCTTTAAAAATGCACGACTTTCGCCTAATTAGAAGTAAGGCAAAATATATGAAATGTATAAATATTTTGGGTTCATAATACAAAACGATGAAAAAATAGTAGGGATGTAATATCAAATTCATGCGTGGTTGAAATGGAGGGGGTTTCAAGAATTTTATGTGACACTTAGGTATCACTTTATAACTTAAAGGGAAAGTTTTATCGGACTGCAGTAAGGACTGAGTTGTTGTATGGGACAAAAAATTAGACGTTTAAGAATCAATATGAGAATAAAGTAAGTGTAGTGGAAATTAGGTTGGATGTGTGGTAAGAGTAGTCAGAATATGATTAGAAATGACAAGTTTAGAGAGCGTGTTGGGGTAACATATATAATAAAAAAAATGATAGAAAATAGACTTCACTTGTTTGAGCATGTAGAGAGAAAATTTGTAGATTTTTTGATAAGAAGAATAAATAGAATTAAGAGAAGTCAAATAGGTAGAGGTAGAGATGATCTAGAAAAACTATAAGAGAAAATATTTAAAAAGATTTTGAGATTAACAACTTGAATAAAAATTATAGTCTTAGATATAATATTATGAGAGAAATTAATCCGTATAGTCGACCCATATGAAATATTTTTGTTCTAATCTATAAACCTCAAACTATTATTCTTATTCTATCATCTATTATCCTTTTCTTTATTAGTCTTCTCAATACCAAAAGACTTGCTCTCTAATAAGCTTTTGTGAATTTTTTTTACAATAACCATGTATTGTTTTCTATTTCCCATAAAGACTAATGTTTTAAAATATTTACCAAAACAACAAACAACCAACAGACGGTCGCCATACCAATTGACGAATTAGGCTAAAAGCATTTGAAATAACTCGCCAATCCAATTGACGAATTTGTGTAAATGATTTTGGGCCCAAACAATTTCGTCCTTCCAATTGGCGAATGAGGCTTAACAGGGTTTCCAAATTTCGTTTATTTTTTAGTTTTGATTTTGTTTATATTTAAAATAAATATTTTAATAAATTTAAATAAGTAATTAAAATAAAGATTTTAATAAATTTAAGTAATTATAAAAAAGAAGGTTTAATTAATTTAAATAATTATTTAAAATAAAGATTTAAGGTGTTTAAATTATAAATTATTTAAAAACGTATAAATTGATTTAAATTATAAATGGAAAAACGTAAAAATTGTTTACCAAAATATTATTTAAAAACTGTTTACCAAAACGTAAAACGTAAAAATTGTAAGGGTATTTAAGACATTTCATATGGGGCACTTAATATTGTATTTTTCTATAAATGCGACTCTAAACACATATATGTCTTCACAACATTGTATACCAAAAGACTACTTTAGTACATTTTGAGAGGAGTGGAGTCTAGAATGTATGCATTTCTAAATCAACGTTCTTCTTCGTCGTCGTCATCAGCATCGGAGGAACCGTTTCCAGAGTTCGATCTAATGAAAAGAAACGCCCTAGTTGTGTTTTCCGCAACCAAGCCTCCGATGAAGGTGCTCCTCTGGAATACGCAGACGTTGGAGCACTTGCATAGGGAACTGAACCGCTGGCTAGAAGGAGATATTTCCCCAGGAGAAAAGATTAGGAAAATCGAGAGGCTAGTAGAGGAGACCGGGAGAAACGAAGTGACTCGTGAATGGAGAAAAGTGGAAAATGATGCCGGTGTCCTTGTGATGATGTTGACACCAAAGAAGATAAAGTTGATGGTCGTGATATCGTAGACGCCTTGGTGCAGTGTTATGCTTTAAGTCTTTACGTTGTTCTTATGTTTGTTTAATTTATGTTGCCTTGGTGCAGTATTCTGTTTTCATGTTGTTGTTATGTCAGTTAAGTATGCTTTTAATTGATTGAAACTTGGTATTATTCTAATGAAATTTTCTATTAATGGAATAAAAGTTGCTATTAATCGAATGAAAGTTGACATTGATTTAACGGGAAGAGATTACATTTGAAACTATGATCTGCTGCTTGATCCTACGTTAGGACATTTTGTTCGATTATGTCCTGGTTGCCGACACGAACTACACAATCTCACCAGCTTGTCTGCGGTATCCATCTCAGTTCGAATGTGCGTGCTGTTAGGCCGACCCTTTTTCTGTCTGCGCATCAAGTCATTATGCCAAACAATTTCGCCTTCGTATTGAGGTCAATAGTCCTCCTTTGCCATCCTGTGCCACAACCATGAGAAGTGTGCCCTTATATTTCCCGTATAACCATGTTCCGTCTATTTGAATTATAGGCTTACAATATGCAAACCCTTTTATGCATGGTTCAAACGCCCAAAAGACTCGGTGGAAAATTCCATTTCCAGCAACGAAAGTCCCGTCTGGTGTACACGCGGGCATTGCCTCAAATATCACAACAGTTCCCGGAGAGTAGTGTTTAAGAGCCACCAGGAATTTTGGAAGTTCCTTGTACGACTCCTCCCAATTCCTAAACACCCTTTCAACGGCTTTAGTTCTAGCAATCTAGGCTTTTCGGTACGAAGGAATGTAATTGTACCTTTGCACCATATGTGCAATTATGGTACTCACCTTCAAAGACGGGTTGTCACTAACGACTGACAGAATCTCATCACAAATCAATTGATAGCTGAGTTTACGATGGTCTTGCATTGGATTAGAGATTATACAAGTGTGGGACGGACCAATAGACCCTATCTTCCAGGAATCGCTTCTCTTCCTGAAAGACGTTGTTAATCGGAAGGGACACTCTTCGTTACGACATTAGATCATATACCGCATCAGATTTGTTCGATCGACTCTATAATCGGCTGACAGCCCCATGTGAAACTGTTTGATTTCCCGGATGCAATCTTCCTCTGCTCACACTCTCTAAGTCTCAAACAATCAAACTCTCAAACCCTCAAAATCCCTAAGTCTCAAACCCCAAACTCTCTAAGTCTCACACTCTCTAAGTCTCAAACAATCAAACTCTCAAACCCTCAAAATCTCTAAGTCTCAAACCCCAAACTCTCTAAGTCTCAAACTCTCTAAGTATCAAACTCTCTAAGTCTCAAACTCTCAACCCCCAAACTTTCTAGTGTCTCAAACTCTAAACTCTCAACTCAATATCTCTACACCTCAACAACTCAAACGAAAATGTCTTTACTCACCATGGACGACTCTCATAGAGGCACGGCTGAAAACGTTGCAGAGTCTGTAAGTTTTTAAATCTTAGATATATTTACGATCTGCTTTAGTAAAATGATAAGTCTTTTACTTCTTGTCTAATGTAACATTAATTATTTTGCAGGATGTATCAAGGTTTCCCTGTCGTGTGCATGATTACATACCACACGACGAGCGCATAGCGGGTTATCTTCAAAACTGTGGGTTTGGTGATGTGATCAAAATCACATCATACTCGCTCGATACAAAGTTTATTCTGGCGTTGTTAGAACGCTGGAGACCGGAGACACATACATTTCACCTACCTTTTGGTGAGTGTACCGTGACTCTCCAAGACGTACACATGTTGCTCGGCCTACACATCGATGGTAAGGCCGTCAACGGCAAAGTTGGTGTCCCTGACCGACTTTGCAAAGATTTGTTGGGCGCCCCTATCTGTGTGGACGCACCTCAGGCGGAAAACGACGGCCGCCCGAGGGGTCAGGGAATTAATTTAAAATATCTAAGAGAACATTACAACAATATTCTCTTAACTGATGATAGCACTCCATTTGATATAATAGTCAAAACACGGTGTTATGTTTTGATTTTGTTCGGTCATTTTTTATTTCCAGAGGGCACTGAAAATACCGTCCATACTATGTATTTACCGTTATTGCAAAATATTAACAAAGTGTGTGAATATAATTGGGGATCAGCTGTCCTCACCCATCTTTATAGCGCCCTTTGCAAAACTTCAAAAAAAAATACCTGTACTTTTTATGGTTGTGCTTATCTCCTGCAAGCGTGGGGTTGGTCTAGGATGCCAACGCTTGTTCCAATAAACCGGAATGCTTTTACATTCCCGTACGTCAACAAGTGAGTTTCTTTTCTAGAATATTAACATAACTTCATTTTCGTCTAAGTTAGTAATTTCTGAGATGTGTTTTAGAAGCTAATTTATTTGTGTTTATTTTTTTAGATGGTCTGTTCTAGGGATGAATTATCAGAGATGTCCCAGGCACTCTATAATTCAATACCGCAACCTCATCGACCACCTTGGGCCAGATGATGTAAGTTATTTACCATTAATTTTTTTAATGTATATGCATAAACCTTTCAAACTCTGTCTTACTTATTTGTCCAACTTTATTGTAGTTTGTTTGGATGCCGTACGAGGGTCTCGACCACCAGCCCAACCCTAACGATGCCGCTATGTGGACATCAAGGACACCCATAATTAGGTTCACTACGGTGGAGATGCACCAGAGTGACCGAGTGAAACTTCAATTTGGGATGCATCAGGATATTCCAGATGCTCCGGTGGACTTGGGGCAATGGCATCAAAAGCGGGTGGACGCACAGTGGAGTGTCAGTGATTGGAAGGAGTTTGCGAAGGAGTTGCGTATATACTGGAAAAGAAGAAGGCAATACGTCTTAACCGACCGTATTGTGCACGGGGCTAGGCCAAGTCTTCAGTATCTGACTTGGTTTAGGTATGTCACGACATCTCAGCCTTTCCTGTCCCAGCCAACCTATTTGGCCGACCCAAGGGAACGCGAATCTTCTTCAAACCCACAACAACAGTTCAGTGCCCAACACCAGCCTTACGAAAACCCATACATGCCAACAAATACCCCCTATCAACAACGACAACCTTACATGCCACCCACCCAATCCCAACCTCAACCACCTTACCATTACAACCCTGATACATCTTTTGAGCCTACCCCTTCCACCTACAACCCAGACAACTCATTTGACCCTACCCCTTCCAACTACCCCCCAACTATCCACTATTTGACTACCACGCACCGCAACAACCAACACACATATACCAACCTAATTCCATGTACACATTCGTACAACCATACCGTCCACACTCCACCCAACCTCCCCGACAATCCTTCGAAAACATGGGCATTGGGCTTGACTACAGAAGCGCCGTTGACAGTGGACCTCCCGGCTATTGGGGTCAAATGATGCAAACTTTATCTGATACGTCGGGGCCGTCCCAACCATATCCTCCTCCACAACTCAACACACAGAGACCGAACACACCACAACAACGTCGTAGACCTCGTCGCAACGCGCGTCCCCCGCAATGTGGCACCGGTGGTCACTTGGATAGAGCCGGTCATTAGTTTTTTTCTTTTGTTCAATTGTAATTGTATTTTTCATTAGATTCTAAATTAATATAATTTATTATTTCTATATTTTATTTTAACATTTTTATATTTAATATTTTCTTAATGTTATTTAAATTTCAATTAATTATGAAAAACAAACAACATAATTTAATAACATATATTTATCAAAACCTAATTAAAATATTTATTAAAATGTGTATAAATTTAATAACAATTACCATTCAAATATTTACACAAACAATTTATTAAAATATTTATAACAACTATAAAAAAAAGTTAAAATTAAATCATAATCAAATTTTAATTTGATTTAATAAAAATTCATTTTATATTAATAATTAAAAATAAGGTATTTATTAATTGAAATTAATTAAAAATAAGATATTTAAAAAATAGAATAAAACGAAATAATAATACATAATCAAAATTTAAAAAATGTAAACCCTAATGAAATGACCTCATTCGCCAATTGGAAGGGCGAAGCACTTGGAATTTGCCTCATTCGCCAATTGGTTTGGCGAGTTTGTTCAAAACACTTTTTGCGAATTTCGCCAATTGGTTTGACGACCGGCTGTTGAATGGTTGCTACTTTGGTAATTCTTTTGAAACCCACGTTTAAAAGGTAATATATTTAAAAAACATAGCTAGTTTAAAAAAAAATTCGAAAAATGATATTTTAAAAAATATATAACAAATAAATACAAAAATTAAATACAATATAAAAAAGTACAATTTTTTTGATTTTTTATAATTTTAAAAATAATGCAAAAAGGTTTAAAATAAAGAAAAAACAAATAAAAGAGAAAAGATGTAAAAAGTGAGAAAGGTAGGACTTAAACTCATTATCTCTCATATTCACAACTCCTTACACTCAAGTTCTTATCAAATAAGCCATTCTAATCATTTTAAATGAAATGCCACAATAATAATAATAATACTAATAAGTTCTAATAATTAAATCTAATAAAATGTTAAACTAACCATAAAATAATATTGATTTAACCAATAATAATTAAACTATAACCATAATAAATATTAGAACTCTTTAACTATAATTCTATAGTATTTTTCCAAAGAACTATTAAACTAAATCTAAAAAGCTATAACTAAAAATATGTTATTCTAGCCAACTAAATTAAGGCTATATGTTAAATGCTAACAAGATTTAAAATCAATTCTTTGGAAAAGTCAAAATGATCCCTTTTGACTTTTAAGAGGAGATTTAAATGCATGAGGGTTTTTATTGGTGTTTTTATTACACGATCACTAGGAATTTCCAAACTAAGAGAGGGGTATGGTCTCGAAAGGTAAATGTGGAGGATAAATTCATCTTAAATTTTTATCAACTTTATATCTTACTATAGCTAATACCTGAATTAAAAAAATAGATAAACCTCTTATCACATATAAGAGTGGGGTGATATGCTCTAATATAGATTTCTTTCTTATTAGAAAGACATATATGAATATTGTTTTGGGCTATAATGTTATTCTGGTAGAGAGCTTGACTACCCAATATAGAGTATTGGTTATGGATGTAAGAATCAAGAGGAGAGCAGATAGAAGAAGTCACATGGATTGACGCAGATCAAGTGGTGGAATTTGATGGGTGAAAACAAGAAAGTTTCTAATAATAGATCTTTGAGGGAGGGTTCGGACAACCACAAGGAAGTTTAAATAATATGTGGAAAAAAATGACTCAAGAGACTAGAAAAGTAGCTAGGGGTAAAGAATCGTGGTGGTGGAATGAAAGTGTTTAGAGTAATAGAGTAAAAAATGATTGCTTTAAATAATGGTCTAGGTGTAAAAATTCTAAAATTGGGGAAAAGTAAAAGAAAATTAAGAACAAGGCTAAGAAGTTAGTGATTAAAGCAAGAACCCGGGCTTTTTAAGGATTATACCAATCTTTAGGAACCAATGAGGGAGAAAAATTTATATATAGGTTTGCTTAGGGAAGAGAATGAAAGATAAGAGATTTAGATCAAGTGAAGCGTGTTAAATATGAATAAGTCAAAGTTTTAGTTCAGTGAAATAATATAAAAAGACAGGTGGGAGACGTATATCTAAAATTTATTTAATGAAAGATACGATATCTCATCAGACTCTAGCAGATTCGACGTTATAGAAAAAGATCAGAACTATAAGTACTCATGTCAGATTCAAAAATAAGAGGTAAAAATAGTGTTGAAAAAGATGAGTAAGAGTTAGGTGGTTGGGTCAGGCAACATATTTATTGAAGTGTGACAAACTCTCGGAGATAAAGGCATTGAGTGACTCACCAAACTTTTTAACAAAATTATGAGGTCAAATCAAATTCTAGATGAATGGAGAAGAAACACTTTAGTTTCAATCTATAAGAACAAGAGAGATATATAAAATTGTGCAAATTATAGGGAGATTAAACTTATGAATCATGCCATGAAGATATGGAAAAAAGTGATTGAACGAAGATTAAAAAAAAGACTCAAACCATTCAAAATCAATTTAATTTTATGTTTAGGAGGTCGACCATGAAAGCAATCTATCTAAAACAATGTGAGATAAAACAATATCAAATAGACTAACAAGACTTGTATTAACTTAGATAAGACATTGAAAGAGTTTCTAGAGAGATTATGTGAAAATTCTGAAAAAGAAAAGAATTACAATTGCATATGTTTGAGATATGTAAGATATATACAAAAGAAGGTATGGACTAATGTGCAGATGTAAGGTGGAGAGATAGACAATTTTTTTATTGCAATAATTTTAATTATTTATTGTGTAATATATTTTTAATGATGTGATTAGAAATAATCTAAATGCATTTAGGACTCTATTTAAAAATTCAAAACGGTATAGACAATAATGCATTATTTCTTCACAAGTATATTTGTATTTGAGACAAAAGAATATGGAAGAACATTTGAAAAGCCTATTAATGAGCAATTTTGCGCAACAACATTAATTAAGGGTAAGTTGTGTGTTAACGTCAACCCTGGCTTAATCAACACGTATAATGATGAGCACATGTAATACCATGGCATGTTATGTTGGCAGGTATCAGTCTTGATTCTCTTTCCATTATTAGTCTAATCATGTATTATTGTTGTTAACATCGCCGTCTTCACTTAAATCTTGAAGTTGAAGCATAATTCCTGAATGTTCAATCTATCATTAGTAATGAAAACGCAGTTATCTATCAATAGTACATTTTAGTATCTGATCTATATTCTCTCATTTAATTTCACACAAATTACTGAGGTGACAACATTGTAAGGCTCTCTAACGATTTATTGTGAACTAATTTTAAGAATTTTAATTATTTTGAAATTTGATAAAATAAAATAAAAATAAGTAAAACTAGTAGATAACATAAATATAAAATAGTTGTATTTAAATTAGTATAAGATTTTGTTTTAACTATTAATGAAACCAAATTTATATTTTGAGAGAGAGAGAGAGAGAGAGAGAGAGAGAGAGAGAGAGAGAGAGAGAGAGAGAGAGAGAGAGAGAGAGAGAGAGAGAGAGAGAGAGAGAGAGAGAGAGAGAGAGAGAGAGAGAGAGAGAGAGAGAGAGAGAGAGAGAGAGAGAGAGAGAGAGAGAGAGAGAGAGAGAGAGAGAGAGAGAGAGAGAGAGAGAGAGAGAGAGAGAGAGAGAGAGAGAGAGAGAGTGAGAGAGAGAGAGAGAGAGAGAGAGAGAGAGAGAGAGAGAGAGAGAGAGAGAGAGAGAGAGAGAGAGAGAGAGAGGGGACTAAACTCAATTTCTCAAATTCAGAATCAATTACAAATGTAACTAACTTTGGTTTTTATACATTCACCTAAATTCAAATGTAGATGAAATGCAAACGACATGCAAACGAAATGCAAACTCAAGTAACTTGAATTTGAATTACATTTCAACACCATCCCTTAATTCATATTCAAGAATAAAAATTAACAATACCAATTTCATCTCTCAAATTGATGAAGTGTTCAGTTTTGTTCGCCTTGGTCATCACATCTGTAAATTGCTTCTGAGTGTTGTAGTGAACAACCTCAAGCACTCTATTTTGAACTTCAATGTCCAGAAAATGATACTTAGTATCAATGTGCTTGCTTCTTTCATGCAACATTGGATTCTTGGCAAGACTTTTGGATTATTTGTTGTCAATCATCAACCTGACTGGTTTGCTCACCTTGAACTTCAGTTCCTGCAGCAAATTCATCAACCAAACAGCCTGACATTCTGACATTCCACCAATTATGTATTCAGTTTCACAAACTGACAGCACAACCACTAGTTGATTCTGGGAGTACCAAGAAATGGGGGCTCCTAGATACATAAACATGTATCTTGTAATGTTTATTCTATTTACTTTGTCCTCACACAAGTCAGAGTCTAAATAGCATATCAGCTCAACATCATTTGACACTCCATAACTAAATTCCATGCCTTAGAAAACCCTTTTACATACCTCAGTATCCTGACTTTTTGCTTGGTAATATGACCACTTTGGCTTACTCCATAAACCTACTTACTATTCCAACTGCATAACATATGGTCATGTCCTGATGTTACACAGATACCTCATACATCCAATCAATTATTTGAAGGTTTGTAGCCATATATATCCTCACCATCAGCATCTGAATCAAACTTATAATTTGTCTCAGCCAGGTGTGACTGCGGACGTACAATTCATCAGCTCAAATCTCTTTAGCAACTCAAGTTCATACTTTAGTTAGTGCATAATGATTCACTAATCAGAGTGTCAAATGTCCATACCTAGAAAATATATCATATTTCCAATGTCAGTCATATCAAATGTATTCATAAACACCTTTTTAAACTTGTTTATCTCAGAAGTACAACTCCCTGTCAGAAGTATGTTATCTACATAATGGCATGCCATATCCACATTGCCATCAGAAGTATGTTGCACATACACACCATAATTCATTTCACATTTTTTGAATCTCATATACTTGAAAAATGAATCAATTTTAAAATTTCAAGCCCTTCGAGCTTGTTTTAGCACGTACAAGGCTTTATGCAGCTTGTACACTTTCCCTTCTTTGTTCTCTATCACAAATCTAGGAGGTTATAACACATAAATTTTTTCTTGCAATGGACCATTTAGAAAATCTAACTTTACATCTAAATGTATTAGAGGGACAATTCTTATTTGCAGTTATAACAATAACCAACCTTATGGTTTCATGTCTAGCTACAGGTGCAATTACTTCAAAGTAGTCTAAACCTGACTTTTTATAGGAATTCTCTAACCACTAACTTTGCTTTATGCTTGGCAATTAAACCATTTAGCTTCAGCTTTATCTTAAAAACCCATCTCACACCAACAGATTTCTTGAAAACCCATCTCACACCATCATGGAACTCTGTATGACTTCCCCTTTAGAGTCAATATCAATATCATACAACAACTCAAAGTCTGCATGTCTCCTTGGTATCTGTTTAATTCTATGTGGCTTATAGAACTATGCAAGTTCACCTTTAAAGGCGATACCACCTTCAGAAGCTCCACCTTCAAAGGCTCAACCTTCAGAGGCAGGATCACCTTTAGAGGTTGAATCGCCTTCAGTGTTAAGTCTATCATCAGTGTCAGATTCACCTTCAAAGCCAAACTCACCTTTAGAGTCAGACTCACCTTCGGATTCAGAGTCATCTTTAGAGCCAGACTAATCATCAGAGTCAGAGTCATCTTCAGAGCCAGACTCGCCTTCAGAGTCAGACTCTCCTTTAGAGGAAGAATCTTCTTCAGAGGCAGAATCTTCTTCATAGGCAGAATCAGACTCTAGTTTTGACACGACACTAGAGTTGGATTGAGACTTGCTCTAATCCCATTTTTCTAAATCTTTCACCATGACATCTCTGCTAAATTCAACTTTGTTGTTAACTGAGAAATAAATCGTATACACACATGTACAGTGGTGACCTATAAGCAACATGACATTGCTTCTGTCATCCAATTTCCTTCTAGTAGCATCTGGTATATGTTTGTAACATAAAGAACCAAACACCTTGAAATGGCTAACACTTTGCTTTCTTCCAGTCCACTTCTCAATGGGAACTAATTCCTTTAACTTCTTTATTATACATTTGTTAAGCACATATGCTGAAGTGGCAATTGCTTCACCCCACAATTGCTTAGGTATATTCTTCTCCTTTAGCATGCTCCTTTTCATGTTAAGCATAGTTTTACTTCTCCTTTAAGCAAGACCGTTATACCATAGAGTGTATGGAGTAGTTACCTCATGCTCAATACCATGTTCCTCAAATAACTTCTTGAACTCTGTTGAGTTGAACTCGCATCCATTATCGGTTCTAAGGATTTTCAATCTTTGTCCACTTTGCTTTTCAGCCTTCACTTTGAACTTCTTAAACTTACCAAACACCTCGTGTTTGAACTTTATAAGTTCTACCCATGTCATTCTTGTAAACTAATCCATAAATGACACAAAGTACTTATTTCCTCTAAGTGAAGGTACTTCAAATGGCCTATATATATCAGAATGCATCATACCCAAAGCATGAGTTGCTCTTGGAGGCATTTTATATGAGAATGGAAATATTAGTTTCTTCCCTCTCATGCATATATCACATGATTTCTCTGGTGCCATAATCTTTGGAATTCCATGTACTAGATCTTTGAACTTAGATGCCCTAAGCTTTTGAAGTTCAGATGTCCCAATCTCTTGTGCCACAACTCACTTTCCCCTTCAACATTTCTAGCACTAAGGTATTGAGTGTCTGTTGTTGCAACATTCACCTTGAATCTCATGTTTATTCCCGGTTCAAGCTGCATAATAAGCTTATGATTACAGTCATGCAACTTCAAGAGATTGTCATTCATGGCTACTGAAAAACATTTTCAAGCAGCTGACCTACACTCATTAGATTGCTATTCATGTCGGGAACATGCCATGCATCCTTGATTAGTACAATTTTGCTATTGTTTAATTTCACTCTAACATTTCCCATTCCTCCAGCATTCAGATACTCATCATTAGCACATCTAATCTTGATCTTTCTATCAAAGTCAAAATCAACTAGCCATTGCTTGTTTCCTGTTAGGTGATTTGAGAAGCCAGTGTCCAGATACTAACAGTCAACCAATGTTCCACCTATATTATCAGATGCTATCAATAGTGACAGGTTCATCATTAGAATCTCCTTTGGCTACGTTGGCTTGTTAACTCTTGCTAACCTTGTGTTGCACCCCAAAATTTGCCCTCACAATACAAGACTTTGTGTTCTAAGAAGGTTCACAAGGTTCACAAGTTCTCCAACAACTTGCATAACCTTTCATGAAGTTCATAAAGTCCACAAGCTACTTTATGAAGGTTCACAAGGTTCACAAGTCCCACAGTGCTTTCAATACCTTTCATGAGGTTCATGAAGCCCATAGGTTGCTTCTTGAAGGTTCACAAGGTTCACAAACTTCTCAACATCTACAAGACCTTTCATGAGGTTCATGAAGTCCATAGGTTGCTTCTTGAAGGTTCACAAGGTTCACAAGATTCACAATGTTTACAAAGCTTTCCTAAGGGTCATGAGGTCTACAAAGCCACTTCATGATGTTCACAAGGTTCACAAGCTTCACAATACCTCCCATGAGTATCACAAGATATCTTATGAAGATTCACAAGGTTCACAAAGTTCACAATTGGTCAGAAGAGTTGACAATTCCCTCAGACAATGCACCTCCTAAGCAGTGCATCCAAAACTAGGGTTTTGACTTTAATCAGGCTAAATGGACTTCCAAGACTTCAAGTGAGCTTCATAACATCTTATATGTGTATAAGAACCCCCATGTCAAGTTTCAAGACTTTTCTCAAAAGTTTGCTCAGTCAGATGATCAGATAAGTCAAAAGCAGTCAATGCAGTTAAAAAGTCAAACTGAGGTCAACTGTGGTCAAACCAAAGTCAAACTTCATGATTTTTTGCCAACATCAAGTATATGAAGTAAAATTCATCATTTGATCAAGGGTTGATCATGATTCATCAAGGAGATTCCAGATCATCAATAATCAGGAGTTTCTAAATTAGGGTTTCCTCAGTAAAAGTCAACTGAACTTTGACCAGGCATAACTTTCACATACTTCATCACCAAGTCTCCATCCAAAGCTCATTTTGAAGGAAATTGAATTCTCTACAACTTTGATGTTGAAGGTTAAGCCCAAAAATGCTTTATTTGAAAGATATGATCTAAGACATTATAGGTCATTTCAAAAGTCAACAAAAAGTCAACAACTTCAAAAGGGCATAACTTGAGATTGGTAAATGATATGGACCTGAAACCAATGGGGTTGTTTAGAGGACTCTTCAAGCTTTCCAAAAAGTCCAAGAACACCATCATACCTTTAAAATTGAGAGAAATGTGCCCTTGCAAAGTTGGGCAATTTTGTGATGGTTTATGTTGAAAATGGAGGCTTAGAAGTATTTCTTTCCAAATGGGCTGCCTAATTTATGACCCAATCCATCTCATAACATGGTGCACGACCCAATTGACCAAAATTCATCATTTTTATTATTTTTTATTTATTTATTATTGATTTAATTCATAAAAATCATTTTAAATAAATAAAAAATATAAAAATCTATTTTTGGGTGAAGATTTTGTTTCTAGAAATTCATAATCATTGATTGAATTAGAATGAGAAGGAAATCATGTGATCTCTCCCAAATTATCATTTTTTATTTATTTATTATTGATTTAATTCATAAAAATCATTTTAAATAAATAAAAAATATAAAAATCTATTTTTGGGTGAAGATTTTGTTTCTAGAAATTCATAATCATTGATTGAATTAGAATGAGAAGGAAATCATGTGATCTCTCCCAAAATAGCAAGCACTCATGATCAAATATTTGAAATTTATACAATGATCTTTTTGAATATTTTTTGGATCAAATATCCACACAACACATCAATGATTCTGACCTAAATCCATCACACATATATACTAAGCACAAACCCTAGCCTCATTCACGAATTTGCAGCAGCCTAAAGGTAAGATCAAAAGCACAAAAATCTTTCAAAAAAGTCATATTCGGGTTCTCAAATTCAGAGCATTGCAAGGTATTTGGAAGACATAGCAAGCTTCCTTGGACTCTTCTGATCATAAATCATCATCCATATGCATCATATACACACCCAATTGCTCAACCCGAGTTCATCTTGACCCTGAATATTTTGTTTTCAAATCCATTGATTTATCATGTTTAAACTGTTTTTGATTGTTGTAGGATGTTTAGAATGAACTCTAGAACGATTCTGGGTGGTTCAATTGGATTTTCATTGCAGGAACAAGAATTCACCATGATTAGGGTTTTCGGCCCTCTTTAGGGTTTCACGATTTTCAAATGATAAATGGATTTGAAAAACATAGGACGATTGAAAAACTCAGTAGCAATACAATGGTGCAATCAATTTTGTGAAATTTTGCCGTTTGGATGAAGTTTTGTTTCGCAGGGTGGAAGAACTCGTAACAATATTCGTAGGAGAAAACGTTGCAAAATCCGCATCCTGATGGTTGTTGTGCTTCCTGGAAATCAAGCTGGCCTGGGTACAAACCTCAGCCAGGTAAGTTTCCGCTTTTTTTTTTCTTTCCTTTTATTTGATTTAAATATTATAATATTAAAAATTAAATATATTATGTATATTTCTCAATAATAAATAAATAATAATAAAATATGTCTGTTTTCTTTAATTTTAAAAAATATGTTTTTTTTCACAAATTTTGTTTCTATATTTTATGTCTAAATTGTAATATGTATAAATTAGAAAATTTTTGTATATAACTAAATCCTATTTTTTTATATAAACCCTAAAAATTTATTTCTCATATAAACCCTAATTTCATAAAACTCTAAAAATATTTTTTAATACAAATCTAATTCTATTTTTTTTTAATGTTATTTTCTAATATAATTATTATGTATGTATGTTTACTATAATTCTTACAAATTTTTGTAAATATACTTATAAATATTTTTTTACATAACTTTAGTTTATAAATAATTGTGCTTATAATAATTAGATTTTTTGTAGTAATTTCATGATTAAAATATAATTTAATAATTTGTAAATTAAAACAATTGTTTATTCATATTTGTTTTTTTTAGTTGATTATATTAAAAAATTGTTCATTTCTTATTATTATAATATTTGGATTAATTTTGTTTATTCTTATTTACTAACCCATTTATATTCTAATCATGCTTATTATTTTGTTAAATATTGCTTACTAACCCCCTTTATTATTTATTATTGCTTATTTATATTTTATTTATCTTTGCTATTTAATTATTTTGCTTATTATTTTGTAATTGTTTCTTGGATGTAAAGTTGTTTAATTATTTAATTATTATTATGGTTAGTAATTAGGGAGTGTAACAACATGTATGTAATATTAAAATAAATTTAGATCACTTTTAAATAAAGATAATTAAAATAAACACGTCACACACGTAAGTCGATTTTAATCGCCGTCTCACTTCCTAAGGATATCCCTCAAGTTGCCTACGAATAATGGTTAAGTGGGGTGTATAAAGCAAGTCCCTCAAATAAAAAAATCATCAAAGTCCCTTATGGTTGCCTTTACGAATCGAGTCCCTTTCGAAAAATGATGATAGTCCCTCCAGTTTGCTTATTACACCCCACAATGGCCTTCAAAAATCCAATTGTCCCTCACATGTCCCTTAACATCCAAAGTAAGGACTACCTACTCCATTATAGTAGGGATAGTCTTACTAAGGAAAGGATAAAGAATAAGAAAGACCTTAAAACATTAGGGTAGACTACTCCTAGATACTTGCTCACCTCAAAACTTTTTTCACACTTAAACAAATTTCCAACAAAATTTTCAAACAAGTTTTTTTTCACATCCATACACGGATTATTATTAAACTATTCTGAAATTTTTTGCTATTCACACACTACACTTTCAAAACAATTCAAAAGTGAGCTTAAGTACCTAAGAGCCCATGGATAACCATGGATGAAAAGGGTGCTAACACCTTCCCTTTTCATAACCTACCCCCCGGACCCAAAATATTCTCTAAGGTCTTTCCTGTTCTTTTATAACCTTTCCTTATGGATAAAATAAAAGTCGGTGGCGACTCTTGCTATCCGCAACATTGTTTAAAGTCAGTTCTCCCACCGTGTTACAGAACTGGCGACTCTGCTGGGGATCTATTTAAGAGGGGTACCCTTAGGAATTAAGATCACTTTAAATTGTTTGCTTTGTTTGCTTTATCATTATATTGTTGGGGTGCTCTTATGTGTGAAAGGTCCTAACCCGGATCTAGTGTACCTTAGGTAAATGGCAATAGACCAAGGAAACTGTACGACGTATATCGATACGGTTGATCTGGTGGCCATAGTTAGTGCGACTTCTTGGTTGGTGCTTATATTCCTTAAGTCAAGTTGAGGATAATATTGAGGCTGCCATATGTTGTCAATGCACTAACTGACTTTTAGAACCCTAGTTAACTCATCTTGGCCTTTAGAAAGTAGTGAGGTAACCGGCTTTGGTGCAGACTGAAGTTGGTTGACACTCGATACTACGCTCATTGAGATCTTAAACTTGGAGGGTTTTGGTTGGCAAGTAAGTTGCCTTCTGAACAACCACCCTTGTGAAGGATCAATGATATTGAGATCCCTTAGAACCTGGTTACTTTTGTAGGACAGGATGAACCATCTAACTTCAGGGGAGGGTACTTACCTTTAAACCTCATGCAAGCCTTTAAACCTAGGGCAATTGTGTGACTTGTTTGTGTGTGCCACATGTTTGTGATTGAACATAACATCATGACATCATCATGCATCATAAGCATATCATTTTCCCTAACCATTTCAAGGACCAAAGGATTTATCTTTGTTCTTTGTTGCAGGTCATGGCTTCTGCTCGTAGAAACACCATCAGGATCAACTTTGTAGGGATACCTGCTAGGCTCAAGGAGCTGGTTTCCCTAGTGCCTGATCATTCCCAGTTCAACAAGAGACATGGTCACTTATTGGATCTAGTTACTTCAGGGTTCAGTGAAGACATGATGAGTGTGCTGTTTCAGTTCTTTGACCCTAAGCACCATTGCTTTACATTTCCTGATTATCAGTTAGTTCCAACCATGGAGGAGTTCTCTAAACTTCTGGGTATCCCTGTTCTTGATCAGAAGCCATTCACAGGTTTGGAGAAGGAGCTTAAACCAGAAGTTATTGCTGCAGCTCTACATCTGAAGAAGTCTGACATTGTTCTAGAGACGAGAAGTGGAGTTAAAGGTATTCTTGCCAAGGTATTAGTGGATAAAGCTCAAATGTTCTTGAAGGCTATGAGCTACGATGCTTTTGAGGAGATCTTAGCCTTATTGATTTATGGCTTAGTGTTGTTCCCCAATCCTGATCAGTTCATAGACGTTCATGCCATCAACATATTCCTGAGTCACAATCCAGTGCCTACCTTACTTGGAGACATCCTACATTCTCTTCACACCCGTACTACAAGGGCAAGAGGAACTTTGATGTGCTGCATACCTTTACTTTCTAGGTGGTTTATTTCTCACCTTCCTCGCTCAGTAATGAAGAATGAGCAAGGGTTCAAATGGTCCAAGAGGATCATGTCACTTTCTCACTCAGACATCCATTGGTGCTCCAGATCTATGGAGAATGTCACCATCATTGACCGTTGTGGGGAGTTTCCTAATGTGCCACTTCTAGGCATAAGAGGAGGCATCACCTACAACCCATCTCTAGCTTTACGACAGTTTGGTTACGCCCGGAGCGATGGTCCACATGACATGTTGATTCAGGGCGTTGTGTTTGACTACGACAACGATCTTCAGGGTTACCGTCAGAGATTCATACGAGCTTGGGGAAAGGTAAACAGGATTGACAGCAAGACACTGGAGCCTAAGTACACCATTCCTATGGAGGCTTATCTCAGATGGGTACGATTTCGTGCTCAGACACTCATGATGCCATATACTTCCATCCTACCAGTTACCATGGAACCTGTTGCTGAAGGAGACACAGCTTATACCATCCTTCACCCAGACATGCCTACTGATATGGAAGACTTGCAGAGATCATGGATTCAACTGAAAGAGAAAAGGGATACTTTCGAGGCTCATTACAAAACAAGCCAAGCAAGGATCCTAGAGCTAACAAAGCTACTTCATGAGGAACGAAACCTCAACTCATACCTCAACACAAAGAGGAAGCGTCCATGGGAGACTTAAAACCCCATCTTTTGTACTTATTTCGTTTTCATTTTTCGTAAGCCTAAAAGGCAAAACAAGTTATTACTAATAAAAAGTTACTTTCTTGTTTGTTTAAGCAAATTTAAATCCTGCGGTCCTTGAAAACATTGCATATGCATTCCCATATCATTGCATCACAGGTTTATAATTGTGCACAGGTTTCTCATCTCCTCGCTGTTTATTTCAGCAATGGCTCTTGAACAATCAGTTAAGGATCTCCAGGCACAGAATGCACAGTTCCAAGAGCTGATCCTGAACCTATCTAAGGGGCAGGATGAATTGAAGACACTGCTGGCCAAGAAGACTAAGAAGGCTAGAAGGTCTGCTGGGTTGCTCAACATGGGAAGAAGGTTCAAAGGTCCTGCCAAGACCAAGAAACAAGTTGAAGACTATGAATCTGAAGAATCTGAGCAGGAGAGAGGCAGTCTCCACAACACTATGGGGGACTCTGATTCTGAGGCTAACTACTACCATGAGCCTAACGAAGACAAATTCAAGATGCTGGTGGATAGAATGGATGCTATGGAATTACAGAAATCATCTGGGCTGGATTTTGAGGATTTGAGCTTGATATCTGGGGTGGTCATACCCATTGGGTTCAAAGTTCCTACATTTGTTGTCTATGATGGGGTCTCTTGTCCCAAATTGCATCTGAGGTCTTATGTCAGAAGAATGCAACCCCACACTGCTGATAAAAAGTTGTGGATCCATTTCTTTCAAGAGAGTTTATCTGGAGCTCAGCTAGAGTGGTATTATCAGTTGGAGAGTGTCAACATCAGAGATTGGAATGACCTTGCTGAAGCTTTCTACAAGCAGTATCAATACAATGCTGACTTAGCCCCCACTCGCATGCAGCTTCAAAGCATGTCTATGGGTGCCAAAGAAAGCTTTAAGGAGTATGCTCAGAAGTGGAGAGACTTAGCTGGAAGAGTTCAACCCCCTTTGACTGATAGGGAGTTGGTTGATATGTTCATGTGTACGCTGAATGGTCCGTTTTACAGTCATCTCATTGGAAGCTCATCATCTGGCTTCACTGAGTTGATCATGACAGGAGAGCGAGTAGAGAATGGTATCAAGAGTGGTAGGATCCAAGTGGGCACTTCTTCATCAGGTGCTGCAAAGAAGCCTCCCACTGGGAAGAAAGAATCTAATGCTGTGTATGGTCAGCCTGATCGTAACAGAAGGCATCAGTCTGTTAGTGCAGTTCATATTTCAAATCCAACTCCTGCAACAACAGAGCAGCCTCAAGGCAACCAACAGAGGGCTAGAAGACAGTTCACGAAGATCAACATGTCAATGGCTCAGGCATTGCAACACTTGTTGAAAGCTGAACTTATTACCCTGAGGGAGGCCCCTCAGAATCCCAATGTTACCTCTCCCAAGTACAATCCCAATGCACGATGTGCATATCATTCAAACTGTCCAGGACATGATACTAATAACTGTTGGGTCTTGAAGAACAAAATTCAGGATATGATTGATGCTGGAGAAATTGAGTTTGATCCACCAGGTACTCCAAATGTGATTACAGCTCCAATGCCAAATCACGAGAAGACCGTCAACGCCATTGATGAAGATATTGATGAAGATCTGCATGTCTATTCAGTTATGGAGTTGAGCACACCATTGTCTGTTATCAAAAAGAGGTTAGTACAAGCTGGGATCTTTCCAGGTTGTCATGAAGATTGTCTATATTGTACCTATAAGCCGGATAGTTGCTTCATTTTGAGAGATGGGATTCAACGTCTCATGGATAAATATACTATAGTGTTTGAAAGAAGACCAGCATCTGTAGAAAGTATGGTGGATCATCTGACTCAGGGTAAGAAGATTGAAGAGGTTGACATGGTTGACAAAGTACCACTAAGAATCACTTCAAAGGGTCCCATTAAAATCACTCATCAGGGCCCAATCAAGATTACTGCTGAAGGTCCTGTGAAAGTTGTCGCTGAAGCCAAAGTAGCTCCTCTGATCATTACCACTCCTGGTCCTATTCCTTATACATCTGACAAAGCTGTGCCTTGGCACTATGGGTCTGATGTTTACATCCATGGTGTCAAGCAGGAGCCTTTACCTGATATGCCTGTTGACATTGATAATATTGCTGGATCTAGCAAGATCACTCGTAGTGGAAGAGTCTTCTCTCCTCCAGTTGCTTCTAAGAGTGCAGTTACTCCTGCTGTTACTTCCACCACTGATGCTCGGGGCAAGGGTCCTGTTATTAAGCCTGTATCTACTGATGTGCCAGCTGCTGATGACCTCTCTAAGCAGATGGAAGAAGTATTGAAAATCATTCGCAAGAGTGATTATGATATTGCTGATCAGCTGGGGCATACTCCCTCAAAGATTTCTATGCTCTCCCTGTTATTATGTTCTGAGGCTCATGCCAAGTCATTGATCAAGTTTCTAAAGATGGCTCATGTACCCAGTGCAATTTCTGTGGACCAGTTTGAGAATTGTGTTGCTCACCTGACCTATGACAACGGGTTAGGATTTTCTGATGCTGACTTGACCCCTGCCAAGAGGGATCATAACAGGGCCTTGCATATTTCAATTGAATGCAGGGGCACTACCCTGTCTCATGTGCTGATAGACAATGGTTCCTCTCTGAATGTGTTGCCTAAGGAAGTCCTGAACAAGCTGAGTCCTGAAGATACGGTATTGAAGCCCAGTAATATTGTGGTAAAGGCTTTTGATGGTTCTAGAAGAGTAGTGCATGGGGAAATTGATCTCCCAATCAAGGTTGGCTCTCAGGTGTTTACTGCTACATTCTATGTGATGGATATTCGTCCTTCGTACTCATGTCTGCTTGGTCGTCCCTGGATCCATGGGGCAGGTGCGGTGACCTCCACATTACATCAAAAGTTGAGATATCCGGTGAATGGAAAAGTTGTTACTGTCTTTGGAGAGGAAGAATACTTTGTCAGCCATGTAAACACTTTCAAGTATCTGGAAGTAGAAGGTGAATACATTGAAACTCCATGTCAGTCATTTGAAGTGGTTCCCTGGGCTGTTAAGGATTGTGTGACTCCTCCTTGCTGTGAAGAAGGTCCCTGTGGTCATCAGAAACCCTCCAACAATGGCAATGGCCTCCCTCAATAATGCAAAAGCTGTGGTGGAAGAAGGTGGTTGTACTATTTGGGGTCAGCTTCCTGATATTCCATACAAGTCTGACAAGTTTGGTTTGGGTTTCACTGCAGAGTCCCAGAAGGCTGTTCGTCGTGCTCGTGCTGTTTGTATCACCAATCAAGGGGTTATCAATGCTGTGGGAGATCAAGATGAAGACTACAACTTGGAGGCATGGATTTTTCCTACTGTGGGTGCTGGACTCAATAATTGGACAGCTGAAGATGTTATCCCTATCTCCTTTAGTCAGGAGTAAATACTATTACTGTGTTATGTTTTTAAATCTTTCAAGCCATGTGCCTTACCCGGGGCACAATGGTGTGCTTGTTACGGGTTGTCATTTCATTTGCATGCATCATTCAATAAAATCAGTGGACGTGTCGTTTTCGTAAATATTGTGTTCCTTGTCTTTCTTTTTCTTTTATTTTTGCTTTATCAGCTATGTGTTCTTACACACACCCACGTCACTAAAATGCCGATCCTCATCCACTCTGGATCCAGTTGATAACAGTTCTACTATTGCCAATTACAATTTCGAGAATCCGATCTATCAAACTGAAGACGGAAATGAGGACGATTGTGAAATACCTGTAGAGCTTTCTAGGTTGTTACAACAAGAAGAGAAAGCTATACAGCCACATGAAGAGCCAGTCGAAGTTGTGAATCTGGGAACTGAAGAAAACAGAAAAGAGGTCAAGATAGGGGCTGATTTAGAGGACAGTGTCAAGAGCAGGTTGGTTCAGATGCTACGTGATTATGTGGAGATCTTTGCTTGGTCTTATGAAGATATGCCAGGGTTGGATACGGACATTGTGGTTCACCGTTTGCCAGTGAAAGAAGATTGTCGTCCAAAGAAGCAGAAGGTTCGTCGTATGCGTCCTGAAATGTCAGAAAAGATCAAAGCAGAGGTAATGAAACAGTTCAATGCAGGGTTCTTGGCCGTAACTTCTTATCCTCAGTGGGTTGCAAATGTGGTACCAGTTCCTAAGAAAGATGGTAAGGTACGTATGTGTGTAGACTACAGAGATCTGAACAATGCTAGCCCTAAAGACGACTTTCCACTTCCTCATATCGATATTCTGGTAGACAACACTGCTCAGCATAAGGTATTCTCTTTTATGGATGGTTTCTCTGGTTACAATCAAATCAAGATGGCACCTGAAGATATGGAGAAGACAACATTTGTGACACAGTGGGGCACCTTTTGCTATAAGGTAATGCCATTTGGTTTGAAGAATGCAGGGGCAACATATCAGCGTGCTATGGTGGCTTTGTTTCATGATATGATTCATCATGAGATAGAGGTATATGTGGATGATATGATAGCCAGGTCTCAGAATGAAGAACAACATCTTGATCATCTGCACAAATTGTTTGAGAGGTTGAAGAAATACAAGTTGAGATTGAACCCAAACAAGTGTACTTTTGGAGTTAGATCTGGAAAACTCCTGGGTTTCATTGTCAGTGGAAAAGGTATTGAAGTGGATCCTGCAAAAGTGAAAGCTATACGAGAGATGCCAGCCCCCCGTACTGAGAAGGAGGTTAGAGGTTTCTTGGGACGATTGAACTACATTGCAAGATTTATTTCCCAATTAACTACCATCTGTGAGCCAATCTTCAAGTTGTTGAAGAAAGATCAGGTGATGGAATGGAATGATGAGTGCCAGACTGCCTTTGATGAAATCAAGAGATATTTGCTAGAACCTCCAATTTTAATGCCACCAGTTGATGGAAGACCCTTGATTATGTATTTAACAGTATTAGACAACTCAATGGGGTGTGTATTGGGGCAACATGACGAGTCTGGTCGAAAAGAGCAGGCAATATACTACCTTAGCAAAAAGTTTACCGACTGTGAAACAAGATACTCACTGCTCGAGAAAACTTGCTGCGCTTTGGCATGGGCTGCTCGCCGACTAAGACAGTACATGTTGACCCATACTACCTTGTTGATTTCGAAAATGGCGCCAATCTGAATAACACTATGATTACTGATCTCTGTACGCAGTTCAAGATTAAGCATCACAACTCTTCTCCGTATCGTCCAAAGATGAATGGGGCAGTTGAAGCTGCTAATAAGAACATTAAGAAGATTGTACAGAAGATGACTGTTACTTCCGAGGATTGGCACGAGATGTTACCATTTGCTCTGCATGGTTATCGTACTACAATACGTACTTCAACAGGGGCAACCCCATTCTCCTTAGTCTATGGTATGGAAACAGTTCTGCCTATTGAAGTTCAGATCCCCTCCTTGAGAATTATGAAGGATGCAGGCTTGGATGAAGATGAGTGGATCCAGACTCGACTTGACCAGATAAATTTGATTGATGAGAAAAGGTTAGCAGCAGTTTGTCATGGCCAGATGTACCAGAAACGGATGATCAAAGCTTTTGACAAGAAGGTTAAGCCAAAGGTATATCAGGATGGTGACTTGGTAATCAAGCGTATCATATTACCACAGGGTGATCCTAGGGGCAAGTGGACTCCAACATATGAGGGACCATTTGTAGTCAAGACAGTGTTCTCAGGAGGTGCCATGATACTGACTACAATGGATGGTGAAGACTTCCCACAACCTGTAAACGCAGACATAGTTAAAAAATACTACGCATAAAAAGAGACCCGCTAGGTTGACAGGCCTAGGCAAAAATAAGGGCATCCCGGCAAACCAAAAGGGTTTGGGCAAAAATTAGGGATATATATATAAAAAGATGTACACCCGGAAAGTCGAAAACCTGAAAAGGCGGCTTGGGCAAAAAAGGGTATCCCGGTGGATTGAAAACCTGAAAGGGCAATCCAGGCAAAAGTTAGGGATTAAAAGCGTATGACTATGTCTCGTTTGGATCACTCATGAAACTGCAACCAGTTATACTACTTACTCAAGCTCAAACAGATAAAGCTCAATCCAATCGTTTCCGTCTCAATAGCAAGAAGATGAGATACTTGAGTGGCAATAGTAGAATTGAAACTCAATAGGATTATTTCCCACATAGCTGATTCTTTTTGTAAAACTTCATGACAAAATTCTCTTACTAGGGTTTATGTCTCCTTGTACAAACTTACCCGTGTATGGGTCACTTTTGATATAAATAAATTCCATCTTTTGAATCCAGATTTACTTTTACCCTATTTACATAAGCGAAACGTCCATTGGTTGTGTTTGAATGTATGAATGCCTTTGAATATGATTGATGTTTACCAGAAATGCATGTATGCTTTTAATATGATTGATGTTTACCAGAAACGCATGAAAATGCAGTAATAGTATTTACTAAGGACGAACGAGGGAAGGATTTCAACGAAGCTTCGCCGGTTCATCTTTACAAGACAGTTACAAACCATCAGTAGGACTAATCCATTTTCGCAAAGTCTAATCTCCCCTGGAATTTATATCCATCTCTTTTATCCTCATACGGATATACGGGAAATTACTTTCCAATAAGGGCACGATGAACGAAGACGGGATGTTATACTTATCCTACTATCAAACGAAAACGAAGGTTATCTATACCCTACTATCCCCAACAACGGGAGGTTATCTATACCTTGTTATCCCCAACAACGGGAGGTTATCTGTACCTTGTTACCCCCAGCAGACGGAGGGTTATATATTCTTCAACAACGAATCGGGATTTATTTTCCTTGGCCAGCAGTTGTTATACAAGGATATCCAGACACTTCCAGCAGTGTCATATCATACATACATCATTTACATCATACCATAACATATATGTCTATAGTACATTACCTAAGTGCATCATGTCATACATGCATATATAAAGCATAAACTAATGTTGTTATACAGAATGCTACCTTGTTTTCAGGTTAATTATCCAACAAACAAGCTTATAATCTTTGGGACTGCTTTATTGTAACCTCAGGGTTACTTTATCCTCCTGATGAGCTTCTTATTACTTTGGGACTGCTTTATTGTAACCTCAGGGTTATTTTATCCTCCTGATAGCCTCTCATGACTTCAAGACTGCTTTAGAGCTACTGATTGCTCTATCCTCCTGAAATCATCCTATTACTTCAAGACTGCTTTAGAGCTATTCATTGCTCTATCCTCATGAGGTCATATTACTACTTCAAGACTGCTTTAGAGCTATTCATTGCTCTATCCTCCTGAAGCCATCTAATTATTTCAAGACTGCTTTAGAGCTATCCATTGCTCTATCCTCCTGAAATCATTACTTCAAGACTGCTTTAGAGCTATTGATTGCTCTATCCTCCTGAAGACATATCACATTATTATTTCAAGACTGCTTTAGAGCTATTCATTGCTCTATCCTCCTGAAGCCATCTAATTATTTCAAGACTGCTTTAGAGCTATCCATTGCTCTATCCTCCTGAAAATCATTACTTCAAGACTGCTTTAGAGCTATTGATTGCTCTATCCTCCTGAAGACATATCACATTATTATTTCAAGACTGCTTTAGAGCCATTCATTGTTCTATCCTCCTGAAATCATATCATTGCTTCAAGACTGCTTTAGGGTTATCACTATTGATTGCTCTATCCTCATGAAGACATGCTGCTACATCATTATTATTCCAGACTCCTGACAGCTTTCATCCTACACCCATATTTTGAACTGCTCCCCCCCTAGTGGCATCTTTAAGCCCACTCAATCATATTCAACTAGCCATCTGTACCACTCTAATGCACTGGTGAGTGCAAATTTTTGGGCTTTTGTGTTCAATCCCCTTCAACCTTCCAGGTTACGACTGGCAAATATACCAATCTAACCCCTCAGGTTTCAGAAAATTGAACAGGGGCAGCTGTTGCACCCCAAAATTTGCCCTCAAAATACAAGACTTTGTGTTCTAAGAAGGTTCACAAGGTTCACAAGTTCTCCAACAACTTGCATAACCTTTCATGAAGTTCATAAAGTCCACAAGCTACTTTATGAAGGTTCACAAGGTTCACAAGTCCCACAGTGCTTTCAATACCTTTCATGAGGTTCATGAAGCCCATAGGTTGCTTCTTGAAGGTTCAAAAGGTTCACAAACTTCTCAACATCTACAAGACCTTTCATGAGGTTCATGAAGTCCATAGGTTGCTTCTTGAAGGTTCACAAGGTTCACAAGATTCACAATGTTTACAAAGCTTTCCTAAGGGTCATGAGGTCTACAAAGCCACTTCATGATGTTCACAAGGTTCACAAGCTTCACAATACCTCCCATGAGTATCACAAGATATCTTATGAAGATTCACAAGGTTCACAAAGTTCACAATTGGTCAGAAGAGTTGACAATTCCCTCAGACAATGCACCTCCTAAGCAGTGCATCCAAAACTAGGGTTTTGACTTTAATCAGGCTAAATGGACTTCCAAGACTTCAAGTGAGCTTCATAACATCTTATATGTGTATAAGAACCCCCATGTCAAGTTTCAAGACTTTTCTCAAAAGTTTGCTCAGTCAGATGATCAGATAAGTCAAAAGCAGTCAATGCAGTTAAAAAGTCAAACTGAGGTCAACTGTGGTCAAACCAAAGTCAAACTTCATGATTTTTTGCCAACATCAATTATATGAAGTAAAATTCATCATTTGATCAAGGGTTGATCATGATTCATCAAGGAGATTCCAGATCATCAATAATCAGGAGTTTCTAAATTAGGGTTTCCTCAGTAAAAGTCAACTGAACTTTGACCAGGCATAACTTTCACATACTTCATCACCAAGTCTCCATCCAAAGCTCATTTTGAAGGAAATTGAATTCTCTACAACTTTGATGTTGAAGGTTAAGCCCAAAAATGCTTTATTTGAAAGATATGATCTAAGACATTATAGGTCATTTCAAAAGTCAACAAAAAGTCAACAACTTCAAAAGGGCATAACTTGAGATTGGTAAATGATATGGACCTGAAACCAATGGGTTTGTTTAGAGGACTCTTCAAGCTTTCCAAAAAGTCCAAGAACACCATCATACCTTTAAAATTGAGAGAAATGTGCCCTTGCAAAGTTGGGCAATTTTGTGATGGTTTATGTTGAAAATGGAGGCTTAGAAGTATTTCTTTCCAAATGGGCTGCCTAATTTATGACCCAATCCATCTCATAACATGGTGCACGACCCAATTGACCAAAATTCATCATTTTTATTATTTTTTATTTATTTATTATTGATTTAATTCATAAAAATCATTTTAAATAAATAAAAAATATAAAAATCTATTTTTGGGTGAAGATTTTGTTTCTAGAAATTCATAATCATTGATTGAATTAGAATGAGAAGGAAATCATGTGATCTCTCCCAAATTATTATTTTTTATTTATTTATTATTGATTTAATTCATAAAAATCATTTTAAATAAATAAAAAATATAAAAATCTATTTTTGGGTGAAGATTTTGTTTCTAGAAATTCATAATCATTGATTGAATTAGAATGAGAAGGAAATCATGTGATCTCTCCCAAAATAGCAAGCACTCATGATCAAATATTTGAAATTTATACAATGATCTTTTTGAATATTTTTTGGATCAAATATCCACACAACACATCAATGATTCTGACCTAAATCCATCACACATATATACTAAGCACAAACCCTAGCCTCATTCACGAATTTGCAGCAGCCTAAAGGTAAGATCAAAAGCACAAAAATCTTTCAAAAAAGTCATATTCGGGTTCTCAAATTCAGAGCATTGCAAGGTATTTGGAAGACATAGCAAGCTTCCTTGGACTCTTTTGATCATAAATCATCATCCATATGCATCATATACACACCCAATTGCTCAACCCGAGTTCATCTTGACCCTGAATATTTTGTTTTCAAATCCATTGATTTATCATGTTTAAACTGTTTTTGATTGTTGTAGGATGTTTAGAATGAACTCTAGAACGATTCTGGGTGGTTCAATTGGATTTTCATTGCAGGAACAAGAATTCACCATGATTAGGGTTTTCGGCCCTCTTTAGGGTTTCACGATTTTCAAATGATAAATGGATTTGAAAAACATAGGACGATTGAAAAACTCAGTAGCAATACAATGGTGCAATCAATTTTGTGAAATTTTGCCGTTTGGATGAAGTTTTGTTTCGCAGGGTGGAAGAACTCGTAACAATATTCGTAGGAGAAAACGTTGCAAAATCCGCATCCTGATGGTTGTTGTGCTTCCTGGAAATCAAGCTGGCCTGGGTTCAAACCTCAGCCAGGTAAGTTTCCGCTTTTTTTTTTCTTTCCTTTTATTTGATTTAAATATTATAATATTAAAAATTAAATATATTATGTATATTTCTCAATAATAAATAAATAATAATAAAATATGTCTGTTTTCTTTAATTTTAAAAAATATGTTTTTTTTCACAAATTTTGTTTCTATATTTTATGTCTAAATTGTAATATGTATAAATTAGAAAATTTTTGTATATAACTAAATCCTATTTTTTTATATAAACCCTAAAAATTTATTTCTCATATAAACCCTAATTTCATAAAACTCTAAAAATATTTTTTAATACAAATCTAATCCTATTTTTTTTTTAATGTTATTTTCTAATATAATTATTATGTATGTATGTTTACTATAATTCTTACAAATTTTTGTAAATATACTTATAAATATTTTTTTACATAACTTTAGTTTATAAATAATTGTGCTTATAATAATTAGATTTTTTGTAGTAATTTCATGATTAAAATATAATTTAATAATTTGTAAATTAAAACAATTGTTTATTCATATTTGTTTTTTTTAGTTGATTATATTAAAAAATTGTTCATTTCTTATTATTATAATATTTGGATTAATTTTGTTTATTCTTATTTACTAACCCATTTATATTCTAATCATGCTTATTATTTTGTTAAATATTGCTTACTAACCCCCTTTATTATTTATTATTGCTTATTTATATTTTATTTATCTTTGCTATTTAATTATTTTGCTTATTATTTTGTAATTGTTTCTTGGATGTAAAGTTGTTTAATTATTTAATTATTATTATGGTTAGTAATTAGGGAGTGTAACAACATGTATGTAATATTAAAATAAATTTAGATCACTTTTAAATAAAGATAATTAAAATAAACACGTCACACACGTAAGTCGATTTTAATCGCCGTCTCACTTCCTAAGGATATCCCTCAAGTTGCCTACGAATAATGGTTAAGTGGGGTGTATAAAGCAAGTCCCTCAAATAAAAAAATCATCAAAGTCCCTTATGGTTGCCTTTACGAATCGAGTCCCTTTCGAAAAATGATGATAGTCCCTCCAGTTTGCTTATTACACCCCACAATGGCCTTCAAAAATCCAATTGTCCCTCACATGTCCCTTAACATCCAAAGTAAGGACTACCTACTCCATTATAGTAGGGATAGTCTTACTAAGGAAAGGATAAAGAATAAGAAAGACCTTAAAACATTAGGGTAGGCTACTCCTAGATACTTGCTCACCTCAAAACTTTTTTCACACTTAAACAAATTTCCAACAAAATTTTCAAACAAGTTTTTTTTCGCATCCATACACGGATTATTATTAAACTATTCTGAAATTTTTTGCTATTCACACACTACACTTTCAAAACAATTCAAAAGTGAGCTTAAGTACCTAAGAGCCCATGGATAACCATGGATGAAAAGGGTGCTAACACCTTCCCTTTTCATAACCTACCCCCCGGACCCAAAATATTCTCTAAGGTCTTTCCTGTTCTTTTATAACCTTTCCTTATGGATAAAATAAAAGTCGGTGGCGACTCTTGCTATCCGCAACATTGTTTAAAGTCAGTTCTCCCACCGTGTTACACCTTGTTTGACCAGAAATCAGTAACAAAATGGCCAAAGTTGTTACAACTATAGCACTTAACCTTTCTCTTATCAAACTTCTCTTTTCCCTTCTAAAAATTCTTATGTTTGTTCTCATCTAGATTTGAAAGATTTTAATTATGAGTACCACCACCATACTTTTTCTTGTTCTCTAGCCATGCTTGTTGTTATTTCTTCTTGACAAATGAAGCTTTCAGAGTTTGAGCTTTTAGAGTTTGTTATGTCTCCCTTTCAGATTTTTTTCCAGTCAAATGCAACTCTTGTGCCTCTAAACTACTCAGAAGCTCTTTAATTCTCATGGTGCTGGTGTTTTTATAGTGTTCTATGGCTACAACTATGTCATTAAACTAAGGAGTAAGTGATCTTAATACCTTTTCAATGATTACTTGTTCAAAGAGCGTTTCTCCACTAGATTGCATCTCATTTGTGACTACAATCACTCTAGAGATGCAATCAGGCACCTTATCATTATTCTTCATGCTGAGATTCTCATATTGCTTGCGTAGGTACTGCAACTTTACTTTCTCCAGTGATCCGTCACCACCATAGCACCACACTAGTGTATCCCACACCGCCTTCGTTGTAGTCGAGTTAATAATCTTCTCAAACACCTTTGTATCCACACACTGATGGATATAGAACAATTCCTTCTGATCCTTCTTCCTTGTTTCACGTTACACACTTTTTTTCACTTTTTTTTTTGTATTTTTTACAACCAACGTGTAACTATCATTGATGAAACTAATAACATCTTGAGCTACAAATAACACATGCATCTGAATCAACCATGGATTGCAATTTTTTATGTCTAATAATGGAAGCTTTGTATTCAAACTACCATTTTCGCCATTCATCTCTGTTTTTGTGCAGATAACTAAGTTCATACCATAACTAATGTTTCCCAAACCCTAATAATCAAGATCTATGATTCTCTTCAATTTCGATCTTCAATTCAACGCGAATTTGAGGAAAAAATTAATCACACACTACACTACACTCGTGTTTCCTTATTAATCAGAACCGAGAATTTGGATACCAAATGTTGGAGTTAACAACAATACTCCATTGTTGCACAAGAGGAAGAAGAAGATGAAAGAATTGTAGAGAGAGAGAGAGAGAGAGAGAGAGAACTGAGAATTTGCATACCAAATGTTAGAGTTAACAATAATACTCCATTGTTGCACAAGAGGAGGAAGAAGATGAAAGAATTGTAGAGAGAGAGAGAGAGAGAGAGAGAGAGAGAGAGAGAGAGAGAGAGAGAGAGAGAGAGAGAGAGAGAGAGAGAAAGAGAGAGAGAGAGAGAGAGAGAGAGAGAGAGAGAGAGAGAGAGAGAGAGAGAGAGAGAGAGAGAGAGAGAGAGAGAGAGAGAGAGAGAGAGAGAGAGAGAGAGAGAGAACAATGACTAAATTTCAAACTCAAGTTCTCAAATTTAAAACTGTTACAAATGTAACTAACTTTGGTTTTTATACAATCACTTAAATTCAAATGTAAATGAAATCCAAACTCAAGTAACTTGAATTTGAGTTATACTTCAGCAACATCCCTTAATTCATTTGCAAGATTAAAAATAAACAACACAAATTCCATCCCTCAAATTGATGAAGTGTTCACTTTTGATCGCCTTGGTCATCACATCTACAACTTGCTTCTGAGTGCTGCAATGAACAACCTCAAGCACTCCATTTTAAACTTGATTGCTCAGTAAATGATACTTAGTCTCAATGTGATTGATTCTTCCATGCAACAATGGATTCTTAGCAAGACTTATGGCTGATTTGTTGTTAATCATAAACCTTATTGGTATGCTCACCTTGAACTTCAGTTCCTATAGCAAATTCATTAACTAAATAGCCTGACATGCTGAGAATGCACCAACTATGTATTCGGCTTCACAAGTTGACAACACAACCACTGATTGCTTCTTGGAGCACCAAGAAATAGGGGTTCCCAGATACATAAACATGTATCCTATAGTGCTCTTTCTTTCTACTTTGTCACTATACCAGTCAGAGTCTAAATTTCATATAAGCTCAACATCATCTGACACTCCATAAGGAAACCAAATTCCATGCCTCAAAGTCCCTTTTACATGCCTTATATCCTGACTGCAGCTTGATAATGTGACCACTTTGACTCACTGATATACCTACTTACCATTCCAACTACATAACATATGTCAGGTCGGGTTTTACACAGATATCTGATACACCTGACCAACTGTTTGAAGGTTTTAACATCTAAATTCTTACCATCAGCATCAAAATCCAACTTATGATTTGTCTCAGCCGGTGTGACTGCTGACATACAATTCATCAGCTCAAATCTCTTCAGCAACTCAAGTTCATACTTCAGTTGGTGCATAATGATTCCCTTATTAGAGTGTAACATCCCCATGCTTGGAAAATACACCACATTTCCAAGGTCAGTCATATTAAATGCATTCATCAACACTTTTTTGAACTTACTTATCTTAAAAGTATAACTCCTTGTCAGAAGTATGTCATCTACATAATGGCACACCATAATCACATTGCCATCAGAAGTATGTTGCACATATACATTATACTCCATTTTACAATTTTTTAATCCAATATGCTTGAAAAATGAATCAATTTTTAGATTCCGAGCCATTAGAGCTTATTTCAACCGGTACAAGGCTTTATGCAGCTTGTACATCATTCCTTCTTTGTTCTCTATCATAAATCCAGGAGGTTGTAACACATAAACTTCTTCTTACAATGGGCCATTCAGAAAAACTAACTTTAAATCTAAATGTATTAGAGTTTCATTCCTATTTGCAGCTATAACAATAACCAATGTTATGGTTTTATGACTAGCTACAAGTACAAATACTTCAAAGTAGTATAAACTAGACTTTTGTAGGAATCCTCTAGCGGCTAACCTTGATTTATGCTTGGAAAGTGAACCATTTAGCTTCAGATTTATCTTGAAAACCCATCTCACACTGATGGTTTTCTTGTTCTAAGGTAGAACAGTTGTAGTGGGGAAATTTGTGAGTGTAGGCTATTGCTTAACTTAACTCAAAATTCAAGAGTCACCACCACACTTTTATTTTATCCAAAAAGAAAGGAAAAAGAGCGAATAAAACCTAAACAAGTTCTAAAACAAGAACAAACAGAGAATGCTAAGGGGGTTGGTTATGCTAAGGGAAGGTGTTAGCACCCAAAACGTCTATAGTACTCTATAGGAACCCTTTGAAATATCTACGCTTTTTTGGTTTGAAAAGGTTTGTTTGAAATGAGATTGGGGAGATGAGAAGATAATTATTTTTTAAGATTTTTGTGTTTGGAGAGACTTATCGCCTCATGCCTACGTACCCACAAAGTGCAATATAAGATCAAACCCCCGTAGTTCGTGGTACAAATAACAAAAATGATTTGTTTTGATTGATTTTAAAGTAAAGATAAGTTGTCATTTTTAAGGAGAAAACTATGACTAGTCGTCCACAAGTATAAGACAACATTTGCATCACCTAAAGATGAAAAATTTTGCTTGGATTAAAATCAACAAGTCTATCACTTAACATCTAAGTGAAAAATGTCAATATCTTAAATACTATAGAGAATAGGAGAATTACATCTCAACTATGAAAACGACTCATGTCTAAACTTTATGAAAAGTTTTAAAAGAAAAAGTGCACGAAGGCACAAAAAGTTTGGATGAGTTTTTATATTTTTTATGTCTTTTGAAATTAGTCAAAGTATGATTAACATTGATTGACATTTACTAAAGAAAACAAAGTTTGAAAATCACTTGACCAAAGTTAACGTTTATTAAGAAAGAGGTTTAATTTTGAAAACAAGAAGGTTTTGAAAAAGGGAGAAGATTTTGAAAATTGAAGAAGAGGTGGAGAAGAAGTGACTACCCTAGAAAGCAAAATAAGAGATAGAGATAAGAAGGATCTAACCAAAATATAACAAACTCCATAGCAAGTCAAATAAGAATTCCTTCCACCTTGAGCATAACCCAATAAGCAAAAGTCAAATAAAGGTCAAGATCTAAAATCTATAATAATCTAAGCATAGGGAAGGAGACCTAATTCTAAGTCCAAGTCCAAGAATAATCCAAGAAGTCCAAAGTCTAGGTTCATCCTCAAGCATAATCATAAGAATTAAGAGAACCAAGATTTTAGAGGTTTAATCCTTTATTAATGTTTTTTAAACAAAATATGGTCCAAATGGACAAAGGAAAAAGAGCGGAAGCATAAACAATAACATGATATGATATGATAAAAATAAAAGCGCAATAGTAAAGAGATAGGGAGCGAGAAGGAAACATAAACAAAATTAGTATAATAATATGGTTAGTATAATATACATAATAGTGTATATTAGTATTATCAATCTTCATGAAGCACAAATTGTCAAATTACGGATAATACTCAACTAATGATCCATAAGAATGAAAACACGGTCTCATACATTACCATGGGGAGGGCTCCAACTCGGATAAAGTAAACGAGTATGCCATCTAACCCCCACGGGTAATAAAAGATCCAATTATTTCAAACTACACTATGGAGATTAGGAGAATAATATCTCGCTTACAAAATTGACTTAGTTCCAATTTAGGGATAATTTAGCGCTATGTTAAGCAATCATAATCAGACTTATGTAGAAGCCGCGACTATTTGAGGCCGGTCAATAATAATATTTGTGCTAATGTATGCTAGAGAGACGATATGTAGATCATCCTTCGAAAGCAATACCGCACAAAAAGAAAATAGGTAATGATCTCATTGTAACCCGGTGAACTGACTTTAAACAATGTTGCGGATAGCAAGAGTCGCCACCGACTTTTATTTTATCCATAAGGAAAGGTTATAAAAGAACAGGAAAGACCTTAGAGAATATTTTGGGTCCGGGGGGTAGGTTATGAAAAGGGAAGGTGTTAGCACCCTTTTCATCCATGGTTATCCATGGGCTCTTAGGTACTTAAGCTCACTTTTGAATTGTTTTGAAAGTGTAGTGTGTGAATAGAAAATTTTCAGAATAGTTAATAAATAATCCATGTAAGGATGTGTTAAGAACTTGTTTGAAAACTTGTTGAAAATTTGTTTAAGTGCGAAACAGTTTTGAAGTGAGCAAGCACCTAGGAGTAACCTACCCTAATGTTTAAAGGTCTTTCTCATTCTTCATTCTTTCCTTTAGTAAGACTATCCCTACTATAATGGAGTAGGTAGTCCTTACTTTGGATGTTAAGGGATATGTGAGGGACAATTTGACTTTGAAGGCCATTGTGGGATGTAATAAGCACATATAAGGGACCATCATCATTTTTCGAAAGGGACTCGATTCGTAAAGGCAACCATAAGGGACTTTGATGATTTTTTCTATTTGAGGGACTTGCTTTATACACCCCACTTAACCATTATTCGTAGGCAACTTGAGGGATATCCTTAGGAAGTGAGACGGCGATTAAAATCGACTTACGTGTGTGACGTGTTTATTTTAATTATCTTTATTTAAAAGTGATCTAAATTTATTTTAATATTACATACATGTTGTTACACTCCCTAATTACTAACCATAATAATAATTAAATAATTAAACAACTTTACATCCAAGAAACAATTACAAAATAATAAGCAAAATAATTAAATAGCAAAGATAAATAAAATAATAAATAATAAAGGGGGTTAATTCTAAGTTTACTCGGCAAGACATCGCATCTTGTGCCTACGTATCCTTACGGGAGTGGAATCAGAGTAATCGTAGTTCCCCTCAATAGGGAGGTTAGAAACTTCTTGACTGTGGTCAAGGTCTCAAGGGGAATAAACGCATCTTAAGGACACGCTTACGTGGAGTGTAGAAACTCCAAATCTCTACGTTGAAATGTTAAGTTGTAATTAGGGTTAAATTAGGGATTCCACGGCGGAAAACCCTAAAATGAGCGCGGCGGCTCTTTGACCTAATGCTAAGGGTAAAATTGTAATTTTGCCTGCGGCGAGGCATTTGTGAAAATTAGGGTTTGTAGTTGGTAGTTTTGAGGATTTGAAATTGAATGTGTGAAGTTTTACGGACTATTGGCGCGGCGGCCAAACAGTTAGACCTAACCTTCGGATGTGTGCAATGTGACAGAAATAATGGTAAACGCGTGAGATAATTGAATCATGCAAACAGAGAGATAATGTCATAATTTAAACCATGCAAGCAGAAATTTAAAGGCAGAATTTAAAGAGCGATTGTTAAGTTCGCGAGGTTACATGAGAGGAGCAGATACAATATGATAATGAAATTTGAATTGAACAATAATAAAATAAAATAAATAACGGTTCTAGTTATTATTTTAAAAAAAAAATTTTAGTTATTATTTTAAATTTATCTAAAAAAAAGTTTTTCTTAAAAATAATAGGTTTTCATATTAATTTGGAAAAGATGTTAATGTTATTTATTTTAAAAAACAGATTTTTATATTATAACAAATTTTAATAAATTAATGATAACAATAATAATAATAATAATAATGGTAATAATAATGATAATAATAATAAATAATGATAATAATAATAATAATAATAATAATAATAATAATAATAATAATAATAATAATAATAATAATAATAATAATAATAATAAAGCAATAATGAATTTTAAATGTGCCAAATAACCCAACAATGTTGCTAACGCAGAAATGCGCTCAAAATGAAGCAACTATCCGGCTTATAGGTACAATATAGACAATCTTCATGACAACCTGGAAAGATCCCAGCTTGTACTACCCTCTTTTTGATAACAGACAATGGTGTGCTCAACTCCATAACTGAATAGACATGCAGATCTTCATCAATATCTTCATCAATGGCGTTGACAGTCTTCTCGTGATTTGGCATTGGAGCTGTAATCACATTTGGAGTACCTAGTGGATCAAACTCAATTTCTCCAGCATCAATCATATCCTGAATTTTGTTCTTCAAGACCCAGCAGTTATTAGTATCATGTCCTGGACAGTTTGAATGATATGCACATCGTGCATTGGGATTGTACTTGGGAGAGGTAACATTGGGATTCTGAGGAGCCTCCCTCAGGGTAATAAGTTCAGCCTTCAACAAGTGTTGCAATGCCTGAGCCATTGACATGTTGATCTTCGTGAACTGTCTTCTAGCCCTCTGTTGGTTGCCTTGAGGCTGCTCTGTTGTTGCAGGAGTTGGATTTGAAATATGAACTACACTCACAGACTGATGTCTTCTGTTACGATCAGGCTGACCATAAACAGCATTAGATTCTTTCTTCCCAGTGGGAGGCTTCTTTGCAGCACCTGACGAAGAAGTGCCCACTTGGATCTTACCACTCTTGATACCATTCTCTACTCGCTCTCCTGTCATGATCAACTCAGTGAAGCCAGATGATGAGCTTCCAATGAGATGACTGTAAAACGGACCATTCAGCGTACACATGAACATATCAACCAATTCCCTATCAGTCAAAGGGGGTTGAACTCTTCCAGCTAAGTCTCTCCACTTCTGAGCATACTCCTTAAAGCTTTCTTTGGCACCCATAGACATGCTTTGAAGCTGCATGCGAGTGGGGGCTAAGTCAGCATTGTATTGGTACTGTCTATAAAACGCTTCAGCAAGATCATTCCAGTCTCTGATGTTGACACTCTCCAACTGATAATACCACTCTAACTGAGCTCCAGATAAACTCTCTTGAAAGAAATGGATCCACAACTTTTTATCAGCAGTGTGGGGTTGAATTCTTCTGACATAAGACCTCAGATGCAATTTGGGACAAGAGACCCCATCATAGACAACAAATGTAGGAACTTTGAACCCAATGGGTATGACCACCCCAGATATCAAGCTCAAATCCTCAAAATCCAGCCCAGATGATTTCTGTAATTCCATAGCATCCATTCTATCCACCAGCATCTTGAATTTGTCTTCGTTAGGCTCATGGTAGTAGTTAGCCTCAGAATCAGAGTCCCCCATAGTGTTGTGGAGACTGCCTCTCTCCTGCTCAGATTCTTCAGATTCATAGTCTTCAACCTGTTCCTTGGTCTTGTCAGGACCTTTGAACCTTCTTCCCATGTTGAGCAACCCAGCAGACCTTCTAGCCTTCTTAGTCTTCTTGGCCAGCAGTGTCTTCAATTCATCCTGCCCCTTGGATAGGTTCAGGATCAGCTCTTGGAACTGTGCATTCTGTGCCTGGAGATCCTTAACTGATTGTTCAAGAGCCATTGCTGAAATAAACAGCGAGAAGATGAGAAACCTGTGCACAATTATAAACCTGTGATGCAATGATATGGGAATGCATATGCAATGTTTTCAAGGACCGCAGGATTTAAATTTGCTTAAACAATCAAGAAAGTAACTTTTTATTAGTAATAACTTGTTTTGCCTTTTAGGCTTACAAAAAATGAAAACGAAATAAGTATAAAAGATGGGGTTTTAAGTCTCCCATGGACGTTTCCTCTTTGTGTTGAGGTATGAGTTGAGGTTTCGTTCCTCATGAAGTAGCTTTGTTAGCTCTAGGATCCTTGCTTGGCTTGCTTTGTAATGAGCCTCGAAAGTATCCCTTTGCTCTTTCAGTTGGATCCATGATCTCTGCAAGTCTTCCATATCAGTAGGCATGTCTGGGTGAAGGATGGTATAAGCTGTGTCTCCTTCAGCAACAGGTTCCATGGTAACTGGTAGGATGGCAGGATATGGCATCATGAGTGTCTGAGCACGAAATCGTACCCATCTGAGATAAGCCTCCATAGGAATGGTGTACTTAGGCTCCAGTGTCTTGCTGTCAATCCTGTTTACCTTTCCCCAAGCTCGTATGAATCTCTGACGGTAACCCTGAAGATCGTTGTCGTAATCAAACACAATGCCCTGAATCAACATGTCATGTGGACCATCGCTCCGGGCGTAACCAAACTGTCGTAAAGCTAGAGATGGGTTGTAGGTGATGCCTCCTCTTATGCCTAGAAGTGGCACATTAGGAAACTCCCCACAACGGTCAATGATGGTGACATTCTCCATAGATCTGGAGCACCAATGGATGTCTGAGTGAGAAAGTGACATGATCCTCTTGGACCATCTGAACCCTTGCTCATTCTTCATTACTGAGCGAGGAAGGTGAGAAATAAACCACCTAGAAAGTAAAGGTATGCAGCACATCAATGTTCCTCTTGCCCTTGTAGTACGGGTGTGAAGAGAATGTAGGATGTCTCCAAGTAAGGTAGGCACTGGATTGTGACTCAGGAATATGTTGATGGCATGAACGTCTATGAACTGATCAGGATTGGGGAACAACACTAAGCCATAAATCAATAAGGCTAAGATCTCCTCAAAAGCATCGTAGCTCATAGCCTTCAAGAACATTTGAGCTTTATCCACTAATACCTTGGCAAGAATACCTTTAACTCCACTTCTCGTCTCTAGAACAATGTCAGACTTCTTCAGATGTAGAGCTGCAGCAATAACTTCTGGTTTAAGCTCCTTCTCTAAGCCTGTGAATGGCTTCTGATCAAGAACAGGTATACCCAGAAGTTTAGAGAACTCTTCCATGGTTGGAACCAGCTGATAATCAGGAAATATAAAGCAATGGTGCTTAGGGTCAAAGAACTGAAACAGCACACTCATCATGTCTTCACTGAACCCTGAAGTAACTAGATCCAATAAGTGACCATGTCTCTTGTTGAACTGGGAATGATCAGGCACTAGGGAAACCAACTCCTTGAGCTTAGCAGGTATCCCTACAAAGTTGATCCTGATGGTGTTTCTACGAGCAGAAGCCATGACCTGCAACAAAGAACAAAGATAAATCCTTTGGTCCTTGAAATGGTTAGGGAAAATGATATGCTTATGATGCATGATGATGTCATGATGTCATGCTCAATCACAAACATGTGGCACACACAAACAAGTCACACCATAGCCCTAGGTTTAAAGGCTTGCATGAGGTTCAAAGGCAAGTACCCTCCCCTGAAGTTAGATGGTTCATCCTGTCCTACAAAAGTAACCAGGTTCTAAGGGATCTCAATATCATTGATCCTTCACAAGGGTGGTTGTTCAGAAGGCAACTTACTTGCTAACCAAAACCCTCCAAGTTTAAGATCTCAATGAGCGTAGTATCGAGTGTCAACCAACTTCAGTCTGTACCAAAGCCGGTTACCTCACTACTTTCTAAAGGCCAAGATGAGTTAACTAGGGTTCTAAAAGTCAGTTAGTGCATTGACAACATATGGCAGCCTCAATATTATCCTCAACTTGACTTAAGGAATATAAGCACCAACCAAGAAGTCGCACTAACTATGGCCACCAGATCAACCGTATCGATATTCGTCGTACAGTTTCCTTGGTCTATTGCCATTTACCTAAGGTACACTAGATCCGGGTTAGGACCTTTCACACATAAGAGCACCCCAACAATATAATAATAAAGCAAACAAGGCAAACAATTTAAAGTGATCTTAATTCCTAAGGGTACCCCTCTTAAATAAATCCCCAGCAGAGTCGCCAGTTCTGTAACCCGGTGAACTGACTTTAAACAATGTTGCGGATAGCAAGAGTCGCCACCGACTTTTATTTTATCCATAAGGAAAGGTTATAAAAGAACAGGAAAGACCTTAGAGAATATTTTGGGTCCGGGGGGTAGGTTATGAAAAGGGAAGGTGTTAGCACCCTTTTCATCCATGGTTATCCATGGGCTCTTAGGTACTTAAGCTCACTTTTGAATTGTTTTGAAAGTGTAGTGTGTGAATAGAAAATTTTCAGAATAGTTAATAAATAATCCATGTAAGGATGTGTTAAGAACTTGTTTGAAAACTTGTTGAAAATTTGTTTAAGTGCGAAACAGTTTTGAAGTGAGCAAGCACCTAGGAGTAACCTACCCTAATGTTTAAAGGTCTTTCTCATTCTTCATTCTTTCCTTTAGTAAGACTATCCCTACTATAATGGAGTAGGTAGTCCTTACTTTGGATGTTAAGGGATATGTGAGGGACAATTTGACTTTGAAGGCCATTGTGGGATGTAATAAGCACATATAAGGGACCATCATCATTTTTCGAAAGGGACTCGATTCGTAAAGGCAACCATAAGGGACTTTGATGATTTTTTCTATTTGAGGGACTTGCTTTATACACCCCACTTAACCATTATTCGTAGGCAACTTGAGGGATATCCTTAGGAAGTGAGACGGCGATTAAAATCGACTTACGTGTGTGACGTGTTTATTTTAATTATCTTTATTTAAAAGTGATCTAAATTTATTTTAATATTACATACATGTTGTTACACTCCCTAATTACTAACCATAATAATAATTAAATAATTAAACAACTTTACATCCAAGAAACAATTACAAAATAATAAGCAAAATAATTAAATAGCAAAGATAAATAAAATAATAAATAATAAAGGGGGTTAATTCTAAGTTTACTCGGCAAGACATCGCATCTTGTGCCTACGTATCCTTACGGGAGTGGAATCAGAGTAATCGTAGTTCCCCTCAATAGGGAGGTTAGAAACTTCTTGACTGTGGTCAAGGTCTCAAGGGGAATAAACGCATCTTAAGGACACGCTTACGTGGAGTGTAGAAACTCCAAATCTCTACGTTGAAATGTTAAGTTGTAATTAGGGTTAAATTAGGGATTCCACGGCGGAAAACCCTAAAATGAGCGCGGCGGCTCTTTGACCTAATGCTAAGGGTAAAATTGTAATTTTGCCTGCGGCGAGGCATTTGTGAAAATTAGGGTTTGTAGTTGGTAGTTTTGAGGATTTGAAATTGAATGTGTGAAGTTTTACGGACTATTGGCGCGGCGGCCAAACAGTTAGACCTAACCTTCGGATGTGTGCAATGTGACAGAAATAATGGTAAACGCGTGAGATAATTGAATCATGCAAACAGAGAGATAATGTCATAATTTAAACCATGCAAGCAGAAATTTAAAGGCAGAATTTAAAGAGCGATTGTTAAGTTCGCGAGGTTACATGAGAGGAGCAGATACAATATGATAATGAAATTTGAATTGAACAATAATAAAATAAAATAAATAACGGTTCTAGTTATTATTTTAAAAAAAAGATTTTAGTTATTATTTTAAATTTATCTAAAAAAAAGTTTTTCTTAAAAATAATAGGTTTTCATATTAATTTGGAAAAGATGTTAATGTTATTTATTTTAAAAAACAGATTTTTATATTATAACAAATTTTAATAAATTAATGATAACAATAATAATAATAATAATAATGGTAATAATAATGATAATAATAATAAATAATGATAATAATAATAATAATAATAATAATAATAATAATAATAATAATAATAATAATAATAAAGCAATAATGAATTTTAAATGTGCCAAATAACCCAACAATGTTGCTAACGCAGAAATGCGCTCATCGCAACCAGATCTAAATCGGACGAAACAAAATTTATCGCAAAGAAAAAGAAATTAAGCAAAAAATAGTATTATTGCTCACACAAAAATGCGATCATCGCAACCAGATCGAACTAACACAAATGTCACGCGTCATGCACACAAATGTGCAAACATCGTATCGACATAATTCGATCAAAAATCTTATATATATAAACTCTAACAATTTAAAAATTATATATATATAAACGTAACAGTAATAGATAAAGAAAAAGAAATAACGGTAATAGATGAAGAAAAAGAAATAACGGTAAAAGATGAAGAAAAAGAAACAACAGTAATAGATGAAGGAAGAGAAATAACGGTAAACGATGAAGAAAAAGAAACAATAGTAATGGATGAAGAAGAAAACTAAATAACGGCAAACGGCACTCACTCCTCTTAGGTTTTTTTCATTCTCTCCTTTTTTTCCAACAAGGCAACACATGTATATATAGGGAACAAATTAGGGTTAACACCAAATTGTCAATAATGTCCCTAAAGCCCATTTTAAAGCCCAAACTAAATAATTAGTTAAGAAAAAATAAAATTTAAATAATTTAAAATAATTAAAATAAACTTAAAATAAAAACTAATAATCCTATTGATTCCTAAAATAAAAAATATTATAAAAAGAACAAAAATTTTTTCAATATTTTTTATTTTATGATTTTTTTGGATATTTTTATGAATAATTTAGAAAAAAGTGAAAAAAATAATATTTTAAAAAATGATTTAATTAAAATACGAAAATAATAATTAAATAATAATAAAAACTATTTTTGTTATTTTTTTAATGAAAGATAGAAAAATTTAGAGTAAAAATAATAAAAAACAAAAAAAAGTGACAAAGGTGAGATTCAAACTCTCAACCTCTCACACTCATAACTCCTTACACATGTCCTCCTGCCAATTGTGCCATTTTTACTTTTTAGAAAAAAAATGCATGTCATATGATATTTACCTGCAAAAAGTCAAACGACTACACAAATTTGTTAGTAATTGATTAAATGCAATGAAATGCGACGACAAATCTTAGGGCAAAATTTGGGGTATTACAGTTATTATGATAATATTTCTCACCCAACCTCTCTTTGATGTTGGCAAAAAAAAAAAATCATGAAGTTTGACTTTGGTTTGACCACAGTTGACCTCAGTTTGACCTTTTAACTGCATTGACTGCTTTTGACTTATCTGATCATCTGACTGAGCAAACTTTTGAGAAAAGTCTTGAAACTTGACATGGGGGTTCTTATACACATATAAGATGTTATGAAGCTCACTTGAAGTCTTGGAAGTCCATTTAGCCTGATTAAAGTCAAAACCCTAGTTTTGGATGCACTGCTTAGGAGGTGCATTGTCTGAGGGAATTGTCAACTCTTCTGACCAATTGTGAATTTTGTGAACCTTGTGAACCTTCTTGGAACACAAAGTCTTGTATTGTGAGGGCAAATTTTGGGGTGCAACAGCTGCCCCTGTTCAATTTTCTGAAACCTGAGGGGTTAGATTGGTATATTTGCCAGTCGTAACCTGGAAGGTTGAAGGGGATTGAACACAAAAGCCCAAAAATTTGCACTCACCAGTGCATGGAGTGATATTGATGGTTGGTTGAACATGATTGAGTGGGCTTAAAGATGCCACTAGGGGAAAGTTCTTCAGTAGTATAATGAGAACTGTCAGGAGTCTGGAGTAATACTGATGTAACATCATGTCTTCATGAGGATAGAGCAATCAATAATGATAACCCTAAAACAGTCTTGAAGTGATAAATCTGACCTCAGGAGGATAGAGCAATCAATAGCTCTAAAGCAGTCTTGAAGTAATAATGGCTTCAGGAGGATAGAGCAATCAATAGCTCTAAAGCAGTCTTGAAGTAATAGAATGGCTTCAGTAGGATAGAGCAATCAACAGCTCTAAAGCAGTCTTGAAATAATAATGTGATATGTCTTCAGGAGGATAGAGCAATCAATAGCTCTAAAGCAGTCTTGAAGTAATGATTTCAGGAGGATAGAGCAATGGATAGCTCTAAAGCAGTCTTGAAATAATAATGTAATTTCAGGAGGATAGAGCAATGGATAACTCTAAAGCAGTCTTGAAATAATTAGATGGCTTCAGGAGGATAGAGCAATGAATAGCTCTAAAGCAGTCTTGAAGTAGTAATATGACCTCATGAGGATAGAGCAATGAATAGCTCTAAAGCAGTCTTGAAGTAATAGGATGATTTCAGGAGGATAGAGCAATCAGTAGCTCTAAAGCAGTCTTGAAGTCATGAGAGGCTATCAGGAGGATAAAATAACCCTGAGGTTACAATAAAGCAGTCCCAAAGTAATAAGAAGCTCATCAGGAGGGTAAAGTAACCCTGAGGTTACAATAAAGCAGTCCCAAAGATCATAAGATTGTTTGTTGGATAATTAACCTGAAAACAAGGTAGCATTCTGTATAACAACATTAGTTTATGCTTTATGTATGCATGTATGACATGATGCACTTAGGTAATGTACTATAGACATATATGTTATGGTATGATGTAAATGATGTATGTATGCTATGACACTGCTGGAAGTGTCTGGATATCCTTGTATAACAACTGCTGGCCAAGGAAAATAAATCCCGATTCGTTGTTGAAGAATATATAACCCTCCGTCTGCTGGGGATAACAAGGTATAGATAACCTCCCGTTGTTGGGGATAACAAGGTATAGATAACCTCCCGTTGTTGGGGATAGTAGGGTATAGATAACCTTCGTTTTCGTTTGATAGTAGGATAAGTATAACATCCCGTCTTCGTTCGTCGTGCCCTTATTGGAAAGTAATTTCCCGTATATCCGTATGAGGATAAAAGAGATGGATATAAATTCCAGGGGAGATTAGACTTTGTGAAAATGGATTAGTCCTACTGATGGTTTGTAACTGTCTTGTAAAGATGAACCGGCGAAGCTTCGTTGAAATCCTTCCCTCGTTCGTCCTTAGTAAATACTATTACTGCATTTTCGTGCATTTCTGGTAAACATCAATCATATTAAAAGCATACATGCGTTTCTGGTAAACATCAATCATATTCAAAGGCATACATACATTCAAACACAACCAATGGACGTTTCGCTTATGTAAATAGGGTAAAAGTGAATCTGGATTCAAAAGATGGAATTTATTTATATCAAAAGTGACCCATACACGGGTAGGTTTGTACAAGGAGACATAAACCCTAGTAAGAGAATTTTGTCATGAAGCTTTACAAAAAGAATCAGCTATGTGGGAAATAATCCTATTGAGTTTCAATTCTACTATTGCCACTCAAGTATCTCATCTTCTTGCTGTTGAGACGGAAACGATTGGATTGAGCTTTATCTGTTTGAGCTTGAGTAAGTAGTACAACTGGTTGCAGTTTCATGAGTGATCCAAACGAGACATAGTCATACGCTTTAATCCCTAACTTTTGCCTGGATTGCCCTTTCAGGTTTTCAATCCACCGGGATACCCTTTTTTGCCCAAGCCGCCTTTTCAGGTTTTCGACTTGCCGGGTGTACATCTTTTTATATATATATCCCTAATTTTTGCCCAAACCCTTTTGGTTTGCCGGGATGCCCTTATTTTTGCCTAGGCCTGTCAACCTAGCGGGTCTCTTTTTATGCGTAGTATTTTTTAACTATGTCTGCGTTTACAGGTTGCGGGAAGTCTTCACCATCCATTGTAGTCAGTATCATGGCACCTCCTGAGAACACTGTCTTGACTACAAATGGTCCCTCATATTGTCCAGGTTCTTTGGTAACAGACATAATGTCTTCATCAGGGAACTCAAAATTCATTGACTGGTAATCATCTACTGCTTGATGAGCCAAATGATCAGCAACAACACTCCCCTTAATGGCCTTCTGAGTAGTATACTGTATATCATATTCCGTCAAGATCATTTACCATCTTGCAATTCTTCCAGAAAGAGCAGGTTTCTCAAATATGTACTTGATTGGATCCATCTTCGAAATCAACAAGGTAGTATGGGTCAACATATACTGTCTTAGTCGGCGAGCAGCCCATGCCAAAGCGCAGCAAGTTTTCTCGAGCAGTGAGTATCTTGTTTCACAGTCGGTAAACTTTTTGCTAAGGTAGTATATTGCCTGCTCTTTTCGACCAGACTCGTCATGTTGCCCCAATACACACCCCATTGAGTTGTCTAATACTGTTAAATACATAATCAAGGGTCTTCCATCAACTGGTGGCATTAAAATTGGAGGTTCTAGCAAATATCTCTTGATTTCATCAAAGGCAGTCTGGCACTCATCATTCCATTCCATCACCTGATCTTTCTTCAACAACTTGAAGATTGGCTCACAGATGGTAGTTAATTGGGAAATAAATCTTGCAATGTAGTTCAATCGTCCCAAGAAACCTCTAACCTCCTTCTCAGTACGGGGAGCTGGCATCTCTCGTATAGCTTTCACTTTTGCAGGATCCACTTCAATACCTTTTCCACTGACAATGAAACCCAAGAGTTTTCCAGATCTAACTCCAAAAGTACACTTGTTTGGGTTCAATCTCAACTTGTATTTCTTCAACCTCTCAAACAACTTGTGCAGATGATCAAGATGTTGCTCTTCATTCTGAGATCTGGCTATCATATCATCCACATATACCTCTATCTCATGATGAATCATATCATGAAACAAAGCCACCATAGCACGCTGATATGTTGCCCCTGCATTCTTCAAACCAAATGGCATTACCTTATAGCAAAAGGTGCCCCATTGTGTCACAAATGTTGTCTTCTCCATATCTTCAGGTGCCATCTTGATTTGATTGTAACCAGAGAAACCATCCATAAAAGAGAATACCTTATGCTGAGCAGTGTTGTCTACCAGAATATCGATATGAGGAAGTGGAAAGTCGTCTTTAGGGCTAGCCTTGTTCAGATCTCTGTAGTCTACACACATACGTACCTTACCATCTTTCTTAGGAACTGGTACCACATTTGCAACCCACTGAGGATAAGAAGTTACGGCCAAGAACCCTGCATTGAACTGTTTCATTACCTCTGCTTTGATCTTTTCTGACATTTCAGGACGCATACGACGAACCTTCTGCTTCTTTGGACGACAATCTTCTTTCACTGGCAAATGGTGAACCACAATGTCCGTATCCAACCCTGGCATATCTTCATAAGACCAAGCAAAGATCTCCACATAGTCACGTAGCATCTGAACCAACCTGCTCTTGACACTGCCCTCTAAATCAGCCCCTATCTTGACCTCTTTTCTGTTTTCTTCAGTTCCCAGATTCACAACTTCGACTGGCTCTTCATGTGGCTGTATAGCTTTCTCTTCTTGTTGTAACAACCTAGCAAGCTCTACAGGTATTTCACAATCGTCCTCGTCTCCGTCTTCAGTTTGATAGATCGGATTCTCGAAATTGTAATTGGCAATAGTAGAACTGTTATCAACTGGATCCAGAGTGGATGAGGATCTGCCTTTTAGTGACGTGGGTGTGTGTAAGAACACATAGCTGATAAAGCAAAAAGAAAAGAAAAAGAAAGACAAGGAACACAATATTTACGAAAACGAAACGTCCATTGATTTTATTGAATGAAGTATGCAAATGAAATGACAACCCGTAACAAGCACACCATTGTGCCCCGGGTAAGGCACATGGCTTGAAAGTTTTAATTGTTCCAGAAATTACAAATTTAAAAACATAACACAGTAATAGTATTTACTCCTGACTAAAGGAGATAGGGATAACATCTTCAGCTTTCCAATTATTGAGTCCAGCACCCACAGTAGGAAAAATCCATGCCTCCAAGTTGTGGTCTTCATCTTGATCTCCCACAGCATTGATAACCCCTTGATTGGTGATACGAACAGCACGAGCACGACGAACAGCCTTCTGGGACTCTGCAGTGAAACCCAAACCAAACTTGTCAGACTTGTATGGAATATCAGGAAGCTGACCCCAAATAGTACAACCACCTTCTTCCACCATAGCTTTTGCATCATTGAGGGAGGCCATTGCCATTGTTGGAGGGTTTCTGATGACCACAGGAACCTTCTTCACAGCAGGAGGAGTCACACAATCCTTAACAGCCCAGGGAACCACTTCAAATGACTGACATGGAGTTTCAATGTATTCACCTTCTACTTCCAGATACTTGAAAGTGTTTACATGGCTGACAAAGTATTCTTCCTCTCTAAAGACAGTAACAACTTTTCCATTCACCGGATATCTCAACTTTTAATGTAATGTGGAGGTCACCGCACCTGCCCCATGGATCCAGGGACGACCAAGCAGACATGAGTACGAAGGACGAATATCCATCACATAGAATGTAGCAGTAAACACCTGAGAGCCAACCTTGATTGGAAGATCAATTTCCCCATGCACTACTCTTCTAGAACCATCAAAAGCCTTTACCACAATATTACTGGGCTTCAATACCGTATCTTCAGGACTCAGCTTGTTCAGGACTTCCTTAGGCAACACATTCAGAGAGGAACCATTGTCTATCAGCACATGAGACAGGGTAGTGCTCCTGCATTCAATTGAAATATGCAAGGCCCTGTTATGATCCCTCTTGGCAGGGGTCAAGTCAGCATCAGAAAATCCTAACCCGTTGTCATAGGTCAGGTGAGCAACACAATTCTCAAACTGGTCCACAGAAATTGCACTGGGTACATGAGCCATCTTTAGAAACTTGATCAATGACTTGGCATGAGCCTCAGAGCATAATAACAGGGAGAGCATAGAAATCTTTGAGGGAGTATGCCCCAGCTGATCAACAATATCATAATCACTCTTGCGAATGATTTTCAATACTTCTTCCATCTGCTTAGAGAGGTCATCAGCAGCTGGCACATCAGTAGATACAGGCTCAATAACGGGACCCTTGCCCCGAGCATCAGTGGTGGAAGTAACAGCAGGAGTAACTGCACTCTTAGAAGCAACTGGAGGAGAGAAGACTCTTCCACTACGAGTGATCTTGCTAGATCCAGCAATATTATCAATGTCGACAGGCATATCAGGTAAAGGCTCCTGCTTGACACCATGGATGTAAACATCAGACCCATAGTGCCAAGGCACAGCTTTGTCAGATGTATAAGGAATAGGACCAGGAGTGGTAATGACCAGAGGAGCTACTCTGGCTTCAGCAACAACTTTCACAGGACCTTCAGCAGTAATCTTGATTGGGCCCTGATGAGTGATTTTAATGGGACCCTTTGAAGTGATTCTTAGTGGTACTTTGTCAACCATGTCAACCTCTTCAATCTTCTTACCCTGAGTCAGATGATCCACCATACTTTCTACAGATGCTGGTCTTCTTTCAAACACTATAGTATATTTATCCATGAGACGTTGAATCCCATCTCTCAAAATGAAGCAACTATCCGGCTTATAGGTACAATATAGACAATCTTCATGACAACCTGGAAAGATCCCAGCTTGTACTACCCTCTTTTTGATAACAGACAATGGTGTGCTCAACTCCATAACTGAATAGACATGCAGATCTTCATCAATATCTTCATCAATGGCGTTGACAGTCTTCTCGTGATTTGGCATTGGAGCTGTAATCACATTTGGAGTACCTAGTGGATCAAACTCAATTTCTCCAGCATCAATCATATCCTGAATTTTGTTCTTCAAGACCCAGCAGTTATTAGTATCATGTCCTGGACAGTTTGAATGATATGCACATCGTGCATTGGGATTGTACTTGGGAGAGGTAACATTGGGATTCTGAGGAGCCTCCCTCAGGGTAATAAGTTCAGCCTTCAACAAGTGTTGCAATGCCTGAGCCATTGACATGTTGATCTTCGTGAACTGTCTTCTAGCCCTCTGTTGGTTGCCTTGAGGCTGCTCTGTTGTTGCAGGAGTTGGATTTGAAATATGAACTACACTCACAGACTGATGTCTTCTGTTACGATCAGGCTGACCATAAACAGCATTAGATTCTTTCTTCCCAGTGGGAGGCTTCTTTGCAGCACCTGACGAAGAAGTGCCCACTTGGATCTTACCACTCTTGATACCATTCTCTACTCGCTCTCCTGTCATGATCAACTCAGTGAAGCCAGATGATGAGCTTCCAATGAGATGACTGTAAAACGGACCATTCAGCGTACACATGAACATATCAACCAATTCCCTATCAGTCAAAGGGGGTTGAACTCTTCCAGCTAAGTCTCTCCACTTCTGAGCATACTCCTTAAAGCTTTCTTTGGCACCCATAGACATGCTTTGAAGCTGCATGCGAGTGGGGGCTAAGTCAGCATTGTATTGGTACTGTCTATAAAACGCTTCAGCAAGATCATTCCAGTCTCTGATGTTGACACTCTCCAACTGATAATACCACTCTAACTGAGCTCCAGATAAACTCTCTTGAAAGAAATGGATCCACAACTTTTTATCAGCAGTGTGGGGTTGAATTCTTCTGACATAAGACCTCAGATGCAATTTGGGACAAGAGACCCCATCATAGACAACAAATGTAGGAACTTTGAACCCAATGGGTATGACCACCCCAGATATCAAGCTCAAATCCTCAAAATCCAGCCCAGATGATTTCTGTAATTCCATAGCATCCATTCTATCCACCAGCATCTTGAATTTGTCTTCGTTAGGCTCATGGTAGTAGTTAGCCTCAGAATCAGAGTCCCCCATAGTGTTGTGGAGACTGCCTCTCTCCTGCTCAGATTCTTCAGATTCATAGTCTTCAACCTGTTCCTTGGTCTTGTCAGGACCTTTGAACCTTCTTCCCATGTTGAGCAACCCAGCAGACCTTCTAGCCTTCTTAGTCTTCTTGGCCAGCAGTGTCTTCAATTCATCCTGCCCCTTGGATAGGTTCAGGATCAGCTCTTGGAACTGTGCATTCTGTGCCTGGAGATCCTTAACTGATTGTTCAAGAGCCATTGCTGAAATAAACAGCGAGAAGATGAGAAACCTGTGCACAATTATAAACCTGTGATGCAATGATATGGGAATGCATATGCAATGTTTTCAAGGACCGCAGGATTTAAATTTGCTTAAACAATCAAGAAAGTAACTTTTTATTAGTAATAACTTGTTTTGCCTTTTAGGCTTACAAAAAATGAAAACGAAATAAGTATAAAAGATGGGGTTTTAAGTCTCCCATGGACGTTTCCTCTTTGTGTTGAGGTATGAGTTGAGGTTTCGTTCCTCATGAAGTAGCTTTGTTAGCTCTAGGATCCTTGCTTGGCTTGCTTTGTAATGAGCCTCGAAAGTATCCCTTTGCTCTTTCAGTTGGATCCATGATCTCTGCAAGTCTTCCATATCAGTAGGCATGTCTGGGTGAAGGATGGTATAAGCTGTGTCTCCTTCAGCAACAGGTTCCATGGTAACTGGTAGGATGGCAGGATATGGCATCATGAGTGTCTGAGCACGAAATCGTACCCATCTGAGATAAGCCTCCATAGGAATGGTGTACTTAGGCTCCAGTGTCTTGCTGTCAATCCTGTTTACCTTTCCCCAAGCTCGTATGAATCTCTGACGGTAACCCTGAAGATCGTTGTCGTAATCAAACACAATGCCCTGAATCAACATGTCATGTGGACCATCGCTCCGGGCGTAACCAAACTGTCGTAAAGCTAGAGATGGGTTGTAGGTGATGCCTCCTCTTATGCCTAGAAGTGGCACATTAGGAAACTCCCCACAACGGTCAATGATGGTGACATTCTCCATAGATCTGGAGCACCAATGGATGTCTGAGTGAGAAAGTGACATGATCCTCTTGGACCATCTGAACCCTTGCTCATTCTTCATTACTGAGCGAGGAAGGTGAGAAATAAACCACCTAGAAAGTAAAGGTATGCAGCACATCAATGTTCCTCTTGCCCTTGTAGTACGGGTGTGAAGAGAATGTAGGATGTCTCCAAGTAAGGTAGGCACTGGATTGTGACTCAGGAATATGTTGATGGCATGAACGTCTATGAACTGATCAGGATTGGGGAACAACACTAAGCCATAAATCAATAAGGCTAAGATCTCCTCAAAAGCATCGTAGCTCATAGCCTTCAAGAACATTTGAGCTTTATCCACTAATACCTTGGCAAGAATACCTTTAACTCCACTTCTCGTCTCTAGAACAATGTCAGACTTCTTCAGATGTAGAGCTGCAGCAATAACTTCTGGTTTAAGCTCCTTCTCTAAGCCTGTGAATGGCTTCTGATCAAGAACAGGTATACCCAGAAGTTTAGAGAACTCTTCCATGGTTGGAACCAGCTGATAATCAGGAAATATAAAGCAATGGTGCTTAGGGTCAAAGAACTGAAACAGCACACTCATCATGTCTTCACTGAACCCTGAAGTAACTAGATCCAATAAGTGACCATGTCTCTTGTTGAACTGGGAATGATCAGGCACTAGGGAAACCAACTCCTTGAGCTTAGCAGGTATCCCTACAAAGTTGATCCTGATGGTGTTTCTACGAGCAGAAGCCATGACCTGCAACAAAGAACAAAGATAAATCCTTTGGTCCTTGAAATGGTTAGGGAAAATGATATGCTTATGATGCATGATGATGTCATGGATGTCATGCTCAATCACAAACATGTGGCACACACAAACAAGTCACACCATAGCCCTAGGTTTAAAGGCTTGCATGAGGTTCAAAGGCAAGTACCCTCCCCTGAAGTTAGATGGTTCATCCTGTCCTACAAAAGTAACCAGGTTCTAAGGGATCTCAATATCATTGATCCTTCACAAGGGTGGTTGTTCAGAAGGCAACTTACTTGCTAACCAAAACCCTCCAAGTTTAAGATCTCAATGAGCGTAGTATCGAGTGTCAACCAACTTCAGTCTGTACCAAAGCCGGTTACCTCACTACTTTCTAAAGGCCAAGATGAGTTAACTAGGGTTCTAAAAGTCAGTTAGTGCATTGACAACATATGGCAGCCTCAATATTATCCTCAACTTGACTTAAGGAATATAAGCACCAACCAAGAAGTCGCACTAACTATGGCCACCAGATCAACCGTATCGATATTCGTCGTACAGTTTCCTTGGTCTATTGCCATTTACCTAAGGTACACTAGATCCGGGTTAGGACCTTTCACACATAAGAGCACCCCAACAATATAATAATAAAGCAAACAAGGCAAACAATTTAAAGTGATCTTAATTCCTAAGGGTACCCCTCTTAAATAAATCCCCAGCAGAGTCGCCAGTTCTGTAACCCGGTGAACTGACTTTAAACAATGTTGCGGATAGCAAGAGTCGCCACCGACTTTTATTTTATCCATAAGGAAAGGTTATAAAAGAACAGGAAAGACCTTAGAGAATATTTTGGGTCCGGGGGGTAGGTTATGAAAAGGGAAGGTGTTAGCACCCTTTTCATCCATGGTTATCCATGGGCTCTTAGGTACTTAAGCTCACTTTTGAATTGTTTTGAAAGTGTAGTGTGTGAATAGAAAATTTTCAGAATAGTTAATAAATAATCCATGTAAGGATGTGTTAAGAACTTGTTTGAAAACTTGTTGAAAATTTGTTTAAGTGCGAAACAGTTTTGAAGTGAGCAAGCACCTAGGAGTAACCTACCCTAATGTTTAAAGGTCTTTCTCATTCTTCATTCTTTCCTTTAGTAAGACTATCCCTACTATAATGGAGTAGGTAGTCCTTACTTTGGATGTTAAGGGATATGTGAGGGACAATTTGACTTTGAAGGCCATTGTGGGATGTAATAAGCACATATAAGGGACCATCATCATTTTTCGAAAGGGACTCGATTCGTAAAGGCAACCATAAGGGACTTTGATGATTTTTTCTATTTGAGGGACTTGCTTTATACACCCCACTTAACCATTATTCGTAGGCAACTTGAGGGATATCCTTAGGAAGTGAGACGGCGATTAAAATCGACTTACGTGTGTGACGTGTTTATTTTAATTATCTTTATTTAAAAGTGATCTAAATTTATTTTAATATTACATACATGTTGTTACACTCCCTAATTACTAACCATAATAATAATTAAATAATTAAACAACTTTACATCCAAGAAACAATTACAAAATAATAAGCAAAATAATTAAATAGCAAAGATAAATAAAATAATAAATAATAAAGGGGGTTAATTCTAAGTTTACTCGGCAAGACATCGCATCTTGTGCCTACGTATCCTTACGGGAGTGGAATCAGAGTAATCGTAGTTCCCCTCAATAGGGAGGTTAGAAACTTCTTGACTGTGGTCAAGGTCTCAAGGGGAATAAACGCATCTTAAGGACACGCTTACGTGGAGTGTAGAAACTCCAAATCTCTACGTTGAAATGTTAAGTTGTAATTAGGGTTAAATTAGGGATTCCACGGCGGAAAACCCTAAAATGAGCGCGGCGGCTCTTTGACCTAATGCTAAGGGTAAAATTGTAATTTTGCCTGCGGCGAGGCATTTGTGAAAATTAGGGTTTGTAGTTGGTAGTTTTGAGGATTTGAAATTGAATGTGTGAAGTTTTACGGACTATTGGCGCGGCGGCCAAACAGTTAGACCTAACCTTCGGATGTGTGCAATGTGACAGAAATAATGGTAAACGCGTGAGATAATTGAATCATGCAAACAGAGAGATAATGTCATAATTTAAACCATGCAAGCAGAAATTTAAAGGCAGAATTTAAAGAGCGATTGTTAAGTTCGCGAGGTTACATGAGAGGAGCAGATACAATATGATAATGAAATTTGAATTGAACAATAATAAAATAAAATAAATAACGGTTCTAGTTATTATTTTAAAAAAAAGATTTTAGTTATTATTTTAAATTTATCTAAAAAAAAGTTTTTCTTAAAAATAATAGGTTTTCATATTAATTTGGAAAAGATGTTAATGTTATTTATTTTAAAAAACAGATTTTTATATTATAACAAATTTTAATAAATTAATGATAACAATAATAATAATAATGGTAATAATAATGATAATAATGATAATAATAATAAATAATGATAATAATAATAATAATAATAATAATAATAATAATAATAATAATAATAATAATAATAATAATAATAAAGCAATAATGAATTTTAAATGTGCCAAATAACCCAACAATGTTGCTAACGCAGAAATGCGCTCATCGCAACCAGATCTAAATCGGACGAAACAAAATTTATCGCAAAGAAAAAGAAATTAAGCAAAAAATAGTATTATTGCTCACACAAAAATGCGATCATCGCAACCAGATCGAACTAACACAAATGTCACGCGTCATGCACACAAATGTGCAAACATCGTATCGACATAATTCGATCAAAAATCTTATATATATAAACTCTAACAATTTAAAAATTATATATATATAAACGTAACAGTAATAGATAAAGAAAAAGAAATAACGGTAATAGATGAAGAAAAAGAAATAACGGTAAAAGATGAAGAAAAAGAAACAACAGTAATAGATGAAGGAAGAGAAATAACGGTAAACGATGAAGAAAAAGAAACAATAGTAATGGATGAAGAAGAAAACTAAATAACGGCAAACGGCACTCACTCCTCTTAGGTTTTTTTCATTCTCTCCTTTTTTTCCAACAAGGCAACACATGTATATATAGGGAACAAATTAGGGTTAACACCAAATTGTCAATAATGTTCCTAAAGCCCATTTTAAAGCCCAAACTAAATAATTAGTTAAGAAAAAATAAAATTTAAATAATTTAAAATAATTAAAATAAACTTAAAATAAAAACTAATAATCCTATTGATTCCTAAAATAAAAAATATTATAAAAAGAACAAAATTTTTTTCAATATTTTTTATTTTATGATTTTTTTGGATATTTTTATGAATAATTTAGAAAAAAGTGAAAAAAATAATATTTTAAAAAATGATTTAATTAAAATACGAAAATAATAATTAAATAATAATAAAAACTATTTTTGTTATTTTTTTAATGAAAGATAGAAAAATTTAGAGTAAAAATAATAAAAAACAAAAAAAAGTGACAAAGGTAAGATTCGAACTCTCAACCTCTCACACTCATAACTCCTTACACATGTCCTCCTGCCAATTGTGCCATTTTTACTTTTTAGAAAAAAAATGCATGCCATATGATATTTACCTGCAAAAAGTCAAACGACTACACAAATTTGTTAGTAATTGATTAAATGCAATGAAATGCGACGACAAATCTTAGGGCAAAATTTGGGGTATTACAGTTATTATGATAATATTTCTCACCCAACCTCTCTTTGATGTTGGCAAAAAAAATAAAATCATGAAGTTTGACTTTGGTTTGACCACAGTTGACCTCAGTTTGACCTTTTAACTGCATTGACTGCTTTTGACTTATCTGATCATCTGACTGAGCAAACTTTTGAGAAAAGTCTTGAAACTTGACATGGGGGTTCTTATACACATATAAGATGTTATGAAGCTCACTTGAAGTCTTGGAAGTCCATTTAGCCTGATTAAAGTCAAAACCCTAGTTTTGGATGCACTGCTTAGGAGGTGCATTGTCTGAGGGAATTGTCAACTCTTCTGACCAATTGTGAATTTTGTGAACCTTGTGAACCTTCTTGGAACACAAAGTCTTGTATTGTGAGGGCAAATTTTGGGGTGCAACACTCATCTTCATCAGTAACTTGAAACAAGTTTCAATGATATTGACAATTTTCATTTATTAAAAGAAAAAAAGAGAAGAGGGGAGAAGGAAAGCCAAATTGAATTACAACATTTGAATCATTACATGTTTAAGTTCCACTAATCTTCTTTGTGGATTAAAGGCAATAACCCACATCAACACCCAAAGTCCATGGAATTTAAAGAGAAATTTGATCAATAAACATCAAACTTCAAAGCAAAAGAAAAGGAAATGGAAGAAGGAAGAAAAGAAACTAAAACAGTCCCAAAGCAAGGCCAAAAACAACTACTGCCACTGTGTGAACCGATTAACCTACTGGTGTTAATCGATTAACATAGCAAAAAAGGAAATCCTGCACATATTTTCAACTGGTTAATCGATTAACAACAGGTGGTTAATCGATTAACACTATTGCAGAAGTGAAAAACAGTTTGAAAAATTGCAAAATCCTTGATCAATCATTTCTTCAAACACCTCATGATCAAGGATGCAATTGTGCACGAAAATTTAAGTAAAACAACATCAAACAACACCAATAAAACACAATTTGCAAGATCCAAAGATCAATCAATAAGAATCAACCATAGATCATATTGTGGAAGATGGATCAAGCGCAACAACGGTGGAACGAAGGTTTACCAATTCAAAATCTGAAAATGCTTCAAATCAACTTCAAGAAGCACACTCCAAAGCCTTGATCTATAAAATTTGATGATGAAGGGTTGGATGAAGGTTTTAGCTCAAATGTTAGTAAGCTTCAATGAAAAGTTTACTAACTTTTAATAGAAGAAAGAGCTTTAGTGAATTTAGTGGTTGAAGGAAATTGAGAGAATGAGAAGGAATTTTGACAAGGTGAATTTGGCTCTCAAAAGCTTGAAGAATGAATGAAATGAGGTCTCTATTTATAGAATTTAGGCTTGGAAATTTTGGTGGTTTGGAATTTGATCTTGACTTGGAACTTGAATTTAGAGGCAAAATCAAGATCAAGTGGTGATTAACGAGGGTGTATGATGGGAATTAATTATGATGAGGTAGAGGAATTAAAATGAGGTGATCTAGAATATTCTCATGATGAAACAAGTGAATTTTGGTGCCAAAATGCTGCATAATTTGAATTTTGCTCATTTTCACAAAAAAACGCACTGGTTAATCGATTAACCATATAGTGTGAATCGGTTAACACAGTGAAAAAGTGGAAATTTTGCCTTTTTGTTGTGTTGTCTTGGCTCTGGCTCGATTCTTTTGACTTCTCAAAGAAGACATGGAAATAAACACATGAACCTTGAAGTCTCTTGAGTAATAAATAATCAAATCTTGGGAAACTCTTGATCAAATGATATTGAATTGTTTGCAGATCAACTTTGACTTTTTTTCAGAAGAATTTAATCAAGCTGAGGAACTGTTGATTGGTGTTCTTGATTCCAAACCTCCTCTTGAAAAATGAGTTAGTAGAGAAAACAAAACAAACATATTTTAGTATTTTGATTAGGGTTAGTAAACATGAGCAATCAAATAAAAGCAAACAAAGAAAACATACAGGTGCTTGGTGATCTTGCTTATGATGCAGTATGCAAATGATATGTGGGATCTTAGGGGTAAAAATTAGGGTATTACAACAGTCAATTCCCATGTATTGTTTCTTTCTATTGCCTCATGACATTCACCCACACCTTATTCTTGAGTGCCTCATTAATGCTAACAGGTTCAGAGTCCCCCCATCACAGAACTCTATGTGACCTCCTCTTCATAGTAAATCTCATTATCATGTAGCAACTCAAAATTTGCATGTCTCCTTGGTATTTGTTTAATTCTCTATGGCCTATGGAACTATGCAAGTTCACCTTCAGAGGCAGGGTCACCTTCATAGGATGAATCACCTTCAGAGTAAAGTTCTCCATCAAAGTCAGAGTCACCTTCAGCGCCACACTCACCTTAAGAGTCAGAGTCATCTTTATAGCCAAACTCACCTTTGGAGTCAGAGTCATCTTTAGAGTCAGACCCACCTTCAGAGTCAGAGTCAGACTCACCTTCAGAGTCAGACTCACCTTCAGAGGTAGATTCTTCTTCAGAGGCAAAATCAGACTCTAGTGTTGACACTGTACTAGAGTTGGATTGAGACTTGCTTCAATCTCATGTTTCTGATTCTTTCAATATGACATCTCTGTTGACTTCAACTTTGTTGGTAATTGGAAAATAGAGCTTATACGCACCTGTACAATGGGAACTTATATATGATCAGTATTATAAAAAGCAAGTACTCCCTTCATCCCAAATTATGAGACGTTTTATACATTTCACGCAAATTAAGAAATATAACCAATGTTGTATGGGAAAGAGAAATTATGCATGACTTTACAATATTGCTCTTAATTTATTATAAATGAAATAGAAATTTAAAGAATTGGAAAAAAGATAGAAATAAATTATATAGCGTATATTGGGGAAAGTGCCATTAATGTTACATTGGAATTGTAAAATGACTTATAATTAGGGACAAATATTTTGGAAAACTGACTTATAATTTGGGACAGGTGGAGTATTTGTTTATCGTATCCACAAATATTGGTGCAATATTAATGTCGTTGAACAATTAATACAGTTTAAAGGATGAATTGTCGAGTTCTTTACTTGTGAAAAGTACGTAATATAAAAACAGTAATTGATAAATGAAGTTTCTAAGATACGACAGCTTGTTGGGATTGGGTTTCGTCAACCGAATGTGTATGTAGTTTACTAATCACTTATACATAACCTAGTTATTAATCATTATCCTCGCGTATCACTCATAATAGTGTTTATGTCTAAACTCTTACTGAGATTTCTACTAGATTATTTAATCGACGATTTCCCAATCTATTAAACAATCTAGTAGTGTTAAGATTTAATATAATGTGAATGCTTAATTCTAAATATATGTTTAGCATTTAGAGTTTAACAGATTGTCACCCTAAAGTATCTGCCACATCAACATCTCAAACCGCCCTGTCTCGCCTGACGACCAAAAGGCTTGCCTAGTGAGCTTCCTCGCTGCAGCCTTACCAGTCGAGAATGAATCCTTTTTATTCTAAAAAATTCTTGACTTGTGTCGTCTGGTGCTCGCTGGAGCTTCGTTAGGAAAGATGGCTCATTTGACGCTCACCTGACGAGAATGAATATTGTCGGTTTTATTTCTCCATACCTGGTCCTCATTGTTGGCTTGCTAGGAAAACTTTCGCCTAAGTCTTGTTGGAGGGTTGTCTGTCAAACTTGCGGATTCTTCTTTTTCTTGCTTTGTGTTTCAATCTTGGCTAAGCGTGAAACTCCTACACAAAAGCAACGAATTCAAAAGTAACAACACTATATTTTCCAAACCCAATCCTATTCATAAATTGGGGGGATTTAACGGTAGAAAATGGTAAGTTGGGTTAGTAAGTGTCAAGATTTAATGTGATCAAATATCTTATTTTGGCACTTATCAACTCTCCCCAAATTAGATCTTTGTTTGTCCTTAATCAAAGACTTAAAAACTTTTCAAATGCAAGAAGCTTTCACCAAGTTCCAGGATCAACAATATTTTTCAAACATATGAAGAAAATGTATGGTTCAAATGTAGAATTAATGCACATGTGAAGGTTATGCTTATTACCATTCTAGAATCAAAACATGAATATGAAATAAGTTCTAAACACAAGTTTCATGTCATATATTCTAAAGCAATAGCATATTCCTAGTTGAATCACCCTAACACACTTCTTCAACATGAATCAAACGAGTTAAAACAAGAAGTATCAGTCATCTTGAGCATATTAGTGAAAAATGGACGACTTCCTCACAATTTATGGTTTATACCTAAGTGATTCAATACATGTTTTTGCAAAATGATGCATAAAATGATTTTGTATAAAGAACAAAGTTCGAATTCATGCTAACATTCTAGAAATAAATAAACATGTACCTTTCTTGTGTGCAATTCATCCAAAGTTTTCATGATCACCATTACATTTTGTTGATTTACTTGAAACGTGATTATGTCTTCTTTGCTTCTCCAAGCAAATTAGACCAATCTTGAAAACAAACATAAAAAATTTGTTGCAAAATTTTGGAAATTATACTACTTACAATACTTAAACAAAACTATTTAAACAAAGTAATTATAAATAACCATCATCTAAAACTCATGGTGACAAAATTATCCCACATCAAAACAAATAGAACAAACAGTTTGATCATTATAAGATAAAAGGAACAAAAAGCAATAAGAGATATAATGTAAATGACTGAAAGCTTTTTAAAAATATCACTCAGTTATGGCGAGCTTTTCAGTCATCCACAAGAAAAAGTTCCAGAGAACTTCAAACCACCATTGTTGGTATCTTTTGACGGCAAAACTGACCCACAAGAACGCATTATCACGATCAACAATCAGATGGCAATAGTAGGGGGTCCCGACTCCCTTAAATGTAAACTAATGACATGTACTTTTAAGGAAGGAGCTCTATAATGGTATATGATCTTACCCAGATTCTCAATCGTTAGCTACCAGGACATAACTAAAAAGATGGTACAACACTTTTCAGCAAGAAAACATATAAGTGTCAACTACCAGTTTATTCAGCATCTGACAAGGGTTCTCTAAATCTCTCAGAGAGTATCTAGCGAGGTTCAATGAAGAAACTATTAAGGTGTCTCATCCGAACCCGAAGATGTTCGTGGATGCATTTTAACATGGCCTCAAAGCCGAACATTTTAATGAGTTCCTAGCACAAAATTCAACATCCAACATGGATGAGGTTATTACCAGGGCAAAATATTATATTAAAAGGAAGGAGAGTAACATGGAAAAAAGATCTCGATACGCCAAGGAGAAAATGCGAGCTAAAGAAGATGGAGTCGGGTATAGGAAGGAGTATCCTAAGCTCAGGCCTAGAGATAGACAATAATAAGACCACCCTAAGACCATATGATAAAGAGGTTGTGTATACGCCTTTGAATACCAGACGTAAAGATATTTTGAGGGAAGTTTATCACCTCAAATTTCTCCCCAAGAAAAGACTCGACGAAAGATAATCTTCCATACATCAAGGATGTGAAGAAGGTACATATTGGTGCCCAAGGAATGGGAAAGAGACTCAATATCAAAGAAAGGCAAAGAGTATTTCACAAGGGAGATCTGATATGGAAAAAGATGGTTTACTCTAAGAAAAAGGGAAAGTTATCCCCGAATTCAGATCAACCGTTTCAAATAAGTCATATGTTGAATAATGGGGCTTATAGGTTAGAAAGTTTAGAAGATGTTGAAATACCTAAAGCTTGTAGTATAACCAACCTCAAGCTTTATTTTAATTGTAATAAACAACATGAATAAGTAAATTGAAACCTCTGGCCTAACTTAAGTCCAAGTAAATTGAAACTAAAATTCTGGTATAGAAGATCTCATAGATATTCTAAGAGATGTCGAGACACTTGATCTCTGATTTAAACACAATGATAATAAGGAGCTGAAAACAACTTGCAAAAAGTAAATAACACATAGAATTGTTAACCCAGTTCAGTGATCAACAACACATATGTCTGGGGGCTACCAAGCCAAGAATGAAATCCACTAGATAGTATTAATTCTAAGCTAAACTCCACCATTTACAACTTATCACTTAATCATTACCCGGGCTTAATTTCTACCTAGGACTCTTCCTAGGTATGAGACTCTTCTCAATTCGCTTTCAATCACAACAGTGACTGAAATTACAACTCAATGAAAATTGTCCAGCTCTGGTATTGTAACACCCCAAATTTAATCAGAATATGTTAATTAATTATTTAATTGAGAATATTCATGTTTTGGTGAATTTTCGGTGGTTTTGTGAATATTGGGAAGATGTGCATTTTTGGGTATTTATTTGATTAATACCATATAATATTAATTTATTAGTATTATTATTAATTAAATGGAATATAAGTGAAATAAGAGCAATTTGGGCATTTGAGGGAGTTAGTAAGGGTAATGAGGGAAAAGCCCAATTTGTGAGGCCCAAGACTATGTCGGACAAAATTGAGTTCTGAAGGGGAATTTGAATTTATTTGTGTCAACCGTGAACGTTTGGTGGCCAGAGCTCTGAAGGAAAGGTTGGAGGCAAAAGATCCCGAAGTTAATCGTGAAAGCTGTGAATCGACTAAGGTATGGGGAGTATCGTTGTTCATGGTTTTCTATGTATGCCTTTAGATGTGTTTATGGTTGGTTTATGATTTAAGGTATTTTGGGTTGGTTGTGGGAAAATAGGGAATTTGATGATAAGGCTTTGAGGTTAGGGGTAATGGTATGTAACACTGAATATTGATATGAGAAGGGAAACCTTAGCCTTCGTGGCCAAAACCTTGAATCGTTATATATTTGACCCTGTAGGAATAAGAATGTTCAAATGTGAGTAACTCTGATGCATTCAGAGCAATTGCAGGAAAATAGTGATTTAGGCAGTGAAAATGTTTCCAGATTGGCCTAATAAACCATAGATTTTGTGTCGTTATCGTCGTATGATCGTAGGGATGTTTTAGGGATATTTCGGGGGCATTGGGTAAGTGAATCGTATGAGTATTTAGACAAGAATCAGTTCTGGTTGTAACAGGGTTTTGCTGTCATCGCTCTGTTCGTCTAGCGAGAAAGCCAGCGAAGACTCGCCACAGACTCGCCTAGAGAGCAAGCCAGCGAAGAATCGCCACAGACTCGCCTAGCGAGCATGCTAGCAAAGACTCGCTACCGACTCGTCTAGCGAGCAAGCCAGCGAAAGTAGGAGAGTTCACGAAATTTGATCGTTTTGCAGCGATGCCTTGACGTCTAATTCTGGGATTTTTGGGATGGATTACCACGAGTATGACAGTGGGTTTTGGGTGATGCGTACATGATGTTATGATGGTTTCCTATGATGTATCGATTGAGTTAATATGATGAAATTACCATGATTTGATGAACTATGTGATAATATGAGATGTGATGATTTTATGTGATGATGATGAGTATGATGAATGATGATACACTATATTCTGTATTGTAAGGATTATTATTGTGACGTGTGCATCATGCATTCATGTGCATTCGGACTTTGGTTCAGGACCTCGATTACTTTGGCTTTGATCCCACTGTGCGGATGTGAAGTGTTATGATGTGCTCCGGTTCTCTAGTAGAATCGATCCTATTGATGGGGATCTATGGAGGGTTGATGGCCCAGTGTCCATCATGCTGTGATGATTGGTACCACATGCATTGAGTTGTGTCGCATTGCATTTATGAGTCTTTTTGTATGAATTGTGACATTGTGGCCTTTGAGGAAAATTTGAGGATATGAATGTGTTGAATATGATTATGATGCCGTTTATGCATTAATTGTTATACATTGATTATTATGAATTTTTTTACTCACCCTGCCTGTTTGAATGTTACCTCTACGTGGGTAACATACAGATGATCCAGTTTTGCCGTGGACACCGGCGAGGAGTTAGTTTTGAAGTTTTTGAGTGTTTTAGTCTTTTGGTCAGCCTAGAGGGTCTTGCTCTGATATGTAATATCGGGTTGGGTTCCTTGAGTTGATTTTATACTGTTGACGTCATTTTGATTAATTTCCCTTTGTGAGGAAAACTTTGATTAATGTTTTGAGTTCCGCTGTTTATGATGTTTTGATGTACTTTGGGAAAAACCCGTAGTTACAGAGTATGGACCTATTTTGATGACTTTGAGAAATGCACGCCCTTTTAGTGGCTTTTTAATGAGATTTATTTATTCACTCTGATTTCTGTGTTATTTTGCCTTGATATTTTTGGGGTAGAAAAAGGGTGTTACATTAGTGGTATCAGAGTAGGTCGGTCCGTCTGGCCAAGTGTTTATGTTGTTAATCCTCTGTCAGTCGATAGTGTGAGAACACTATCGATGAGTTGTTTCCTTCTAACCTTGTTGGTGGTTGTAGATGGCAGGAAGGAATGATCGTGCTATTGCTGATGTGCTGGAATCACTTGCCCAAGTGATGGCTTAGAATGGTGGACCTCCAGATGAGTTCCGTTCTTTGGGAAAGTTTCAGAGGAATAATCCGCCGACTTTTATGGGTACTCATGATCCTGATGATGTGCAGAAGTGGCTGAAAGTGATTGAGAATATTTTCCGAGTTATGGCGTGCACTGATGCGCAGCAGGTACAGTTTGGTACACATATGCTGGCAGAGGAGGCTGAGGACTGGTGGGATAACACTCGCCAGAGATTAGAAGATACGGACATTGCAATAACTTGGACTGTGTTTAAAGAAGAGTTTCTGAGAAAGTATTTTCCTGAAGATGTTCGGGGGAAGAAAGAGGTGGAGTTCCTTGAGCTGAAACAAGGTAATATGACTGTGGCTGAGTATGCGGAAAAGTTTGAGTCTTTGGTCAAGTTTTGTCCGCATTACAACCGTGCTGACGCAGAGATGTTGAAGTGTGTCAAGTTTGAGAATGGTTTGAGACCAGAGATTAAACAGGGAATTGGGTATCAACAGATTCGTCGGTTTTCGGAACTAGTGAACAAGAGCATAATTTATGATGAAGATAGTCGAGCTCGATCTACTCACTACAAGCAGCTGAGTGAGAAGAAAGAGAAAGGTCGGTTCAGGGGAAAACCATATGTGACTTTTGGTGATAAAGGAAAGCAGAAAGCTTCTGATGGGAAAAAGCAAAGTGGGGGAGCGGCTACTGCTCCAGGGAAGTGTTATAAGTGTGGCGAGCAAGGCCACCGTGCTGAGAATTGTAAAGCGCTGAGGAATCATCGTTGTGGCAAGATGGGTCATAAGGATAATGACTGCAAAGACAAAGCTCCGACTTGCTTCAACTGTAGAGAGAAGGGGCATATCAGTACCCATTGTCAGCAGCCGAAGAAGACTGCTACTGCTGCTCAGACAAGTGGCAAAGTGTTTGCTTTGAGCGGTGCAGAAGAAGCCAAGACGGATAACTTGACCAGAGGTACGTGTTTTATTAATGATGTTGAATTGATTACTATAGTTGATACTGGTGCTAATCATTCATTTATTTCGCTTGAATGTGCTAAGAGGTTTAATTTGAATTTGTCTGCTATGAGTGGGAGTATGGTTATTAATACTCCGGCTAATGGTTCTATGACTACTGCTTTAGTCTGTTTGAGTTGCCCTTTGATTATTTATGATATGAACTTTGTGATGGACTTGGTCTGTCTACCTTTGAATCAAATTGATGTTATCCTTGGGATGAACTGATTGGAGTACAACTATGTTCACATTGATTGTTATAGCAAGACTGTGAGATTTCCTGAGTTTGGAAATGGTGGAGAACTAATGTTTGTATCTGCCAAGCAAGTGGAAGAACTCTTGGAAGATGAGGCTCAGATGTTTGCTTTGTTTGCGTCGCTTCAAGTTGATTGTGAAGCAGTGGGCGTGGAGCTACCAGTTGTTCGGAAATTTCTAGAGGTGTTTCCAGACGACATGAGTGACTTACCTCTTGAGCGTGAGGTAGAGTTTACTATTGAGGTGATACCAGGCACTAGTCCTGTATCAATGACTCCTTATCGGATGTCTGCATCTGAGTTAGGGGAATTGAAGAAGCAGTTGGAAGATTTGCTTGAGAAGAACTTTGTTCGACCGAGTGTTTCTCCGTGGGGTGCTCCTGTGTTGTTGGTGAAGAAGAAAGATGGTAGTATGAGATTGTGTGTGGATTATTGGCAGTTGAATAAAGTGACGATTAAGAATAAATATCTACTTCCGAGGATTGATGATTTAATGGATCAATTGGTGGATGCTTGTGTGTTTAGCAAGATTGATTTGAGGTCTGGTTATCATCATATTCTTGTTAAGCCTGATGATATTCCGAAGACAGCTTTCTGGACGAGATATGGACACTGTGAGTATACGGTGATACCGTTTGGAGTCTCGAATGCACCTGGCGTATTCATGGAGTATATGAATAGGATTTTCCATCCTTATTTGGATCAGTTTGTAGTGGTGTTTATTGATGATATTTTGATATATTCTATGTCTGAAGAAGAGCATGCGCAACATCTAAGAGTTGTATTATAGGTTTTGAAAGACAAAAAGCTTTATGCCAAGTTGTCTAAGTGTGAGTTTTGGTTGAAGGAAGTGAGTTTCCTTGGCCATATGATTTCTAGTGGAGGGATTGTTGTTGATCCGTCGAAGATTGATGATGTGTTGTAGTGGGAGGCTCCAAAGTCTGCTACTGAGATTCGAAGTTTTCTTGGGTTGGATGGTTATTATCGCAAGTTTATTTAAGGTTTTTCTATGTTAGCATTTCCATTGACTCAGTTGACTTGAAAGGGTCAGGCTTATGTGTAGGACGTTGCTTGTGAGAAGAGTTTTGTAGAACTCAAGAAGAAGTTGACGACTGCTCCAGTGTTGATTTTGCCAAATCCGAGGGAGTCCTTTGTGGTGTATTGTGATGCATCGAAGATGGGCCTCGGAGGCGTATTGATGCACAACGGTCAGGTTGTTGCTTACGCTTTTAGACAACTGAAGGTTCATGAAAGAAATTATCCTACGCATGATTTAGAGTTGTCCGATGTGGTGTTTGCGTTGAAGATTTGGAGACATTATCTATTTGGGTCTGTTGCACCCCAAAATTTGCCCAACCTTTTTCTTTAGCTGGCTTTTGTTTCATTTCATTTTCTTCTAGAATTTCTGCATTGCATAGCATTTGTTCTTGATACAAGGGATCGAGGTTTTCCTATGGCTCAGAATTCACCTTTGGTGCAAGCAATCAAAGTAGCGAGTATCTCCGGCATTTATTTTTCCCAGCGGTCGGGCGACCGATTTATTTTGTTTTGCAGGGCATTTTTCAGCTCAAAAAGCAGCATTCAGGTTATCTCAAGCATTCACATGGTTACAACGTTCAAGAGCGCATTCCAGAAGCTTAACAGGGTTCGAAACAGCAAGAAACGGGAAAACGGGCAGGTTTCCCTCCAAAAGGCGCCGGAAGTCAAATTTTTGAAGGTGTTAATCGGTTAACGCATATGGTTAACCAATTAACCAATGGAAAACTAGCGCAGATTCAAAGTTTCAGAGGTGTTAACCGATTAACCTATATGGTTAACCAGTTAACCAAAGCAGATTTTGCCTTGCACGTGAGATTCCAAGCAATTTTCATTTGGGGTTCATTTTTGGCCTTTGGAAATTCAAATTTTGCATGTGGGAAGGATCTAGAACCTCTTTAAAATTCAGATTTCCCTCCAAATGCCCACTCCTCATTCCAAACCTTGATTTCCAATCCAAATTCCCAAACCTATCTTTGGATCCAAACCTAAGTGATATTTAAGTGATCCACTCCAAACCAACACATTCTAACCTTCATTTTTTCACTCTCACTTCAGATTTGATATCATCTCTCTCAATTCTTCAAATTCCCTCCATAACCAAAACCTTCACCCAAAGCTCTTTTTCATTGAATTCATTGATTCTTCATTGGAATCAATGAATTCTTGAGCTAAAACCTCTTTCCATCATCGTCATTGGATCAATTTTCATAATCAATTTTCGTGCAAATCGAGATCTGATTTTGGAGCTTAAGTTGGAAGTGCTTATTTGGAGTAATTTGGCTTAAAAGTGTTGGATCTTCATTCCTCTTGCAAGAACTGTTATGGATCTTGAAGTTTTCCAGATAATCTTGTTTGGATCTGCTCAAACTCAGTTGATCAATACTTACCAAAGCAAATCTCCGCTTCGAAGGTTGGAATTCTCGATCCGATTTAATTTTTGAGCTTATCATGTTAATCTTCATATTTGATTGAATTTTGGTTGATTTCGATATGTTCGAATTGTGATATTGCTGTGTAATTGTGTATCCATGTTGTTAGATCTCTGTTTTCTGTTGTTAATTTCGTGCTTAAATGATAAGTTGATCTTTTAGATCCTTGGATAAGTTGTTTTTGTGCTGGAAGTGCTTTTTTGCTGCTGTTTTTGACTTCTGGTACAGTGTTAATCGGTTAACCTATATGGTTAACCGGTTAACCATTTCAAACTTTCAAATTTTTTTAAAACGTTAATAGTATTAATCGATTAACGCATATGGTTAACCGATTAACCTGTTCAAAATTCCAGATTTTCCAAACTTTTTAAGGTGTTAACCGATTAACCCCAGGGGTTAACCGATTAACACTGTGCCAGAATGTCATATTTGCTGTTTTGCTTGCTTGTTCGCATACCGTTTCGATTCGAATCATCATGGATCAGTGTGATGCATTAGGATTGAAATGTTTTGGATATTTTTCACTGTTTGTGGTTGGTTAATCATGATTTTATTGACATGTGTGTTCATTTTCCACTTGATTGCATGCTTGTGTATGTGGTTCGAAGTGAGCATTTGTTTGCATGTTTATTTGCTTTCATCTCTTGTTTTTCTCCCCATGTTTGCATCATTTTGCATCGCTGTTAAGGTCGAGACGCGCTTGTGGCGGCTACTGCCCCACACATTTTATCCTCTCTCCCACCATTCTAAGTGTGCATTTTCATGTTTGCATTTTCTACTTGTGATTGATCTTTCCTTTGTTCTTCTTGTGCTTTTTGCCATGATCCTCCGTTTAGGACGGGAGTAGGAGAGACATTAGGTGTTCAATCCAAGCATGCTAACATTAGGGTAGATGTTTCCCTTTTTCATCCAAACTTTAGGACCACTTTGCATGACAACGTTAGGGCCGAGTTTCCCTTAGACCTTCTGTGCGTCTCTCTCCTCATCTCAAAACAATTCTAACCCATATAATAAATACAATAAATGTTGCGCGCTACGAGTCTTAAGATACATGGGGAATTATGAGTGAGGGGTCTCCTCTCGCTTATCTAGAGTGTTTAGTGTACGTCCCGTTTGGGGGTGATACACGATGCATTCGCCTAGTCTTTAGTGCAACGTGAATCATAAACCGAATTAATTCACTTCACTAAAAAACACAAAAACAAATTTCAAACCTTTTTCCTTCGGGATTAATCGGAAACCTTTTTTCAGAAAAGAGTGTTGTTAAACTTCGGTTCTACCGCAAATAGGCTTCGTCCCTAACTGCTAGAGCGGAGGTTTAACCCAACTCGATTAAAATGCTTAATCAACCCGTGGTTTCGTGTGAGCCCGAACTACGTTTGCTCTGATCTTTCATACCAGATGAAAGTACGTAGGCACAAGACACGACGTCTTGACGAGCAACCTTCCCCCTTTCACCCGTAGTTAGCCGAACTACGTTGACTCTAACTTTCCCATTGCACGAGGGAATATGTAGGCACAGAGCTGCGATGCTCTGCCGAGTCATCTTTTTTTTTGTCCCTTAGCCCGTAGCGTAGATAGTTTAAACACACCCTTAGATAGACAACAAGCGTGGATCCCGTCAGGTACGACGGACGTGAGGGGTGCTAATACCTTCCCCTTGCGTAACCGACTCCCGAATACAGACTTAGTTGTGATGACCTCGTCTTTTCCCTTTTTCTTTAGGTTTTTCCGATCGTTTCCTTTCCCTTTCTTTGGGATAAATAATGAAAGGTGGCGACTCTTCTGTTTTCCGCCGGGTGTTTTTTGCAGTTGCGACAGGGTCCAGATTCGAAGTGTTCAGTGATTACAAGAGTCTGAAGTATTTGTTTGATCAGAAAGAGTTGAACATGAGGCAGCGAAGATGGCTTGAACTTCTGAAGGATTATGATTTTGAATTGAGTTACCATCCGGGTAAGGCTAATGTTGCGGCTGATGCGTTGAGTAGGAAGTCCTTGCATATGTCGATGCTGATGGTTCGAGAGTTGGAACTAATTTAGCAATTTAGAGATATGAGTTTGATTTGTAAAGAGACTCCTAACAGTGTGAAATTGGGTATGTTGAAGCTGACTAGTAATATTTTCCAGGAGATCAGAGAATGTCAGAGATCTGATTTGATTTTGGTGAATCGTCTCACGTTAATTAATCAAGGTAACAGAGGTGATTTTCAGATCGATGAGACTGGTGTGATGAGGTTCCGAGATAGAGTATGTGTTCCCGATGTACCAGAAATCAGGAAGAGCATTCTTGAAGAAGGTCATAGAAGCGCGTTGAGTATTCATCCTGGTGCCACAAAGATGTATCAAGACTTGAAAAAGTTGTTTTAATGGCCGGGTATGAAGAAGGAAATTGCTAAATTTGTGTATGCTTGTTTGACTTGTCAGAAGTCGAAGATTGAACATCAGAGACCGTCGAGTCTGATGCAACCGTTGAGTATTCCAGAATGGAAATGGGATAGCATTTCTATGAATTTTGTGACAAGTTTGCCGAAAATGTTGAAGGGATATGATTCGATATGGGTAATTGTTGATAGATTGACTAAATCGGCTCATTTTGTACCGATGAGGGTCAATTATTCATTGCAGAAGCTTGCCGAATTATATATTGAGCAGATTGTGAAGTTGCATGGTGTTCCGTCGAGTATTGTGTCTGATAGAGATCCGAGATTTACATCGAGGTTTTGGGAGAGTTTTCAGGCAACTTTGGGTACTAAGTTGAGGTTGAGTTCTGCCTATCATCCGCAGATGGATGGACATACGGAGAGAACTATCCAGTCTTTAGAGGATTTGTTGAGAGCCTGTGTTTTAGATCAAGGTTGATCATGGGATAGTTATTTGTTGTTAGTTGAGTTTACCTACAATAACAGTTATCATTCTAGTATCGGGATGGCACCATATGAGGCTTTGTATGGTAGGAGGTGTAGGACTCTGTTGTGTTGGTATGAATCAAGCGAGAGTGTTGTGCTCGGACCTGAAATTGTGCAAGAGACGACTGAAAAGATCAAGATGATCTGTGAAAAGATGAAAGCGTCATAGAGTCGTCAGAAGAGTTACCATGATAAGAGGAGGAACGCACTTGAATTCCATGAGGGAGATCATGTGTTTCTGAGAGTTACGCCAGTAACTGGTGTTGGTCGAGCTGTGAAGTCTCGAAAGCTCACATCGCGTTTTGTTGGTCCATATCAAATTTCGCAGAAGGTGGGGGAAGTAGCCTATCAAATTGCTTTACCGCCGTTGCTCGCGAATTTGCATGATGTGTTTCATGTCTCTCAGTTGAGGAAGTACATTCCAGATCCATCGCATGTGATTCAGATGGATGATGTACAAGTGCGAGATTATTTGACTGTTGAGGTGTTGCCTATTCGGGTTGACGAATGAGAAGTGAAGCAGCTACGAGGTAAAGAGATCGCCTTGGTGAAGGTATTATAGGGAGGACCAGCTGGAGAAAGTTGGACTTGGGAACGTGAAGATCAGATGAAGGAGTCGTATCCGAATCTGTTTTCTGCAGGTAACTTTCGAGGATGAAAATTCTTTTAAGTGGGGGAGAGTTGTAACACCCCAAATTTAATCGGAATATGTTAATTAATTATTTAATTGAGAATATTCATGTTTCGGTGAATTTCTGGTGGTTTTGTAAATATTGGGAAGATGTGCATTTTTGGGTATTTATTTGATTAATAGCATATAATATTAATTTATTAGTATTATTCTTAATTAAATGGAATATAAGTGAAATAAGGGCAATTTGGGCATTTGAGGGAGTTAATAAGGGTAATGAGGGAAAAGCCCAATTTGTGAGGCCCAAGACTAGGTTGGACAAAATTGAGTTCTGAAGGGGAATTTGAATTCATTTGTGTTAACCGTGAACGTTTGGTGGCCAGAGCTCTGAAGGAAAGGTTGGAGGCAGAAGATCCCGAAGTTAATCGTGAAAGCTGCGAATCGACTAAGGTATGGGGAGTATCGATGTGTATGGTTTTCTATGTATGCCTTTAGATGTGTTTATGGTTGGTTTATGATTTAAGGTATTTTGGGTTGGTTGTGGGAAAATAGGGAATCTGATGATAAGGCTTTGAGGTTAGGGGTAATGGTATGTAACGCTGAATATTGATATGAGAAGGGAAACCTTAGGCTTCGTGGCCAAACCCTTGGATCGTTATATGTTTGACCCTCTAAGAATAGGAATGTTCAAATGTGAGTAACTCTGATGCACTCAGAGCAATTGCAGGAAAATAGTAATTTAGGCAGTGCAAATGTTGCCAGATTGGCCTAATAAACCATAGATTTTGTGTCGTTATCATTGTATGACCGTAGGGATGTTTTAAGGATGTTTTAAGGGCATTGGGTAAGTGAATCGTATGAGTATTTGGACAAGAATCAGTTCTGGTCGTAACAGGTTTTTGTTGTCATCGCTTTGTTCGCCTAGCGAGCAAGCCAGCGGAGACTCGCCACAGACTCGCCTAGCGAGCAAGCCAGCGAAGACTCGCCACAGACTCGCCTAGCGAGCAAGCCAGCGAACGTAGCAGAGTTCGCGAAATTTGATCGTTTTGCAGCGATGCCTTGACATCTAATTCTGGGATTTTTGGGATGGATTACCACGAGTATGACAGTGGGTTTTGGGTGATGCGTACATGATGTTAGGATGGTTTCCTATGATGTATCGATTGAGTTAATATGATGAAATTACCATGATTTGATGAACTATGTGATAATATGAGATATGATGATTTTATGTGATGATGATGAGTATGATGAATGATGATGCACCATATGCTGTATTGTGAGGATTATTATTGTGACGTGTGCATCATGCATTTATGTGCATCCTGTTGCAGTGAGAATCGTGATACCAAGCTATTGATTAACTTGAATATTTAATTCCTAAATTCACAACCGGACTTTAATTTATCCAAAAAGGAAAGGTTTAAAGAAAGAAAAACCTATAAAAATGCAAAGCAAAGAGAGATCTAAAGGTTCGGGGGTTGGTTATGCCTAGGGTAGGTATTTCACATCCTAAACATCTGTAGTACTCTACAGGAACCTCTTGTTAGTATTTGTGTTTGCTAAAGTTTGCTTGCTAAAGGGAAAGTGCTAAGGGTAAAGATATAAAGTATATACGAAGTTTGGTAAAGTATGCTCGCGAAGACATCGCATCTCATGCCTACGTATCCTGAAGGGAATGGAATCATAGCAACCGTAGTTCCCCTAACTAGGGGTGAGGAACTTTTGACTATGGTCAAGGTTCCAAAGGGAAAAGAGTAAATGTCTGCGGTGAGACACCTACATAGAGTGCGACGACTCTAAACTAAGTTAAGTTAGAAGGGAAGGGAATGTCCACGGCGGGATGACTAAATAGAGCACGGCGACTCCAAGTCCTATGGCAAAGGTAAACATGAGAAATGTCCACGGCGAGACAACTACCTGGAGCACAGCGACTCCAATCCTAAGTTGTAAATGTTAACAGAAAGTTAGTTGTTAGTGAGCTCGCCAAGACATCACATCTTGTGCCTACGTATCCTCAAGAGGGACTTGAGAAATCAAAGCGTCTGTAGTTCGTGGGAATTGATGTAAAAATGTTCATTATCAATATAAACATCATAAATGAGGCTTAATCTTTGATTAGCAACGATTTGGAGAGGTTTTGGAATCAAAAAACTCATGCTGACCTGGTTTTGCCAATGCGAGTTTTTGCCAACTTGTGGACCTCGGTTCTCTTTAACCAGGAAGAGTTATGGAACACACTTGTACTTTTTAGAAAGCCCCAATTAGGTACTACAATATTTATGTTTGTTTTAGGAACTTATTCCTCTTGAAACTAGGTCAAAAACCTTTGTGTGGTTAAGGAGTTATGGCTTTGCCCTTTTCAAAACCTTAATTCCCCAACTTTTTGATTACTTTTCAATTCTTGATCAATTGGTCACAAAACTTCATGATTATATATTAAATTATGTTGGGAACATATTTGGCTTCAATTTTGGGTTAAAACCCTGTTGGTCAATGGGTTGACTTTTCAGTCAGACAAACCGAACGATCGAAAACCTCTGAATCGACTGTTGGCGTCGTGGGTCTTCTGAGGCCTTGAAACTTCTTTAGTGGACTTCCCTAATCCATATGAGCTTCATGTACCATAACTCCATCATTGGAACACCTTTAAATTAAAATTCAAACCACAATTGACTTTTCCTGATCAGAAACCCTAATCGGGGGTCCTGAACTGCACTATTTTTTAATCTTTGGGTGACAGCCTCAAATTGGATTCATACTTGACCCAATGGAGTATTATTAATGGCTTAGAGACTTCCTTCATGGATAATTAATCAAAGTCATTGACTGATTAAACCGTCGAAACTTCGATTTCCGATTGTACGGAACCTTGGTTCACCTGTAACTCAACAAAAAAAAACTTGAAGTAGGTTAAGGTTAAATAATCAAATGAAGATGATCCTAGAATGATGATGAATATCTAAGGGGTCAAAATTTGGGGTGCAACACATCCAGACTTCAGTTCAGGACCTCGATTACTTTGGCTTTTATCCCACTGTGCGGATGTAAAGTGTTATGATATGCTTCGGTTCTCTAGTAGAATCGATTCTATTGATGGGGATCTATGGAGGGTTGATGGCCTAGTGTCCATCATGCTGTGATGATTTGTACCACATGCATTGAGTTGTGTCGCATTGCATTTATGAGTCTTTTTGTATGAATTGTGACATTGTAGCCTTCGAGGCAAATTTGAGGATATGAATGTATTGAATATGATTATGATGTCGTTTATGCATTAATTGTTATACATTGATTATTATGAATTGTTTTACTCACCCTGCCTGTTTGAATGTTACCTCTACGTGGGTAACGTGCAGATGATCCAGTTTAGTCGTGGACGCCGGCGAAGAGTTAGTTTTGAAGTTTTTGAGTGTTTTAGTCTTTTGGTCAGCCTAGAGGGTCTTGCTCTGATATGTAACATCGGGTTGAGTTACTTGAGTTGATTTTATACTGTTGACGTCATTTTGATTAATTTCCCTTTTTGAGGAAAACTTTGATTTATGTTTTGAGTTCCGCTGTTTATGATGTTTTGATGTACTTTGGGAAAAACCTGTAGTTACGGAGTATGGACCTATTTTGATGACTTTGAGAAATGTATGCCCTTTTATTGGCTTTTTAGTGAGATTTATTTATTCACTCTGATTTTTGTGTTATTTTGCCTTGATATTTTTGGGGTAGAAAAAAGGTGTTACAGATATCAAAACAATACAAGAGTGGCTCATAAAGTACAAACCCTAGTACACACTAAGCAGCAGTGCAAAATTTCACCCCTATCTTAGGTTAATCATCATATTTATAATCATAAACAGGATTAGATTTGGGCTTCAAAAACGCAACAATTTTGTTCCACAGAATCTGTAACAAATTATCCTCAAGAATAGTTTCTTCAATCCTAAGTTTCCTAAAGTGTCTCCCCACTTAGAAACAACATCTTCAAAATATAATTAGAATCTCTGATTCCTCAATCTTGGATACCACCTAGGAAAAACAAATAATCTTCTGCAATCAGAATCTATATTAACAGTCTTGTCCAACATCAAGCTGTCAAGTTAGTTTTACCAAAGTTGATGCCAACTTAAAAGGCTTGGACTCATCAATCTCCCCCTTTGTTAGATTTTGGCTAAAACTAACTAACAGAAACTTGCAGACAGAAAGCCATAGTCTGGGACCAAGAATTAGAGCCATCAGAACATCAGCAGCAAAAAAACATCTTGACTCCCCCTTAATTATATCCTTCTTCTGCAAGCAATAAATTAGCATGCCCCCCCCCCCTCAATGGTTAGCAGACAGTGATTAGTAAAGTTAGTATTACTCCCCCTTTTAGCCATAATATGACAAAGGCAATTAAATTAACTAAATAACGAAGCAAAAACATAAAGCATTAGAGAACATAACAAGCATATAAAGTGCCAAACAAATATCCTGGGCATTAAACCCTTACATAACCACACAAAAAACAACACAACATTCAGCAGTCATCTTCAGCTTCCTCATCATCCTCTTCCTCTTCTCCATAATCATCATCAGCATCATCTTCTGCATCTTCAGTATCATCAACATTTATCTCTTCTTCTCCAACTGCATCCTTCTCAACATTATTAGGGCCCTTGTCTTGCTCAGAGGTCTCCTTCAGCTAGGCAATGATATTCTCCTTAGAAGTTCTAAAAACTGATGTTGGCGCAGATGTTGAAACAACATCTGGGACATGACTCCCGCAAATAACTTATAATGCAATGTTAAGGGAGAATCCCTTTTCATTTCATAATCTTCAGACACCAATATACCAGGATGCCGCTACATAATTATGCTACAAATGAGGGAAGGAAAGCATATATGTAGCTTAATAGTAGTGAATGAAGCTTGCTTCAGAACTTGATCAAAGATATAATCCCTAAAATCAAACTTTCTTCCTTTACCAACAATGTATGTGAAATTTCCTAGCCCTGCAGATATGGTTGAAGTATGGTTGGTAGGCGCCCAGTTGACAGTACTAATTCTATGCAGAATTGCATACTTCACACTGAGCTTCCCAGCTGAAAGCTTCCCTTTACTTGGCCAATGCTTCACACTATTACAAGTGATTTCTTGACACACCTGATCATCAGTATCTTCACACCCAGGTTGAGGGTCTGCTGATCTTCCCAAAAACCTGTTGATCACCATGGAGGAAAATGTCACAACATTTTCTCTGGCATACACTTTCCTATAGTCTTTGTTGTTTGCATCATCACAGCCTTCAGGAATGTTCACTACAAATTCCTTGACGAGCTTTTCATAGCAGGACCCAAGTTTAGCGACTGTCTTCATCATGCCTACAGCTTCAATCAACTTCAACACCTCTTGGCATTCTAGGGAATTCTTCCTTAGTTCTCTTTCCAAAGTTGTTCTTCTTTGATACACATATGGCCACCTCTAAATGTTTTCAGGAGCATGGAAGGAGACATTGTCCAAGGGAGCTTTAGGAAGCTCAACAACCCTCTTTTTAGAAGCTAGCTTCTTTACATGCATGATGTCCTGGACATCTTCGATAACATCATAGTCTGAATCAGTATCCGACTCAGCTTTTCTCTTTTTAGACAAAATAGTAACCTTGCTCCAAGGTTTGTGTGGTCCAACCACATAATTCTTAGATTTCTTAGTAGGAGTGTTTTCAGCAGCCACACCCTTACCTTTTCTTCTCGTCAGTCTCTTGGCCACACCAGGGTGGAGGATCTTGGCATTGTTTTCATCGTCATAAGGAAAGTTATCAAATTTGATAACTTGATCAACAACCTTTCCAACAATACTCGTAGAGGCTTGTTCTTTTAACTGAGATTCTTCTACATATGGAGATGTTCCACCATCTGCTTCAACATCTCTTACGACAGAGTCAACAAGGGTGTGCAGATTCCCTTCCGACCTTTCATGATCATCCCCTTCAATACTATCCTCATTAACATTCTTCTTAGTTACTACCTCTAGTTCAGCTACAAGAGCAGAGGTAGTGGGAAGAATTTGAGCTAAAGGTCTAGTAAGACCAACAATGTTCAGATGACTCTTTTTACTTAAGGTTCTAGCAAACTATTTGACTGATTCTCTCATCAGTATCAACTCTTTATATTTCACTCCTAGGGTTTGGAAAAACATCAGAGGTCTTTGAAGAATTACTTATAGGGAGATCCTTAGATCTTTTCATAGGGAGTTTTTCAGGCTTGCATGGAACCATAGCCAGTGAAGCAACATCAATCGCATCTGCAGCAGACAGTTTCCCAGAATTATCTCTAGCAATTGAAGATGGAACATTCTCCTTCTTGGTTACCCCCTTAGACGGTTGTTATTGAGACATCTTGGTACACTGGAAAGTTGAAGAAGAATTAACTAGATTAGGGTTTTCTCCGAGCACGAAGGTGAAATAGTTTGTAACGAAAGGTACAGTATGAAGGAGACATGCGAGGGAGTGATTTAGGTTACTTTGATATGATTGATTTTGAAATCCTCTCTTTGTTTGTTGGCACCATACATACACTTGAGTAGTATTATCACAAATTAATTTCTTAAAGTCCTCAATCATGCAAAACCTTAATTTGCCCCTTAACTCCTCAATCTGATTTTTGGAATCATTAGTGAGACTCAAGTTATCACAATAAGATGTCACAATATCTTGTGTGACATTATGCTCAGTCAGCATCTATCTCAATCTATGATTTAAGAGCAACTATCCCCGGTTGCTATTCCTTTAGTTTCTGTGATTAAGTCATTAGTAAGATCATAAGCGGATCTTTTTCCTTCAAACTCATCAACCATATAGACCCTATGAAGAAGATCTTAAATCCTTGAGATAGTATGATATTTCAAATTCTTGTGTGACATCTTAGTTAACTTCCCACTTTCCTATTTATCAATGCTTAGATCTGAGGCAGGTATCTGATGCTTCTCTTTTAACATTGATGAGCACTCTGTCTGTAAAGGAGTCCATATATAACAATTATTTTTTTATCTGGCACCCCTCATGATGACTTTATCTTTATCATTCATAACCAAACATTCATATTTAGTAACCTTTAGACCTTGATCACAAAGTTGACTAATACTAATCAAATTCGCAGTCTTAACAAGGAACACCTTATCAAGTCTAGGTTTCCCAGCAAGGTCCAATTTTCCAACCCCTTTAATTTTTCCTTCGAACCCATCTCCAAAGGTGACATAGTTAGGGGCATGAGATTCTATATTCACCAAAAAGTTATTGACACCAGTCATGTGTCTTGAACAACCATTGTCAAAGTACCACTTCTCTTCAGTAGAGCTTCTTAGAGAAGAATGGGATATTAGGGCCACAAATTCATTCTTAGGACTCCACTTTTTTCCAGCTTTACCAGCTTGCATCTTTCTGGATTGAGAGCCAGACTTGGGTTAGCTGTGTAACTTGTTACAGTAAGGTTTAATATGGCCATACTTACCACAATGATGACATTTCCAGTCTCGCTTCTTTTTGCCTAAAGTATCTTTTAGATGTTTGCTTGGATGTTGAAACATTCCTTTTGACATCTTCTGATTTTGTCTCCTCTTGGGCTGAGCAGAACTAGAATCTGGCTCTTTTCTTTTTCTCATCATACCTTGGTCATTATAACCAAGTCCTCTGTTATCTCCAACATCCCTCCCAAATTGAAGGACCTCATCAAGCACATCAGAACTACTATTGAGCATTCTAACAGTTTTGGTTATGTTGTCAAGTTTGGAGTTGAGCAATACAACTTCCTCCTTTAGATCAAAGATGATGTCAATCTACTTTAATCTTTTAGCTTCAAGATGCATGATAACACCATGTTAATCCTCTCCTAGCTGACAAATTTCTGCACTTCTAGTGTACATCTCCCTGTAGGAGTTGACCAGATCATTATATGAGAGTTCTCCAATGTCTGATTCTACATCAGAATCAAATACCCCTCCTGTAAGAGCATAAACCCGTTTGGGTGATTCTCCTTCACTTGAAGAATCATCTTTAGACCATGATGTAGACAAACCTTTATTTTCTTTCTTGATAAAGGTAGGACACTCAGATTTAATGTGTCAAAAGCCTTCACATTCATAACACTTGGCTCTTTTCCCTTTTCCAGCTTTCTCTTCATTTTTGGACTTTCTACCAAAGTCCTTCCTTTTTCTGTTGTCAAATGACCGAGTCTTGACATTTGCTCTTAACTCCCCTTCCATCCTTTTCAGAAATTGATTGTACTGTTTTCCAAGAAACACAACAACTTTAGACAACTCTTCCTTGGAATTTTTCTTGCCTTGATTAGTCATCAAGGCCAAGCTTTTCTTTTTCTCAGTTTTTTCATTCAAGGCCATTTCAAAAGTTTGTAGATAGCCCATGAGTTCATCCACCTACAGTGTATTTATATCTTGGACTTCTTCGATGGCTGTCACCTTCATGTCAAACTTCTTGTAAAGAGATCTCAGGATTTTCTGGACCAACTTAACTTCTGGAATCTTTTCTCCAAGATCACTTGAAGTGTTGGCAATATCAACAATTTTCATATGAAAGTCTTGAATACTTTCATCACCCTTCATCCTCAAGTTCTTAAACTTGGTGGGGAGAAGTTGAAGTCTTAAAGACTTTACCCTAGAGGTTCCTTCATGGGGAGTCTTCAAAATCTCCTAAGCATCCTTGACCACAGTATATTTTTGATCAACTTGAAGATGTTCTTGTCAACACCATTTAACAAGGCATTCAAGGCTTTGAAGTTACCTTGAGCAAGCTTGTCATCTTCATCATCCCAGTCTTCCTCAGGTTTCAACTCATCAGTGATCTTCCCATCCTTATCTTTAGCCTTTGGTAGGTCCCACCCTTTGACCACAAACTTCCAAACTTTACCATCCATAAACTTGATGAATGCCACCATGCACACTTTCCAATATTCATAATTGGGACCATCAAGAATGGGTGGTCTATTTAATATTCCTCCGTCTTTATCCATTGAACCAGAAAGTATCGTCCCTAAATCTCACCCAGATACAGAGCAGTATGCCTGCTCTGATACCAATTGAAATTTTGGTATAGCAGATCTCGTAGATGTCTTGAGAGATGTCGAGACACTTGATTTCTGCTTCAAACACAATGATAATAAGGAGCAGAAAATAACTTGCTGAAAGTAAACAACACACATAATTGTTAACCCAGTTCAGTGATCAATAACATCTAAGTCCAGGAGCTACCAAGCAAGGAATGAAATCCACTAAATAGTATTAATTCTAAGCTAAACTCCACCGTTTACAACTTATCACTTAATCACTACCCATGCTTAATTTCTACCTAAGACTCTTCCTAGATATGAGACCTTTCTCAATTTCCTTTCAATCACAACAGTGGCTGAAATTACAACTTAATGAAAATTGTCCAGCTCTAGTATCAATATAATACAAGAGTGGCTCATAAAGTACAAACCCTGGTACACACTAAGCAGCAGCGCAAAATTCCACCCTTATCTTAGATTAAATCCATCCTATTTATAATCATAAATAATACTGGATTTGGGCTTCAAAAATGCAGCAATTATGTTCCAGAGAATCTGCAACAAATTCTCCTCAAGAATAGTTTCTTCAATCCTAAGTTTCCTAAAATGTCGCCACACTTAGAAACAACATCTTCAAAATATAATCATAATCTCTGATTCCTCAATCTTGGATGCCACATAGGAAAAACAAATAATATTCTCAATCAGAATCTATATTAACCGATTCAAACCATATTTGAGAACTGTAACAGACACAGATGTCGAATAACCTTGTTAGAACATCTTGTCAAAACATCTTGTTCTTCAGTTAGATCTTCATGTTAGGACATCTTGTCCAACATTAAGCTGTCAAGTTAGTTTTACCAAAATTGATGTCAACCACAAAGGCTTGGATTCATAAAAGACCTCTGGCATAATCGGTTGTGGCAGATCTAAGTAAATTGAAACCTTTGGCCTAACTGAAGTCCAAGTTAATTGAAACCTCTGGCATAATCAGTTGTGGCCGGGCTAAGTATATTGAAACCTCTGACCTAACAGAAGTCTAAGTTAATTGAAACCTCTGACATAATCGGTTGCGGCCGGGCTATGTAAATTGAAACATCTAGCCTAACTGAAGTCCAAGTTAATTGAAACCTCTAGTATAACCAGTTGCGGCCAGGCTAAGTAAATTGAAATTTTAGGCCTAATTGAAGTATAAGTTAATTGAAACCTCTGGCATAATCGACTGCGAACAGGCTAAGTAAATTGAAACCTCTGGCCTAACTAAAGTTCAGGATAATTGAAACCTCTGTCATAATCTTCCATGGTCGGGTTATGCTTAATAAAACTAGCTAAGAACTTTTGGCCAAGAACCAGAGTCTTGTACTTAAATAAGCAATCACATAAAGGAACATATCCAAAACATTACAAATAAGTCATTAAACAAGAAAAACATGGCATATGAACCCTTTATTGAATTATATAAAACTGAATCAAAGCATGAAGGGTTAGATCGGATTGATCACAAGATATAGATCACTAAAGTAATCAAGGTGTTAGAAATCTAATAAAATATGCGGAAGGATAACGAAACAATATTTTTATTAAAGAGCCATCAAGGGACCAAAACACTTAATAAGAAAAACAAAATATTGTCCAAAAGTACAAACAGGCATATCACCATGTATGGCCAACAACAAACATAAGCAAAATCTATTTTTCGTGGTGCTCATCTTCATGAGCTTCAGACGTCGAATTATCCAAATTATCACCCTATATCTCAGGGAAGCATCCTCCATGTTAACCAATTACCCGTCTACCACAATCTTGAAAAAATCAATTCTTGTCACATCCAGGTCGGGCATGATACATAAAGCTTGAGCTTTAGCTCTCTTGAAAGCATTACCCCCAGTAGAGAGCAAATCCACTTGGGCATCTTGGAAAGACTTCTTTAAAGTGTCATTGAGAGCATGAGCCTATTCTGCTTCACGAATAAAGCCATCATTATTCGCCTCCAACTCTGAGCGCTTGGATAAAGTAAATTCTTTATGCTTAGTCATTTCCGATAGCTGTGATTTTAACGTTTCTTTTTATTTCTTCATATCTACAAGCTGCTTGGTCAGCTAGTCTACCTCGAGGGTCTGGGTTTTTAAATAATCTTTCAACTGATTTATGTCTTTAATCAGACAAGTTTTATTTTGTTCATGAGAATCGCCATTTCAAAAAGACCCCGAGTCATAACTGCACATCTCATCAAACATGCTCAGATATTTTATGTTAATTGTTGGGAACCCATTGACTTCACTTTCTCAACACCCTCAGTTGCATTCAAATGATCAGAAAGGTGTCTCAAACCATCAAAACTGTTAGACCATAATTTGAATTCAAAGGATGGGTTAGTTTGGTGATTACTACCTGAATCATGCATAAATGTGGTGATGGTCAGTTCGGCCTGACTAACATCAACACTCATCAAGGTCTTCATTTTCTTGGGAGAGACCGGTTTAGAATCCCCAAAGTGAGGAATGGAGGTAACTTAGGGCTTAGATGCAATAAGATTTACTTTGATAACTTTTGTCTTCTTCCTTTTAAGGGTCCGAGTTTGAAAGCCCGTCAGGCTGCTTTTGGAAGCTGACTTATTCTAACGCCTCGTTCTGGCTTCAGACATCGACTTCTTTTGCTCCAAAAGATTAAGGTTTGTCATTTTTGCTGAAAAGAGAGGGCACAAGTAGTAAATCAAAAAAATATGAGGATTAATAAAATTATTAAAAAGAAATAAAGAACACATATAAGCATTGCCCAAAAAATTAGAAAATTTTTTCCGGGTCTCCAGCCATCTCTAATAAATCCTTAACTTTCACTACCCGGAAGGCATCCAAAACGGCCAAAGATCAAGTTTACACGTTGTTTAACTTGTCGTAGTTGAAGCCGAAAACCGACAATGGATTATCCGTCTAGTAAATCAGGAAACGATAAGTCTCGTCTAATGCATACATAATCTGGGGACACCTTTTCCCACTCTTTACTCGAAGAAACTTGTCCTTAAAACCCTTACAGTTGGTGGTATAAGCTTGAAAAAAACTCTTCCCGGATTTCCACTAAGAGATACCCAACCTCCTTTTTTCATTCATTTCAACTCGAAAAATGAGAAAAATAAGTCTAAAGTAGGCACTATAGACACTGCATCCAAACGACTTCAAATGCCTTAATAAACCCCCAACCATTTAGGCGTAACTGAAAAGGGGTTATATTTGGGGTTCTGAGGAGATCAGACTCAAAATTGGTAAACGGAATATAGGGGTGGAAATAGGACAGGATGACAACAAGGGCCTAGCCTATACAGGCTCTAGTCAGGCCAAGTTTTTTTAATAGAAAAGGTCTAGGCTTTTTTATAAGTCTATTTAATTAAAAAAGGTTAGGCCTCGGGCCATGAAAAAAACCTTTTAAGCCTAATATGTTGGTCTATTTAAATAAATATGAATGATTTTTTTATTATCATTATATTATGTTTTGTAATTTGAATTAAAATACATAAATAAAAATTAGTTATCTTGGAGAACTTATGAAAATAAAATGAAAACACCTTATGAACAATGTTATAAGTTATTTTCATAAGTTATCTTTAACAAATAATCTTACAAAAATTATGTTAATATGTCAGTTAAAATAAGTCAATGTAAACAAAATTTTAGTTTCATTGATTTTTTAGTTTGTTAGTCTATTTAAAATAACAGGCTTTTATGTAGGCTAACAGCCTAACCAGACCTTAGAAAAGGCCAGACTCATGCCTAAAAATAAGCCTCTGACACGCTACAATCTAAGCTTAGGCTTCAGTTTTTTTGGCAGGTCAGGCTTAGGCTTGGCAAAGCCTAGCTCAACCCAGCCTATTTTCACCCCTCATCGGAATACGAATCTTGAAATATTTGATTACTCTGGAATAGAAATATAAATATTCATCAAACACACATTGGGCCGAGTAATGCAAATCCTCTCACCAACCATACAAGGTTCTAAAATAACATATTCCTTATTCCCAGTGGAAGAAATTGAGTTATTAGAATGAAGCTTCGAAATGTAACTATCGTCAATGATACTATGGTCATAGCTTAAAACCTTTTTATCTCTCAAAGTTCCTGTCTAATAAACCTGAGGATGAAGACTCTGAGTTAGTGTTACCATTAGGTGAATGGATTTTACCATAAAATTCTCTAATAATCGGGTCAAAATCCATTCAACTTAAATAACCCTCACATTCTCGCTTGCAAGTGTTCCAAATCTTATTCCTATCACTAGCAGTAAAGAGAAATCGAACATTCTTGTGGGTAGCTATTGCTTCGTGTTAAAGATATAAATAAAATAATGAAAAGGAGAAACAAAACTATACATGGGGCTTAAGATAGCAGAAGAATCGAATGATTAAAGAAATGGAAATTTGTCTGTAACACTTGGATAAAGAATCACTAGTTTTGGTAGTAAACAAAATGAAAGAAAATGGTCCTTTTAAAGATAAGTTTTTAACGGTTAAGAATTCGTGTAAAAAAAGAGCAATGATGACAAGTGAGAGTTCCCATAAAAACCATCATGAAAAAGAAAGAGAAAGATTTGTCATCATTAATATGATTGATACCTCAGTGATTTTTCGAGTAAGAATTCGGTTTATGGAGGAAAGAATTCCAAAATTATCTTGACCAGACACTTCAATCCAAATAGGATCTCGTGATCACAAGGCTTATGTACATCTTGGAATTCTTTAAAAGTTGAGCTTCTATAAATTGAGTACCTGGAAACAGACAAGTCAGATAAGCATACATTTTGCACAAGTCAGAATCTGGTTATGGTCCACATGTCGACAGTATAAACACGTCGGTCTTGTAGTATAACTCAGACAATAGGAACAAGTTGGCTCCGGTTATATGACCCACGAAAATGAGTCATGTGAATGACCATAAATGGACGGTTATAAAACATTTCTATGACGGAAGAGAGTTACAGAAGTCGAGGGAAAATACGTTATGTGGTGATTGTGGGAGACAACGAGCGTTATTTTGAGTTGCCTTAATGAGGGATACGAAGAAACATCCCTTGAAGGGTCATTAATGGACACAAGAGTATAAAAGAAGATGTCTTCCCTGAGGAAGGGGATGAAGAACACCTGAGCAAAACATTTACAGATACTTAACCTATCATTTGAGGTTTTCCCTGACTAGCATCGGAGAAGTCAACCTTTTAGTGTTTTTAGCAAGAATAATTACAAAAAATGCCAATTTTATCCCCTCAGACATGAGTCAACAGTGATATTTTTTGGGGGACATCTGTTACACTTGGACTTTCAGCAACTCGAAAGTCAATAAAGAATATCAATGAAAAGACATTTACTATGAGCATTAATGAAGAATCTTTAAAGATGCATTAATGATAATGCATCGACAAACCAACGGCGAGGGGTCGACCGAGCCACCAACGCAGCAAGACATGGTTTAAATGACTCTCAAGGATAAATCCCCAAGACCAACCCACTGGGAATGAGTCCAAAATCTTGAAAAGGACAGTCGATAGAAACATGTCTAGAATCTTGGGAGTACATTCAACAAAAGCCCTCATTCCAAAAAGGACCAGTCGACCGAACAACTTTGGTATAAAGGACTTAGTAAATTTACAAGTTTTAAGGCCTTGATAAGATAGGTCGACCGTGCGTTAGAGCATTTACTATCGAAGAATTGTAAAGAAGTGGAAGAAATGGAAAATAGTTACCATTCAACGTGGGTTGCACGCAGATAACGTCTTGGAAGACACACGAGCACATTAGTGGGAACTTGAAAGAATGAACGTGGGACAAACGCAGTAGTCCGTCAATGTTCATAATCGTTGTCGACAGTTACTTTAGAAATAAAATAAATATCAGACTTATACATGGGATCAGAGGTCGCAAAATTTCATACATGCTCTCCATACCACTAGAGTATCCAAGTCAAAGAGTGAAATGATCGAGCAAAAAATATGTTTGCGTCTGCGCTCACACTTTTTTTAGTCTTTTTGCTTCCTTAAATGGAGCATTTGTACTTTTTATTTTGCTTTGTTTAATGTTATTCATTGCATTTTATCTTATCATTTATCACAACTTGACTTCATTTAAAGTCTTTTGCTATACTACATTCAATTCACACGCACATGTATTCATACAAATCTGGAGATGCATCTCCGTATGCGTAACAAGTGTGTTCGAAGATGCATCTTTATAAACACCATTTATTCAAACAGTTGTGGATGGTTCAAATATGCATCTTCGGCGTTTTCCTTTCATATTCTATGTCAGACCCTTCCCTCTTCCTCCTTCTTCATTTTCTAAAAAGTTCTTAATAAAAAATTATTTGAGCTCTGAAACGATTTTACTTCCCATCCATTCATTCAAGCTTATATTATTAGAGCTCTTTCTCCTCCTTTCTAGCATCTAATAAAGCTCAAGCTTCTCCTTCTCATCAATCAATTTCACTTGGTAAGTTTTTCAAATTTTATTTTCTCTTTATGTTCTGATTTGTAGTTAGTTTTCAGGATACGTTCATTGTTTTTAGGTACATTAGGTAGTAGTGTAAACGAAATTGGTAGGCTAGAAGAACATGTATTGAGAATTTTTGGGATTGCTAGGGCATAAATGGTGTATCTGCCATTGTTGAGACAATTACATGTGTGTCTGGAGATGTATCTCTGAATTTGCTTTGTATTCTTTTCGGAGATGCACCTCAGGATTGGACTCAGACAAAAAATTGGGTGATTTTGTGGAATTTGTAAATTTCTCTGGACATGTTGTTTATATTTGTCTATGTTTCTAACACATGTGCAATAGATAAAAAACAACATTGGTCAGATTAGGCTCGGACGTGCATCCCAAACTACGTCGGTACGATGTAAGAGGACCACAACGAGGACCACACAACCACGAGTTGTTGATAACTCGTTTGATGGTGCATCTACTTTGCAGCCCCGAGGTTCCCACCCGTCTGGTTCTCGTAGCTGACTCTTTCAGGTCTCATAGACAATAGAACCTGAAGTCTCAATTGCCGCACGAGATATTTCGGAAATGTATTTTCGAAGCAAAATTTTTTTAAAATTGAAATGAAACTTATAAAAGAAAATGTTGGTGATTTTATGTATCCAAAGATACATCATCAAATATATAAAGGGCAATTTTCAAATTTTCAATAGTATGGTATACATATAAGAGTGAAAAAAACAATGCTAAAAATAATTATGGTTATCGTTGTAAAAAATTCAAAAAACTAGGTTCAAATGAAGAAAACTAACATGAGAAAATATCGACACCTTTTGAACACGATCAAAAAGTGGGAAAATGAAATGGTAGACAAGTAGAACTAGAAAATAGAATGAGAAGGAAGTGAGTCAATATAGTATTAGCTTAATCCAATTAATTAAGATGATCATGCAGTATGGTCCACCCTTTTTGTCCATAGATCAACTAATAAAGCTTAACTTAACATGACCCAAATTTCTTCATCCTCACGTCACGTTTGATCTCATTCATTTTAATAAGCTAATAATCATCAAAACAAGCAAAAGCAAGTGGCAGTAGTAACATATAGAAACAGAAATAGAAACAAGAAGCCCCCAATCCATAATGAGTTTTGAGTTCAGTGGGCAAAAGTTGTGGGAGTGAAAGTCTCAAAGTAGTAGCAGCCAGCTCATTCCTGACTCCAGAGTCGACATCGACTTCACACCAACCTCACTAAAAACACACATTGTAACATTACACTCTATTTTTACTGTGTATTCTAACTATGCACCGTCGTTTATCGTTTATATAAAAAGGTATCATTCATTACTCATTACTCATCGCAACAAACCGCATAATTAGCAAAACTAGTACTAGAACTTCTATTACTTCCTCCCTCTCTCTTTCAGTCACCAAAAAAAATATAATGGACTATGGCAGGTTAGGATTATCCGACCCTGGCGGTTCGACTCCATCCGAACCTATAATTCATCCCAAAGCAAGATCTTCAAAGAAGAAAATCATTTTCCTCTCGCTCCTCGCCGTCTTACTCATCGTTGCCTCGGCCGTTTCCGCTGCAATGCTCACCGGGATCCACTCTCGCGGTGGAAACAAGCAGAATAATCCATCTCTCCGACGTAATCCAACACAAGCGATCTCTCGGACATGTAGCAAAACTCGTTTCCCTTCCCTCTGCGAAACTTCTCTACTCGATTACCCCGGATCCACAATCGCGACAGAGAAAGACCTTATCCACATTTCCCTCAACATGACACTACAGCATCTCTCCAAAGCACTCTATTCCTCCGCCTCCATCTCCTCCACCGTCGGCATGAACCCTCGCATCCGCGCCGCTTATCAAGACTGTCTCGAACTTCTCGACGACTCCGTGGATGCTCTCACTCGCGCATTAACCTCCGTCGTACCTTCCAGTTCCTCCTCCAAAGGCGCCGTTAAGCCTCTTACCTCATCCTCCACTGACGATGTACTCACGTGGCTCAGTGCAGCACTTACCAACCAAGACACGTGCGCTGAGGGCTTTACCGACACTTCCGGTAACGTAAAAGATCAGATGGCGAATAACATAAAGGACTTGTCGGAGCTAGTGAGTAATTGTTTAGCCATTTTCTCTAACTCCGGCGCCGGAGATGATTTCGCCGGTGTTCCTATACATAATAAGAGACGGTTAATGACAATGCCGGAAAATGATTTTCCGATATGGTTGCGAAAACGAGAGAGAAGATTGTTGGACTTGCCGGTGTCGGCGTTGCAGGCTGATGTGATAGTTTCTAAAGACGGTAACGGAACGGTGAAAACCATATCGGAAGCTCTTAAGATGATACCTGAATACGGTAACCGACGCTTCATTATCTATATCAGAGAAGGAAGGTAAATTAAATTAACATTTACTAATTTTTTAATCCTTATTTTAATTTAGTTAAAAATTATTTTCCTATTCATTAGTGGAATTAGTGGAACGTGTCATTGACTTGTTGACAATGATAACCATTCATGTAACAATAACTGTAATCATGTGATTAGTGACATTACAAATGTTTATATGGATCTATCAAACAAAAGGTTATAATAATTAATTAATTAATTAATTAGGTTGTGATAATTGCTTTAACTGAATAGTACTACTACATGAAAGATAAGTGTGTTTGGTGCTATGTTGACAATTTTACAATATAGATAAAGAAAGTGAAATAATAATAATAATTTTAATTAATGCAAAAATACATTTCAGGTATGAAGAAGACAATTTAAAGATTGGAAGAAAGAAAACTAATGTTATGATCATAGGAGACGGAAAGGGAAAGACAGTGATCACAGGGGGCAAAAATGTGATGCAAAATTTGACCACATTTCACACTGCTTCCTTTGGTAATTTTCCTACCGTTTTCTTTTTTTTCAATGGTATTTAAATCCTAATATAACATAGAAAATAATTTAATTGTTATGAGGATATATATTTTGGCCTTTTTATTGTTAAAACAATTAAGGGAAGAAAAAAAAAACACGAAACTAAAGTTCAAAACCATGCACGAAACGAGGTAGACTCCGTACATACTGCTATTGTAGACCACATTGTCATATTTCAAGATTCCTTGCTGTTTACTCACATGTCTACTCCAACTGTTATCTATTTTTAAAATAAAAAATTAATGTACCAAGTGAAAATTCATTGTTAATTAATTTCATGAATCTAAGTTCATGAGAATTATAAATTTTAACATAGCTTTTATTGAGTTCGAAAGCTACTTTAACATTAAAGCTAACAAAAAAGAAGTTTAAAAATAGAATAAAAAGTTGTCTGACAATTGTAAACAGTTTTTGCTTATATTTCATTTATTTTAAATATATTTGGCAAACTAGGCTTTTTAATTATTTATGAATTGTTATTCTTTTATAAAAAAGTTGTGTGACATAAACATTTAAAAAACAAAAAAAATACATTTATATATAATTACTTTTAGACATTTATACCTAGGCATATGTTTGCTCCAACTTCTTTTACTGAGAAGAGAAGATGATAAAAAGCTAGGCCAAACATAGCATTAATATTATTCAAACCTGTCACATTTTTCCTACCTTTCTTGGTGAATTCTACTTCAGTATTATCTTGACACATAATTTTACTTTAATTTATTTATCTATAAGAAAAAAAACTATCAAAGTTTCGTTTATTTCTATCCTTATTTCCCCAGTTGCATAATAGTCTAATGAGAAAATTTGGCAGTCATATGAGACAAACATATTGTCAGGTGAACTTTTTTATTGTGCTACCAATAATTCAATTGAAAATTAAATCTAATGGCTCCAAATTAAAGTAGCTGAAACCAAATTATTGTTAGTGGGTCATGCATTGCTTATCCAGCTGAAAAACAATAACATGTTCTTGTCCGGCACCGGCACTATAATAAATTAAAAATAAATAGTTCATAATAATAATAATAATATCGATAATCCCATTTCAACCCTTATAATAAGCTTATTAAAGATGCATAATCTTATATTGGATATTTTTTGTGCAGCTGCTAGTGGACCAGGTTTCATTGCAAGAGACATGACATTCGAGAACTACGCCGGACCATCAAAGCACCAAGCGGTGGCCCTCCGTGTCGGATCGGACCACGCGGTGGTCTACCGATGCAATGTCATTGGATACCAAGACACAATGTATGCACATTCAAATCGTCAATTCTACCGCGAATGTGACATTTACGGCACCGTAGACTTCATATTCGGCAACGCTGCAGTTGTTTTCCAAAACTGCAGCCTCTACGCGCGAAAGCCCATGGCCCAACAGAAAAACACCATCACAGCTCAAAACAGAAAAGACCCGAATCAGAACACGGGTATATCCATCCACAACTGTAGAATCCTAGCCACACAAGACCTAGAAGCATCCAAGGGAAACTTCACAACATATCTGGGCCGTCCATGGAAACTATACTCTAGAACAGTGTACATGTTATCATACATGGGGGATCATTTAAATCCACGTGGGTGGTTAGAGTGGAACACAACTTTTGCTTTAGACACTTTGTATTATGGTGAATACATGAACTATGGGCCGGGTGGAGCTATTGGGAAACGGGTCAGTTGGCCTGGGTATCGGGTTATTACATCCACCGTGGAAGCTAATAGATTCACGGTGGCTCAGTTCATATCAGGCTCGACATGGTTGCCGTCTACGGGAGTGGCATATGTAGCTGGCTTAAACACTTAAAATCTAAATCTATTCTCCTCCAACTATAGATAGAACGTACCTTTCAATTTTAAATCTTATTTCACTGTTTAAAGTACTGATTTAATTTGATTTACCTATATAATTTATAGTACATACTTTGTTTGGTAATTGTATCAAACAACATATATATATTTTTTCTCTCAATGATAATGATGACAAATATAAGTTTATTTGTAAAAAATGAGAAATATAAGTTGTAAACAGTGTTTGATATTATATATGGCTTTTAACCTTTGTTCTGTTATTCCTTCACAACACAAGCATAACTAAATTATAGGAATTTTTTATGAGTCAAACACGAAAGATATACAAAAGTAAAAATGTTCATGTGTAAATATATAGATTCAGACTTTTGCTGCTGTGAAGTACTCATGCACAAAATTAATAACCTAAAAAAAGTTACACTTTTTTAGTTGTGCAATTAAGGTCAAACAGAGTGTATCACAAATTAGCGATGTAACAAAAACACACAGCCAACGCTCATGACGATTGATTATAAAAATAAAAATAATACATTTTCAAATTATATATTATTTGATACAAAATTCTTAACACTTCTTTACACTTTAAATTACTTCTTTACACTTCGAATTAGATAATTAAAATGTAAAAATATATGGTGGGTGATCTGATAGTGAAAACCATAATAGATAGTTTATTGAATCTTAAATTAAACTCTGATATCATGTTTAAAAATGTGATTGAGCTTAACTCAATCCTACAAAATTAGTTGGTAGAGATGAATTGTCTCAATTTATAAATATATGTTTAGCTCATATATTATCTAATGTGAGACTTTTAACATACCTCCTCATACTCAAGGCTAAACATCTGAGTGTGAAAATAAATTGTAAATGATCTAATAGCGGAAACCATAATATGTGGTCCACCAAATCTTATATCAGACTTTGATACCATATTAAGAAATATGATTAGACCTAATTCAATCTTACAAAATCAATTAGTAGGGTGAAAATTGTCTTCAATTATAAATATATGTTCAAACCATATATTATCCGACGTGGAATTTTTAATAGTGTGAATTAGATAGTCACATAAAACTTACGTTACAAAATTATCAATAGAGATGTGCAAAACATACTACTAATAATTTTGTTTTCAAAATTTTGCAACATTATTTTTATTTCTATTTTGTAGAATATTTTTTTAATAAAGAATTAAAATAATAAATATTTAATAAATTATAAAAATTAATAACTAATAAAATATTTTTAAATAATAAATACTTTTAAAAAATTAATTAATAAATACAAAAATAAAATTACATTTACTAAAAATTATATTTTTAAATAATTATTATTTTTTAAAAAAATTAAAATTATAATCACGTGATATTCACGTCATTATAATCACGTGATTAAAATTATATATATGAAAATAAAAATAATACTTAATGAAAAAATCATATAAAAATTGAGAAGCTTTAATCAATTAACACATCCTTCGTGACGTGTATTGCATTTAGAACTGAAAATGAGTCGAGTAGAGTCGAACTCGCCTCATCTCGGCTCGAGTCATTAAGATTTGGTTCAGCTCAAATTTTGGTTCGAGTTCAACACAAACTTTTTTTAAGCTCAAACTCGACTCATTATAAGTTCACGAACAACTCAGTTTGACTCATTAGGTTCATCTCGTTAGGTTCAACTCGTTTGCTTCACGGACTTAAAAGCCATTTTTTAAAGTCTATTTTTTTATATATTTGACATTTTAAATTAATATTATTTAAAAAAAAACTATTGAAATAAAATAAAAGTTATTAGATTGGAATTTAATTTTTTCTAAAAAAATTAAATAATTTAAAAATTAAATAATATATATAATGTTAATTTTATTTGCATAATTACTTTTAAAAATATTTTGCTCATTTGAAAATATAATTATCAATTAAAACCGTTAGATTAAAATAAAATATAAGGTAAAAATTTATATCAAACGTATAAATCTACTCTTAAAGACAATATAATCCTTCTCATATATAATCGAGTTAGCTCATGAATTTAACAAGTCAAACTATATATAATTCAAGTTCAATTTGTTTAATTAACGAACTTAGTTTTTGGCTCATACTCAGCTCATTAGATTCATGAACCAAGTTCAACAAATTAATTATCGAACCGAGTTCAGAACTATTTTCGAGTTGGTTCAGTTCATTGTCAACCCTAATTACATGTGATTATTGCCAACGTAAAAATTCTGATGCAACATTACAATGTCGGTCTAATCTATTCTATTGATAAATTTTTTTCACTCAAATTCTTAAAATTTAATTAGCGACATAATATATACACACATCAATTTTTTTTGAAATTTCAAAATCCCCATGTGATAATACGACGATGCGTGGTTGCAGAGTTTTAAGAAATTATATATATATATATATATATATATATATATATATATATATATATATATATATATATATATATATATATATATATATATATATATATATATATATTTTTGGGTTGGACCAGAGGCCACCTCACTGTTGGGCACGGTCCAATCCATCTTTTTGTCGAGGAAGGTTTAATGAGGGTCCAACTCATCACACTAGTTCTCATGCGTCTTCCTTACGATCTCCACATGCTCCTCACGCGAGGACACGCCATCAGACAACTACCCACGTCCGAAAGAATAGGTCACCCACCTTTCAAAGATCATGGGGCAGTTGAACCAGGATGAAGACCAAAAGCTGGTCTTCACTATGCCACGTAAATCTTAGTAGTTATTCGTATTGGGTCTAGTGATTCAACTCAATGAAAATAATTGTTGGTTCAGCGCTGGGGTACATCTTAAATATTCTCTTTCACAAGAGAGTCAGGTATTCTCTGTTGCTGAAATTGACTTTAGCATCAAAATGCCTCCTCTTCTCTACCACCAATAAATTAAAGAGCTCTCGACACGTTGCTAACAATTGATCCAATAAAATTATATATATATATATATATATATATATATATATATATATATATATATATATATATATATATATATATATATATATATATATATATATATATATATATATATATATATATATATATATATATATATATATATATATATATATATATATATATATATTGATGATAAAGAATTACGATAACTGAGATAAATATATTTTATTTTATTCTATATATTAATATTAATATGATATTAGTATTTTTTTCTATTTATCTTTTTCAAAATATTTTTTTTAATTAATCAACAATAACTTTAGAATATCAATTTAATTTTTAAATAAAATTAATTAAGTGGATATATTTTAAAATGAATGAAATACATAAGATTAACAAAGACTAAGAACACGTGCAAAGTTCCCTCTTCATTCTTCCACCGACAGAAATTAAGTAAACGGTGTGCCTGCTTCAAATAGTATACCGTAATTTATGGGAATTAAATAAAAACCGTGGGATGATTGATTACTACTTCCTCTATGTCACTTTATTATAAATATGGATATGGGTCTTGCTTCCTTACTAGAATGTTTTAGAGGCTCGTAATAAACAATTTAAAAAATATATATTATCGAAAGAATATTAACTTTTAAAAGGTCGCACTCACAATTATCCTTTAAAGAATAGTTTTATATTCAACTTCTTAATGTGTTTTCAGGACATATGTTAGGATTTTGTCATTATTAAGAAAGATCCAAATACTACGTTGGTTATATATAATCTATAAAGATTTTATATATACAGTAGTATCTATCATTTTATCAATCAGTTTTATAGGATTGAATTAGGTCAAATTCCAATTCTATTATAGTATCACGAGCTTATCGATTTGGGTCATCCACCATTTATATATGTGTATCAAGTTTAAAAAATATTGGACGCAAGAGGGTGTATTGAAAAAACCAAGTCTCATATATCGATAATTCGGATAGTGTTGGACGTGAGGGGGTGTATTGGGAAAAACTCAAGTCCTACATTGATTAAAGATACAATCTACAAATGGTTTATATAGAGTAACACTCCTCACCTTACTAACCAGTTTTGTAGGGTTGAGTTAGACCAAAACTCTAACTCTATTGGTCATAAACGTACACCTTTCTTATATAAATTCATTATGTTTTGGATTGATAACAGATTCGTTATTTTCATAAATACAAAATTTCTCATAATAATTTTAATTTTGTCTTTTCTTTCATCCAAAATCACGTCTCTAAATTCTTTTTTATTTTATTTTCATTTAAATAAGTGATTTCACATATATTTTTTTAGGATCAATTTTTGATCCAAAATCATCCCTCAAAATTCCGTTTTATTCTATTTTCATTTAAATAAATGATTTCACATATATTATTATTTTTTTCTTCCTGATTTCGTCGTCTCAGCGCATCTTAAATCAATGATTTTGACGTCTTCAACGCTACAGACTCGGAGACATGGGTATTTTGAGCATTTCAATTTCGGCATATTTGTAGACTTTGTTACATTTATAGGTATTTTGTCGTTATATGTTATTAACGTGGGTGATGTGAGATTGTTCGCAGATTCATCCTTTTTCACTTTGTAGCGATTTTGAATTTGAATTATTCGTTGTATTCTATTAATTTGAATGAATAAATGTCGTTTTAGTTATATATATATATATATATATATATATATATATATATATATATATATATATATATATATATATATATATATATATATATATATATATATATATATATATATATATATATATATATATATATATATATATATATATATATATATATATATATATATATATATATATATATATATATATATATATATATATATATATATATATATATATGGCGCCAAATCGATGGAACAAGTTTCAAATATAATTCATTTCACTTTTCTTCTTCATATACTGAGTTGAGTGTTTGAGTACTAACATTGCAGGTCTCCCACTCCACCGCACAGGAGGCTGCGATTCGCCGTCACTTTTGTTCGACTTCTCATTTTTTGTTACAGAACAGAACAATGGCGCCATATCTGGAAATTAACTCTTGATTCCCGCAACTTCCACAAAATTGCATTCGTTATTCAACTTTTGCAATTCGTAACTCTTTCCGATTACCGGAGCAAGTAACCACAATCGAACGCAAAGGTCATTTGCAATTGGATTCAACATAGCGCAATTTCAGTCTCATTTCTTCTAGATTTTTAAATCATCAATTTTCACCGTCTAAGGCTACAAGATCTGCCGCTGCATGAGAAGTTGTCAATGTTGCCTTAACAGCAAGTAATCAATTGTCTCTTCCTCCATCACAGAATGTCATAGATCCTAGAGCGGTAGTTTCTCCACATCTAATTCTAGTTCTAACTTCACAAGTGGTGAGGTCAACTTAAGTCAATCCATTAGAAACTCATATTCCACTTCCAGCCACGCAACATGACGCCTTACATGGCTTTCACACGCTACAAGCAAACCTCAACATACAAAGCATCAATGTGCTACTAAATAATATTTTTAACATTGTTCAACAATAAAATTCACATGCTATCAAAGAAACATTTCAATGCCTTTAATACAACCTTTACAGTGTCCCTTCATGTGAAAATAAAATCCAATCAATTGCTTCAAGAAGGACTCATGTTACTGTCCTGGAGCTAGATGAGACTATCCAATCAAAGAATCGAGTCGAAGTAAAAATCATTAGACTTCTCCTCTGAGCCCCCTAGGAGATCGGGGCAGTCATGCCCCTACCCCAGTCCTAGTATAAATTTAACCGGATAGAGTGCAAACAAAACACCTATTGTCAGAACAAACCTTGGAGAGCAAGATCCCAAAGTTTATGGAAAAGCTACCCAAAATAATCGATTATGACAGAAAGGGAGATCCCGATGAACCTGTGCAACTCGTAGAAGAATGGTTGAGCTACTCCGGCACCGACGGTGCCTCCAAGTGCAAGTTTTTTACGCTAAACTTGATCAGACTAGCTCGATTATGGTTTAACGGCTTAACCAATGGATGTATTGATTCTTGGTCCGAATGAGGTTTTGGTTGCAATTCACGGCCCGAAAGCGACTTCTCATCACCGAGGCCGCTCTAACAGGTATCGTTCAAAGAAATAAATAAAGCTTGTAATCATATATCGATTGGTTTACACAACTCTCGGTCGAGGTATACGTGTTAGCTCTTATTTTCGACGCCAGCAAAATCAGAATTATATCAAGTCAGAGTGTTATTTTAAAACATAAGAAGGCATCAACACAACTTTGATGAAGCCTGAGTCGAAGAGAGGTTGGGAAAGTTTCTAGAAAAATGCTAAGTGTTGGAAAAGCCTTCGACCAAGATCATGCTAGAAGATACGCGTGGCAGTTACCATTAAGGTCGGAGGGATTCTTAATATTTAAGTTTCAAATTGGTAGTGGCGAACGTGGGAACAGTTAAAGTTGGAAAAAAGCGCCAAAAGGACACGCTGAGAAGGAATAACCGTCATTTAGTAGTTATTTTCTAGCATTATAAATAGGAGTTATTTTTATAGAATAAGGGTGTTCATTTGTCTTGTACAAGTTACTCCAAATTACTCAAAGTACCCGCGTGTAGAGAAACGAGTTAGCGAGAATGTACGTGATACAACACCATCCCCTTTTTACTAATGCAGTTTACATATCTTTGCCATTTGCATGTTATCCTTTAACCTTCATCTTTTATGTTTGAATGCATTCATTTTCATGTTCTGAAGCTTTCTTTTCTCATTTACACTTTATGCCATTTAACTTTTTGCACTTTACCTTCACCTGCAGTTTAACCTTCAGCACTTTCCTTTAAACTTGTTATTTTCAAAGTCTTTTAATTGCTTTCGACATTTACTTTCCTGCACATTTACATTGTTGCCTTTAATTTCAAAGTCAATTACATTATTGCACTTTTTACATTACTGCTTTTAAATTCAAAGTCATTTACATTGTTGCCTTTACTTTCAATGTATTTTACATTCTTGCCTTTATTTTCAAAGTCTTTTACAGCCTTGCCTTTAACTTTTGACGCATTAAGAATTACGTTCTTTATTTCACAACCTTGTTAATTTCCAAGTTATTTCTGCTTTACAAAACTTTCATAGTCAAACGTGGAGTTCAAATTAGCTTTTTATTTCAAACTTAGCATATGTCTTAGGATTTAGTATGGTCGATCCTGCAAGTTACTCAATTTTACCCAAGATTGATAGATCAGCGGTTGTTTACCAAATTTCACAGTAAACAATACGGAGCTCAAGAAGGCCTTAAATGTTGGATATTTTAGAATGACCTCTTGAGCAACCACCCTTTCAAGCAAAAGCTTAGGAAGAAAAAGGTTTAATTTTTCTAAGAGATGTTGACCATGGATAAACCCTTTATGAGTTAGGAAGAGAAATTAACCATAAATATTTTATAACCCCACATCTAGTGAGTCTCGCTCCGCCGCCCATTCTGGAAAGAGCCTCGCCGACGTCGGGATGATTCTTACTGAAACGTATAAGGTATGTATGATAGATATACCCCGTTGACGGTCTCTCGTGAGAGGATCTATCAAGACTGTGTGAACACCGAATTTCAGAAGGCAAGAATCTGACCCCCTTATCTCATCAGAGAGACATCTTCGATGGATAGATAAAAATATCATTGACTCTATAAAAGCTATAATCACAACACTGATGACTACATTTAGATTAAAGATGCCATCGAATAGCTGATAAATAGAGGTCGGTAGGTTGAATATGTGAAGGGAAGAAAGCAAGACAGTAAGGAGTCTCATAGGGGTAAATCCCCCTCAAAGACCACCACAACGGGGACAAGCAAGAAGAGTAATGAGATCGGCAAAGGTGACAACTCACTTTATGTGAGGTATTCTTAGCCCTTAATACGTGATTTCATCTTGTTTTTGAGTAATTTTTCAGAGTAATTTAAGTTCATTTTTGATATTTTATGTAAGTTTGTGAAGAGCATAATAGGTGTTCTCATTTGTGAGTTATTATGTGTTTGTTAAATGTGTAGAACTGACTTTTGATAAATTCTAGCACGATAGAAGTAGAATACCACTTTAATCTCAATGTTTAGCTAAGTGTAAAATGCAATGGAAATTAAAAAGAAGGGATGTTTATGGTTTTAGGGCATATGTGGCACCAAACAGAAAAATGGGAGTGTGTTGGAGCTAGAAAGCAAAGAAGATAAGATCAAAGCGCTAGAAGATAAAGGACTGTAAAATAATACAACCACAACAGCACGCGACTTGTCTCCTCTACACAACATTCCTACCACCAGACTTTTTGTCCCCTACATGCATTGTGTACCCCTCCTAGTACTTGTACGAAGAAGAAGAAGTGGAATAAAAATGATTATTGTCATGGGCAAAAGTGGTGGATAATAAAAAGCTCATGATCTAATACCTCACGAAACTCTAGAGAAAGCTAGCTATAAAAGGATCCCTTAAAACAAATGATAAGGGGTTCATACTCATAGAGAAACACTTGGTAGAAATTTGTAAGTAAGTTGAATCAAGTTAGAGAATTTCTCTTCTATTCTTCTCAAGTTTAACGAATCAGTCTCTGGCGTGACAAAACTTGTCTTTTGCTGATTGAAGATTGCAAGAAGGCGAAGAAGTTACTCTTAGGTTTTCATTTCCTTTTGATTATACGTTTAAGAATGTTTAGCATAAGAACTAGTATTGATATAGGTACTGAGCTCATCATGATTTAAACTATTTTATATTGAGCAATGTGAATTTAGTATGATTTAATATTTTGTGTTATTTGATGTGATGTTAATGGTTGATTTTATCATCCATTTTATTGTTATAAAATGATTCTTTAGCCGATCATCTTAAGAAAAGATAAAAGCTCATTTCTGTGAGGAATCCGTCAACAAGTGGAAAAGATAAAATTTGATGTGTTGTATACCCTCCTAATATTAGTACGAAGGAGAAGAATGTGAAGACAAGTTCCCATCATTGTTTTGTGTTTTAATAAAGACAAATAATCTAGCTCAAATACATTATCACAAGAAGGAAAAAGCTCAAAGTGTCAAAGAAATTATTTGTGACAAAACTTGGTACTCATGAAATCTTCAAATATATTAGACAAGGATGAATTGATATTGAGCATAAGGTAAATAGTACAATTATTCTTTGTATAACACCTTAGGAGCTTATAACAAATTGCATTTTTTATATCTAATCATCAATAAATATTTTGAAAAGATTTGGAATGAAACTATGTTGTTACAAAGATGCTTTTCACATTTTCAAACATATGTAACCGGTTACATAAAATCTGTAACCGGTTACAGGAACGAAATTTTCAAAGTTACTTTTATCCATAACAGCTTTAACCAGCTACACACACGGAATTTTCAATTTTACTTTTAATAACTACAACAGTAACTGGTTAGTCATTATGGTAACCGGTTACCACTGAACCAAGAGCACTTTTTTAGTTTCATTTTCATTCAATCATTTTCCAAACTTTATCCATGAATCATGACATTGCTTCATGAATTTATATTGATTCAAAAAGGTGCATTTCAAATATAAATATTTGTAGTTTCTAAATTTCAAAATTAACCTCTCCTAATAATTCAAATTCAAATATTTCTCAATTTTCATCTAAGTGCCTTGAGCCAAAAACTTTGTGAAACTTTCCACATAGTTTTTTACACCATCATTAAAGGTTTCATATTAAAGTTCTGAGCACTTAAATATTATATATTGGGAATCATTTATTTGGAAGAGAAGATTAATTCTCATAACTGATACAAGTACAAAATATTCTTCATCATTTATTCAAATTTTGTTTTGTTCACTAAGTGTAAGTTTTCATTATATTCAAACGAAAGTGGTGTACGTTCTCTTATATGTTGTAAAATCAAAAGGCGGTGTACCTATGTGATTGTGTTAGATATTTAAGAGAGCCAAGTTGATCGACTGTAACATATTTGATATAGTGAAATATCTCACGGGTGTGAGGGGACTGGTGTATCCTTGTTTGGAAAAGAGAACCGGGATATATCTTGGTGTTCTTTACTTTCTACTTTTATTTTTTCAGCACTTTAACATTCCAATAAGTTATGAAAAATTAAGAACATCATCTCTAACGATCATAATCGAGAAAAATTAAATAATACATGTTTATCTAATTCACCCCACTTTTAGATTACATTTCATACTTACATTTTTCCTTAGGGCAGGTTATAGGTAACTTGTTCCTAAAGATCCAAATATGGCTTCCGCAAATCCGGTTTTTAGAGACAGTGGTAGCAACAATAAGCATCCATAGTTTTATGGTGAATACTTTAATTTTTGGAAAATCCACATGCAAACAAAACTTGAAGCACAAGAAGAAGAAGCTTGCGATGCTGTAGAAAATGGTTTGTTTGTTCTCACAAGTGGTATCAATGGCGTTGGTACAACAAATATCAAAATTTCATGGATCGATAATGATAAGATAAAAGTTCTCTATAAAAAGAAAGCAAAGAATATTCTTCAAGAAGCACTAAGCATGGAAGAATTCTTCAGTGTCTCTCAATGCACAATAGCAAAAAAAATGGGATGCATTAGTAGTCACTGACGAAGGAACCACTGAAGTAAAAAAAAATCAAGATTGAACATTTTAAGTCAAAAATATGAATTGTTTAGAATACAACCCGAAGAATCAATCCTTGACTTGTAGAAAAGATTTGTGCATTTGTCAAATCACTTGATAGCACTTGGTAAGAATTTTTCTAACAATGAACTTAATCTTAAAGTGCTTAGATACTTGACTAGGGCATGGCAACCAAAAGCGATGGAGATATCGGAAAAGAAGAGTCTATCCAATACGACATCTGCAACATTGTACAAAAAACTCCAAGAGCATGAGATTGAACTTGGAATACTAGAGAAGCATGAGACTCAAGAGAAGAAATCCAAAAGTATTGCTTTAAAGGTTGATTCAATCGAAGAGTCAGAAGAAGATGTTTCGAATGAAGATGAGAACTTCATTATTCTTGTAAAAAGGTTAGGCAAGTTTTTTAATAATGATAAATATTTAATCTTTGCAAAAAGGAAAAAAAAATTAGGAAGAAGGAAGCATCTGCATCAACTCAAAATTTCAATTGCTTTGAATATGGAAAGGAAGAACACATGAAGGTGGATTATCCAAGACATACTAAAAAAAGTTGTTTCAAAGGAAGAAAATAATCAAAATCCAAAAAGGCCTATATTGCATGGGATGATAATGAAGTAAATTCATCATCCGATTTGAAAAGTGACGAATGTGTTAATCTTGTATTGACGAAATCACATTATTTCGATGATGAATAATATGAGGTTAGTAAAAAACTTTCTTATGATAATGATGAACAAGGAATAATAGACGAATTACTCAATTAATGTAAAATTCTGTACAAAATGGTGTCAACACAAAAGAGACAAATACCATCTCTTGAAGAGAAGATTGACACAATGCAAAAAGATTTTGATAAAGAAAAACAAAATTCTTTTGATAAATAAAATAAAATTATACATGCAATGAGTGTAATGCACTATATTTTCAAATTGTCCAATTAAAAAGAGTAATTGAAAGATATGAAAATGGAAAAATTGGATTGGACGGTACCCTTAGTAGACAGAGATATTCCAATGATAAATATGGACTTGGTTATTCAAAATTTGACAAGCCAAGTACTAGTAAAACTATCTTGTTAAGGCAAGTGACCAATCTAATAAAGAGAAAGTGAATAAAATTCAAAATTCTAATCTTCATCCTTAGAAAAGATATGTTCGAAAAAAATCTTATGTTCCTAGATATATAAGCAACTTTGTTCCTACATGTTTCTATTATGGTTTAATAGGTCATAAACTTAATGATTTCTATGTAAGGAACTTTAGTGTTACTAGTGGTCATTATATGTGGATCAAGAAAGGAACTATTTATCAAGGACCCGAGGCATGTTGGGTACCCAAAAAATTTTAATTTGTTTTATAGGTTTGCTTGAAGACCACTATAAATATAGGTATCTTGATAGTGGTTGTTCTAAGCATATTACCGGAGATATAAACAAATTTACATCTCTAGTCCTAAAGGCCAAGGTATATGTCACATATGGGGATAATAACAAAGGAAAAATTATTGACATAGGCAAAGTTGGATCACCACCTTTGATAACAATTGAAGATGTACTGTATGTAGAAGGACTAAAGCACCATCTTCTTAGCATAAGTCAACTTTATGACAAAGGCTTCAAAATTAAGTTCACTAAAGATGAATTCTTAAATGAAGAGGAAGCCACACATGAGTTAAAACTTATGGGTAAAATAATTAATAACATTTTCATGATTTCTTTAGATGATTTATCTTTGAAAATAAAATGTCTTATCGTAAGCAATAATGATGCATGGCTTTGGCACAAGAGAATTGCTCATATTCATATGGAATATTTAAAAAAATTATTCAAGCATGATCTTGTGATTGACTTACCAAAGGTAAAAAATTTCAAAGATAAATCATGTGATGCATGTTAAAAAGGAAAGCAAACCAAATAAAACTTCAAGCCAAAGAATATGGTATCAACAACAAGGCCACTTCAATTGTTGCAAATGGACTTATTTGGTCCATCAAGAATAGGAAAATATTGAGCACCAAGGACTCCTCAACAAAATGGAGTAGTTTAAAGTAAAAATCGATCTCTAGTTGAACTTGCAAGAACCATACTAAGTGGCTTAAATCTACCGAAGTACTTTTGGGTAGATGTGGTAACCGCGACATGTTATGTAATAAACCGAGTTATCATAAAGCCAATTTTGAAAAAGACTCCATATGAACTCTTCAATGGGAAAAAACTAAATATTGCTCACTTTCATATTTTTAGATGTAAGTGGTTTATCCTTAAAAATGACAAAGACAATCTCGATAAGTTCAATAAAAAATCCAGCAAAGGTATTTTTCATGGCTACTCTCTCTCTCTCTCTCTCTCTCTCTCTCTCTCTCTCTCTCTCTCTCTCTCTCTCTCTCTCTCTATCAAGTAAGGCTTATAGAATTTATAATAAAAGAACTTTATCTATTGAAGAATCAATGCATGTATCTTTTGATGATGATGATATTTTAGAAATTCCTACGAAAGACATTTCTAAAGACTATAAAGTTGAACAATCAGAACACAAAGAGGAAACCATTCAACAAGAGCAAAATCAAAGCGATCTTCCTCAAGAATTGAGAACCCATCTTGATCACCCAATCGAAAAAGTTATTGGTAACATTAACAAAGGATTTTTATCAAGGATAAATCTCAAATGTGCATGCATGAATATGACATTTGTATTTCTAAAATAACCTACAAAGATTAACGAAGCCTTAGAATATGACCAGTGAATACTTGCCATGCAAGAGAAATTAAATTAATTTAAAAGAAGCCAAGCTTGAGAACTTGTTCCTAGATCTAGTGGTAAACACATAATTGGTACCAAATGGGTGTTTAAGAACAAACTTGATGAGAATGGTATAATTGTTAGAAACAAGGAAACATTGGTCGACCAAGGATATAATAAAGAAGAAGGAATTGACTTTAAAGAAACTTTCGATCCGGTTGCAAGGTTAGAAGTTATTCGTTTATTAATTACTTATGCTTGTTCATTAAATTTTCAATAATCCCAAATGGATATCAAGAGTGAATTCTTGAATGGATACATCAATGAGAAAGTCTATGTCAAACAACCTCCCGATTTTGAAGACTTTAAGAATCCTTCACTTGTCCACAAGTTGAGAAAAACTCTTTATGGCTTGAAGCAAGCACCAATGGCTTGGTATGCTAGACTTGGCAACTTTCTTTGTGAAAGAGGATTTGAAAAAGGTAAGGATATACTAAATTATTCATTAAGAAAATCAAAGATCATACTTTATTGGTTCAAATCTACTTTGACGATATCATATTCAAATCAACAAACAAATACCTATGTGAAAAAATTTCAATGATGATGAAAGGAGAATCCAAGATGTCCATGATGGGTAAGATGAACTAATTTCTTGGACTTCAAATTAAGCAATTAAATAATGGTATCTTTATGAACCAATCCAAGTATTGCAAGTAAGTGTTGAAAAAGTTTGATATAGACAATTGCAAAGATTTATATACTCTAATGGTTTCCAAAACGTATGTTGATTAAGATGAATTTTGTATTCTGATTGATATAACAAAATATCTAGGTATGACTGGCTTTTTACTTTATTTAACAGTAAGTTGTCCTGACATTATGCTCAATGTTTGTCTTTGCGCTCATTTTCAAGCAAATCCAAAGGAATCTGACCTCGCCTTAGTGAAACAAATCATGAAGTATCTCAAAGGAACAAAATGTCGAGTTATGGTAACCTAAAGGTAGTTTATGTGATTTAGTTTGTTATTATGACTTAGAATATGTAGGCTGTAAAATTGATCAAAAAAGTACAAGTGGCACATGTCATATCTTAGGAAATGCTATAGTGTTATGGTCTTGTAAAAAGCAAGCATGTGTTGCTCTTAGTATAGCTGAAGCATAATATTTTACAGCAAGAAGATTATGTGCATAAATCCTATGGTTAAAACATTTTGTTTGACTATGGTGTAAACCTCAAATGCACTCTATTAAAGTGTGATAATACAAGTGCTATCAACATAACCAAAAATTTGTTCATGCATTCAAGAACCAAACATATAAACATAAGGCATCACTTCTTACGGGATCACGTGCTCAAAAGAGATGTTAAGGTTACTTTTGTTGATATGCATAACCAATTAGTGAATATTTCACAAAATCGTTAGCCAAAGAACCATTTTATAAGATTCTAAGAGAGCTTGGGATATTGGATGAGAGTGATGTTTAAATCAACACAGAATCAACATTACATATATATAATGTCATGATAGTGATCCTCTTCAAATATATATCAAGGTACAATGTTATTGTTCCACTACTACAGAAAATCCATACGACAACAGTTGAAAAAGAGATACCACAATGCCTGACCATCCGTTATAAGGTAAAGGGTCATTGTATTTCTGGTGCTTTCCACCACGGTCGCAAAATCGTGATAGTAAGGTAGGACGCGCGCTACGTACCACAATGATTACTTGCATCAACCGTTGTGGTATATACATTTAGGTAAATAATATTTCAACACGGTTAAAACAAATAACCGTTGTTGAAAGTATCCAGAGTTTATTATATAATTTGTAGATCGCTTGTTTTTTCAATAAACCTTACAGCAACATACAACCATTCAAATTAATGAAGAAGTATATAATTGAAAATTAAATTATTCTTGAAAACCAACTTAAACAAGCCACTGTTTTTCAAATTGCATGTGTTTCATCATTCATTTCCCGCTCTTTAACATATGGAATATGGTTCAATGGTCTAAGTCCTTCATGACATCAATTCCTTATATTCTAGTTTAATTTGAATAATATCAATAAATTGTTGGTATTCAAATTAAACTATAAGAGAAGATATGGATGTGATAAATAAGTCAGGTCATTGACCCACATTCTATATGTTAAACATCGTGAGATGAACGATGAGACATATGCAATTTGCAAAACAATAATTTATATAAATTGGTTTTCAAATACAGCTTAACTTTTAGATTATAAGTTTCTATATCAATTTAAATGAATTGTATTTTCAGTGAAGGGTTAGTGAAACAAACAATATACATAGCATATAATAAACTCAACTTCATCTACTGTGCAACCTGCATAATAATTTAAATAACAAAACATTGCTAAGTCACAAGAAACTTCTTTCTTGTGACTTAGTAATGTTTTGTTCTTGTTCTGAAAACATTCATCAACAACAATAACATATAACAACATTTATCAACAACACAACAATATACAACAAATGAAAAAAATAAGGTTCAAGCAAGATATAATCAACAAAAACAAAAAAAATTATGAAGTTCTGAGGATATTAATCAACAAAAACATACAACAACACAAGATATAATAAAATGTTTCAAGAATGCACCTTTTTTTTGAAACTAATAGTGAAACTGGAAGAAGTTCTGAAGTACATCAAGTTTATGATGCTATGAAGAAGAAGTACAAGGTGAATGAAGTTTAAACATTAGCTTCATACATATTGTATTTTTTCTTCATAGAAACACAAACCATATGTACCATAGTCAGAGTACGTGCTTTCTTAAGGTGTTGAAGACGAATCTGAAAAAATGAGAACATTCACCAAATGAAAAAATGAGAACCCAATTTTAACAAGAAACGTAAACGAAATCGAAGCATAAGTTTAATGAACGAACCTCAAAACTTAAGGTAGCGATGGGTGAAGACGAATCTGAAGGTTGAAGTATGTTTAAAGAGTGACATGGATGTTAGGGTTACGTTATGAGAGAGAAGAGAGTGAAATATGTTAGGATTTTCTGTTGAGAGAAATGACTGTTATGTACTGAAAGATAGATACTCTCGCTTTTATACTAAAAAATATCACTTTTCGCCACGGTTGGCATAGAAAAATCGTGATGCAATTTTCAAATTTAACAACGGTTGTATACTAAAACTGTGCTTAAATAACTTTCAATACTTTATTTATTTATGAACTTAATGGTGAGAGAGTTATTTATTGTTGTTATTGTTATTATTCGTTACTGTTGTTGTTGTTATTTTTGTTGGTCGTGTACTATTTTTTTTGTAAAAAGAAAAGAGTATATAAAACAAAAATAAATAAATTTTATTAAAGTGAGAAGAGTACATAAAACATAATTTTTTCATAATATAATTTTGTCAAAATTGGAACAATATCCCCTAGCACTAAAGGAATCTTCTCAATCTATGACTCGCTCCTCACTACCCTCATCTGAGTCGTAGTAAGATTTCTTCCTCGACACCTTTCTCTTCTTCTTCTTCTTCTTCTTCTTCTTCTTCTTCTTCTTCTTCTTCTTCTTCTTCTTCTTCTTCTTCTTCTTGGCCTTCCTCACCCTCAGCACATTCGTAACAGTAGTCGAGGAAGATGGGTAGACCTCTTCGGTTGTCTGATGATGATGTTGTACTGTGGTGGTTGTTTGGTTCTCAATAGTGACTTATGTTGAGTCATTTCTCTTAGCATTCTGATATGGAGAACTCATGTTAATATAGCAAGGAAGTTAACAAGAATAGTTTGAAGAATTGGAAATTCATTATATGAAAGTGTGCATTTATAGAAGAGGTTGAAGATGAAACATCTGATCATTTAATGCTTGCAATGATTACTTCTAATGGTGATATTTGTGATTGACTTGTGACCATCTTGAGAAATGAAGAAAATTTTCAATCATCATTGTAGTCGTTTATCTCTTTCGGGAAGAGCAAAGGTTGTACAGTCATATTGCAATGGTTGAATATTAAAACTGTCGTAAAATATTTTCCAGTTATTTATTTATTTACGAACTTAATTGACACGCGCTTTTTATAATAGGAAAAATGGAAAAAAAAATATAGTTGCTGGGATTTGAAGCTTGTAACACTTAATTTATCACCGCGGTTGTTTACCTCAACCGTGATTAAATAACTTTCAAAAAATAAAAAATATATCAGACGCATCCAATTTTCAATAATACAACGGTGAAAAGTCTAAATGTAGTAGTATTAGTGTTACCGAATGTGTATTATGTAGTAGTGTTTTTATTATATATTAATTCATAATTTCACGTATGAATTAAAAGCTTTGACGATCTTTCATAAATGACCTCCTATATGTGTTATACCATGTTATATTATACATGTGTGATGTTTGGAGTTAACTTTTAATGTGTTGCCTTGCACGAATTCCATATTTTTACAAAATTTTAAAATTTAGTGTCTGATTGTAACCGGCTACAGGTTCGAATATTTCACTTTTTCTTTAAAATAAAAATCCAGCGCTATGTTGTAAGTGATTACAATTTTCTTGTAACCGGTTACACCTAAAGAAATTCATTTTATTGCTTAAATACTCTTTTAAATTTAGCTTCTTACAGACTTGTATCTTTAAGAACTAAGCATTGTTGTTTATCATAAGTACCTATGTTATGTTTATGTATCTCTTACTATATGTTTCTCTTAGGGGAGACGAATATATGTTAGTGTATGGCTATGGTAAGAATATGTGTTATAGTGTATGAATACAATCACTAACCTTTGTAGGATCGCAATTTGCTTAAATATACTATTGATCAATCAAGGGGGATGTGAGATATTGAATTAAACTCTAGTATTGTTAATAGAAGTTTAGCATGTCTCGAAGTCTGCTCACATGTTGTTATCGAAGACCTACACGCTGTAGTCGAAATATATTCTAGTAAGTAGTTGTCGAATTGGGTCTTGTGTTAAAGATCTAATTGTTTAAGTTAGCTTGTACCATAAGTTAGCTTGTAATGGGTAATTTTTCAAAAGCCCATTAGTTTAGTATGTTAGGTTTTATTATAAATAGCATACTAATATCTCATCTTAAGAGTGGCAAATCCTAATTAGGGTGAAAGGGTTATTTATTATTCTTGAGTATTTTTAATCTGATTTAAAGAAAGAGTAAAGAATAACAGTTATAACCAATTCTAGTTGTTCTTCTTCTTATTTTTCCGCTAACCCTAACTCTTGTGTGCTTCTTGCCTACAAAGAAACTGTTTATACTTTGTTTTAAGGTATCATTTTTCATAATAGGGGAGATATAAAAGTAAGAGGGCGTACTTGCTCAAACAATAACTTTAAGCAATTCAAAAGCAATTGTTGTCATCATAAAAAGGGGGAGATTATGAAGAAAAGTTTCCACCATTGCTTTATGTTTTGATGAAGACAAAGTATCTAGCTCAAATACATCATCAAAAGAAGGAAATAGCTCAGTGTCAAAGAAATCATTTGTGACAAGACTTGGCACCCAAGAAATCTTCAAACACATTGGACAAGGATGAGTTGATCTTGAGCATAAGGTACAAATTACAATTACACTTTGTATAACATCTTAGAAGCTCAGAACAAATTTAATTTTCATATCTAATCATCCATACATGTTTTGAAAATATTTGGAATGAAACTATGTTATTACAAAGTTGTTTCTCACATTTTTAAACAACTGTAACCAATTACACAAAAATTGTAACTGGTTACACACACAAAAATTTTAAATTTAATTTTAACAGCTACATCTGTAACTGGTTATCCAAAACCTGTAACATGTTACAGGCACAAAATTTACTTTTAACAACTACAGATGTAACTGGTTACATCATTATGGTAACTAGTTACCACTGAACCAATAGCATTTTTTCAGTTTCCTTTTCATTCCAACATTTTTCAAACTTTATCCATGAATCATGGTAATGCTTCATAAATTTATACTGATTCCAAAAGGTTCATTTCAGATATAAATAATTGTAGTTTTTGAATTTCAAAATTAACCTCTTCCTAATAATTCAAATTCAAAATTTTCTCAATTTCCATCTAATGGCCTTGAGTCAAAACTTTGTGAAACTTTCTGCATAATTTTTACAGCATCATTAAAAGTTCCATATTAAAATTCCGAGCACTTAAGTAATATACATTGTGAATTATTTATTCGAAAGAAAAGATTAATTCTCATAATTGATACAAGTACAAAATATTCTTCATCATTTATTCAAATTCTATTTTGTTCACTAAGTGTGAGTGATCATTGTACTCAAGTGAAAGTGGTGTGCTTTCTCTTGTATATTGTAAAATCAAAAGGTTGTGTGTCTTTGTGATTGTGTTAAATAATTAGGAGAGTCAAGTTGGTCGACTATAAAGTATGTGACATAGTGAAATCTCTTACAGGGTGTGAGGAGACTGGAGTTACCTTCGTTTGAAAAGGGAAACTGCGATATATCTTGATGTTCTTTACTTTTTGTATTTATTGTTTCAACACTTTTACATTCCTACAAGTTCTGAAAAAATAAAAACATCATCGCTAACGATCATTATCAAGAAAATTCAATAATATCAATTAATATAATTCATCCATCTTAAATTACATTTCATATTTATAAATAAATTGTGCACCAAACTATGTAAATGTGAGTTTTAGATGCAATATGTAAGGATCTTAGCCCATGTGGTGAGTAGCAGTAGTCCCAACAAAATAAGAGTGACAAATACTAATTAGGGTGAGAAGGTTATTTGTTATTCTTTAATACTTGTAATATGATTTAAAGAGAAAGTAAATAATAGCAGTTATAACTAATCCTTGTTGTTGTTCTTCTTCTTAAGAGTAATGCTATTTAGTACGAAACAATTTGGCTAAGAAATGCAAGAATGTACACATGTCACTATTTTAGAGGTGAATTTTAAATTGATTTTAAATTTAATTTCCTTTTTAATAGAGATCATGGAATAGTGATAATAATGAATAGTTGAGATTTATTCTTACATTTCTTATTTTGACGTTTTCTTACTAATAAACATTTTTCTTTTTTTAAATACCTCACTCTTAACTCAATTAATCTATAAGTATCTTCCTTTTGTGTGAACTAATGAGTGTGGCAAGAGTTTCTAAGTAATTAAGACATGTTTGATTAAGGCATTCATCCTTCCTATTAGTGATCCTACCTTAGGCTTTGAAGTTTAATGTGATGCCTCTTTGAAAAGGCTTAGGGCGTGTGTTGGTGAAGAACCATAAGGTTGTGTCGCCTATGCGCCTTGAAAAATCAGAATTCATGAGAAGACCTACCATATCCATGACATAGAACTACAAGCAATAATCTTTGCCTTATTGATTTAAAGACATTAAGTGTATGGTATAAACTTTGAGATTTTTAGCAATCCCAAGAGCTTACAATACATGTTTGATTAGAACATGTTGAACATGAGGCAAAAAAAGGTGGGTGGAATTCTTGAGTCAATGTGACTTTGATCTAAATTATCACCCGATAAAGTCCAATCTAGCAGCTGACGCCTTGAGTAGAAATCACCTAAATGTATCTTACGTGATGATCCAAGAAATGAGAATTATAGAGGATTTTTTAAATCTTAAGTGTTTTACCCTTAAAGGAAGGAGTTTTACTTTGGTCACTAGAAATTTTGTGTGACCTGAAAGATAGGATTAGATTAGCACAGTTAAGTGATGAAGTCCTACAAGGAAACAAAACTCAACATGAATTCACAATTGCATTAGATGGATTGATCCTATCTCATGGTAGGATTTGTATTTCTCATGAGAAAATGTTAACCCATACCCCTATAATTATACTCATACCTCTATATTTTTTTAAAAATGCCAATTTTATCCCTGTTTATTTTTTATTATTTTATTTTTTTTATTTTTTACCGTTCTTATTAAATTGTCAGAGTTTCAAAAAATTCACTTCATCAACATCGTTTCGGAACACTTTTGGAATGACTTCCGGTATATATATTTTTTACACCGGAAGACTCTAGCTAAGAGTTCCGGTTCATTACAAAACATGTACCAGATGTGTTATAAAAAGACTTCCGGTTCTGAGACCTACTTGCGACTCTTCCAGAACACTTTTTGTCATATCTTCCGGTTTGGTTATAATGTTTACCGAAACACTTTTCCTAAGAGTTCCGGTTTGGTTGTAATGTGTATCAGAACACTTTTTCTAAGAGTTCCGGTTTGGTGACTTTTGTGTACCAGAACTCTTTTCATGAGATTTCAGGTTTGTTTTCGTAAATGTAATTTATTTAATTGTTTTTTTATTCTGCAAGTACGAAAATTCCTCCACAAATATGCGATAAAGACCAAATATGTATAGATACGTCTGATATTTTTTCAACTACTCAAAAATTTGGTACACGAGAATAGGTCATAAGATGGACTAAAGAGATCGGAATCCGAAATAAAATAACGGTTATCATCACTCGTTCAGATGTTGAAACAGGCAAGAAAGGAAGAAGTAACAAATTAATATTTGGTTGTGATAAAGGTGGGAAACACAAGGATATTTATAGTGTTACCCAAAATGCAACGAAAAAATGTGGATGTCCATTTAAAATCAGGTCGACTCTGGCGAAAGATGGGTCTGGATGGAAAGTTGATGTAAAATGTGGAGTTCATAACCATGGTTTACCTGATAGATTATAAGGTCACTCCTTTGTTGGTAGGTTGACAATGGATCAGAAGCAACGTGTTGCTGATTTGACAAATAGAAAGGTTCCACCTAGACATATATTGATTTTCTTGCAAGAGCAAGGTCTGGATAATCTCACTTGAATCACGCAAATGTACAAGTAGAAGAGCATGATAGAAAAAGAGATAAGAGGTCCTAGAAGTGAGATATAACATTTGTTTAAGCTTATTGAGGGTGCATGTTATGTTTATTGGAATAGAAAAAGAGATGACTCTGAAGTTATTAGAGATATATTTTGAGCTCATTCAGATTCAGTTAAGTTGTTGAATATTTTTCCTATTGTGTTAGTTATGGACAACACTTACAAGACAAACAAATATAGGCAGCCTCTGTTTGAAATTGTTGGCATGACATCAACCGAGTTGACTTTTGCTGCCGCATTTGCGTATATTGAGTCTGAGCAGACTGAGAAATTTTGTTGGGTGTTAGAAAAGCTTAAAGAATTGTTTGTGAAGCTATATTTGTGTCCACGAGTGATTGTGACAGATAGAGATCTTACTTTGATGAAATCCATTAAAATTGTGTTTCCAAGGTTGATCAATTTGCTTCGTCGATTTCACATTAACAAAAATGTTGGTGCAAAATGCAAGCAACATGTGGTTAATGACATGTAAAAGACAATCGAGGACTTATGGACGGAAGTTATATGGGCTAGTAATGAGATTGAGTATGATCAAAGGTTGAACCAACTTGAGCAGGCGTACATTGATTGCAATGAATTTATTGATTATGTGAAGGACATATGGTTGACACCACATAGACAAAGATTTGTTGGAGTATGGATTAATCGAGTGCTACATTTGGGTAACACCACAACTAATCGGTATGTATTTATTTTTAGTATTTCTAAATTGTATCTTTTTTTGTATTTTTTAAGTATTTTTAATATGTATTACTTTTAATGTTGAGTCTGCTCATTGGAAGTTAAAGCAGATGTTGGAGAACAATATTGGTGACATGATCAAATGTTGGGAGGCTATGAATGATAACTTAAAGTTACAACTGGGAAAGATTAGAGCTTCTTTTCAAAAGAGTTTTCATGAAGTTGAGCACGCCCACGTAAGTCCATTTTACAATAATTTGCGTGGTTCAGTGTCTTGAGTTGCATTGAGACACATTGCTAAATAGTTAACATGAGTTGATTATGTTGGAATTAACAAGGAAATATGTTGTTGTACTCTTAGAACAACCTATTGATTACCTTGTGCTTGTGAGTTGACAGAATATAGAATTGGTGGTATACCGATACCAATAGATGTTGTGCATGTTCATTGGAGGAAACTAAGCATGAAAGTTAAGTTGGAGGAAGACGTAGATGATAGATCAGAGGTGGATATGAGTAGTGCAATAGATGAGTTATGGAAAAGGTTTAGGTCACTAGATATTTTTGGGAAAAGGGCATTAAAAAGTAGGATTTTTGAACTTGCCTTCCCCACAAAGACTTCTTTGTGTCCACCACTTGAGAAAATAAAAACCAAGTGGGGAGTCAAGAAGAAAGGAGAAAAATCAGTAGGGTATGATGTTTATAGGGACCCTACGTGTCATGAGTATGTTGATCAAGCATCTCAATCTTCACAGAGGAAATCTCAACCATCACAGACTTCGAAGAAGTTGAAATTATCACAATCTTCATAGAAGAGATCTCAACCATCACATACTTCGAAAAAGTTGAAATTATCATAATTTTCACAGTCATCTAAGTAGTTCATCCTTCAGTTTCCTAATCACATCAGGTCATATATTTATGATGTAGTTAATGTTGTATCAGATGGTAATTGTGGATTTAGAGTCATTGCTTCATTGCATGGATATGGTGAAGATGGTTGGCCAGTGGTTCGCCGAGACTTGAGGTTGGAAATAATACATAATGAAAGATCTAGTTTGTATGCCAATTTATTTTTTGATCGGTTAGCAGAAGTGAGAGAATCTTTGATGATAGAGGCATTTGGTCCTCAACCACCACAGAAATTGTTGACTCTACCAGATATGGGTTACTTGATAGTGAATCATTGTAATGTTATACTTGTCTGTTTAGATTTTGAATGTTGAATTTTCTTCCTTATGACAACTTCATTTTCACCAAATGTATCATTTTACTGCATTGGTTTTGTAAACACAAATTATTGGGTTCAGGTACTTAGTTATTTTTACTTAGTTATATTTAGTTAATGTGACTAACCTAATTTCTTAACCTTTTCATTATTTTTTTTATTCAGGTAAACATGAAAGAAGGGTTTCCATTTCTACCAGTGGCAATAGATTGGAAGAAGTTTCGTTCTCCAGCAGCAACATCTTGAATGCTAGGATTTGCAGGACATTTACAATATTGGCAACAACTCCACCTATATTACCAACGCATTATGAAATATAAATATGTTATTCATTTGTAATTTCAAAACACAAATCATGAATTATGTTATTCATTTTTAATTTCAAAACATGAATTATGAATTATGTTATTCATTTTTAATTTCAAAACATGAATCATGAATTATGTTATTCACTTTAATTTCAATAACACATAACTGGATTCAAAACTAAACATCAGTTTATAAGTTAACACATAAACATAACCCAACTAGGTGAAGTGAGTCTAAAAGTTAACACATAAACATAAACATAAGTCAATAAGTCTAAAAGTTAGCACATAAAAATAAACATAAATATAAGTCAATGTGAACGAGCAATACGTAAAGCTTCGAACAACTCAACAAACTGTGGACCATCCTCTTCAGCACCGTCCTGTTGAAGATAATGATGAATCAATGCAAAACACGAGCCTAGCTAGGACCAGACGGTCCTGCATCATAAACAGGGACTGACACCTCTCTTGGCGCATCACGATGGGCGGTATCAGACGAGGATGCGAAACACGATAATACCATTAAAGATATATATCATCTGTCTCAGATGGGGTGGTGGCCAGTGTTGTGCGATGAATCATATGCCCAACGCTCTGATGGTAACTAATCCACTCAACATCAATATCATCAACCATCGTATAATCAAGAGGTGGAGGTGGAACATATTGTCTGTATTCAAACTGACGCATACATCTGTCAGGCAAGTATGGAAAAATAGTGTCGTCCCACCTCTGACACCCCCTTTGTAGACATAACTCATCAAACTGACGTCATACTCTATGATCCTCGAATGGACGCCATATGACATCAGAAGGTGTCAGCTCATCCAGAATAGGTCACAAGTCATCCACCTTTAGGACACCTTGCCTATAGGACCATCTCATCGCTCGAGGGAGACCAACATTATTAGCTGGTATTCAATTTTTTTTTTTTCAAGTGTTGGAAAATACTCATGAATTCATCACTGTTACAAAATTAATACTATTAGTTAATTAAAAATAATTAATTATAACATAATAAACTAGATAAATAAAATTAATTAAAACAAAATAAACTAAATTAAAATAAATACCTGTAGAAGACTCGGATAACCACCGAGCTGCTTACAAATGAATATGGAAGCATCTCCGAGATATCTATAAAGGGTAACCAACGCAGCTGCTCTCCAACTGTATCTTGATAAGTCATTCAAGTCTATAAATAGTGAGAGGTATCGTGCCTCGACAAGCATAAATGTCTTGTCCGCAAAAATTGTGGAACCCACTAACATCAAAAAATAAGCTCTAGTCGCATATGTCCATCTAGAAGCAGCTATATGCTCTACGAATCGATCGTATAACCACTCCAAATTATAGTAAGAACTCCTGCAGTCACAAACTTGTTGTTGTGCCACTCTCTGTGACACTCCTAAGTAACCAACAACCCACTCAATAGCAAGCCCTTCACTGATATCTTGAGGGCTCCAGAAGACTCCCCTGATGGGCAAGTGAAGCAGATAAGAGACGTCATCCAGAGTAATTATCGTCTCACCAAATGACATGTGAAATGAAGATGTCTCTAGATGTCATCTTAGGCCGTGATCAGGGATCCTACCGTCCTTGCCTCGTGTGTGCACCACTGCTAAAATAAAAACAAAATTAAAAATTAGAAACATTATAAAAAAAAAACCGGAACACTTCAACAATGAGTTCCGGTATGAATATTAACGAAAACGAACCAGAAGACTTGCATTAACACTTCTGGTAAATAAACGAAAAAAACTATAATACCGGAAGAGTTGCATTAACACTTACGGTATGTAAACTCAAAAAACCAGAATACAGGAAGACTTCTTTAATGTCTTCCAGTACGAAAATAAAACCGAAAGACTTGCTCTAACACTTCTAGTATACACTTTATGAACCGGAAGACTTGTGATATGAGGTATATAGCCGTAAAATCTGTTTCTCGGAAGACTTCAGACGGAAATGAAAATGAAAAACAAAATTTCTAAAGTTATACGAGGGTATTTTGATTAAAAAAATTTAGGATAAAAATATAAATATAATTATAGGAGTATAGAGTAAAAAGTTTTTTACGGGAAAACTTCATTCAATTCTGGATGAAAACGGAGTTTTGCAAATTCTCCCCAATAACTGGAAGATCATTTCGAGATCTTCGAACATATTACGATGAGAACCCAAAGTGGTGGGTCTTAGATAAAGCTCATAATAGTGTACTGTCTATCCACATGGGAACCCCTAAGATGCACCAAGACCTTAGGAAAATTTATTGGTGGCCCCAAATGAAAAGTGAGATTACATTGTATATAGCAATATGCCTAGTGTTCCAGAAGGTGATTTAGCATAAAGGATTGGTGGATTTTTGGTTAACGTAACTATGGAATTTGTGGCAAGTCTACCTAGGACATAATCCGGCTATGATTCCATTTGGTAGTAGTAGACAAGGTGCGTGATAAATGAATTTTAGGACCAAAGATCATTAGGGAAACCATTTATAAAATTAGTATGACCGCCTGAAAAGATGAAAGTTTCACAAAATAGAAACAAGAGTTACTCTAAAAGTTAATTGTTTTTTATAAAAGTTGTTGATTTAATAAGAGTATCAATAATTTATTTACATCAATAAATAAATAAAAATTAATTTTATATTAAAATTTAAAAATTGTATGTAATTAGAAACAATTTTTAATGCAACAATTAAAAAGAAATGAGAGTACTTCATCTATCTCTTATCATAAGACTCATCTATATTTTCTAGATATTAAAAAAAATTAAAAAGTAGTTGTAACAACTCATTTGCAAAAGTCTATTGGAGATAAAAAGTCTAACTAATGCAATTTAGTTGACATTTGTTTATATCTTCATCTCGCTTAAAGTTGAAATGTTGGTCATTATGTTACTAGATCAAAACAAAAGAAAAGATAAAATATTTTTGTTTTGTTATATATATATATATATATATATATATATATATATATATATATATATATATATATATATATATATATATATATATATATATATATATATATATATATATATATATATATATATATATATATATATATATATATAATCTCAACTTTTTGTATACATGCAATGATAATAAAAAGTTAGAAACTCATACGTGAGATTCTTTGTTCAAATTAAAATGTTAGTGTTCATCTATAAATGTGAGTGTTCAGCCTAATAAAACATTTATACTATTTTAATATTCACTTTATAATATTAATGAATATTAATATTTCTTTTCTTATCATACTATTAATTAACTTTTATTTTATATTTTTTAATTTTTTCTATATCACTAATATTAATTTTATAAAATTATTTATAATTTTTTAATATGAAATTAATTATATTTATTTATGTTAGAGAAAATTTTCACTAGGGAGCATTGAATATTGTGAGATTCTCTTTTCTAGAGCAAGATCTTTCTTGAATAAAAGAATAGATATATTCAAAAAACAAAACAAAGTACACAACGATCGCACGGATCCAACCCAACTAAAAAAGACAAAACAAAACAAAAAACAAGGCAACACCTAGGCTTACATTAACATATGAGCTATATGGCTTCTAAGCTTTGGTTGCATCCACCCTTTATAAACTATATTGTCTATTATGTTTTTAGTTACATGTATATTATCCTATTCTTAGCAAAGCAGACATTATTCCTATACTGCCAAATACCATAAACCGTCTTCGCAATAGCAATCTTCAACAATCTACCTTTCCAGCCTTTGCCTTTGGTGTGTCTCAAAATCCAGTTTAACTCATTAACCCACAACTGAGGTCTATGATCAACATCCACCCACTACAGAACTCATACCAAATACTCTTTGTGATACTAGACTAAAAAAAGGAGGTGATTAATTGTTTCCCTCTTTATCAATACACAACTGACACTGGCTCGATTATAACATTAGCATCTTCAGCAGTCTAGCTTTTGTATCCAGACGACCATGGCAAGCTAGCCAAAGAGTGAGGACAGCTCTAGGTCGAGCACCATTGTGCCTCATCAAGTGACTCCACTTAACTCTTGCTTGGTCATCAATCAGAACTTTGTACACTGCCATCATAACAAACTTTTTCTTCAACAACAAATCATCCCAAACCTGCTGCATATGACTGATCAGGTTTTTACCATTCAATATATTTTTCATGATCCAAGAACTATTACTCTGAATGTTCGCAGCCAACACATCATTGCCTTTAAGATAGTGATTATGGATCCATTTGACCCACAAATTATCATACTTTAAGCAGATATTCCACAAACACTTTAGCATTGCCATAGTTTTCCAGACTTCAAGATTAATCAAGTTCACGCCACCTTGAATCATAGGGCTAGAAGTTTTCTTCCAACCCACATGGCTCTTCTTACTAACCTCAAACCTACAAGACCAGATAAAGGATCGACAAATAGGGGTGAGCAAGGGACGGGTTGGGATGGGTTATGACTAACCCTAACCCTGTCCTAAATTTTGATCGGGTTAGTTTAATGACCCTAACCCGTACCTAAATCCGTAAAAATCTCGATAATATGTCATCACCTTTTTATTTTCCCTAAAACATACTAAGAAGATGTAAAATAAAAAACATGATGTAAGAGAACAGATGTGTACTTAGTATTTACTAAGTGCATATATTAAATTATGAGGTGAAAAGTGGAAAAGTCTATTGGAAATTTGGAATAATTTAAATATACCAATAAATTAAATAAATAAATAAATAGTATCACATGTCCATTCATAATATTAGGACGGGTTGGGTAACCCGAGGGTCAACCCGAACCCATCCCACCTATATTGGGTTGGGACGGGTCTTCGGGTTGGGTTGTGCTCACCCCTATCGACAAATGGAGTTAACTTTCTTGATCACCATTTTTGGAATGGGGAAACAGTGCATCCAATATTGAATAATTTCCAAAGAAATGCTTTTAACCAATTGAATCCTACATGCTATGCTTAAAAGCTTGGTAATCTAAAGTTTGATTCTACTCACAATCCTATCCACCATGGGCAAGTAGTGGCTAATATTAAGCTTCTTACAAGACAGGGGAACTCCCAGATATCTAACAAGTAACTGACATTCCTCAAAACCTGTCAAGTTAATAAGGTTAGCTTTTGTATCATTATCCAACCCTCCACATAAAATCTTGCATTTTGCAGGATTAACACTAAACCCTGTTGAATCTGAAAAAGATTTGAAAGCTGCTAAAATCATGTCAATTGATTTATGACCTCCTCTACTAAAAAACAACACATCATCAGCAAAAGAAAGATGAGTTATAGCAAGTTTCTCACACTTAGCATGGTGATTGAAGTTTGGATCCTTTTTCATCTTCATCATAGTTTTGTTCATGTACTCCATCATGATTACAAAAAGAAAAGGGGAGATAGAATCCCCTTGCCTTATGCCTCTCCTAGATTGTAGCACTTTTGAGAACTCACCATTAATGTTAAATTTATAACTGACAGTTGTGATGATAATCATGATCCAATCAATGAACTTTTTTGGCAACCCAATTTCCTGCATCACACACTCAAGAGCTTTCCAGTCAACCATGTCATAGGCTTTTTGCAAGTCAATTTTCATCATACACCTAGGAGTTCCCCTTTTTCTAGTATAATCCTTCATCAACTCAAAAGCTAACATGATGTGGTTATGGATCACTTGGCCAGGAATAAAAGCAACTTGGCTTTTATGAATGACTTCATGAAGCACTATCCCCAGCCTGTTAGTCATAATCTTGGAAATGGTTTTATAGAAGGTTTACACCCAACTATAGGCCTATAATCCCTTATAGAGGTAGCATTATCATTCTTTGGGATGAGAGTAACCACAGTGTTGTTGAAAGCCTTATACAGCTTGCCCTTATAAAAAAAACTCCTTTATAGTAGCAATAACATCCTCTTTTATAATGTGCCAGCTTACTTTGAAGAATTTAGCTCCAAAGCCATCAATTCCAGGAGCTTTTAGATCCCCAATTCCTTTTAGGGATTTAACAATTTCCTCCTCTGTAATTGTGTTAATGAGAAACTCTCTTGGATCCCCATTAAGGTGTTTACCATCCCTCAAAGCTTCAATATCCACATGCTTCAGGTTATGAGCTGCCTTTCCCATAAGATTCCCATAGAACTCCATCACTTCCTTGTGAATCTCTTGTTTATCAGTTATAAGAGTACCATCATTATTTTGGATAGTCCTCATACTCTTGGCATGGTACTTAGTTTTGATAGTAGCATGGTAGTAAGCATTATTACCATCCCCAAATCGAAGCCAGTCCAATTTAGCTCTTTACATCAGAATTTTTTCCTCCAGATCATTCCAATTAATCACCTCCTCAGTGCATATTTTGACTCTCTCCACCCTTTAGCCATCAATTCTATTTTGAATAAGATCATTTTGGGCAGTCTCAAAATCCATTCTATCTTTTTCTAGGTCTTGTTTGACATTAGTCATGGATCTACTAAAAGCTGTCAACTCTGGTTTCAATCTTTTCAGCTTATGCCACAAAACATACATGGGATCCCCTCTGATAGGCTTAGTCCAACTATTTCTCACAACCTCATCATAACCTACCATGTCAACAATGCAGTTATAGAATTTGAATCTTTTTTCTAGTTGGCACCTCAAGTTTCTTACCATCCACATACAAAAGAGCATGATCAGATACACTAGGGGGCAGGATATTCAAAGTCTTCTCCATATTATCTTGGAACCATTCCATATTTCCAAGAGCTCTATCAATTCTTGAATAAATGGTACCTAGCACATGTTTGTTTGACCATGTATAATAGTCTCCTACACTGTCCATTTCGCTCAGCCCAGTAGAAAGTAACATATTATTCAAGTCAATATACTCATTTTTTGTGACCATCCTACCACCAAGCATGTCCTGAGCCTTAGCCACATTATTGAAGTCTCCTATAACACACCAAGAACCCTACTAATTTCTCTGAAGATTCTCTATGTCCTTTCAGAGGACTCTTCTCTTTTCCAGCTAATTCTGATAATAGACCGCAGTTAGCCAGTACCTAAAGCCACCAACCTTGTCATAAATGCCACAATGTATGAATTGGTCAGAACTGCTCTTAAATATAATATCCATTTTGTTATCATCCCAATTAATCTAAATCCTACCATACCATGGTGATTGTAATTATCAATATATTTACCCTACAAGTTCAATTTTTCCCAAGCAAGATTAGCTTTAGGCAACTTAACTCTTGTCTCAATCAAAACAATAATCTCAGGTCTTAACTTTAGGAAACGGGAGATAATCTTTCTAAGTTTACCCAATTTATTCAGCCCCCTAACATTCCATGAAACTAACATGGCCCCATATTAAAGGCAGTTAGAGGGTCATTCAAAACCCCTAGAGCCTCAAAGCCATTCACACAGTTCACTTCATAAGTTGAGCCAGAATATGCTATTCTCTTACCTTTGTCTCTGGTGGCCTTACTCATTATGGTTCAATGTTCTTCATTTTCCATATCTGGTTGCTTCTTAGGATCTTCTTTTGGATTCATTGCATCAGGGATAATTACTTTTGTAATATCAGGAGGTTTGGCCTTTGGCTTCCATTGCTTCTCTTTAACACCAGCCTTGCATTGATGCCCCATTTTTTGACACTTCTCACAAAAGATTGGTTTCCACTCATACTCAACAACTTGTGTTATTTTTTTCCCCTCACAATCTCTAATTGTAATTTCCTTTTCCAGAGTTTATGTAATATCAACCTCCACAAGAATATGAGCATAAGATACTCGTAGCTTATTTGTCGTGCATTCGTCTGTCACCAAAGGAACTCCAATAGCACTACCAATTTTGTTGAGGCTTCCCCCTAAAGGTGTAGAGGAAGTTGGGGGAGCTTTATCCATAGAGGTAGGGTTCACAACATATCCCTCTTTAGATTGAAGTTAGGTCTTCATTCTTTTAGCAGCATTGGTACATTCCTTATTTTGTATGGCCCCTTCATCAGAACAACATCCATGTATGCGTGCGAGTTGAATTTGAGAATGAAGTATCATTCATCATGGTAGAACATATCTGGAAATTTGACAAAATTCCACATCTTCACCATGTAGTTTTTCACCATATTCATACTAAGTGTCGTAACCCGAAATTTGACCTCCCCTTTTGCCTTTTGCATAAGCATATGCATTCACATCGCTGACATACGCATTAGCATCTTTTTTCTGTGGGTTTTTGTTGCAGGAATATTTAGGTTTTCGAAGCTCGATCAGTCACATTTTCACGAAGACATCATATCACCAACACAAGCAAAAAATAAGGGTTTCTATGCCTATTCATCAAAGCAAAAGGTTGAAAATCGGAACCATGACCATTACACCTTTTTTCAAGCAAATTGGCCAAGTTTTGGCTTGGTTAATCGATTAATCCTTTTCTAGTACAAAAGGGTTAATCGATTAACCCTTGTATTTTGGTAGATTCTACTGTATTTTCATGACAACAACTTTTCCTTTATTCTTTTGGGGTCTACTTAGTTCTAGCACTGTGTGGAATATTCTAGACATTTCAAGACCTTTCAAGACACTTTAAGACATTTATTCCAATACATCATTTCCAATCAAGACTACCATGTAACTTCATTTCCAAGCATGAGAGCCGTCAGATTTGGACTTACATTGGGATTGCTCCACCGAGTTAACTAACTAACTAACTGGTTCAACTTCCGACTCAGTGAATTAAGTCTAACTAAATCCAAAACTAGTTCTAAAGCAAACTCCAAAGCACATTCCAAACCTAGCAACTCCAAACCTCCACTCTATATGAACAAATCTTCACCATTACACAAGGGACCTTAATCATTCTCTCATTTTCACCCTTGAACCTTCAATCATTTTCACAACTCTCTCTCAATTTTCACTCTTCTCTCTCACATTCTCTCTAAAGTTTCTGCAACTTTTTCTCACATTCATCTTCATCTTCTCCCCAAACCACACTAGAGCTCAAATTCACCATTAAAGAGTAGCAACTTTCACATTGAAAGTGTTTTTCTCTTGAGCTTAACCTCCATTATCTTGCACTTCTACTTAGTTTTCTGGAGTTTCATTAAATTTTTCTTCAGCTCAAGTGATTATCTCAAGTTCCTTCGGTACAAATTCGCATTTGGAGCTTTCGTCACATTTTGCTCGGTTTCGCTACAGTTCGGTTACAAGTTCAGATTTCTATGGTTTTGTTTTATTATCTTAATCATAATTCACTTGCAACAATCACCAAGGCAGTCCTCCGTCTTGTAGGTTGGAATTTCTCACTCAATTTACTGTTTTTGATCACTTTCGTATTGTTCGTGATATAGATTCGATAATTTTTGTGTGTGCAAATTGATTATGCAATGGCTTGATTCTTGTCTTTGATAAATTAATTGATTCAATTGATGCTTAATTGTTAATTTTGAACTTGATTTTCGTGCACAAATTTTTGCCCTAACATGTGAGTGATTGCATAATTGATAAGTTGTTAAATGTGCTTTTGAAAAACCAATTTTCTGTCACTGCTACAGGTTTAGTCGATTAACCATTTGCTAGTGCAAAATGGTTAATCGATTAATACCTCTATTTTTAGTAAAAATCTGTTTTTTCCAATGGTTAATCGATTAACCATTTTGCACTAGTAAATGATTAATCGATTAAAACTGAACCAAAATGCCATTTTTGTGCTTTTTCATGCTTGTTTGGTTTTCTTTCCTCACTTAACTTCCATGGCTTGATATGCTTGATATTTAGGGATGTTTTATGAGCTATATAATCTTTGTTTGAAACATGTATGCAAACTTTCAATGCACAATTTATCGATTCTTTATTATTTGCATTTTTGACACTTGTATGAGCATGTTGATTCTTGCACACCTTTGTTCACATGATAGCATGATTTGTGATGCATGTTAATTGACATTTGGTGCTGCTTTGCAATTTCATTCTTGATCATATTAAGTTTTTTCTTCATTGATCAAGCTTAGTCTTGTATAATCAATAATCTGCACGTTTGCTTTGACGTTCTTTCATTTTGTATGAAAGATTATTGGCTTGTTCACTCCCTTTTGATTAATTGATCGAAACCTTATTTCAATTAGTTGATCTTCCCTCTCTCTTCTCTTTAGGATACTTTTTAGCCTCGTTCTCTCGATCCCCCGCAGAGTCGAAGATCTACAACACATTGGAGCATTGTACAACTTACGCCATTTCTCTTTCAGTTTCATCTTCCATACTATACTTTGGGTACTAGAGAAGGAATGAGGACGGAGTCTGTCTTATCCTCACTCTGATTGTTTCTGGGAAAGGGCGTATGGTCCTTACACCTGGAATAAGTCACCTTTATTCCCGAGTTGTGGTGTCTCTTGAGTTTAATCCTTGATCACTTGCGCACTAATCATTGTTCTTGGTTTGAGTTCCTCCTTTCGATTCAACATTCCTTTCTCTTTTGGCCAATCAGTATCCTTTGATTTCCCAAAAGAGTTGTAATCACCCTTTCCCTTGGTTAATCAACCGTTCTTTGGTTAAAGCCAAATTCTCTTCTTCCTCATCAAAGTCACAATCCTCTTCTTCGGTTAATCACTGCCTGTTAGTTAAAACACCAAGTTGCTCTTTTTCTCAGTTAATCACAGTTCTTCTGTTAACATACTGAGTTTCTCTTAGGTTAATCACGTTCTCTTAGTTAATCACCCGTTCTTTGGTTGATCATGGTCCTCCCGTTAAAACTAGTTTTCTTTGGGTTAATCACCTTAGCTTGGTTCATCACACATTCCTCGGTTAACCATATTCTGTCTGTTAATATATTGAATTTCTCTTGAGTTAATCATTATCTCTTGGTTAATCACTCATTCTTTTGGTTAATCATAGTCCTTTTGTTAAAAACAATATCCCCAGCGGTTAGCAACCTTTCTTCGATTCAATCACTCGCATCTTTGGGTTAGTAACCTTCTTTTGGTTCAAATACCCTTTCTTCAGTCAAGTATTGCTTGTTCAGTCAATGTACCGAAGCCCTTTGGGTCACAACCTTCGCTTGGTTTCACACCCGTCCTTTGGGTCACAGCCTTCGCTTGGTTCCACACCCGTCCTTTGGGTCACAACCTTCGTTTAGTTCTACACCCGTCCTTTGGGTCACAACCTTCGCTTGGTTCCATACCCATCCTTTGGTCACAACCTTCGCTTGGTTCCACACCCGTCCTTTCAATTAACCACTGTTTATTAGTTAACACACCGAGTTCTCTAGAGAGTCAAACACCTTCTCTTGGTTCAATACTCTCTTTCTTCTGGTTCATCACAGTCCGTCTGTTGACACCAATCTTTTGCTTTCCCCACATAGTTTTTCTCTTATTTTCTTAGGGAAAGTACTATTTGTTCAATCAATGCACCAAATCCCCTGTGGATCTTACCTTTATGTCGATTCTTGTCCTTTTATTCTTCTGGTTCCAACATCATTCTTTTGTTTTCTTCCCAGTGGGGTCACCACCATTCTTCTGTGTTCCTCAGCAGAGTTTTCATTTGATTTTCTTTCTTGGTTTTGACACCACTTCTTTTGCATCCCCAATAGGATCTTGCTACCTTCTTTCGCTCTTGGTTTTGACACCGTCTTCGTTTCCTTTTCTTTCTCTGTCCTAGTTCCATGAACTACAGAGCTTTGATTTCCTCATTTCACTATGAGGATACGTAGGCACGAGGGCCCTAATCCTTCGTTTCCTTTTCTTCTCCCTTTCTCTTTCTTTATTCTTCTCTATTTTCTTTCTTCCTTTAGCTAGAAGTCTTTAGATAGATAACCTATCCAAGCCTAGAAGTAAGCAAAATTGTTTCCGTCGAATACGACGATTGCGTAAGGTGCTAGTACCTTCCTTTCGATAACCGACCATCTTACCTGTTTCTCTCCCCTTTGGGTTTTATCGATATTTTCCCTGTCCTTTGGGACTAAATAAAGTTTGGTGGCGACTCTGTTGTATCTTTGAGTGTGTGATTCACTCAGGTATAATCCCGCTAGCCTCACTAAGATTCTCCCCTAAAGCATACATTATTAGTGATGTTTCCCAAAATTTTACCTCTGAGGCAATATCATCATCTTCAATCTCAATTTCCATTTCCCCATTCACCATAGTTGGCGCTACATATTGCATCGTGAGTCCTTTCGCTGGATTCTGATTCTCACTGAGAACGTCCACCCATAACTTTCGATTCCTAGTCTCAGATATAATTGTAAGATCTTCTTTGCCATTGATCTTGTTTTCCACATCTAGGGTTTCGTCTTCTGTAATTCGATTCACATCTTGTATCTTAACATCAACTTTATCCTCTTTCTCTTCATTCTGAACTAGGATCTCCCCATCCAATGACGTCGACGGATAGGGTTGGGTCTCCGACGACGGTGGCACCGATTGGTGGCGGCCGCCTCCGCCCCCGTTTCGCTCGTGCTCCCATGTCCAAAGCTTTTCTTTTTAAGATTTTGATTCTAGAGCAACACCTTTGTAAGTTCTCCCACTTATAAATGCTTGTTATACTTAACACTTCCCTTCAAGTGTGAGTTTATCCACAATACTTTCACAATGGACTTTTCTTTCTATAGGAACACCTTTGTGAGAGACACACCACATACTCATCCAAAACTTTAAGGTGATAGGTGTGTGGGCTCTCCCACATAAAAATGTTCAAGTCACCATATTCCTATCCAATGTGAGACTATTATCTACACTACTCACACTTATTATAAATGTAAAATACTTCTCTCTATCACTATTATAAATAAAAACTAACTTTAAATCTTAAACAATATCCTTTAAATAAATAAATATTTATATTATTAATATATCTTTAATTAATTCAAAAATATGATAGTTAATTCATCAAATAATGTAATAAAAATTTCATTTAAATTATATAAAATTTAGAAAATTAATTATTTTTAATTAACTTTTTAGTTAAGTATAAAATTAATTAGTGTGATAGGAGTATAAAAAAAGATGGATCTATTAACATTAAAAAAAAAAAAGACACATTTAAGTGCATCTGGTTGCACCTTTGAAAGCTACTCTTGTTTCTATTTTCCATTTTAGGCATTGAATGATGAAGTTTTTCTTGAGCGAAACTTGCGTGGAGCATGCATTGTATTACTAAATTCACTAGATTAGAGTCTAGACATCTCACATGAGAGTGTCCGTCACAATGATAGTTTACGTTCCCAATTGTCCCATCTATGTTTAGCTCCAACCACCGACTCTTTTACGGATATTCTTCTTTCTCCATTCAAAAAATAAACTATTTAACAAAATACAAGTACAAAAAGTTATTAAAGTAACATTGAAAATAATTTTATGTGTAATCAAAATAAAATTTATTATAATATCTTTATATTATACAATTATTTGATGGATATGTTACCAAAATAAATATTTTTGAACTAAATCAAGGATATAATAGTAACATAAGTCTTAATTAATTTAAAAATTAATAAATGATTAAAATTTAAAAATATTTTTTTGTTTATAATACTGCTGTAATTAATAATAATGTCATTTATTATTTTTTTATATATGTGTAAGTGTTAATAGAATTCTCTAATTCTTTTGTGAAATAGAAAATATCTTACTTACTTTATCTTATAAAAGTATTTTATTTTAGTTTTTTTTATCTTAGAATAATCGTCATCATAATAATATTAACGTTTCTTATTGTTACTGTATATTCTTAATCAAAATAATTAATTCACCAACCATAACTAATAAAACTATTTAACTAAAATGATTGTCATAATTATTTTATTAAAATTATTTTATCGGACTTTTTCTTAAATCACAGAAAATTTAAACACGACATTTTTTATGAAACGCCTGGAACATGATTTCCTAAAATATTGAGATGTTTACTTGGGAGAAATAGATAAAAGACGGGTGTATTAAATATTATTAATAGTTAGACCTTTTTATTTATTTATAAATATCAAGTATTATAAATTAATTAAACTTATAATATTTGATAAATTAACGGTTGGGATATCTTATAAATATAAATGATCAAAATATTTAATTAATTTATATTTTTTAAATTAAGATAAAATGAAAATAAAAGAAAAATACAATATACAAGGATTAGTTTGTTTCAACTTTTAAAAAAATGGATTTTTTATTTTTATTTTTAAAAATGGATTTTATAAAAAAAATTCAAAAGATTATAAGTTTTTTTATATTTATTTTTTTAAATAAAAAATTAATTTTGACATCTTATAACATAAATATATATATTATTGATGATCAAACTAAAACATAATTAAAATCACAATTTTTTCAAAATAATTGTATCTCAAAAATAATTTTTATGAAAATCTATTTGAAATATCTTCAAAATTAAATATTTTTTTAAATTTTGATATTTAAAAAAATTTTAATAAAATGATAAAATATCTAAAATAATATTTTAAAAATATCTATTTAAATCAAATTTTTATGAAAAAATTTTTTACACAAAATTATGTTATACTATAAAAATTATTTAAAAAAACAAAACAAATAAATCCTTGAATTTTAAAATTTAAATTATTCAAATTAACTTATCAAAAAAATATACTCAATTTGGCCGAGAAAGTTTTTTCAATTTATAATTTAAAGTTTAATGTGATAGCAAAGTTTATAACTTCTTTTATAGAGTAATAAATAATTTATTATTTATTTATTTTTTCTCTCATTTTTTTTTTTAATCTTTGGGAGATGAATTAGTACCAAAGACTTAGTTCTAAAAATGTTGCAAATGATTTTTGTGTTGACCGCCAATATATAATTTTATTTTGGTTTTAAATGAGGCTCCACGAGTAATAGTAAGATATGTTTTCTTGAATTTGTCGGCCGCAATACTAAATACCAATATTTTATATTCTTATTTTATTTATCTAAAAATTAATATATATATATATATATATATATATATATATATATATATATATATATATATATATATATATGACATTTCATATTTATAAATTAATATAGTGCTAATTGATAAAGCATTACACGTTAAACTAGATAATTTATCTTCTATAATTGATCAGATATGCATTATTATTTATTATGGAAGTGAGACACAAAATCTTAAGTGATGAATAAAAGAAAAACATGTTTTAAGATTGTTTTTCTCAGGGAAGTCGCCGATAGAGGAGTTAAGTCGCAAGACGGCGGTCTGACGTTAAGACCTGTTGTAGCGCCAGAGTCAACGCGTATTAATGCATAGTATCATCAAAGTTGTTGGATGGTGGTGTCAGATCCACAAAGCGCAAGTCCAAATAGATCAATGGAGGTACCAGATCTTTGACAAAGAAGTCACTGGTCGGAACTATGGCAGTTATAACGCCTTATAATTCTATCTAAACATTACTTAAATAATGGTACTATTTGAAACAAGTTCTTCTTTTTTTTATTTAAACAAATTTTTAAAATAGTATTTCATATTCAAAAGAAAAAAAATTATTAAATTCTTTTCCACAAGTCTAATTCAAAACTTAAATAAAATATCTCATTTAAATATTTTAATTTAACTAAAATTAAATTACAAGTTCAATGAAAATTCAATTTCATTCCCTCAAACACGTACAACATCATGTCACAGCCAATTCAAATCTTCAAAATGCTCTGCACCTAAAATTTTGGTTTGTAAGGGTGAGTTTTTTTAAACCACAACCATACAAAATGGAAATAAACAATGAATAAAAAGTCACAAAACATGAATATATTATTCTTTTGTCAAAACTTTATTAAAAAAAGTATCGTCAATACTATTCTTTTGCCAAAACTTTATTAAAAAGAATATCATCAATCTTCTCAAAATTTGGGGATAAATATATTAACATTGAAGGCAAAAATATATTCAACAACTCAAAATAAAAATATAATTATTCCTTAATAAAATAAATCTTAATATACATAGATAATATTTTTCTTTATAATTAACTTTTAGCCTTTAGCAAAGATATATTATAAAAATATAAATCGATTGTTATTAAAAATTAATAATTCTACACCTTGCAAAATACAAATTTAGTATCAGTTAAACATACAAAATCAAAGCTAATATAACACAACATTCATTTCAAAAATATAAATCAAACATTAAGAGACAACTGCAAATATGCATGCTCTTAAAACTATATGATTCAGATATTTAAGTCCGCCACTAAAGCACCACACAAAATTCATCCCATATCAATGGAGAAATAACCCGTCACTAAGACACACAAAATTCATCTCATACCAATGGGGAAATAATCCGCCACTAAGACACCAAACAGAAATGCACATGCCATGTTATGATGAGGTTATAACCACTAAGGCGAGACCACACAATCCAAATGATAATACATCATCATACACATGAGTAAAATTATAAATTATAATATTTCACTCTACCACTTTAGAAAGCACCATTTAGACACACATCACCTAGGCACACATACAATCACTCAGACAATCAAACAATCACATATTTCATTATTCCAAACAATAACATTCTCTATAATAACACAACACATCATGTATCATTCCATTTATAATATTTTTTTTCATTCATACACATTTATAATAACAATCACAATAATCAAAATGTTAGAACATGTATACTATAATATTAATATCACAAAAATAATATATTTGATACAAAATTTTATCAAACATTTAGCTAATAGAATCTTACACGACTATGTATATATAAATATTTAAAATTCCATATATCATACAATCATCAAGAATTCTTTATTTTTCATATTTTATCAATAAATAAATTAAGTGATTGAATACAAATGAAATTATACATTATTATCTAATTTAAAGTTTTATTATATATAAAAAAATAATTATTCAATATTTTTTTGTAAAATGAATCGATTAGCATAAGTTTTATGTTTTTATTATAAAAAAATTTATTTTTATTTTAAAGCATTCAAATAGAAAATCATATTCTATCAACTCATTATTCGAAGCTTAATTACGAGTTGCATGGAGAAGAACCCTTACCTTAGACGCTTTTCTTCCTAACATTGCTCTGAATTTTTTAACTCTCAATTCTCAATCACTTCACAACTCCCAATTCCCACACATAAGGACACTTAGAGAACCAAACAAGAAATTATTTTATCAAAGAAGTGCGAAAGTTGAAGGATAGTTAAGGTGAGTAAATCATACTATGTTTTTTCTTTTGCGAATTAAGGTTATGTATGTCTACTTCATATGCGTGTGATGTATTTTGGGATTGACAATGAACTTAATGAACATAAATAAGAAATTAAAGATATTTCGAGATCGTAAGGAATAAAAGTGATAAATAAGAAGACCAAACTATAAATAAAAAGACAAAAACGATAAATAAAAAGACCCAAAAACGTATGAAGATATTATGAGTATTGAAATTGGTTAATTGCCATTAAAAGAATAAATATAATTGTTGGAGAAACCTAAAAACAATATGAACTGGTCAAAAGACTAAGTCAAAGAGAAAGAAAGTGGGTGAGTTAATGTGATTTAAAGTGATAAAATTAAATTAGATTTTTGAGTAATAAAAATAACACTATAAAGTGTTGAACCCAAAATCTTCAAATGAGGACCTAAAGCTTTAACAATTTGACTATTTTATTGATATTATAAATAATTAATGAGAAATAAATATATTATTAATTTTTTTCAAATTTTATCTTACTATTTTAAAAAATTATCCATGGCCACACGAGACCTGATTTCAACTCAACTAAAATCATTAACCCTTAGTTAACACACTCGATTATTATAACACATATATGTGACACATCAAAACAAAATAAATTAGGCATACAAATTTATCTTTAAATAATAATAATAATAATAATAATAATAATGATAATAATAATACTACTACTAATAATAATAATAATATTAATAAGAACATAACAATAATCATATTAATAACATTAACTAAAGGACAACCATGCAAACATAATTTTATATTTCTTATGCATAAAATAATTTGTTAAATAAATCATAAACTATAAAATAACCAAAAAAATATTTATGATTTATATTTAAAATTTTGGATTAAATAAATCATAAACTATAAAATAACCAAAAAAATATTTATGATTTATATTTAAAATTTTGGGATGTTACAGCAGTGGTGTGATAGCACCAGAGTCGACAGTCGGTGGTGCATGAGCCGTAGGGTGGCGATTACGACAAGGTCAACGGTTCATTAGAGCCACAACAATGGAGTTGATGGTCGGAGTATGGCCTTATGGCAGTAGAGCTTTAGGGGACAATGGTGGTCGGGAAATAACAAGGCTTTAAAAAGCAACAATGGAGCTCTGACATGAGATGGTGGTCAAGTGATGGCATGTGGCCGACCATCTACAGAGGCATGTCAGATGTCGAGCACTGGTAAGCCTCGACGATAGTGGGACATAATTTGGGCGGTGACAAAAGTCTAGCGAGTCTCGGGCTAAGTTGGTTTAGTTTGTCAATCCGTTCAGCAATGGGTAATGTTTTAAGCTCATTTTGGATCTTTAGAGTTTCACTAGTTATAAATATGTGTCTTTATCACTTTAGTTAGTTACGAAAAGAAGATAAAGGGAAGAAATTGTAATCCTAGTTAGAGAGACAAGGGTAAAAATCCATAAGATTGTATTCTTGAGATTTTGCAGACCTTTTGAGATATCTAAGAGGAACTTTGAAAGTCAAGGGTAAAAAAATATTTTGAGTATATGCTTGAGATTTTAGAGACTTTTGGAGGATCTAAGAAGATTGAGAGACATTTCTAAACACGTTGAGTTTGTGCGATTCATATATAGAGAGTTAGAGTTTTAACTTGCCACCCCCTCCCCCAATTATACTTGGCACCCCCATATACTTTCAACTTGTCAAAACTGCCCCTGGCTGAAAAATGAATGAAATTTCTGTTCCAAATTTTCGGTAGGCAAAAATCAAATTTCCAATACATACAATATTTTCGTTATTTTCTAATATGTTCCAATTAATTCTGGAAATTCAAAACTTACGATTTGATACCGGAAATTTCAACCAAGTGAAATTTCCTGTAGTGTTATTTGTTTGAAATTTTAAATGCTCAGGATTTTGCCGATAATTTTGGATGATTGTGATTGCACCGACAGTTTTGTGGGGTCTATAGTAAATGTAAAGTTGTATAAATAAGGGGTCACTTGTTGTTTGATAAAAATATCTCAAAAAATACCTCTTTCTCGATTTTTGATTAAGATAGAGATGTACTTCAATGGAGCTTCACTTCCCATAGAGTTTTGGCTTCCGGATGGCATCACATCTCTCACCGGCCTAACGTCTAAGTTGAATGAATTGTTGCTTGATACCAAAAACAGAAAGGTGAAAAATATCGAGTTTTGTGAAGATTGAATTGATACTGACGATAGGGTGAAATACAAACTTATTGAGTTGAATACCAATGAAGATGTGAATGATATGTGGAGATAATTTTTTTGTAGGATAACAAAGGGAACGATCGAGTTAGATGCTAAGATTTTAAGGTCCGCTGACGACATAATTAAGATGATGAAACATCCATAATCATCTAGTAGTGTCTAGATTTTCTAATTTATTATCGTTTTATAAAGTTATGATTAAGTTATGTACTCCTTTCTCAAATGTTAGTTAATGTTAATGTTGCATCAATGGGAGATTAAAAAGTATTATATAATAAAAAGTTATAATGAAGGTGTTTGATTAATACACAAATAATACATAATATACAAAAGATGTCTAAATAGGCCTCCCACAGGCTATGTGTGCAGCCCGAGATAATCCAATATAAACCTCACCAAATGAGTGTTGAATGCCAAACATGCTATAAATTGATCCATTATAATTGATATTTTTCATCTCATTTGTTATGTTTCAATGAATTTATTCCATATTTCAATGTTATTCTTCAAATATGTTGCAAATACCTTTGGTTGCTTTTATTTGTGTGTTATTGTGCAGGATTTATGCATAAACCATCAAACAAGTAAGACACAAGTAAATTTACAGGGAAGCCAAAGAAAATGTGAAAATTCAGCATGTTCGCTGAGCGAACAACAGTGAGCAGCCATCGAATATTCGTTGGGCGAAGTAGCAGTGAAGCCCCAGCTAACCATCTCAGATTAGAGGCAGTAAGAAAATGACTCTAAGTTGGTTGGGCGAACTTGTAACGAGTGTTCATTGTGCAAAGTTTCAACGAATTCCCAGTGAGGAGGAAACCTTGGATGGCTGTAAGTAAAGGGTCATAAGTTCGCCGTGCAAACTTGTAGCAAATAGGTTCACAGGGCGAAGAAGTGTTTGTTAGGCAAGTTCAGATATTTTCCCAGGGGCGGTTTAACAATTCAGAGACACTTCATGCGCCATAAAGTAGTCCTTGTTGGACAAACTTGATAGACTTTAGTTGTACTATATAAGTACTTTTCACACTTTTTGGGGATCATAACCCCCATTTTCACATAGAAACCCATTTCTTCAACATTTCTTCACCAAAGAGTGATATTTTACAAATAGAAGCTAGATTCATCCGAATTTGATTCTTCGACGTGAATGCTCATTTATCTTCTCTCAAGACTTGTAAAGTAAGCTACCACAGTTATGGGTAGCTAATTTCCTTTGTATTAAAGGTAGAGGCAGTCTACCTTAGATTTATGTAATTCTTTTGATTGACCTTGTATGTGAACAAGTGATGATTAATATATGATGAATATTTTTTGTTCGTAATGACTCATTCTTGTTTTGTAAAACTTTAGACATAGATTTTATGGAACTTGACCTAAAATATTCATTTATCAATTTATAGATTGGAGAGGTCGGTCTATGGTTGATATTTGCTTTGCATTAAACTTAAAGCTTTCTATATTGATTGTTATATGGAGAGATCGTGTAATGATGAATACGGTATTTCTCATGATCCTGATCTAGAGATAGACGATATTGAGATAATACATGATGATATTAGTCGGATCCGACTTCACATGCAAGATTGAAAAGATACGTATAAGTTAGGGTAGATAAAAACTACTTTTGATATACTTTGTTAATCAAACTCTTTAGAATTTAAAGCTTTTCTACTAAAATCATGACAATTTATGAAACAAAATTTGAAAACCCTTTTTCTTAGAATGGTAAACTATTGAACGACAAGCATCTGATACCAGAACAATCCCTGTGGATACGATAATAAAAACCTCCCTTTAACTACGATTCAAACAAAATGGCGCCGTTGGCGGGGATTGTTGTTGATAGTGCAAACACTGTAATAGTTTATTGATTTTAAGATCTTTGTATTGTGATCTCTTACCTCTGTTTATTTTTATTGTGCTATTTAATTTGTTTGGTTAAGTATACAGGTTCTATTTATGCGATGGAGTGTACCTGTGGACCAACTTCTTTTTGATCCTGAGATTGAAAGAACCGCTCGGAAGCTCAATAGAAGAACTAGGCAGAGAAGGCAACTTGCCAAAGAAAGACGAGAGCGCAGATAGACTTCTTCATATACACTCATTGTTACGCCAAACATGACAGATCCACCACCACCACCACCTCCTGCTTCAACCCAATGTGTTAACAGTCCAAGACACAACACTGAGTTCCCATGGAATATCAACAACGGAAGGCATTCCAAGATGAAGACATGAATCCTAGATCTTTTATATGCAAATCCCTTTGCGGGGGTGGACCATGAGGATCCGTTTACTTATATCACAAATTTTTACGAGATAGCGGGTGCAATTGGAGCACCGGAAGTCGAAGAGGAATCTTTGTTCAATAGACTATTCCCACATTCCTTGATTGGGAAAGCGAAGGAGTGGTATCTTGACCAATATACTCTTATGATGACATATTAGAACGTTTTAAAGGAGAATCTTCTTGAACGATTCTTCCCTCAATCTATATTTATGGAGGCCAAGACTTCGATTTCGGTATTTGTGCAAGAAGGAAGCGAATCTCTCAACGAAGCGTGGGAGAGATTCAAATCTATGTTGAGAAAGTGTAACGGTCATGGTTTTATTGACTTGACTCAAGTGCACATATTCCGTAACGGACTTCAACCTGTTCATATAACTATTTTTGGATGCTATGGAGGGTGGTTCTCTAATGTCAAAAAGCGTGGAAGATGCAGTGTCCATCATTGATAGGATGACACTAAATGATCATCAAGGTCAACACAACCATGGTACTTCACAAAGAAAATCATGAATTATCGAGTTGGGAATGAATGATGATATTCTTACTCAAAATAAATTACTTTTGTAATAAGTGGAGTTGTTGACAAAGCAAATGTCAAAACTTCGACAAGTCAAACAGATGCAAGAAGATCCCAACAAAGCTCAATAAATTGCAAGTTGTGAACTTTGTAAAGGTGATCATCCTACCGGCTATTGTCCACCGGTCGTTGAAGAAGCTAACTATATAGGAAACCAAAATCAAAGCTATCAACCAAGACCACCATATCAAAGCAATAACCAAGGCTACCAACCGATAGGTAATAGCCAAGGTTACAAACAAGGGTGGAGACAAGATCCGGGAAATTCTAACTGTCAACCTTACCAAAGTTACAACCAACCTCAACAACACCAAGGTGGAAGCTCAAAGATTGAGGAAACTTTTAACCAATTCATGCAAATGTCTATCTCCATTCAAAAGAGTACGAATACGGAAATTCGAAACCTTGAAACTCAAGTTGGACAATTATCCAAGCAATTAGCCGACCAACATAAAGAAACCTTTCTTGCTAATACTCAAGTGAATCCGAAGGAATCTTGCAAAGACATCTTTACTAGGAGTGGGAGAACAATTGATGTGGGAGTTGATAACAATGTTGTAGTTGAAAAAGAGGATGAAATTATGGAAGAAAAAGGATGAAATTGTGGAAGAAGTTGAAAAAAATAATGACAAGGAGTTAGTTGAAAAGGAGGAAGTAGATAAGAAGTTAAGAGAGGAGAAGTTGAAAAAAATTAAGAAAGGAAAAGAGCATGAGAGTGAAGTTCCAATGAAAAAGTTACCATATCCTAATGCACCCATGAAAAAAGACAATGAGAAACATTATACTAGATTCTTGGACATATTTAGTCGGTTGCAAATAACTATTCCATTTTCCGAGGCTCTAGAGCAAATGTCAAAGTATAAAAAATTCATGAAGGACATACTTACAAAGAAAAAGAGGTATACGGATAAGGAAACCATTGGGCTCAATGCAAATTGTAGTGCTATCATTTAAACCATTCTTCCATGGAAGGAAGGAGATCCAGGAAGATTAGCTCTACCTTTAACTATAGGTAGTAATTTAAAATGCAAGGCTTTGGTCGATATGGGTGCTAGTATTAACTTGATTCCTTTGTCCGTGGGGAAAAGACTTGAGAACATGGAGATGAAATCAACTAACATGACTTTGCAACTTGCGGACAAGTCTAGGACTCGTCCTCATGGTGTTGTTGAAGATGTGTTATTAAAAGTCGACAAATTTTATTTTCAGTTGATTTTGTTGTCATGGATATAGAAGAAGATAAGGATACACCAATAATCCTTGGAAGACCTTTCATGAAAACCGCAAGAATTCTAATTGATGTTTATGAAGACATAATGAGGGTGAGGAAAAATGATGAAGAAGTGTGCTTTACACTTTTCAAAGGTGGGGTGTATTCAAATCAAGTGGAGGATAATTTTCAAGTGAGAAAGGAAGATGCAAGAGTTGCGGTGAAGAAAAAGAAAGACAAAGACACAAGAGTTGCATCAAACAAAAAAAAAGGAGAAAAGTGCAAAGGTTTAAGTGCTTTTGAAAAAAAAGGATGAAGAGGCCAAGACGTCTATGATGAAGTTGTGTTGGGATTTTTAATTCTTGAGGAAAATTAGACCAAGAACTGGTCATGACAATGTTTGAGGACTTTTGTGGTAGAGTGAGTTTTGGAAGCTAATTCAATTGCTTTTAGTTCCGAGGTTTCCACCGTCGGACCATCGAGTTCAAACGAAGTTAAACAAAGTGCTAGTTGGGAGGCACCCCAACATTGTATGTACCCTTTCATATTTATTGCATTTTTAGTGTTAAATTAGTATAGGAAGTTTTGTGGTAGAGTGAGAAGAAAAGAAAAAAATTGAAAGTTTTGTCTCATTCGTCTTGAGTTTGCTGGGTGAACCTGGGGCGAATGCTTGTTGGAAGTTTGCTATGCAAACGGAGCGAGACAGAAAAAAACATCACTTTTATACCACATCACTTAAGTTAAATTATTTGGTGTGCCAATTTCGTGGGCTCAGTAGCTGGTAGCAGATTTTCTGGGGCAAGACCTTTCCCCGCTCCCCCTTTTTCCTTTCCATTCTCTTTGTCTCTATCACTTTCCAAAAACATACATCACACATCCTCTTGTCTCTCTCACCCGTATCAAGTTAGCAGAAGAAATTTCTCCCAAGTTTCAATTCCAAATTCCAATCTCTCTATCCACTTCATTGCATGTTTGGTTTCTTTTATTCATTCCATGTTCTTGTAAGAAGCATGTGGTTAGGGCTTTGTGAAATTCTTTTGGAAACTTTCTTCTAGCTTTGTAAAAATGTTATGCATGTGTAATTTTTATTGGATTGCATTTCTATGCTTGTATGGGTAATGAACTAAATTAATTTTTGAGAGATTGAGATGTTCTTGCTTAGGTTAAGTTGAAATTGATTTGATTTAGTTTTATAACTTTGAATCTTTGCATGAACAATGTTAACTTGGTTGTTGTTGTTTATTTGATACTCATTTTAAAATTGGATAACACTGATTGAATGGTAAATATTGCATTGTTGTTGTGTTATGAATTGCATAGGAAGAACCTAAAATTTTTCAAATTCGCAGGATTCTCCTTGAGTTCGTTGGGAGAATCTGAAGTGAATGTTCGCTGGGTTCTCGCTAGGCAAACCCAAGGTGAACATGACAGCAATTTTAATTTTTTTTATGTGTTATATTTCTTGTTCTGATATTTTGCACCTCGATTTGTTACTAATGTGTCATATGTTTTTGCTGGTTATGTTTTGTGTTGTGCAGATGGCACCTCCAAGAACGACACCTTCAAAGAAGAGAAAGGTCGAAAGCTCCTCCTGTCTGCAACCAATTTCATATGATACTAAGCAGTTCAAAGAAGCAAAGTAAGCTGCCAGATACATGGCTCTTGAGAAGAGGAGTATCTTTCTTGAGAAAAGGTTTAATATTAACCTCCAAGGATCCTACCGAGTGGTAGTCGCAATTCTTAATGATAAAAAGTAGGACAAGCTAATTACCTCATGTGACAGTTACAATGTGGAACTTGTAAGGGAGTTCTATGCTAATGCTCTGCCTGATGATAATGAGGTCTTTTCTTGGACTACACGAGTAATGGGAAAAGAGGTGAAGTTTGAACGAGACACGATTAATCACATGTTGGGTAAACCTTTTACCTTGGGAGAAGATGAGTTGGATGAGTATCATAGGAACTTGAGGTTAAATAGAGATATTGAGGAGATTTATGGTGCCTTATTGTTGGAAGGCAAGTTGGTGTAACTTAACCTATTTGGGGTTGCGAGGAGATATCGTAGGAAGGATATGCGTCCTTTAACATAACTGATGCTACTTTTAGTCTTAACGAACATTAAGCCAAGGACGTATACCTCCACTGTACCTATACCAATTTCTCACTTGATCCATATCATCTTGATAGATATATAAATTAATGTGGCTCAAATCATTGGTAATGAGATGCATTTAGTGGTTGAAAGTGGTATCAAACTAGGGGCGTGAGCTAATTTCCCTTTGGTTTTCCCATGCTTGATCATGGCTTTGTGTGAGCATTTGAGGGTGAAGCTTCCCTCTCGCCGTCAGGTTACCATTCCGGCTGCTATTGATGATAATTATGTTAGACGAGGGCACTGATCTACAAGGGGGGTTGAATAAATCACTTATTTTTAATATGCAAAAGAGGCCTCGGATCAAAACTCGTATATCCGAACCTTTATTGGAAAGATCGGATATGCAAAATCGAATGAAATAATCTTGATGAGAGGGTATAATCACTAAGGTTCCCAATCAATTATTCAAATAAAAACCACTTAAGGTGAACCAACTTATCAATGTATCAAACACTTGGCATTTGAAACACTCCAAGTCAAATTTCTTTTGAATTTGTAGTGCAAAACTTTTCTCACTTGCAATCAAAGTGATTGCAATGGTTTTACACAGCTGTTTGAAACACTACGAATTCAATCAAAATATTACTAACAGTTGATTTCACACAAAGCTCAACAATATAAAAGTATATATATATATATATATATATATATATATATATATATATATATATATATATATATATATATATATATATATATATATATATATATATATATATATATATATATATATATATATATATATATATATATATATATATATATATATATATAGAGAGAGAGAGAGAGAGAGAGAGAGAAAAAGAGAGAGAGAGAGAGAGAGAGAGAGAGAGAGAGAGAGAGAGAAATACACCCGATTTGTTTAGGCAGTTCCTCTTTCGTCCTCGCTTCGGGCACGTCTGCCCTCAATTCTAAATTAGAATTGAGATATGTATAAAATCATATGCAATATTCAATACAAGAGAAGTCCTAGATAACCATAAATCTAACCCAATTATTGAGGTTGAATCTAACCACTTCTCTCCCCTTGATTCCAGCTGAATCAAGTGCATCAAACACTTCGAACAAACCTCCGGTTACCGCTACTCACTTGAGCGAACCTTACATTCTTCAAGTCTTTAACTTGGCTAATTTAGATTTCAAGATGCTTGACCCTAAATCTTCCAAAATAATCCTCCGATTACCGTTACTCCCTTGACTGAACCCATCGTTCTTCAAGGCTTTCACTAGGCTGAATTTGTGATGCAAAGACTTGTGCAAAAAACCCCCAATTCTTTCGAGATCTTTGAGTACAAAACCCCAATGGTTTTATTAAAGAAAATCCCACTGAATCTCTACCCAAACTTGATTTACAAATCCTACGTTTGAGAATCTTCAAAAAAATTATTAGATATGATCAAGGCATTTGTTGATATTGAGCACAACCATATCTAAAAAAAAGTAACTTATCCGTGAGTAGTGAGAATTTACTAACCCCTTTGAGCTTAATAGTTTAAATTCTAGTTTAGTGATGAAATTGTTATTTGTACATAATTTGAAAGATAGTTCACCATTGAATTTTGTGGGATTTAAAAAAAAATCTTGAATGTTATAAATTGTCTTCCTTGCCATAAAAAGTAAGGAGTATTCACTTGAGGTTTGGTTGAATTCAAGTTGGGCAGAGTAAAAAGAAAAGTGGTAGGTTACTCAAACTTTTGAAAAAATTTCAAACAATTATTGAAAAAAAAATTGTGAATATGAATGTGAAAAAGAAAAAGAAAAAGCACGCTTGTTTGAAAGAAAAACAAAATAGAAAATGAATAATGTGCATAAATAAAGTTTGGAAGGGTGAACAATTGAGAAAAGAAAGTGTTGGATGAAGTTGTAGTGTGTACATAACCTTGTATAGTGAATTTTTATTTTGCATTGACAACTTTGATTCCATGACCTTAGAAATGTCTCTTTGTTGTGAACCTAACCAAGATACAACCTTTAAAAGCCCTTAGTGATATTCTTGCTTCCATGATTTTATTTTTATTGGTTAGATGAATGTATGAATTGAATTATCATTTATATTGTTTGTCAGGTTAGTGAAATTTCCTTGTGGTTGCAAACGGTTAATTTCTTCATTCTTATTTGAAGAGGAGTGTTAGAGTGATTCAAGCATGAACATTTAGTTGTTATTTGAAGCATTGCATGATATTATTTAAGAACTAAATTCTTTTGCATTATTCGATTCTAGGAAGTGGTGAACATTGCTTGTGCGCATTTGTTGTTTAATTTGAGCCATAAATCCATTCTTGGTTGAATTAAATGTTTGAGTAAATCCTCTTGTTTTCAATGAGAGACATACTTTTCTTGAGGACAATCAAATATCTAATTGGGGAGAGTTTTTTGAACGCCAAACATGCTTTAAATTGATACATTATAATTGGAATTTTTCATCTCATTTTTTATTGTCGCGGTGAGAACCGGAGACCATAGCTATTGAATTAGCTAGGCTTCATAAATCTTAAGATATCACCATCGATCTTTAATTTATCCAAGGGAAAGGGTAAAGAAAGAATAACCCATAAATATGCAATGCAATACAAACCATTAAAGAGAATCTAAGGTTCGGGGTTGGTTATACTAAGGGAAGGTATTAACACTCTAAGTATCTATAGTATTCTATAGGAACCTCTTGTTGAATTTGTATTATAAATTTCGTTTGCTAATTAGGATTGATTGGGGATATGAGAATAGAAATGTTTTTTAAAAATATTTTTGTGTTTTGCAAGACACAAAGTCTTGTGCCTACGTACCAATGAAGGATCAAAACCTCGTAGTTTGGGGTATAAATTGAAAAGTGTTTGTTATGGTGGATTTTAATTAAAGAAGAGACAAGTTGTCATCCAAGGGAGAATACTCATCTAAACCACCATCAGTATATGGAAGAGTGATCTTTGCTTCACATGGAAAGAAGGGCTCCTAACTTGGACTAGAATCAATAAGTATGTTACATACCTCTCTCAAGTGGAAAAGAATCAATCATCTTTCTCACCATGTTATAGGATAAGAGATTTATATCTCAACTAAGGAGGACTAATGTCTAGTCTATTTTGAAAAGGTTTTAAATTTGAAAAGCCAAAGTGGCAAAAGGTTTGAATTGAGTTTGTGTTTTTTAGTCTTTGTGAAAGATGTTTGAATATGCTTAATGTGTTTTGAAGCATTTGATTAAAAAAATATTTTGAAAATAATCAATGACCTAAGGTCAAGGTTTTTTTTTTATGAAAGTGATTTTGAATTGTAAAAGGGGAAACCCTAATTGAAGATATCTAAGTTGAATGTAATCCTAAGGGAAACTTCCTAAGAGATAGCCAATTCTAGGATTACAAGGGGAGATATATATAAGAGGATGCAAAGATGCAAATGCAAATGACCAAGAGGTAAATAACAATACCTTCCCTTGGAATGGATAACAATGATCACATAAACATGCATTGAATACACATTATGAACAAAATAATAACATGATTTAGACATGGTGAACATGAACAAGATCATAACAAAGGTTCACATAACACCACAAGAAACAATTTATACATAAGGTAAGATACATGCTTAACAAAAGAAGTACTTGGAAACAAGTGAATATCACAAGAAATGAATCATGGTATACAAACATAAACAAAAATCACAAGCACATAAGTGAAAGTAAGACTTAACCCTAAAAGAGAATTAACATGCATACAAGATGAGAAGAAAAGGCATGGCAAGCATAAAATCTATCTTAAACCCTAAGAGATATAAGCATGCTTAAACATTTGTGTACATGTTAACAATTCCAACATTTGGGCCAAGATGATCAACAAAGTCAACACATTTTACATGGTACAAGACATGGCATGACATGGTATAAGCACATAAACATCTATGGACAATTTGGTTAAGGAACAATTCAAAACATAACATGAAAAAACCCTAAAAGTCACATAAAAAAGGACACATTTTCAACCGAATAAAAGGTGTAAAATAAATAATATTTTTGGAATTTTTTCACATGTTCATGAAATACATATGATAAGCAAGGGGTGTGTGAAAAATCAGCCCAAAATAATAAAAGGATCAAAAGATAAAATTGAAAGAAGATGGAAAGAAACATGAAAACAACAAGTAATAAAAAAAAGAGATGGGTTGCTGCCACAAGGGCTTGAACCCACACACCCTGGCTTACATCTTAAAATATTACCACTAAGACATGTGACTTAGGTGTGAGATGTAACGCGCGCATCATAATATATATGAAACAAACATGGAAAATATGCAAAATAAAAACAACCAAAAGGTCTGGGGCGAGGGGGATTCGAACCCCATACCTTATGCACATAACACACTCCAAACACACATTCTCTCCATCATGGCACAACACCTATTCAATGAATATCATGGCAACTTAAAATAAAATAGTAAAACAAGTCTAAAATATGAAAAACACGTGCCATCTTCTTCATCCCTTCCAACTTAACTTCTTCTACCATTTTCACATTTTAAATTCGTATCTTCTTCAATACTAAGTGAAAAGCAAACATATAAACATCAAAATTGATTAGTTTTTCACAAGGAACATGATGATGCCATACAATCTCATTAATTCTTATCACATATCAACTAATTAACCTGAACTCAGATAGAACCCTAAAATTAAAATTCAATATGAAAACACATATAATAATGATACAAACCAATTATCAAAGGGTAAATGACCTATACATCATGGCAAATAAGTTGGTAATCCATGTGAATGAGTATGACAACAGAATCACATTGTTCCAAGTTAGGATGTACCTACGGAGCAAGGTCCAATGCCTTTTTCAACTGATTACAGAAAGTGTTTTTTGATTCAAGAAGCTTCACTGACCTCCTTTGGTGCTTTTGAGGTACTTGAATTGCTTTGGAATAACCTCAGAAATCTAGCTCAAATCCTCTTGCCAAGATGGAAAGTGCAAAGTTGAACTCTAAGACAATGGTGTTACAGTTGTAGAATGACACTTGGAACATTTCAAGCAATGTTTATTGTGATGTTCGAAGGCTTGGATGGATTTGAAAGGGACTGTATGAAGAGTTGAGGTACTTTGTGCAAAAAGTTAAACAAATCAGGTTTAAGGGTTGACTTTCTGAACTTGAGGATTTTTAATGAAGAGGATAGTTGGAACACCTTTATTATGTGTTTTGTGGTGTGTGTGTGTATGTGTGTGTGTGTGTGTGTGTATATGTGTGTGTGGATGGGTGGTTTGGTGGTTTTGTGAATGGAGAAGGTTTTGACTAGTTATGTGAAAAGTGTATTTTTGCTTCAGTGGAGGTTTCTTGTAAGTGCTGGTGTGTTCAAGTATTTTTCATGTGTGTTTGGTTCTGAGGCGTGATCCTCTAATTTAATGGACTCAAATAAATCTGGTTTGATCCATTTGGAATTATAGTTTGGAGGATTTGGTTCACATAACACAAGTTGTGTCCTTTGATCATGATGAAAAGGTGGAGTAAATTAAGGGTAACAACCATGCTTTTTATGAGGTTTAGATGTTGCTTCTGAACATTAAGGACTAAGTATGATCAGATGGAACCATTTAAAGGATCAATGCATAAGTGGTTTGTCAAAAAGCAAACTTTATGGAAATGGATATGAAGCTTTATGAAAACCTTCCATAAATGGTATGACAACTTGGACAATGCTTGAATATCTTGTGTAATGCACCAAAAACTTGTACAATTCTCAGATTATGGTGTGGTTTAGAAGTAAAAAGACCTACAAAGCAATATTATGTAGGTTTGGCTAGGGTTTGGTCATGCACTTTCCATGAAGATGACTTGAAATTCCACTTGGAGATGCCAACTTCATGTCTTCGAAACTCCTAGCTCAAGCATGATAAAATTGTGTTCTCGGACTCTTTGGAAAGCTTGAAACATCCTCTATAACTTTAATGTTGACCACTTTTCTTGATTCAATTGGGACCATGATAAAAAATGCTTATAAAGTTTGCTTCATGACAAGGCAGAATTTATTGGAAAGTTTTCCAAGTGTTTTTGTTCCAAAAGTATTGATCCCCCCACTTCATGGTCTCATATCCCTTAATCCATGCATATTTTGGAAATCATCCCATAGGACAAAGTTTTAGTATGACACAAGATCTTCATTTTGGTCTTTGGAGCAACGAAAATGGTTGCTTAGGAGGAAGTTATCGACTTGGAAAGTTGGACAAAAATCATAAAATTTCATAATTCAAATCACATATTTCCAAATCATGATCCTTAAATGTTTTTATTTTATTTTATTGATTGATCATGATTCAAATCACATATTTCCATGATCCTTGACTTGATGAGTCCATGTTTGACCAAAATTCTCAAAAGTCAAACTTTGACTTTGAGGGACAGTTGACTTTTCATCTAATGAACTTGAATTCTTGTATTTCTTATGAATCAAGCTTCTTGGATTAATCCAACCATAAGAATAGGTTGATGTGATGCATTTGAGGCCCTTGAAACATGTTTTGAGGTTTTGGATCATGCCTTGCTCCAAAAGTCAACCAGGGACTGAATCAGGTCAAAACCCTAATTTGGGTGTATCTGATGACTTGAGCCTTGTTGATCTTGATCCAATGTAATATTGTACTTGATTATTGATGAGGAGATACTATTGAACAATTTTGAATGAATTAGGGCTTGAGATTAAAAACCCCACAATCTTTTGACTGGTCAAACCTTGAGCTTCTTGAGAGTCAAAACCCTAGCTATGATCAAAACACAACCAGAGCACATGTTCTTATATTTCAAAAGGGTTAGTGAATAAATAAAAACACACACATGAGATGATGTATGTTATGCAAAATGATGCAAATGAGGTGGGATCTTAGGGTTAAAAGTTAGGGCATGACAATTATTCTTCAATGCTATTATTCAAATATGTTGCAAATACCTTTGGTTGCTTTGATTTGTGTGTTATTATGCAGGATTTATGCATAAACCATCAAAGAAGTAAGACACAAGTAAATTTACAAGGAAGCAAAAGAAAATGTGAAGTTTCAGCATGTTCGCTCGGCGAACAATAGCGAGCAGCCATCGAATATTCGTGGGCGAAGTAGCAGCAAAGCCCCAATGAACCATCTCAGATTAGAGGCAGTAAGAAAAGGACTCTAAGTTCTCTAGGAGAACTTGTAATGAGTGTCCGCTGTGCGAAGTTTCAGCGAGGTCCCAACGAGGAGGAAACCTTGTATGGGAGTATGTAAGGGCTCATAAGTTCGTTGTGTGAACTTGTAGTGAATAGGCTTGCAGGACGAAGAAGTGCTCGCTAGGCGAGTTTAGATACTTTCCCAGGGGCGGTTTAACTGTTCAGAGGCACTTTAGGTGCCACAAAGTAGTCTTTGCTAGGCGAAGAAAGCGTTTGTTGGGTGAACTTCACAAACTTTAGTTGTACTATATAAGTATTTTTCACACTTTTTGGGGGTCATAACCCCGATTTTCAGATAGAAACCCATTTCTTCAGCATTTCTTTACCAAAGAGTGATATTTTACAAATAGAAGCTGGATTCGCATCCGAGTTTGATTTTACGACGTGGATGCTTATTCATCTTCTCTCAAGACTTATAAAGCAAGTTACCATGGTTATGGGTAGCTAATTTCCTTTGTATCAAAGGTAGAGGTAGTCTACCTTAGCTTTATGTATTTCTTTTGATTAGCCTCGTATGTGAACAAGTTATGATTAATGTATAATGAATATTTTTGTTCTTAATGATCCATTATTGTTTTGTAAATCTCTAGACATAGATTTTATGGAACTTGACCTAAAATATTCATCTATCAATTTATAGATTAGAGAGATTGGTCTATGGTTGATATTTGCTTTGTATTGAACTTAAAGCTTACAATGTTGGTTGTTATATGGAGAGATCGTGTAGCGATGAATAAGGTATTTCTCACTATGTTGGTAATAGACAAATGTGTCTTGGATTGACTTTGGGCTTTTTGTTGTAATTCATGGACCATATTTTTGTGTGTGTAGAAACTTGTGATAAAACACAAGCTTTTGAACTATAGCTTGCTAGTTGAAACTTGTGTACTTTAAAATGCCTTTGGAATTCAATTGTCATCCTTGGAATTTTGTAATGTGAATCTTCATCCTTATTTTGAAATCATTTTGAACCTTGTACTTTTACAGTCTTGTATCAAATTGCAGAACCAAATTGGTAGTATGTTTGCTTTGTATCTCGTGGAACTTGGAAATGGTGAAAATGAAGCATCTGACTTTGTACTTTACTTTCTCTTTTGAATTCAAAATGAATCAGAGCCTTGAAAAACGAATCCACCTTGATGTTATAGCAATCTAAATCCTGATGGGCCAAATCCTCCACCATGGAACTTCTTGAACATGCCTTGAAGGTTAAAGAATCATGACTTGATATATACATTGCACTGCATGAAAACCTAATATGGACCCTTAACTATAAAGCACTTGAATTCATCAGATAGTTTTGAGTTGGCATAAAAATCCTGATTGGAGCCTCGAACATAACTCACCTGAATCACACCTTACCATTAGGAGTCATACTTGAGAACCAAAACGAATCCATCTTGAACTTGATATTGAATAAAAATGAAGTCATCTTGAACTCTTCTTGAACTGATGACATCTGGACCACAAGTGAGCCACAATCTTTCACCATAAACCAAATGTTCAATCGGCAATATGCCTTGAAATCAGAAGATAGTGACTTGATATGAACTGCATTTTAATGCACCAAAACCCTAAAATTGGAAATAATCTGGTCCTTGGTGATATTTAACCATGAAGCACTAATAACTTGATTCACACACCGATAACCTAAATTGGCATAGAAATCCTAATTGAGGCTTAAAGTACACACCACCTAAATCTTGTATATCCTGGCCCGATTATGAAACAAATTCTTACTTGACCAAGATCAAGTCAAACCCAACTAAACTTCAATCAATACTGCACACACAACTGTCCTGATAGCATAAAATGAATCTGAATTGAGTTACACCTCTTCTTAAACAACATAGGGATAAGAAAGCCTAATCTCCATGCTTTGGGTGCATACTAATGAAGAAAACAACCTGAGATGTGGACAACCAACAGAACCTCAGTTCCTCAGTCTCCACTAGAACCATGATGAAACCTTAATCACTTGGTGCCCTTTTGAGAAATCCTAAAGCAAATAAACTTGACGCTTGATGAATCTCGGCAGAGAGAAGCCTTATAGTTGGATGAACTTTGATAGAATGGTACTCATGATTCTGTGAAATTAACTCTTACTTCCAACTTGAATGAAGGAATCTCAAAGCCAAAAGGAACCCTGATTCAAAGAACCTCTTAATCCCACGCCTTAGGAGCTAAATGCAAATGAGTGCAAAGTTATGATCTACTGGAAGGTGCAGAGATGATGAAAATGATATGATATGCAAGGATAGGGTTAGGGTGAAAATGAGGGTGTGACAACACCACATAAATGCTCAAGTCTCCATATTTCTAGTCAATGTGAGACTATAACACATACTACTCACACTTGCTATACTTAACACTCTTCCTCAAGTGTGAGTCTATTCACAATGTTTCCACAATTCCCCCTAAGCGGAAGCTTCAACTGTGCAACTGCACTTTCTATTATGTGTTCTTGCTCACCACCCTTGTACCATCGTTGGCACTCTTCAACAGAACATCTCCACCACCTTTGGAGAGTACTTTCGATACAAGTGAGTCGGTCCTTCACTCGAACCAGGCTCTGATGCCACAGTTGGGGGAGATTTTCACTAGGGAGCATTGTACATTGTGAGACTTACTTTTTTTAGCAACACCTTTGTAAGAGAGACACACCACATATTCATCCAAAACCTTAAGGTGATAGGTGTGTGAGTTCTCTGACTTATAAATGCTCAAGTCTCCATATTTCTAGCTAATGTGGGACTATTACATATACTACTCACACTTACTATACTTAACAGATCAAACATTGCGGAATGTATTTCACGCCGCAACAATTTTATTTGACACAGACGTTGCGGGATGAAAATCACACTGTAACTTCCAACGACTTTAAATGTTGCGGGATGAATTTCATGCCTCAAGCTTCCTATATAATTCCACCGCTCCAACTTATCCCCCACATTTCAGAAACCACTCACTTTAATCTCTAAAATTCTCTCTTTCACTTAAACACAAACCCCTCATCTTTAAATCAAAACACTCTCTCAAATCTTTCATTTTCAACATAAATCAATATTAAATGTCTATACAATAAATTTTCGAAGCTAGTTTTGTTGCTGTTGCTAGGTGAATCCATTTCTTTTTCAACATTTTCTTCAAAACCATTTGTTAAGGTACATATATGAAATTATTCTTGTTCTTATTTTTTACTAGGTTGCATGAGCTGATGTAGATTTTTTTTTTTTGAAGTTTGTATAATAAAATTAGGAATGATTTAATTTGTGTATAATATATTAGAAATTATTTGTAATAAAATTTGTTATGCTTTTATTGGTATAAAATATGAAGAGAATGTATTAAAATCTGTTTTAGATAAAATGTTAGCATATATATTTTCAAGTGTATGTAAAATTGTTAAAAAAGCATTTAGAAAATATATTTTTTTAAAATAATAATTAAATAATAAACATTTCGTTTCTAAAACAGATTTATTATTAAAAACATTTTTATTATTAAAACATTTTTTTGTTTTTAAACAGATTTATCATTATTATTATTAAAAACAGAATATTATTTATTTTTTTTTGAATCAAAATTTCATTAATCCAAAGTCAATAGTAAACAAGGCGATCAAAATCCAGCCCACACCACGAAAACTAAAAAAGACTTACTGTACCATCAAGATAGCTATATGTGGTCTAAGCTTAGGGCTCGACCACCCTCTATAAACTATGTTGTTAATGATTCTATCTATACAATTCCTACTGTCTAATCTTTGATTAAAACAAGTGTCATTTCTAAAACTCCACAACTCATGTAAAGTTTCAGTCAGCGCTAATCTAACAAGCTCAGCTTTCCAACCTTTTCCTCCAAAACAATTCAACATCCATTTTAGCTCCTCATTCCAATTCCCGGGAATGTGAGGGATACCAATCCAGTGAAGCATTTCTACCCAAGTCTTTCTCAGAGTATCGCACTCAAAAAATAGGTGGTCAATGGTTTCCGCCGCAGGGCAAAAAACACACTGGTTATTGTTCACCATACCAAGCCGATGCAATCTGACTTTTGTGCCTAACTTCCCATGACAGATCATCCAGAGAGTATAAATTGCACGAGGTCTAGCTCTATTGTGGAGAATTAGCTTGGCCCAGGCAACATTAGGTGTGGCAGGTAACAAATTCGCATACACTCTCCTACCAATGAATTTCCTTGCTTGCACCATCTCATTCCAAACCATCTGCATATTGCCTATGTTTTCCCTCTGCAGAAGAATGGTTTTAAGAATATTTGGATCTGAGTTTTTTACCATTCTATACATTATATCCTCATTCTTCAGGTAATAGGCATGAATCCAACGAACCCACAGATCATCAGTTTTCATGGATAAATTCCAGAGTAACTTCATCATAAACATGTTATTCCATACAACTAAATCAAGCACATTCAAACCTCCTTTAACAGCAGGTTTACAAACCTTATCCCACGCAATCAGACTCTTTCTAATAATGATGCTACCTCCTGTCCATAGAAAGGATCTACAAATGGAATTAATTTTGCTAATCACAGTTTTAGGGAAACAAACACACTGCATCCAATAAGAGGTAATAGCATACAAAACATATTTAATCAACTGTAATCTGCCGGCATAACTAAGAAGTCGAGAGCTCCAATGAGTAATCCTACTCAGCAGCTTATCCACCAATGGCATATAATGAACCACAGACAGCTTTTTACTACTCACTGGGACTCCAAGATATCTAAAAGGGAGAGTCCCCTCCTCATAAGCAGTAAAATGCAGGATTGATTGTTTGACAGGATCTGAAACACTACCAAAATATACTTTACTCTTGGTAGGGTTAATCTTCATACCTGTAGAATCCAAAAAACTATTGACGGTGCACTGCAGAATCTCCATGGAACCTTTATCACCTCTAGAGAACAGTAGTAGATCATCAGCAAAAGTAAGATGGGTGAGCTGCAGCTTTATCACCTCTAGAGAACAGAATATTATTATTATTTTAAAAACATAATATTATTATTATTTTTAAAAACATAATATTATGAATATTTTTTAAAACATAATATTATTATTATTATTTTAATAATATATTTTTAAAAACTGAATATTATATTTTTAAAAACAGAATATTATTATTATATATAGTATATCATAATACAATTTTAAAATTGATTTATAATATATATTTTAAAAATAGAATTATATTATATTATTTAAAACAGATCTTATAATATATTTTATAAAACAAATCTAAAGTATATATATTTTAAAACATATACTAATGAAACATATTTTAAATTTAATAATTGTTTAAAACATAAATAAATATATATAATTTTCGAAAAATAGAATATTATAGTAACATAATGGACATATTATAATGAATTGTTTTTTTTAAATAACTACTATTAAAAAAAACACTCACACTTATTATCGGCTATATATACTAAATATGTTCTCAAAAGTGGATGTCATAATGATAAAGAGTTGAGATACGTTTTGGTGGATATCATAATGATAGAGAGTTAAGATAGGTTTTGTTTGCGGTCAAATGTGGCCTCTTGTGCAGAGGAAAAGAGTTGCAATTTATAATGCATGTGATAGTAGGAGTAGGTTCTGTTTGTATAGAGATAAGACAGAGATAAGACATGTTTGTAGCATACTTGGGCTAGTATTCTTTTAATGCAATGTTTGTCCTTGTTTCATCTACATGCTGTTACACTTGTCAAAATTCAAATAGGTGTATGAAAAGGGTTGCATGTATTTATTATTGTATATTTCATGTTTCAAATGCATGTCTAATTAATTTTTCATACAAAATTTATATTCTTGAGTAAGTATACCAAGTTATTATTTATTTTGAATACATTGCATATAAATTTATTACCTTCTAACTTATTTTTAATGCATTTTGATATAGGACATTTGATAACTATTATTATGAACTCACCGGTGAACAAGCAACAATCTCTCGCATACATGCTTATTTTCCATCATGGTTCAAGCATGGCACACATACTTTGTAAACAGATATAAATTTCACACTTGTCTGAAGGTCCTGTTATATGTGTGAAAGAATGACGCATATACTTTCTAAACAGATATAAATTTCACACTGAAAAATAGAAAGAAGAGAAGAAAGCCATAAACAGTAGTGTATTTGTAAAAGGAGTTACGGATGGTGGTGAAGACGACTTATATGGCTTCATTACGCATATTTATGAGTTGGTATACAATTATTTGGACTCAAAAAACAAAGTTGTCTTGTTTTATTGTGATTGGTATGATCCATCTGCAAGAAGGACAAAAATAGATTAAAAAAAATATAACACTGTAGAGATTAAAATGGACCGAAGGTACAAATATTATGACAATTTCATCATGACACATTATGTAAGGCAATTTTATTACGTCTCTTATCCTACAATTCAACGAGGTAAGCGAGGTTGGTGTGTTGCAATCAAATCAAAATCATTAGGCCATATTGAAATTGATGAATGTATGGAAGACATTGCTTATCGAGTTGATGAAATGTTATAAATTAATGATGTGATTGAAGTGGAACAACTTACAAGTTTGTGTGATAATGTGGTTGCGGGTCAACAAGTTGATGCGTCTATTTTGTTGTCAGCACATAATGTGGATGAAGATAATGAAGAGTTAGAATCCGAAGAGAATGTTGAATCAAATGAAGATAATGAAGATTACGAGGATACACAATCTGAATAGATCACTTTTTAAAATATTGTGTATTTATCATGCCTTTAATATATGCTCAAACTAATTAATATATATTGTGTATTCTAGATTGCTTTAATATATGCATTTTTAATTAATTGCTTTGTATTATTTTCTTTTAGTTAGATAAAATGACACCTCATCCTGAAAAAGGGAAGGGTGACGTGCCTCCGTCTTCCATGTATTGTTTTTTGCCTTAGTCTGGTTAGGGGACTCAGCTCAGTATGCCTTAGAGTCAGGAGGCTCGGCCTACTATGCCTCCATCTTCTATGTATTTTACTTGCCTAATCACCTCACAGAATCCACCCAGATTTACATCCCCATTATTACAGCATACATATGTGTCCCCACCCAGATTTGCATCCCCATTATTACAGCATACATATGTGTCCCCATCCAGATTTGCATCCTCATCATTCCAGCCTGAGAGATCTAGTTTTCCTCAGATGTACCCCCCTTCCAATTTTCCTTAGATGTACCCTCACCTTACATGCAGTCTAGGGGATTTAGCATCCCACATAGACCCTCGTCATCACATCAGCCCAGAGGATCTCGTATCTAACATTCCCCACATAGATCCTCATCATCCCATCAAGAGCAGAATGAACCTATATTGCACAATCACGAGGAGGAGGACGAAGAGAAGGACATAGAGGACGTGAATGTGGCTGCGATGGAAATTCAACATAGGAATTTTGAGGGAAGATGGGTTATTAGGCCTGTTAGAAGCACGTAAGTTTCTTTCTTATATTTTAAGCATATGTACATATTATCATTTTTTTAAATTTTAATTAATACTTATTCAAATTATTATTGTTTAATTTCTTGCCAGGTATGCCTACTGCTGTAAGTATAAAAGAGGTTATTGAAGAGTTATATAAATAATATTAGAAGAGTTTTGGACATCTTTACAAGAAGGATAAGAAATTGTGTCAAACTTGGTTTGACAAATTTCGGGTATAATGTTTTCTTTTCAATTACTATACTGGTTTAATTATCTAATAAGTTTTTAATTATTATACTGGTTTAATTATCTAATATTGTTTTTCAATATTACAGGAGAAGTGTGTATGGAATGTAATAGATGAAGAGATATTTGAGCGTAATTTTAAGAAGAGAGCATCATCACGACTTTCTGATATGCTTAGGGGTCTTAGGCTTGGTTGGGAAACCAGAAGGATCATACCTCTATGAATGGGCGAAGCTGTATTTAAAGAAATGCTTGCTTATTGGAATTCAGATGAGTTTAAGAGAAAATCAGAAAAATAAAAAAACGTAGAGCATCTAAAAATGGAGCCGCCAATCTGTTTCCCGTGAAAATCAGAAGACAATCGCTGATCTTCCAAATCTAACTTTGGTGACTCACAGGATCGATCAGATTGATCCTAGGACATGTGCTAAATATTGATTCAAAGTAAATTCTAAAGACTAAACACTTCGATAGTGTTCATAAAGAAAAATTTATTTAAAAGTATGGTTCGAAAGGAACACAAGAACATTAAATCGAAAGAAGGGCTGAAGACGTTAAAGAAAAGTTAAAAGAGATAAGACATAATGCTGAAATGTAACTTGCAAGAAAGTAAAAAGATAAACTCTTTTGATGAAAAGTTAAAGTAAATTTCAATAAAGAAGATAATGGTGTTTTATATCACGTACATTCTCCCAAGACTCTTTTCTCTACACACGGGTACTTTGAGTAAATTTGGAGTAACTTGTACAAAGTGAACACAATACCCCTAATCCTATTGCTAGAACTCCTATTTATAATAACAAAACTAACTGTTGTTAACTTCCTAAGACAATTAACATCTGACAAGTGTTGCGCTGCATGCTTCTGTCTCTTGGATGTGTGTCACTTGTCTTATTCAGGAGCGAGCAAGAATAACTACTCCCTCCTTTATTTGAATTTCAAATTCCCTTAGCATCGAACAATATTCTCGGTCGAAGGTAGCTTCTCAACTCTTAGAAATGTTTTCTAAGTCCAACAAAGTACCCCTTTCTTATGTGAGCACCTTTGACTTAAACCCATCATGAAGATCCAATCGAAGACTCCTTTACACATTTTCAAGAATTCAACATTCCAACCAATACTTCCAACTTACGATGGGCGTCGAATTTCTGAGCAAACAAATTTCCCCCCAAAAATGTCTTTTTCGACAGCGCTGAAGAAAAAGGTCATTTTTTGATAGTGTCCTATTCGACGCCATCTTTCGACCCCACATAGGTGTTAACGTAACTGACCAACTCACGTCTCAAGATACTGTTCAGTTTCCTTTCAAACATATTTGTGACGTGATGGCCAATTATGAAAACAATTTCTTGTAAATCACTTCAAATCCCAGACCATCATCACCTCTCCTAGGATCTATGAGATCGTGGGCATAGGTAATAACTGTCACTGCCCCCACTTTTGCTCCTGGGAAGCCACTTGTCCCACTAGCTTTTAGCCCTTAATGATGATTAGTGACCTTTTATCACTTCTACACACTTATAAATAGTTCCTTCAGAAACTATTTTCACTTTTCCAACTCCAAAGCACTCACTAACGTTTTCTTCTCTTTCAAACACTCTCAACTCTTCACCTTCAATAAACCCATTTTCTTCAAACCCTTGACAATGACATCTTCAACCGCTACTACTCAAGATCAAAAGAAAAACCCGAAGGTCAAAGGGCCAAAGAGCGTGTCATTACATCCTCCTTTTGCTACATTGAGTGGACCCAAGATAGTGAAGAACCAACAGTTCATCCTTGAACCTCTCAAAGAAGAAAAGAGACACATCTACGAATCTCAGGTAATGATTCCTGTGACCATTTCTGGAAAATCATTAGCTCTATCTGGTCCTTTATCTACTTTAGGTGTAGACTATGCAACCATAGTGACTTCTTCCCTTCATACCGTAAAACTAAACCCTTAGGGCAAAAAGATAAAGCCAGGGTAACCACTGAGCCTCATGATAGTGTAACCCTAAAGAACATAAATTTAAATTATTTGAATGATGGGTTTAGGTTGTTTAGAGCAACCCCATATTTCAAAGATTATGACCTCTACTTGAACTGGTTAACCAAAGTAGAAAAAGTCAAATCAGAAACTTGAAAGAAAATAGGGATTTATGACTTGATTATGATGTCGAAGACAGGCCCCGCTTAATGTCCAATTATGCTAGCTTCTTCTTTGTATTTTTAGGATAGTACCCATTATACATTCCACATCCCCTGTGGGATGATGACACCCACCCTTTTCGATATAGTCGTTATTCCAGGGCTGAAACCACATGGACTAGTTTATGACCCTGAGGTAGATGCTCAAGACACCGTAGGGTTCTCCACCACCAAACACACTTACACCCACTTCATAAACCACTACCATAACAAACAAACTGACATAGTCGAAGATCAAGAACATGTAGCATTTCTGGCTATGTGGCTTTCTCGCTGTGTATTCTGTACCAAATCTCTGCAGGTGGCAAGGAAATACCTCACTCTAGCCAACCAACTGCACCTTAATCGAGGCGTTTGCCTAAGTGAAATAATATTGGCTAACTTGTACGAGTCTTTAAGTGAATGTGTTGGTCGACTGAAAGACCAAGAAAGTAATGGGAATCTCTTGTTGTCAGGACCTTTCTGGATGCTCCAACTTTGGCTTAATGCCACATTTGAAGCCAGTCTCCCTAATAAAGGGACGGTCGACGAGGAAGATTCAGAAATCAAGGAGAGGCGAGTCAAATTGAGTCGTTTGGTGAAGATAACCCTCAGTGAAGAAGGGAATACACTTAGGGCGTCCTTCTCTGGCTTCATCAAGATGTTTGCCAAACGATATGAATTTACACCAAGAATGGCCCCATTTGCAGAACGAAAGTATGGTCCTGAATGGTTCACTAGGGCCTTCCCTCCTACATTCAAGAAACATGAGGCAGAGTCAAAGCTTGTCTGGGAGGGTTTTATAATCCCTCGACTTATTGTTCACCGACTCAACCTCCTAAGGGGCCAAACAGCTTTGATGACCTACCAACTAAATCTTGTCTCTCGACAATTTGGCTTGGTCCAAACTTTGCCCAAGTATGTGTATAACAAGAAGGTCCATGTGATCCTTCCCCATACTATCTATAATGGCATAGAGAGTTCGACACACCTTGCTCGACATGCGCACAAATCACTCCTTACTCCTGTCTACTTTGAGCCCTCCCACCTCTGCACCCAAGAGTTCTATGACTGGTGGTCGAGGCATTATACTGCAGAGTTCCTCGAAGTCTCTAGCTTGGCTCAACTGATTGACCAAGCTTTTGTTGATGTGCAGGAGAAGAGCAAGAAAGGTATACCCACTCATATCAAAGAGATTCAAGCCTTCCAGAAGTACTTTGAAACTGTTCATCGACCAGATGATGTTAGTCGAACCGTCCGTGAAGCCGCAGTTACGCTGAAAGAATTTTTTTAAAGGAAAATGGAGAGTTTGAAACTCCCTTCATACGTTCCTCCTGAGAAACGCTATGAAGTGGCTTTCGCACTATTTCCTCCGAAGACTCCTCGACTGCCCTCTGCTGATTTTGGAGTGGTCCTTGCCCCTCCATTTCTAGATTGGTTCATCTGTGAGGATTTTATAAAGATCCTTTGTCAACAGTCGAAACCCAAGGCTCAACGGGTGGTTCTGACTAAACATACGCTAGACAGTTTCAAAGGACACCTTCATATCAGTATCGAAGATGTTCACGTCGAGTTCAAAATACACGAAGTTCATCATCCTTCGAATTTATGTTCTTTTTTTTAAACTTTATTATTACTAACTTGTGGTAACTTTGTTTGTTTTGCAGTTGTACCCAAGAAAAGCACACCTCAACAGCTGGTCGACACAAAGGCTGAAGGCAGCAAGGTACGTTACATACCTTTTCCTTTCATTGATTAGTCTTTATTTCCTCTTAATACTTCTCATTACCATAAGTTTCCCACAAACCACCTCCAACACCTCCCAGGAAGTTGAAAAGGGGCACTGCCCAAATTATTATTGATTCGGAGGATGACGACCAATCTCTTTCTGAAGACTTAAAGCTGAAGAGAAGGAAGAGGACCAGTCAAGAAACAAATGTTGCTGGTGGCCAATCTGATCCCAGGACGGCTAAGGTCTCCAGAAGGACAACCCCCACCAGTGGTGCTGCGTAAGCCTCTTCTAAGGATGCCTCTAAACCAGCCACAGGTCATGCTGAAAGCGATAATTCTACCCCTGCTGCTAAAGGTGTCAAGGTAACTTATCAATTCACTTTTTGAAATGCCCACTTCCTTACCTTGTTTCCTTTTGCTCTAATTCGCTTCCTCTTTGGTTCAGGATGATGCAAGTGGCTCGAAGCCACTAGCAGATAACCCTCCTTCTCCAACCACCATTCTGAATAGCCAAGATGAGCTCACATACCATCCCACTTCTAATTTAGGCTCCGGAATGAGTTCCCTTGGTGAAATTAATAAACCTGGCTTTGAAACAACTCCTCTTTTGCCTATAAAGACCGCTACTCAGCATACTCAAACAGATGGCTCTGACCACGAGGAAGATGATGATCATCATAATCTTGAGACACAAAATCCAAGAGACGTCAATATGGAGGAAATTGCAACTTTGGCTGATGAAGATGAATCCCTAGTGGACAATACTCTTGATGATAAAAATGTTGATCCAGAAGGGAGTGAGGAGATAGAGGAAGATGATGAGACAATGCACCAGTCTGAACTTGATGGCAATAGTGATGAAAAAATTGGTGACACAATAGATGAAGACAAATAAGATGAGGGCAAAAGCGAGGAGGAGAAAAATGACAAAGGACCTGGTAATGAGCCGAGCCCTGTCGAGACCACCACTACTCCAGCCACTACTTCTGCTACTGAAGGCAAGGTAACCTCAAGTCTGTATGGAGCAGGCCTTTCTGAAAAGGAACTTGATGCCTTAAAGGTCAGCAACCCTCGACAATACATAAAGATCCTTCTTGGCAGTCGGGGAAGTTCCTCTAGAAAAACTCTTAGTGTTTCGACTACCTCTGGAGATCACCCTTCGAGCAAGCCTGAGGACAACATCCTTATGAAGATCAAAGATAAGATCTTTAAGGGTGCCCTTTTCAAACTCTTACAGATGGACAATGTTACTCACATCTCTCTGAAAAATCTCCTTCAAAAAGTCGACATTCATGCTATCTCTCCCGAATCTTCCCCCATTATTCTAGAGCTTGGCACTATGATCGACCATGTTTATGGTGACCTCAAGCGCCTGCCTCAAATTGAGAAAGAAATTTTGACCAAATCTGGAAGCGAGGCTGCCACTTGGGCTTCTGCCACTGACTCTGAGAATAAGGTAGCATAATTGGAGAAAACCAAAGAAAAGAACAAGTGGGAGATTTCTTCTAACGAACAAAACACTGCCTCTTGGGGGCGAAAGATCAAGAAGCTTTGAGCCAAGATCTCAAAGGCCAAAAGACGCAACACTGAGTTGTCTGCCTTTGATAATTCTAGCCTATCGAAAGAGCTTAACAACGCCATAACTTTTGTTAAGGAAGTTCGAAAACTGGAGAAAGAAGTTACACGCTTAAGGTTAGACAAAACCTTGTGTGAAAGGCGTCTCGAACTCTAGAAGTCGAAGTACTTGAAGATGAAAGAAAATCCCCCATTTTAGCTTGTTAATTTATTTGTAATGTTTTCTTTTGAATACCATGTTTCATAGTCCTTTGAGACTTTATTATGTAATGACTTCAAGCCATTTTGGCACCTATGAATACCATTATTGGCTCTGTCTTTTCACATCAACTTATTTGTTAGTTCCATGGTTCTATGATATAGAATTGTCCATGGCTCTATGATTGGCTAAATTTTGGTAAAACATGATCCTGCACTGATGTTAAGCAGGATGGTATAACATCTCCATCTGCCGTGGTGACAGAACTGTTGTGGAGTGTTTTAATGTGAATGTCATGCTGAATGTCGTGACATCCATCACGACATCCATCTGCTGTCATGACAGAACTACTGTCATGTGTTATAAACAGCAGGAGTTATGGTGTAGCAGGAGCTGATGACAGAACTGCTGTCATGGATGCAGAAGGAGCTGATGACAGAACTGTTGTCATGGATGTCATTACCAATGTCATGACATCGCTACTGGTGCAGCAGGAGCTAGCAGGAGCTGATGATAGAATTACTGTCATGGATGTCATACTAAATGTCATGACATCAATGTCTGGTACAGCAGGGGCTGCTGTGGTATATCTCTTGACAGAAGTGTTTTGGTCTTGTTGGATATTCCTCATCAGTATGTACAGGCCTAAGAGAGTTATTAGAAACAAAGTGCAGATTTAATGGGTGTTCATAAAAAGGATCTTTGATGCTTTTTAGGAAACTATAATACATTTGTTTCTACTGTCATGAAGAAGATTATGCAAAAGTGTTCAGCAGGGCAAGCTGAAAAGCTAAGAGTAAGTGAAGTTGAATGTCATGACTGAATGTTATGACATTGGTCGTATGACATCAGGCGTGCAGAGTTTGTTTTTCTGTTATGTTACCAGATATATCTCAGGCTAAATTTCAGGAAACCTGTTATGGCTTCTTAGTTATCTCAGGCGAGATTCTAGTCAGGGCTGGACATAACATGAAGCTGTTGTGACCTAATTTGACAGCACCTTGAATTATGGAAAGTGGTTTAACCAAGTTTAACCTAAAGTTTGTTGCTTGTGACCAGCCCAAGCCCAGTCTGCTTTGTTATAAAAGAAGGAGCAGAAGAAAGGAAAAAGCAAGCACTCACATCAAGAACAACCAGAGTGTAAAATAAAGGTCTAGGGTTTGAGAGTCCCTTGTGTGTAAGTCACCCTTTGTATCTTTTGATACATTGTGGTAGACATATTTGTGAGTGAAGAGTGTTACTCTTCACGTGTGTTTTGTGAGTGAAGAACTTTGTTCTTCACGTGTGTCTAGGGATCTTAGGATTTCTTGTGTGCCAAGCAATTGTAGGTTGTATGATTGCTCTAGTTTATTGTGTATGAACATGTGTGTTCATTGTGTCACTCAAAGCTGTTAAGCAAGAGTGTGTGTCACTTGATCAAAGCTGTGAAGTAAGATCAAGGTATTTTGGAGTGAGTCTCCATAACTGTTTTGTAATTGTGTATTGATATCATTGTGGTGTGATTAAGTGAGGAGTGCAAACTGGGTTGTTTGACTCTGAATTAATTCTGCTAATAGTGAATTTCCTCCCTGGCTTGGTAGCCCCCAGACGTAGGTGATGTTGCACCGAACTGGGTTAATAATTACTGTGTTATTTATCTTTCTGCATTTACAATTCTGCATAATTTAAATGGTTAGATAAATAGGTCTGTCAGCCTGCTGATGTTACAACAGACGTCATGATGTTGGTCATGACATTAGGACAATTTAAAGAAATTTAATTTGGTCATGGTCTGTCCTCGTCCTTGTTGAGCAGAGATCAATGTTCTTGGGACATATGAGATCTGCATACCAGAATTTCATTATTCTTTAGAGATTTTAATTTCTTGAAGCTCTGGTTTATATTTTTTCAAATACTTTCCGTTTACTTTCAAGATTCTTTTATCCTCATTTAATTCTTCAACTTCATAGGCTCCATTAAAAAATACTTACGTAATTTGAAATGGGTCTTCCCATTTTGGGGACCATTTGCCCAAGGCTCTGACCTTTCGATCCATAGGCAGAATTACCTTCCAAACTAAATCTTCAGGCAAAAAGGTCTTAATCTTAACCTTTTTATTATAAGACTTCTCTACTCTTTTCTTTTGTCTCCTCAAAAGTTCTAGAGCTTTAAGTCTTTCTTCGTCCAAATCTACCAACTCATCCAACATCATATTCCAATAAGACTTAGGAGGAATTTCATGATGTCTCTGAATCCTAGTTGACTGCAGGTAGATCTCAACGGGTAACACTGCATCGTTACCAAAAGTCAATCGAAATGGAGTAGTGTTAGTTGCTTCTTTGGGAGAGGTTCGACATGCCCAGAGGATCTGGTCCAATGTCTTATGCCAATTTCTAGGCTTCTTTCCCACATGTATTTTTTATTAAACCAATCACCACTTTATTAGTTGCTTCGACTTGACCATTAGCCTGAGCATAATAAGGTGTAGAGGTTAAGAGTTTGAAACCCATCTCTTTAGCAAACCCCTTCATATTTCGACCAGTAAAGACTGATCCTTGGTCTGTTGTGATTGTTTCTGGGATTCCAAACCTATAAATGATGTATTTTTGAATAAAATCGATTACATCCTCTTGATCCATATTTGGTAAAGGTATCGCTTTGATCCACTTTGTAAAGTAGTCGATTCCTACCAAAATGTATCTCTGATTCTTGGAGGATGCTGGTCGAATCTCTCCAATCAAATCTAAAGCCCAACCTCTAAACGACCATGGTTTGACTATAGAATGCAACCCTCTTGCAGGGATATGTTGTATGCCAGCGTGAAATTGGCATTCTTGGCAGCCCTTGGCGAATTCAATACAATCCTTTAGCACGGTAGGCCAATACATGCCTTGTCGAAACAATAGTCATTTCATCTTATGGCCTACTTGATGTGCCCCACATGCCCCACTATGGACAGTCGAAAGGGCCAGATATGCCTCTGATTCACTAAGGCATTTGAGTAAGACTCCCTCAGAGGTCTTTTTAAATAACTCATTTGCTAGAAGCACATAACTTAAAGCTTGATACCTGACCTTTCGCTCTGTGGACACTGTGGATTCTGTAAGTACTCGGCTAAAGGCTTCCTCCAGTCTTTGTCCGTCAAGCTGTCTACTGCAAAGATTTCAAAATTTTCTTCATCAGCGTATCCAAACTTCGTTACTTATATATCTGATGGACATAATCCAACAGACACGACTTTACCTCTAGCTTCGATTTCCTTTTATAAATTTTCCTTCGAAACCCTATACCTAGAAGCAATCTGAGCTAAGTCATTAGCCACTTGATTCTCTAGTCGAGGTATGTGTCAAATGCTTGCCACTTCGAATTTCTTCAGTAGTCTGTTGTCTATTACAAAGTACATGATAAGATTTTCCTTAACACATTTGTACTCCTTTATAATTTGTTTTATGACCAACTCCGAGTCTTTCATTATTTCGACTCGAGTTGCCCCCAATTTTAACAAAATCTCAAGTCCTGCTATTAAGGCTTCATACCCAGCCTCGTGGTTGGAAGAAAGTCCTTCGACCTTGTACTTGAATTTTGTTGGAATTTTTTCAGGCGAAATGATTAGCACACCTATGCTTGTTCCGTCTTTGTGTCTAGAGCCATCAAAGTATAACTTCCAAGGTTCCAGTTCGACGTAATTCAAAGTGCTTTCATTTATGGAGTGGTCGACTATAAAGTCTGCTACCACTTGTCCTTTAATTACCTTTAAAGGCTTATATGTTAAAGAATACTCAGTCAATGCTAGTGCCTGTCGCGGTGAAATATGGATACCAAACTATTGATTAGTTTGAATCTTTAATTCATTTTGCAACCGAACTTTGATTTGTCCAAAGGAAGGGATAAAGATCGAAATTCCCACAATGCAATGTGAATGCAAGGTTTAGATTGTTTAGGTTCGGGGGTTGGTTAAACTTAGGGAAGGTACTAGCATCCTAAGTTTCTGTAGTACTCTACAGGAACCTCTTGTTTTATGTTTGTTTATTTCTATGGTTTATCTGCTTAAAGGATTAGAGACCCTAGTGGTTTATTTCTAAGTATACTCGATAAGATGTCGCATCTTATGCCTACATATCCTTACGGGAGTAGAATCAGAGTACTTGTAGTTCCCCTAAAGGGCTAGAGGAGCTCTTTGACTGTGGTCAAAGTTCCTACGGGTTTAGGGTAGTTGTTTTGATTGGGTTTAGGAGAAGAGATGAGTCTTCATGTTAAGGGAGATGTAACCACCACAAGTGTAAAGGGGGTTGTAGGAAAATAGTCTTTGCATCGTCTTAAGAAAAGGGCTTAAGTACTCGGATTGTTTGACGAGTATGCCTTTATCACTCTTAAGGCAAAGTTCCTACATGTTTGATTGTATTATTGTGGGGGTGGAGATTATATCTCACTTAAGATGATTAACATCTATTCTCTATTGTGTTTGAAAAAGTTGTACAATGTTGTTTGTTTGTCTAAATTGTAGAGACAACGGTCCTTCCTATGGGGTAGGATCTATCTTAAGCGATCAACTTGAATGGAATCAAGGATCGTGGGGAAATGATGCAAGTGACGTGCACTACACACAAGTGTTGACTCATGTGTAGGTTTTTCCTTTGGACGAAATGCGATGCGATAATGTAAATGCGGTAGTGTAAATTGCAATGAATAAGTTGCGGAAATGTAAACCATACACATACGCATGAAAGCGCTGAGGTGTAGGTGCAAGTGTCGTGAAGTGGGCGTGCACGATTGGATTGGTTTTACGATGTTGGTTGATTTTAACTATTTGACTTGACTCAAAGGGAGAAGTTGAATAGGTTTTAGTGCTATTGATTTTAAGGGGGTTGAGTTGTTCCTAAGGTGAAGTTGGTTTTAGGAAAGAGCTGGATTAATTTTTTAGGCGGATTGAGAAGATATATTATTTTTGATGAGATCTGCTTTTAAGAAAAGTGTTGAATTAATTTATGAGATTGGTTTTTAGGAAAAAGTTAATTTTATTTAATAGGTTTAATAAAAGGTTTGGAATTGATTAGATTGAAAAAGAAAGATTATTAAATAAATTGTTTTTTTTTTCATTATAAAAGGTTTAATTATTATTATTAGACAAGAGTTTTTTGTAACCTAAGAAAATGGATTTTCTTATCAAATAAACAAATTACCTTAAATTATAGAAAAATGAGTTTTATTAATTTAAATTAAAAAATGGTGGACTAAATTTAGATTTAAAGAGGTTATTAAGGTTGGCGGCATAAAATAAGTAGATTTGCTAAAATTAAAATTAATTAGATTCGAAAAAAAAAGTTATTTAAATAATATGCTAAATACTTATAGTTAATTAAAAAGGGTTATTGCTTGTTTTGATAAACTGATTAAAAAAAGGGAAGTTAATTGCTGTTAATTAATTAATTAAGCCAAGAAAATGATTATTAGTGGGTTAAAATGCAGATTAGTGAAATAGTTAATGGGGCGCATGATTATGTGTGACGCGGGCATGAGGGTGCACGGAGGAAACACGATATGGACGTGCGATCTGAAGATCAAGTGAAGATGTGCGGTTGTGAGTGATAGTGCATAATAGTGTGTGTGTGGTGTGCTGGTATATGATTACAATGGATAACAAACGAAAATAACCCTAATTCCCAAAAGTCCCCCCCCCCCCCAATTCGTTCGATCCTCTCCGCCATCTCCTCTTTCTCTCGATTCCTTCTACCTTCTTCTCCCGTCTTCGATCGATCCTTTTTGTTCCTTTCCCATATTCCTTCCTTATTTCAAATCCTACATTCACAAATATAAACGAGTTAAGGGAAATGATGTTAGTGAAAGTGAGGCTCACGGTTCAATGTTTCTTTCGCAGGGCGTTTGGACGGCGGCATATGATTATGTGTGACGCGAAAAGGACGATGATGGTTTCGGAGCGGATGAAGGGCTATTCGCGGATGGAGAACCAACGCAAGATAAGTCTTCGTCTTTCTTCCACCTTCCGTCTTTTAGGTTTTTTGGATTTGGGACTTGTTTGAGTGTCTGCTTTGCGAGTGTTTCTGTGTGTTCTGAGAGTGGTTGTGTGTCACTATGATTTTGCTGATATCGTTCTCTTTTTTGTCTTTCTAATAGGGGTTTTATATAGGGTTGCAGGGGACAATGTGAATTGAAGAGGGATGATGATGTTTCCATTCTGAGCGAAGCATGTTGGGCCGTTTTGGAAGGTAACATTAGCAATTGTCTCTCTATTCCGAAAGTTTCCGTTTTCGCTGAGATTGTCTTACATGATTTCCTTTTTGAAAACTTCTTGTTTCCAATATTTGTGAGCTACTTTTGGAAAGATTGAATATGTTGAGAATCCTTCTATTTTCATCTTAACATCTATTTGGAAACACATGACGGTAACTAACAGGAGCTTTGATTATGGTTTTCAAATGTTATCATCGTTTATGAATTTTTATTGATTTCCACTCTAAATTTGATCCTCTCCTTGTTCTAATCATATCTTCTATCTGCAGGAACTTTGAGGATAAAAAGGACCTACTTAATTCCATAAGTGCGTTACCGTCACGACTTCACTATACTGGTCTTCCCATTTACGCTCAGTGAACAAAGGTTGATGGTGAAGATTTACTGAGCAGAAGCTGCACGTGTTGTATTTGCTGACTTTGCAGGTAATTATGCAGATTGCGGATATGATTCTCCATGCTCAGATGCTGATCGTTAATGTAACTCCTCAGAAAGGTGCAGAAGCTGTTCGAAAAGGTGGTGTCCTTTAGTGTGTTCCTTAGGTCTATCAACATCCTTTCTTCAAGAGATGGTGAGATGGCTCTAGTATGCTCAAGACACCAACAATTACCGCAAGGAGCAACATAATCAACCGATCACGTACGTGTATCCTTGCTGGTAGCACACATTGAATCTCTGAAGTAAGACTGACATTTGTGATTCTTCTTGTGCTGCCACTTGTGGTCTTACTTGTTCCTTGTAGAGTTAATCCTACTCATGGATTTGTAATTTGCTTAGAATGTCTACAAATTCGATACCAACCGTTATGGTTTACCCTTTCCATATCATGATGATGATGTTCTCTTTTGCAGGTACAAGGCTAATGATGAATGGGAACAAAGTGACAAGCAGCATTGACTTGACGCGGATAGGAAGATCTAGTGGTGATGCACCTCGAAACAGGTGTGATTTCGACCAATTGCATCATATTTGCACCCTTAGTTGATGCGGTGTCGTTCCGGAATTTGATTGGAGCGGGCACTTCGTAGTTGTATGCATAGCTCACAATGTTGTACACTTTAGACTATGTAAACCTATTGGTGTTGCACACTCTCATAATTTGGCCTTGTGTCTTATTGCAGGTGCGGTGTATCAGTTATTCCGCAGGTTGAGTGGACGAGATAATAAGATTGAGTCTCAAAGACGAACTAACAGTCATCTTTAAACTTTGAAAATTCAGAAGAACTAAGATATGAGTAGGCTGAATGTTTTGAGGTAACCTGAGGTACACCATTTATGCCATTCATCTATGACTTCCTTTTAAAGTTCCGCAGGGGGTTAACTTACTTTGCTGATTTGAAGGCAAATTGCTGGCAAAAGGGTGTGCGACATTATCGTGGCTCGAAGTAGGGTGGCCAGTTGGAAGTGAGCTGCTTTGTTGTGATGATGAATCTTGGGATGAAAAGTTGGAATTAGCGGAGGAAGGTAGGTCGTCACCGGTAGCGGATGCAGAATATGGTAGAAAGTGAGTCCCCGATCCAGAGTTACACATTGTGTGGGCATTAGGACCATCTGATTTGGAGTGGTCTTCTGGTTTTCTAGACATCTGTGGCGAAACCGTCGGAGTATGCGAGCCTATTTTGGATGTTCATTCAAGATTGTGACAGGGAAACATTGGTAAGTCCTTTCTCATACTCTCCCATGCACCGGTTCCATTTGAGTGTTCAATATCGGGCAAAGATCGAATCTGATTCTATCCTTAATGTTATTGTGGGTTTATGCTTTGACAGGTGGGAAAAGAGTTGCGGTGCATCTACCAACAGCAAGTTCACTTTCTAGTCCTTATAAATTTCTGTTTCTGAAAAGAACATGAACAACAAGTCTATGATGAAAACCTGTTGTTAATGTGGCAGGGATAAAGTTCGGAGGGAATTTACGCAACGGGAGGAACTGGTATTGCAGTTGGTTACACCAGGTCAAGAAGCTTCTTTCTCAAATGTATTGCAGGCCATGTTACTGACTCCAGAGGCAAGGGTAAATAGCTTCAACGCCTTTGGTGCACTAATCTGCCAGAAGAAATTCAACTTGAGACTCAGTATCCTTTGCTGCCGGTTTCTTCATATATGGTGAGTTGATCATCTGTAATCATCCTTAACATTAGCAACGAGATTTAAGAGCTTGTCTAACGGTTTCAGCACTGTTATGCCTAGGAGGATCGAACACTGACAATAGCCCAACAAACTGCCACGGACCGCCAGTACTTTCCTTTGCTTTCTCAGGATCTTCCTATCTAACACCGAGTGAACGCAGCCCTCCTTCTGCAAACTTTTCAATCATGGCATGAATCTTTTTCTGAGCATCTTCTCTCATGTTACACAGTTCTATAATCCGTTTAGGAGCCCCTTTGCTTGCTCCATGCCAACTTCCATCTTCGTTACCAACGTAAGTCCAAACAGTTCTCCTATCTTTTGAATTGAATGGCAAGAAATGCAGCTTTGTTTGTCTCGTAACCTTCCCAGTACCTTTGCTTACTTCCAGGTTTGTACAAAAGTCGCATCCCAATTACGGAGCTTCTTCTGTTTGTAGCAGTGGTATTCACATCAACCTCCCTTGAAGCGTTGATTTCGGCAGAAAAACTTCTTCAAGTTAAAGGTAACACGGTCATTTGTACTGTGATAGCTATTACCTCTTTACATTGTGCTTGGCATAAGTGAATTAATATTGCATATGAAATTTCTTTTAACGTCCTCCTCCCTGTTCTGTGCAAGACGTTGTTGAGGAAGGTATACGGTGTTGAGCACGATACCGCTAATCACGTAATTATTAAGGTGTTTGGTTAGTTTGATTGAATTGTTATGTTTTTCCTGATGCAGGGGCCGACAAACATTTTAGGATTTGCAGGCTTGCGCAACGCGTCAAGGACATATCGAAGAGCTTGGGTAAAACCTATAATCCTCAAATAAGTTTGTCGTCATGTATAAAAAACTAGATTGTCCTTCTGCACAAAAGATTCACTGAATCGGGTTAGTGTCTGCACCCGTGCAGGTATGGATATCCTATCATGAAGCACCTCTTAGAATATCGCATTTGCTTTATTCGTTAACATCGTTCGAAAATTGTGTAGAAGTAGGTGAATTAGTAGTCCTGCTACTTTGAAGCCTTGGACTTGAAGATATATGCAACCTCTCCAGCTCCTCAGAAAGTAGTCCAGAGTTAACCAAGTCAATATGAGTTTTGAGAACTTTCAAAAGAATGTAGCAGTTGTTCCAGTAAATAATTTCGGAACATCACCAGACAAATGAAAAGATCGGTCAGATAGATCATGTGGTCCAGCAAATTGATGAGGCATGTTCGTTTTTACTAGCATAGTGTGTCGGAGTTTGTTGTGATGAGCTATCCAGGGCAAAACCTGAGCTTGATTGAATTTACGCAGGAGGTACGGCGGTAGCTGGCTCGTCTGCACTTCAAGAGTGGATGTACCAACTTTCAGCAACACAGTCGATTAGATTCCTTTTTAAATTCCTTTGGTTATGATGTACTTCTTAATGATCAGATTGGTGAAATGTACATTTACTTTAATGATTCACCTCTTTGTTACGATAAAGCCAGCCGTTTGTAGCATAACAGGATTAATGCTAAAATATGTCCTTTGGAGTTTGAATTCATACTTGCCCATGTAATATCCCGAAGTCCAAATGTATTTCACTTAAATTCTGTTGTGGCCCAATATTTGTATGGACTTTGACGTGATGACTCAAGATATTATAGCACGTGGTTTTGAAATGAAGGTCCTGAACATAACATGCTTGAAGTAGAAAATATGATTCAAGTGATAATGGTTTTGTTAGGTTCTAACATCTTCAAATTTTTGATCTGCAATTGCTGTGAAAAAGAGACTCCTTGAATTTGTAAAATTGAACTATTCGGATTCAAAGGCTCTTGGAAACAAGGTGATGAATTCCATTTAAAAAATTTGTTAAAAGCGATAATCCCACTCCATGAGCAAAACTAGCTCTACTTAGCATGTATGATCCGGAAGTTGACAGTTTCTTAGACTCGTAAATTTGAACTCTTGATTGGTCAAACCGAATCCTAGGTAAAACGAGTTACACTCTCGTCATTGTAAATCGAAATATCACTTGATTAAATCGCACCTGTTGGATTTCAAACATATATGAACTTCCCTCAAATTTGAATTCACTCTATCTTGCACTAAAACCTGTCAGAGATGTCCTAAAAGAAAAAAAAACAAACCTGCGCACACTCGTTAGTCGTGAGAAAAAACATATTAAAATAAAGTCAAATAACAATTGAAAAATGCGTGAAAAGAGGTGGGATTTCGTGGTCAAAAATTAGGGTGCAACAGTGCCCACTTACCAACTCGAATATGCAAGATAGGTTTAGACAACATATGTTTAATAACATCAAAATGAGATGAAACATAAATTGGTTTTATGTATTGCTTCAATTTTGTACAAGAGAAATACAAGCATAAGCATAATTTTTCTATCATGTTATACCTAGTGTCTGCATTATTCAAAACTCTACTGAGGTAGCAGATGGCCCTTTCGACACCATCCTCATCCTCTTGAGCCAACATGCTCCGTAAGGTTTTGTCTGACATAACTGCGTACAACCTCATATTCCTATTCATATAAGGCGGTGAAAGAATTGGAGGATGGCTCAGGTAGTCCTTGATCTTGTCAAAGGCTTCTTGTTGAACTTGCCCCCATTCGAACCCCTCTTTGTTGAATCGAAGTAATGGTGAAAAGGCCTATGTTTTTCTGCTTAAGTTCGATATGAACCTTCTTAAGAAATTTATCTTTCCCAGCAGTGATTGCAGCTCCTTTTTAGTTGATGGCGCTTTCACTTCCATGATGGCTTTTTTATTCTGATTGATCTCAACCCCCTTTTGTGGACCACAAATCCTAGAAAATCCCCTTCCTGCATACAAAATGCACATTTAAAAGGATTCATCTTAAGACCATATCTCCTCATCCTTTCGAAGGATTGTCGAAGATGGCCCAAGTGACTCTTCCCTAAAACAGACTTAATCATAATATCATCAATATATATTTTCATGAAAGTCTCTATATAATCATGGAAGATTGAGTTCATTGCTTGTTGATATGTTGACCTAGCATTTTTGAGGCCAAAAGGCATCACTACCCATTCATAGGTGCCTAAGGCTCCAGAACATCGAAAAGCTGTTTTGGGTACATCATCTTCAGCAATGAATATTTGGTTATAACCAGAGTACCCATCTAACATACTAAGATACTCATGTCCTGCGGCGGAATCGACTAGCATTTCTGCCGCAGGAATAGAATACTCATCCTTTGGAGTTGCAGAATTTAGATCTCTAAAGTCTATGCAAACTCTTAAAGAACCATTATTTTTAATGACAGGTACAATAGCTAACCACTCGACATACCTGGCAGTGCAGATGAACTTGCATCGAAGGAGTCTTTCGACTTCCTCCTTAATCTTTGAAAGAATTTCTAGGGAAAACCGTCTTGGATTCTGTTTGACTGGCTTCTTCCCAGGCTTGATTGGCAACTCATGTTCAACCAACTCTCTACTCAGACCAGGCATCTCATCATAGTCCCAGGAGAAAAAGTCTTTAAACTTTTGCAGCAACTGGATGATTTTGACCTTAAGTTGTGGGTCAAGATTGGTGCTGACATATGTTGTCCTTCTAGTTACCCCTCTCCTAGGTCGATTTCTTCTAATGAGTCCTGTGCTACCATCTTAATTTCGTTCGCCAGCTGATCCTTTTCAAACCCCAAAGGCTCATCACCATAGATGGCATCAAGCCTCTGGCCCTATTATACACCCTGAACCTTATCAGGTGGCTCTGGGTCAAAGTTCTTACCAGGACCTTCTTGGTGGAAATCAGAATTGGCCTTGATGGCCATATATTCATTAGCAACTTCCAAAGCCACCTGCAATTTGGTTTCAGCCACGTAGGCCGAAATTCTTCTCAATGCTTCGAACTCAGCCATTATCACTGAATTCACTTCCCCACCCTGTGGGGTCTAATGCAGGCTTGTAAAGGTATGGGAGCCTTGCTCCTGGAACCTCCTTATCCCACCGGAAACCACCGACGGGGTGTAAATACAATGAGAAAAATGTTTCATCATTTGGGACAAACTCAAAATCTGCTGGGCCACAAGGGGCAATATGGGTCAGGTGCTTGTCGAACTGTCTCTATCGACATGATTTGTGGGTGCCTTAAAATAACCCTGATCAACTTTAATGTTCTCTACTACTCCATCTGGCCTCCAGATGGTGATTCGTTGATGCATCAAAGATGGCAATGCACCTATGCCATGTATCCACTCACGTCCTAAGAGCAGATTATAGTTGGCTTTTGTTTCCACTACCATGAAGACATTAGGCCTAGTGATTGTCCCAACCATTAAGTCAACTTGTATCACACCCATTGTAGAGCAAACTTTTCCTTCGTAATTCAAGAGAACCATATTATGTAGCTTAGTATCAGTGTCATACTTTCCAATCTTGTTCAATAAGAAATGTGGCATCAGATTTACGGTTGCGCCATAATCCACCAATATCTTGTTCACTGGTGCATTCTCCACCTTCCCAGTGATATAAAGAGGCTTCAGGTGACCTTTCATCGCCTCTATAGGTTGCTCGAAGAAGGCGTTCATGTAACAGCCCAATTTCGGTTTAACTAATTAATTTAGTTATTGGAATTATTTTAATTATGGGATAGTGTGATAATATGTTAAGTCTACATATTATGCTATTTTATCATTTGTAGAGTTTTGGAAAGTTTAGTGGGAAATATTTCGGACAGTCTCAATTAATGGTTAAGTGGATGGTTTATGGAAATTGATTGGAATAATAGGTGTATTGGAGGAAATAGAATGGAAAGAAATATAAAGAATAGAAATAGAAAGAAAAGATATAAGAGAAAAGAAGGAAAGAAAAGAGAATGAGAGAAAGAAAGGGAGAAGAAGGAAAAAGGAAGAGAAAAGAGAAGAAGAAGAGGAAAAGAGTGGAATCATCAAGAGCAACTCAAAGCTTCAATTAATCCAAGGTAAGGGTGTGAAATCTTACTATCTTAATCAATATGTTTGGTTATGTATGTGTATGGTTGATTGGTTAGAGTTTTGGAGAGTTTTCCATAAGCTTCCATTTTAGGTCGAAATTGATTCGATCGGTAGAAGCCGAGTTTTAATGATTGAAAATGAGAATAAGTGGTAGAATTTAGTCGAGGAATGTTGGACTAAGGCTACTGGAAACAAGTTGGGATTTATCGGTGGATTTCATCGGGTGTTTGGATTCTGAACAGTGGGAGAAAGTTCAGTTCGTAGACGCTCGCTAGCAGCTCGCTAGGCGAGCAGGTCGCGAGTGTTTGCTAGCATCTCGCTAGGCGAGTGCGTAGCGAATGGTCCCAGACTTGGGACAGTGGTGTTTTGGTCTCCTTCGCTGGCAGCGAATGGAGTAGCGAATGACTCGCTGGGGGTTCGCTGTGGCGAACGAGGTAGCGAACGAAGTCTGTAGCTTCTGTTCTTGCTCGCTAGCAGTTAGCTAGGCGAGAAGGTGGCGAACGTTCGCTAGCAGCTCGCTAGGCGAGCGTGTAGCGAACGTAGAAGGATGAATTTTCCCTGTCGCGTGGTGCCGTCGTGGCTTGGGGTTTCGGTTGCGATCGACCCTTCTTTGATTTAATAGCTTATATGCTGGTTTGTGATGTGCTATGGGTAGCCGTAAGGCGTGAATCCTAGTGTATGAATGTGATTTTGAATCGTGGCCTTTGGGCAAATGATGCATTGTTTAGAATTGAATAAAAATGCATGGTAATTGTGATGAATGATGAATATAACACACATTGTGAGTGCATGATAAATCTACGTGTTGATGTGTGAAGAATGCATGATAATATATTTGCGAATATGTATGCATTTGTGTTATTTGATCCCGTGTAGGATCTGCAGAACCTCGCTTGATGCGATGGTTATATTTGATCCCGTGTAGGATCTGCAGAACCTCGCTTGATGCGATGGTTATATTTGATCCCGTGTAGGATCTGCAGAACCTTGCCTGATGCGATGGTTATATTTGATTCCGTGCAGGATCTGCAGAACCTCGCCTGATGCGATGGTTATATTTGATCCCGTGTAGGATCTGCAGAACCTCGCTTGATGCGATGGTTATATTTGATCCCGTGTAGGATCTGCAGAACCTCGCTTGATGCGATGGTTATATTTGATCTCGTGTAGGATCTGCAGAACCTCGCTTGATGTGATGGTTATATTTGATCCCGTGTAGGATCTGCTGAACCTCGCTTAATGCGATGGTTATATTTGATCCCGTGTAGGATCTGCAGAACCTCGTGTGCCCATGTGGGGTGTGAGCAATGGTTATATTTGATCCCTTGGAGGATTTGCAGAACCTCGCTTGATGCGACGATTATATAATGATTCCTAGGAAAATCTGATGAGTTATAGTGTAACCGTATAAGTGCGAGAGGAGTGAATTCTAAGAGAATCTGACGGACGAATGAGTCGGTACCGTGGTTGTAGCTGCATAGGATCGAGGTGTCGGTCTCTATGAGTGCATTATCATCTCCATATGATGAATTGAAAATAATGCATTGAGAAGGTATTAGTGTATGTATATATATATATATATATATATATATATATATATATATATATATATATATATATATATATATATATATATATATATATATATATATATATATATATATATATATATATGTTTATTGCGTTTGGTAAATATGAGAATGAGGTCGATGTATATGTAGAGAGATTCCACTCACTAGGGTAGAACGGCGATGCGTCGTTCCTAGTGAGGTAGTTACCGGGGTAGAATGGCCGAGACGTTGTTCCCGGTAGAGCATAAGCGACATACCCATAGTCCGGAAAGAGGATGGAGGATAGTGAATGAGTCTTATATGGATCGCATGGTATGATCGCGATTGTTATATGTAAATATGCCTATGTGCAGGAATTGATGAGATGCGTTAGCAAATAAATAAATGTGAAAGATATTGACCGATGAATAGACGGTTAAGTGTGAGCGATTATGTCTATGTGTATTTGATGCGGTGAGAATCTATGGTTATGCATTGTAGTGAATAAGTATGAGGTATAGGCATTCGATACTTGTACATTTATATATATATATATATATATATATATATATATATATATATATATATATATATATATATATATATATATATATTATGCCTTGATTATTATGATAATGTTTCTCACCCTTCTGTTGTTTTATAATGCCCTACGAGGCATTGCAGATTAGGATTCGCTGGAGGTTTCCTTTGGAGTATAGTTTCTTTCCCTCGTGTCGGTCGCTCTGATATGTAACTTTGGGTAGATAGGCTTGTAAAATGTCTTAATGATGTTTTGTTTGTATGTGAATGAAGTTGTGAACAACCAGATGACATGTAATTACGTTTTGTCATGTCTTAAGTGAATATATATATGTTTTAGTCTTCCGCTTTAAGAGAAAACATGAATATGTAATTTCGAAGAATCATGCGTTTACTTTTAGTTGAGATTTACCCCTTTTGAGTTAATTCTTTTTAAACATTAATATTCATGTGGTCGTTTCTTGAGTATTGTGACGCACTTCTTTTATACCTTAATGTAAATACACTCTGATGAAAATAAAAACACTTGTATTCGTGACTATATGATTTGATATGTGATTATTTTGGGGTATAGAAAGGGGGCGTTACAAAGTGGTATCAGAGCAGGTCGGTCCATCCGGCCAAGTTGTCTAATGTTGGTTGTTCCCTTGTACACGACATGTGTGTGAAGACACTGTCGGTACGTGTTTGTTGTTTAGCCATTGTCTGCAGAGGTAGGAATGATCCAAGTGGGGGAGAACTTGTGGTTCTCCAAGATGCTACAAGTGTGGATCTGTAGCTAGGAGTATTGTTGAACATCAAGAGCTGGTGTTATCCGTGTTGGAGGAGAAAGCAGTGTTATGTCACTATGAAGAAGTTCAAGGAGTTTTGGAAGAACCGTCAACAACTTGTGTGTCGGTTATGTCGAACCCGATCGGACCATTTGTTGTGTGTTGTGCCAGAGTTTGAGAGCTTCAATTGTTTATTTGAGATTTGAGGCGAGTAATGGCCTTGAGAGCTTAAGATGTTTAACTTTGAGGGAAATTTTGAGTATTAATGAAAGTGGGAAGTTGGCGGTTTACCGGTTGATTGCTGTTGCCCGAGAGTTATCCTGACAAGATAAGTGTTGTACAACCAGGACGTGAAGTGGAGTTGCAATCGACTTAGTTGCGGAAACTAGTCAGATATTGAGAGCTTCATATGGTATGTCTGCTTAGATGGTAAAAGGATTAAAATTGATTGAGTTGTTTTGGAAACTTGTGTCTGGTGTGTATGCTACGGCAACGAATTGCGGAACCTTAGGTGATGAGACTGATTATTGGTATTCTCGACGAGATTCGAGAAGGTTGGAATTCTAATTGGAGTTAATAGGGTGATTGAGTTTGACGAATTAAAAATCGAATGAGTGATGTTTGGATTGGTGGAGATGGTGACATGAGATGTTGTGATAGAGTTTAAGAGTCCGAATAAAGGGGATTGGATGAGAGTATTTTGAAAGAATTATTTTGGTAGCCACAGATGGAGAAAGCAGCAGTTGTATGTGCTGGTGTGACTTGTCGAGAGTCGAAGAATGAACGTCTGAGATTGATAGGTCTAATGTGACTCGTTGTAACTGTATCAGAGTAGTGCAGCGGAAGCGTGGGGAATAACATGTTAGATTGTTTCACCGCTGTCACTAGAGGAAACTATACGATGTGTTTGCGTGTCTAAGTTGAGGAAGCGCATCAATCCGGATGGATGGTGTGTGAGTGAAAGCGAATTTGAATACTGGGGAAACTTCGAGGAAAGAGGGATTGTCTTGGTAAAGGTATTTGGGAAGAATCAACTAGATGGAATCGGATTGGGAAGATTGGGATGCGTGAGTCACATCCCGAGTTGTCTGAATTGGATAACATTTTCGAGGACGAAAATTCCTAAAGTGGGGGAGAGTTGTAACAGCCCAATTTTGGTTTAACTAATTAATTTAGTTATTGGAATTATTTTAATTATGGGATAGTGTGATAATATGTTAAGTCTACATATTATGCTATTTTATCATTTGTAGAGTTTTGGAAAGTTTAGTGGGAAATATTTCGGACAGTCTCAATTAATGGTTAAGTGGATGGTTTATGGAAATTGATTGGAATAATAGGTGTATTGGAGGAAATAGAATGGAAAGAAATATAAAGAATAGAAATAGAAAGAATAGATATAAGAGAAAAGGAGGAAAGAAAAGAGAAGGAGAGAAAGAAAGGGAGAAAAAGGAAAAAGGAAGAGAAAAGAGAAGAAGAAGAAGAGGAAAAGAGTGGAATCATAAAGAGCAACTCAAAGCTTCGATTAATCCAAGGTAAGGGTGTGAAATCTTACTATCTTAATCAATATGTTTGGTTATATATGTGTATGGTTGATTGGTTAGAGTTTTGGAGAGTTTTCCATAAGCTTCCATTTTAGGTCGAAATTGATTCGATCGGTAGAAGTCGAGTTTTAATGATTGAAAATGAGAATAAGTGGTAGAATTTAGTCGAGGAATGTTGGACTAAGGCTACTGGAAACAAGTTGGGATTTATCGGTGGATTTCATCGGGTGTTTGGATTCTGAACAGTGGGAGAAAGTTCAGTCCGCAGACGCTCGCTAGCAGCTCGCTAGGCGAGCAGGTCGCGAGTGTTCGCTAGCATCTCGCTAGGCGAGTGCATAGCAAATGGTCCCAGACTTGGGACAGTGGTGTTTTGGTCTCCTTCGCTGGCAGCGAATGGAGTAGCGAATGACTCGCTGGGGGTTCGCTGTGGCGAACGAGGTAGCGAACGAAGTCTGTAGCTTCTGTTCTTGCTCGCTAGCAGTTAGCTAGGCGAGAAGGTGGCGAACATTCGCTAGCAGCTCGCTAGGCGAGCGTGTAGCGAACGTAGCAGGATGAATTTTCCCTGTCGCGTGGTGCCGTCGTGGCTTGGGGTTTCGGTTGCGATCGACCCTTCTTTGATTTAATAGCTTATATGCTGGTTTGTGATGTGCTGTGGATAGCCGTAAGGCGTGAATCCTAGTGTATGAATGTGATTTTGAATCGTGGCCTTTGGGCAAATGATGCATTGTTTAGAATTGAATAAAAATGCATGGCAATTGTGATGAATGATGAATATAATACACATTGTGAGTGCATGATAATTGTACGTGTTGATGTGTGAAGAATGCATGATAATATATTTGCGAATATGTATGCATTTGTGTTATTTGATCCCGTGTAGGATCTGCAGAACCTCGCTTGATGCGATGGTTATATTTGATCCCGTGTAGGATCTGCAGAACCTCGCTTGATGCGATGGTTATATTTGATCCCGTGTAGGATCTGCAGAACCTCGCTTGATGCGATGGTTATATTTGATCCCGTGTAGGATCTGCAGAACCTTGCTTGATGCGATGGTTATATTTGATCCCGTGTAGGATCTGCAGAACCTCGCTTGATGCGATGGTTATATTTGATCCCGTGTAGGATCTGCAGAACCTCGTTTGATGCGATGGTTATATTTGATCCCGTGTAGGATCTGCAGAACCTCGCTTGATGCGATGGTTATATTTGATCCCGTGTAGAATCTGCAGAACCTCGCTTGATGCGATGGTTATATTTGATCCCGTGTAGGATCTGCAGAACCTCGCTTGATGCGATGGTTATATTTGATCCCGTGTAGGATCTGCAGAACCTCGCTTGATGCGATGGTTATATTTGATCCCGTGTAGGATCTGCAGAACCTCGCTTGATGCGATGGTTATATTTGATCCCGTGTAGGATCTGCAGAACCTCACTTGATGCGATGGTTATATTTGATCCCGTGTAGGATCTGCAGAACCTCGCTTGATGCGATGGTTATATTTGATCCCGTGTAGGATCTGCAGAACCTTGCTTGATGCGATGGTTATATTTGATCCCGTGTATATTTGATCCCGTGTAGGATCTGCAGAACCTCGCTTGATGCGATGGTTATATTTGATCCCGTGTAGGATCTGCAGAACCTCGCTTGATGCGATGGTTATATTTGATCCCGTGTAGGATCTGCAGAACCTCGCTTGATGCGATGGTTATATTTGATCCCGTGTAGGATCTGCAGAACCTCGCTTGATGCGATGGTTATATTTGATCCCGTGTAGGATCTGCAGAACCTTGCTTGATGCGATGGTTATATTTGATCCCGTGTAGGATCTGCAGAACCTCGCTTGATGCGATGGTTATATTTGATCCCGTGTAGGATCTGCAGAACCTCGCTTGATGCGATGGTTATATTTGATCCCGTGTAGGATCTGCAGAACCTCGCTTGATGCGATGGTTATATTTGATCCCGTGTAGGATCTGCAGAACCTCGCTTGATGCGATGGTTATATTTGATCCCGTGTAGGATCTGCAGAACCTCGCTTGATGCGATGGTTATATTTGATCCCGTGTAGGATCTGCAGAACCTCGCTTGATGCGATGGTTATATTTGATCCCGTGTAGGATCTGCAGAACCTCGCTTGATGCGATGGTTATATTTGATCCCGTGTAGGATCTGCAGAACCTCGCTTGATGCGATGGTTATATTTGATCCCGTGTAGGATCTGCAGAACCTCGCTTGATGCGATGGTTATATTTGATCCCGTGTAGGATCTGCAGAACCTCGCTTGATGCGATGGTTATATTTGATCCCGTGTAGGATCTGCAGAACCTCGCTTGATGCGATGGTTATATTTGATCCCGTGTAGGATCTGCAGAACCTCGCTTGATGCGATGGTTATATTTGATCCCGTGTAGGATCTGCAGAACCTCGCTTGATGCGATGGTTATATTTGATCCCGTGTAGGATCTGCAGAACCTCGCTTGATGCGATGGTTATATTTGATCCCGTGTAGGATCTGCAGAACCTCGCTTGATGCGATGGTTATATTTGATCCCGTGTAGGATCTGCAGAACCTCGCTTGATGCGATGGTTATATTTGATCCCGTGTAGGATCTGCAGAACCTCGCTTGATGCGATGGTTATATTTGATCCCGTGTAGGATCTGCAGAACCTCGTGTGCCCATGTGGGGTGTGAGCGATGGTTATATTTGATCCCTTGGAGGATTTGCAGAACCTCGCTTGATGCGACGGTTATATAATGATTCCTAGGAAAATCTGATGAGTTATAGTGTAACCGTATAAGTGCGAGAGGAGTGAATTCTAAGAGAATCTGACGGACGAATGAGTCGGTACCGTGGTTGTAGCTGCATAGGGTCGAGGTGTCGGTCTCTATGAGTGCATTATCATCTCCATATGATGAATTGAAAATAATGCATTGAGAAGGTATTAGTGTATGTATATATATATATATATATATATATATATATATATATATATATATATATATATATATATATATATGTTTATTGCGTCTGGTAAATATGAGAATGAGGTCGATGTATATGTAGAGAGATTCCACTCACTAGGGTAGAACGGCGATGCGTCGTTCCTAGTGAGGTAGTTACCGGGGTAGAATGGCCGAGACGTTGTTCCCGGTAGAGCATAAGCGACGTACCCATAGTCCGGAAAGAGGATTGAGAATAGTGAATGAGTCTTATATGGATCGCATTGTATGATCGCGATTGTTATATGTAAATATGCCTATATGCAGGAATTGATGAGATGCGTTAGCAAATAAATAAATGTGAAAGATATTGACCGATGAATAGACGGTTAAGTGTGAGCAATTATGTCTATGTGTATTTGATGCAGTGAGAATCTATGGTTATGCATTGTAGTGAATAAGTATGAGGTATAGGCATTCGGTACTTGTACATTTATATATATATATATATATATATATATATATATATATATATATATATATATATATATATATATATATATATATATATATATATATATATATATATATATATATATATATATATATATATATATATATATATATATATATATATATATATATATATATATATATATATATATATATATATATATATATATATATATATATATATATATATATATCTTATGCCTTGATTATTATGATAATGTTTCTCACCCTTCTGTTGTTTTATAATGCCCTACGAGGCATTGCAGATTAGGATTCGCTGGAGGTTTCCTTTGGAGTATAGTTCCTTTCCCTCGTGTCGGTCGCTCTGATATGTAACTTTGGGTAGATAGGCTTGTAGAATGTCTTAATGATGTTTTGTTTGTATGTGAATGAAGTTGTGAACAACCAGATGACATGTAATTACGTTTTGTCATGTCTTAAATGAATATATATATATATATATATATATATATATATATATATATATATATATATATATATATATGTTTTAGTCTTCTGCTTTAAGAGAAAACATGAATATGTAATTTCGAAGAATCATGCGTTTATTTTTAGTTGAGATTTACCCTTTTTGAGTTAATTCTTTTTAAACATTAATATTCATGTGGTCGTTTCGTGAGTATTGTGACACACTTCTTTTATACCTTAATGTAAATACACTCTGATGAAAATAAAAACACTTGTATTCGTGACTATATGATTTGATATTTGATTATTTTGGGGTATAGAAAGGGGGCGTTACAGTTCAGCTCTTCAACGCACCCATTATTCATGATATAATAGCACACAGGCTTGTGCGCTGCCATCTCTGCTTCAGTGTAAGCATCCAAATTTTCGACCTCTGTAATTTGGTTGAAGTCCCTAGGCATTACAGACAACATATTGACTAGGATCTCCAAAGAAGCATCAGACTCAGAGTCGAAGTTATCTGTCATTTTTTCATCATCCTCGATAGTCTTTTCATGTTTATCCTCTTGAGAGGGAAAAAATTTCCGCCCACGGGCAATTTTTCGACAAAATTCCCTCTATTATTATCAGTATGGGCATTAGTACTCGACTCTCCTTGGTCCTCCGAATGGGCCTCCCTGAGAGCCTTCCTTTTATGATGTTCTCTCCTTTATTAAGATCGCGACATCAGATTCTTCCCTTTATAGTTCTCAAAAACGTGAGCAGTTTTAGAGGATTGAAACTCCTTGTGATAGGTGATCGAAGAGCCTCTGTTGACGTCGAAGTTTTTCCATTTTTGCTGACACTTCTGCCTGTCCTCATTTGGTTTGACCCATTTGCCATTAGAAAGTTTAGTAAATGGCTTAAAGGTAGCCGACCTTGCTCCTGGTGCTCTAGCCTTCGACTCAGACCTTCTTGGGTCGAATCTTCGGGGGCCATGGTTGGCCTTCTCTCACTTATGCTCAGCCTTTCGTACCTCTTCAAGCTTCTAAGTAGCCTTTTGATCAAAGATTGCACTGCATCTGGGGCATAGCATGACACCTGATCCCTTCTTTTGGCAGTGATGAAGGAATTCAACAATGGTCTCTTCTTGTTTTAGATATGCCACTTTGTTGTGCTCTTCCTGACATCTTGCTTCATCGACCTCTATGGTCTTATGTTATGTAATCTCGACCATATTTATGTCCATGTCTACATCAACACTAAGATTCAGATTGTAGAAGTCTACACCAAGGCTTTCAGCAGCCCTATCCATCTTAACGAAACTATCTGCGGTCTCCTTGGTAACCAACACCATGCTAGAATTCTCAGTGACCCCATCACCCAACCCATCAGTAACTTTGTCGAAGCCATCAGCGACCTCACTCATGAGTTATTCCATGGCATTGATGTCAAGGTCTACAGTAACCTTGGCTAACACACATCATTGGCGAAATCTTCAGTAATTTCCATCATATTAATTGAACAATCGAAGTCATCAGCAACTTCAACCATATGTACTTTTGTGGGCTCAGTATAATTGGCATCCACTGTTTGCAATGGGTCAGAGTCAATTTTCATTTGATTGTTGTTGTTTTCTACAAACTTTGGCCTGCCCTCCTGGATAGCATTTTGAACCAAGTCCCTGGAAAAAAAACACTGAAAAGTTTTATGACCCAAATAATTATGGTACTTACAAAATTATTTCTTTTTTATTTGTTCTAAAGGTGACATTTTAGCACCAGCAGGCACTATCATTTGTCCATCTTTAACTAACAAATCAAAGATTTTGTCACATTTAGTGATATCGAAAGTATATGTTTTCTTTGGAAACTTGTCATTCTTTTCAGATTCAACAACACTTTTTCCATTCGAAGGAGCTAACATTTTACAAGCATATGGAGGACCCTGCTTTAATTCGGCAACATCTATCTCGTTTTCGTCGGAGTACAACGGTTCATTATGTGAACCTTCGACACCCTCATTATATTCAACATAGGCTACCTTTTTACTTTTATTAAACTTAGCCTTTTCGTCTTTCAGACGTTCTAACTGTCAAACCCTATCAGCTAGTTGGACCAGATCTCTTAGATGCTGGGTATCCAACTTCTTTCTATTAGAGTAATCAAGGCCACCAACGGCCATTTCGACCAACTCATGTTCTGGAACTTGAGTAAAACACCTAGCCTTAAGTAACCGAAACCTATTTAGGTAATAATCTATTAGCTCAGTCAACTTTCGTTTTATTTTAGCCAATTCCTTCAAACTAATTATGGTTTGTCCCATGTAAAATTGCTCATGGAATAAAAGTTCCAACTGGGTCCAATTACAGATTGAGTTAGGAGGTAGGGTTGTAAACCAAGTAAAAGCATTTTTAGTGAGAGAACTTGAAAAATATTTTATCCTAAGACTTTCGTCATTTGAAATCTCCCCAGCCTCGATCATATATTGGGCTACATGTTCAACAGTAGATTCAATAGTATCTCCTGAAAATTTGGTAAACTTTGGTATCTTCATCCTAGGAGGTAATTCTGATTGGAGAATGTAGTCTACTATTGGTGATGTATAGTTTGGCCTAGTAAAGCCAAAATTTACCCCATTTTTAGGCCATTATCCTTTCGACTATGGCTGCTAAGTTATTATCGACAACTATGTTATTACGTCAAACCTGTTGTATAATATAGTCAACATCTTGGTTTCAATTTACCATAATTACCTCTTGTTCCCTCTCTACCGGAATTGGCACTTGGTTCCTAGGTGGTTCAACTCTAGGAGGTTCGAGTCTAAGGGGTGCGACTATCCCCTAATTTTCTAGATTCGCCTCAAGTACGTTCCGTAGTTTCCTTCGTGGAATATTTTCCACAACAGTTGTGCCTCGAACAGGGGCTGGTACACCCATAAATGCTGCAAAGCGTGCCAATTGCACTGCTAATTGTTGGTTAGTCTGGGTAGTGTTCTGGATCAAGGGCTGGAAAATCTTCCCCATAGTCTGGGACAAGGTTTGTACCATTTGTAGGTTACTCTCATCCATTTGTTGTCTTAAATATGCTATAGAAGTATTTGTCTGATTAGGACCTTGAGTGGAATACCCCACACCTACACTTTGAGTGTTTCGACCCACATTTATCCTAGATCCTGACCCTTGTAATGGCGAAGCCATTACATTCTCTGAGAATACTGGGGGAGCATTTTGGAGGCCTTGGATTACTGACATTGGCATTCCATATGGTGGATTCCTTGGTAATGGTTGTGAAACCCCTGGAAGGGGAAAATGCCTAAACATCGAAGTTCCTCCTGGTGGAGTTTGGGGATTAGACGCTTGTGGCCCAATGTACTCCAAAATAGGTTGAGTGTAAGCCCTTATATCTGTTGACTCTGAACCTACCACTGATGGTATTGGTTCAGACATAACAGGAGGTGGTATTGGCTCTCCTGTCGAAAGAATTGGGGGGGACACTTCATCGTTCCTAGACACGTTTTGAGGGTTAGTATTACTAGGCTGACTATTTGAATTACTTGATTGAAGATTAGAACCACTCCCTCGAGGGATCAGATTGTTTGGCTGATTAGTATTTGTCGCCATTTTTCTAGTGTAGCTTCTCCTTGGTCTCTCTTCGTTTGTAGTGGATACTTTTCCACTTCTTAATAACATGCAACAAAGTTTTCTCAAAGAAAAGACTAATAAATACAGATTTTAAAAATCTTAGAAAAAATCTTCATAAAATTTTGCACTGTCCCACTGGGCGTGCCAATTTGTTTCCCGTGAAAATTAGAAAGCAACCATTGATCTTCCAAATCAAACTTTGGTGACTCACAGGATCGATCAGATTGATCCTAGGACATGTGCTAAATATTGATTCAAAGTAAATTCTAAAGACTAAACACTTCGACAATGATCATAAAGAAAAGTTTATTTAAAAGTATGGTTCGAAAGGAACACAAGAACATTAAATCGAAAGAAGGGATGAAGACGTTAAAGAAACGTTAAAAGAGATAAGACATAATGCTGAAATATAACTTGCAAGAAAGTAAAAAGATAAACTCTTTTAATGAAAAGTTAAAGTAAATTTCAATAAAGAAGAAAATGGTGTTTCACATCACGTACATTCTCCCAAGACTCTTTTCTCTACACATGGATACTTTGAGTAAATTTGGAGTAACTTGTACAAAGTGAACACAACACCCTTAATCCTATTGCTAGAATTCCTATTTAATAAAACTAACTGATGTTAACTTCCTAAGACAATTAGCATCTGACAAGTGTTGCGCTGCATGCTTCTGTCTCTTGGATGTGTGCCACTTGTCTTACTATGGGCGTCGAATTACTGAGCTAACACAGTCATAGAGCTAGAAGCATTAGTATTGCCGAACATGCTGAACCGATGATAATTATTTTTTCATCTAACTAATTTTTTTAAAATTATATTCTTATTTGTTATATATTTTTACTTGAAGTTCATTGTATTAATTATATTAATGTTAGAGGAACCTCATTAATGCAAGAGCTTCATGAGAGGACTTATAGGGGGGAGATGGAGAGTATGACAGCGAACGTGCTAAAAAGGCTCAGGTAAAAATATATTAATATTTCAATATTTTATTTAATTATTTCATTTTAATAAATTGTATAAACTCTATTATTTAATTTAATTTTTTACGTACGTGTAGGAGGTGTACCGTAAACGGAAGGAAGAATTTTTATCTCAACATCCTGAGTTAGGTGGTCCAAGGGGCCAACATCCTTTGGATCCAGCAGTTGATTTTTTAGAAAATTTTACCTCATACCCCTACAATTATACCTATATCCCTACACTAAAATTATTTAGACCAAAATACTCTTATATAAATAGTTATAATTTTAGAAATTCTACTTTCCTATTTCATTTCTGTCTGAAGTCTTCCGAGAGAACGTTTTTGTTGTTGTATACTGGAACTCTTATCATAAGTCTTTCGGTTCATAAAGTGTATAAAGGAGATGTTAGAGTAAGTCTTCCGGTTGTGTTTTCGTATCGGAAGACATTGAAGAAGTCTTCCAGTATTCTGGTTTTTTGAGTTTACTTACCGGAAGTGTTAATGCAAGTCTTACGGTATTCTGCTTTTTTTCGTTTATTTACAGGAAGTGTTAATGCAAGTCTTTTGGTTTGTTTAAGTTAAGATTCATTCTAGAACTCATTGCTGAAGTGTTCTAGTTTGGTTTTTTTAATACTTTTTTTTTATAATTTTTTTATGTTCTTATTTTGGCAGTGGTGCGCACACGAGGCAAGGACGGTAGGATCCTTGATCGCGGTCTAGGACGGAGAGAATCATCAAGAATGACTGAGGAAGAGCATACTGGTGCATCTGCATTAGCAACACAAACTGTTGGATATCCAGAAGGACTGTACGATACCTCTCTTTTGGTTAAGTACGAACATCATATGGCTAAACATATACGGTTCGGTGAGGTAAGTAAATGACAATTATTTGATATTGAATAAAATCTGAATTTTTAATGTTGTCTTTTATAATATATTTACTTTTAATTGTTTTCAGGAGAGAGGTACGAAGAAAGAGTTGAAGGTAGTAGGACAAGGGTTGAAGCTGATTAAGAGGGTTCTACTGCAGCTTCCTAGAAAGATGGAGGCTTGGGTATCTAGGTCTGGTCTATCTTCACTCCAGAGAACCAATTTGACGAAGATAGATATGAACCTGGTTTCCGCATTTGCAGAGAGATGACATCTAGAGACATCTTCATTTCACATGTCGTTTGGTGAGATGACGATTACTCTAGATGACATCTCTTGTCTGCTTCGCTTTCCCATCAGAGGAGTCTTCTGGAGCCCTCAAGATATCAGTGAAGGGCTTGCTGTTGAGTGGTTTGTTGATTACTTAGGAGTATCATAGTGAGTGGCACAACAACAAGTCCGTGACTGCAGGGTTTCTTACTATAATTTGGAATGGTTATACGACTGATTCGTAGAGCATAGAGCTACTTCTAGATGGGCATATGCGACTAAAGCTTATTTGTTGATGTTAGTGGGTTCCATGATTTTTACGGACAAAACCTTTACGCTTGTCGAGGAACGATACCTCTCACTATTTATGGACTTAGAGGGCTTATTAGGATACAATTGGGGAGAAGCTGCGTTGGTTGCCCTTTATAGATATCTTGGATATGCTTCCATGTTCAGGTATAAGCAGCTCAATGGTTATCCGACTCTCCTACAGGTATTTATTTTAATTTAGTTTATTTTGTTTTAATTAATTTTATTTAGTATATTAATTTTATTTATCTAATTTATTATGTTATAATTAATTATTTTAAATTAACTAATAGTATTAGTTTTGTAACAGTGCTGGATTCATGAGTATTTTCCAACACTTGAAAAAAAAAAGAGAATTGGATACCAGCTAATAATGTTGGTCTCCCTCGAGCGATGAGATGGTCATATAGGCAAGGTGTACTGAAGGTGGATGATTTGCGACCTATTTTGGACGAGATGACACCTGCCGATGTCATATGGCGCCCATTTGAGGATCATAAAGTATGGCGTTAGTTTGATGAGTTATATCTATACAGGGGGTGTCTGAGGTGGGCTGACACTATTGTTCCATACTTGTCTGACAAATGTATGCGTCAGTTTGGATACAGGTATTATGTTCCACCTCCACCTCTTGTTATATGATGGTTGGTGATATTGATGTTGAGTGGATTAGTTACCATCAGAGCATTGGGATGTGATTCATCGCACAACACTGGCCACCACCCCATCTAAGACAGATGATGGATATCTTCAGTGGTATTATCGTGTTTCGCATCCTCATCTGATACTGCCCCATCGTGATGCGCCAAGAGAGGTGCCAGTTCCTGTTTACAATGTAGGACTGTCTGATCCTAGCTAAGCTCGTGTTTTTTTCAGTGATTCATCGTTATCTTCAACAGGCTGGTGCTGAAGAGGATGATCCACAGTTTGTTGAGTTGTTCGAAGCTTTATGTATTGCTCATTCACATTGACTTATATTTATGTTTATTTTTATGTTTTAACTTTTAGACTCATATACTTATGTTTATGTTTATGTATTAACTTTTAGACTCACTTCACCTAGTTGGGTTATGTTTATGTGTTAGCTTGTAAACTTATGTTTAGTTTTGAATCCAGTTATGTGTTATTGAAATTAAAAATGAATAACATAATTCATAATTTGTGTTTTGAAATTAAAAATGAATAACATAATTTATAATTCATAATGCGTTGGTAATATAGGCGTAAGTTGTTACCAATATTGTAGATGTCCTGCAAATCCTAGCATCCAAGATGTTGCTGCTGGAGAATGAAACTTCTTCCAATCTAATGTCATTGGTAGCAATGGAAACCCTTCTTTCATGTTTACCTGAATAAGAAAAATAATCAAAACGTTAAGTAAAAATAACTAAGAAATTAGGTTAGTCACATTAACTAAATATAAATAAGTAAAAATAACTAAGTACTTAAACCCAATGATTTGTGTTTACAAAACCAATGTAGTAAAAGGATACATTTGGTGAAAATGAAGTTGTCATAGGGAAGAAAGTCCAGCATTCAAATCCTAAACAGACAAGTACAACATTATAATGATTCGCTATCAAGTAACCCATATCTGGTAGAGTCAACCATTTCTATGGTGGTTGAGGACCAAATGCCTCTCTATCATCAAAGATTCTCTCACTTCTACTAACCGATCAGCAAATGAACTGACATATAAACTTGATCTTTCATTATGAATGATTTTCAACCCCAAGTCTTAACGAACCATTGGCCAATCATCTTCACCATATCCATGCAATGAAGCAAAGAATCTAAATCCACAATTACCATCTGATATAACATTAACTACATCATCAATATATGACCTATTGTGATTAGGAAACTGAAGGATGAATTGCTTAGATGACTGTGAAGATTGTGATAATTTCAACTTCTTCAAAGCATGTAATGATTGAGATTTCTTCTGTGAAGATTGTGGTAATTTCAACTTCTTCGAAGTCTGTGATGGTTGAGATTGCCTCTGTGAAGATTGAGATGCTTGATCAACATACTCATGATACGAAGGGTCCCTATAAACATCATACCCTACTAGTTTTTTAACTTTCTTCTTGACTCCCTCTTTGGTTTTTATTTTCTCAGGTGGTGGACACAAAGAAGTCATTGTGGGGAAGGTAAGTTCAAAAATCCTACTTTTTAATGCTTTTTTCCTAACAACATCTAGTGACCTAAACCTTTTTCATAACTCATATATTGCACTACTCATATCCACCTCTGATCCATCATCTACGTCTTCTCTAACTTAACTTCCATACTTAGTTTCCTCCAATGAACATGCTCAACATCTATTGGTATCAGTATACCACCAATTCTATATCCTGTCAACTCACAAGCACAAGGTAATCCATAGGTTATTCTAAGAGTACAACGGCATATTTCCTTGTTAGTTCCAACATAGTCAACTCGTGTTAACTCTTTAGCAATTCGTCTCAATGCAGCTTGAGACACCGAACCACGTAAATTATTATAAAATGGACTTACGTGGGCGTGCTCAACTTCATAAAAACTCTTTTGAAAAGAAGCTCTAATCTTGCCCAGCTTTAACTTGAAGTTGTCATTCATAGCCTCCCAACATTTGACCATGTCACCAATACTGTTCCCCAACATCTGTTTGACTTCCAATGAGCAGACTCAACCCTAAAAATAATACATATTAGAAATGCTTAAAAAATACAAAAAAAATACAATTTAGAAATGCTAAAAATAAATACATATCGATTAGTCGTGGTGTTACCCAAATGTAGTACTCGATTAATCCATGCTCCAACAAATCTTTGTCTATGTGGTGTCAACCATATGTCCATCACATAATTAATAATTTCATTACAATTAACGCACGCATGCTCAAGTTGGTTCAACCTTTGATCATACTCAATCTCATCACTAGCCCATACAACTTTCGTCCATAAGTCCTCGATCGTCTTTTGCATGTCACTAACCACATGTTGCTTGCATTTTGCACCTACATTTTTGTTAATGTGAAATCGACATAGCAAATTGATCGACCTTGGAAACACAGTTTCAATGGATTTCATCAAAGCAAGATCTCTATCTGTAACAATCACTTGTGAACACAAATCTTTCTTCACAAACAATTCTTTAAGCTTATCTAACACCCAACAAAAAGTCTCAATCTGCTCAGACTCAATATATGCAAATGCGACAGCAAAAGTCAACTCGGTTGATGTCATGCCAATAATTTCAAACAGAGGTTGCCTATATTTATTTGTCTTGTAAGTGTTGTCCATAACTAACAAAATAGGAAAATATTTTACAACTTAATTGAATCTGGATGAGCCCAAAATATATCTCTAATACCTTCAGAGTCATCTTTTTTTCTACTCTAATAAACATAACTTGCACTCTTAATAAGCTCAAACAAATGTTGTATCTCACTTCTAGGACTTCTTATCTATTTTTCTCATACTCTTCTGCTTGTATATTTGTGTGATCCGAGTGAGATTCTCTGGATCTTGATCTTGCATGGAAAGCAATATATGTCTGTCTAGGTGGAACCTTTTTCTTTGTCAAATCAACAATATGTTGCTTCTGATCCGCTGTCAACCTACCAACAAAGGAGTGACTTTCTAATCTATCTCCACATTTACATCAACTTACCATCCAGACCCATCTTTCGTCGGAGTCGACCTGATTTTAAACGGACATCCACATTTTTTTGTTGCACTTTGGGTACCACTATTAGTATCCTTGTGTTTCCCACCTTTATCACAATCAAATACTAATTTGTTACTTTTTCCTCTCTTGCCTATTTCATTATCTGAGCGAGTGATGATAACTGTTACTTTATTTCGGATTCCCATCTCTTCCATCTTATGACCTCTTCTCGTGTATCAAATCTTTGAGTAGTTGAAAAAACATCAGGCGTATCTACACATATCTGGTCTTTATCACATATTTGCGGAAGAATTTCTGTACCTGCAGAATAAAAAACAATTAAACAAAATCACCCTTACAAAAACAAACCAGAAGTCTTATGAAAAGAGTTCTGGTACACAAAGTCACCAAACCGGAACTCTTAGGAAAAGTGTTCTGGTACACATTATGACCAAACCGGAAAACATGACAGAAAGTGTTCTGGAAGAGTCATAAGTATGTCTCAGAACCGGAAGTCTTTTTATAACACATGTGGTATATGTTTTGTAATGAACCGGAACTCTTAGTCAAAGTCTTTCAGAGTGAAAAAGTACATACTAGAAGTCATTTCAAAAGTATTCCGAAATGATATTGATGGGGTGAATTTTTCGGAACTTTGACAGTCTGACAGGACCAGTAAAAAATAAACAAATAAAATAATAAAAAATAAACAGGGATAAAATTGACATTTTTTTAAAATGTAGGAGTATGGGATAAAATTTTTTGCTTTTTATCTTTGGCTGGAATCATCTGGTGGAAAGAATAAAAATGGAAAAGTTTATGCAACTAGACCTTTAGCCTCCAACTATATAAAAGGAGATAATATGTCTTTATTTAGGAGAATTGCAGACGGGGAAGGGTTGTCACGTCCTCCGACATTAACCTCTCAAATGGCTGAAATAATTAGACAGTTAGCTCAAAGTGAAGCAGCATGTGAAGCTGCAAAAATGTTGAAATGGAAGAACTAAGAAAAGACAATTTAAGTTGGAAGAAGCATTGAGACATTTTTTTATTATATTAATTACATTTTGCGTTGTGTTTTTCATTTAGCAAATATAAATGTTGCTGGGTGTTTTTTACCCTGCAAATACACAACATTGCATGATGTTTTTCACCCAGCAAACAAATGTCACGTTATATCATTTATGTTGCCTAATCCAACTGCTATGTGCTGCTCTAATATCTGAAAAATGAGTTGCGGCGTGATATTCACTTAGCAACGTTACAACGTGTTTTTCAGTTAACAACAATTTATGACTAACGTTGTTGCAGAATATTTAGTCTACCCTACGATAATTCAGTTGCAGGGTTCTGTTTGCACTTGCTAGGTGATATTGAGTCTTTTTTAATGGAGTTTTAAGAAAGTAAAAATCGTTTTCGACCCACTTTTATACCATGTTTATATTAGTAATAATTCATATTTTATTATATTACTTTCTTAAGCCCATAAGTTTGTTAGAGGGTATTTTAGTATTTTATCTTATTCTAGTAACCCTAGTTTTAGCTTATAAATAGGGTGACAATCATTGTAACTTTTAATCCTATTTTTCTGCCGTCATTCTTAATAGAATATTTCTACCTTTCATCATTTATTCTACCTTTGCACCAACAATTGGTATCTAGAGCTCCGGTTCAGATTCATTGGGAAACACGGGAAACACGAGTGAACGTGAGGTCTTGTGTGTTTGATTTTGATTCTTAGATTCGTGTTGAATCTTGAACAAAATCTGATCAGAATTTTATTCTGTGGGTTGGGAAACACTGTGTGAGAAATCTGAGTGTATTGTGCAAGGTAGAAGATGAACGGAAACGGAAACATGAACACCAAACTTCCAGTATTTGATGGTAAAAACTGGAATCGTTGGATGATCCAAATGCGTGTACTATTTGGTGCTCAAGATGTTCTAGATCTTGTCACTGATGGTTATGTTCCAGTAGCAGCAGATGCAACGGATGAACAGAAAAACGCGCAGAAGGAAGTAAGGAAGAAGGATCAGAAAGCATTATTCTTTATTCATCAATGTGTGGATGTAAATGTGTTTGAGAAGATTGCAGATTCAACAACAGCAAAGGCTGCGTGGGACACACTGGTGAGATGTTATGGTGGTGACGCATCAGTGAAGAAGGTGAAGCTTCAGTCCTTGAGAAAGCAATATGAGAATCTCAACATGAAGAATAATGAGAAAGTTTCTGAATACATCTCCAGAGTGATTCTGATCACTAATGAGATGAAGGCGTGTGGAGAAACTCTTTCTGAAGAAACAATCATGGAGAAGGTATTGAGATCCCTTACTCCTCAATTTGATTACATTGTGGTAGCAATAGAACATTCCAAAGATATGAGTACCATGAGAATTGAAGAGCTGCAGAGCAGTTTAGAAGCGCAAGAGTTGCGTTTGACTGAGAGAACTTCTGAAAGGGAAGTAGAGCAGCAGGCTCTGAAAGCAACTTCTGATAGGAGGTATCAGAAGCAGTCAGAAGCCAGGAGAAGATCTGATGGTGGTCAGAAGTCAGAAAGCTCAACCTCTGATAGACAAAAGAATGCTCAGAAGGGAAAAGAGAAGTATGACAAGAAGAAGATCCAATGTTACTGTTGTAAGAAGTTTGGTCACTTTGCTAGAGATTGTTGGTCAAACAAGGAGAAGAAATCAGAAGAAGCAAATATAGCCAGAAGTTCTGATGACGAATTTGTGCTATTGATGGCCTCTGATTCTGATGATCTGACAGATTGGTGGTATATGGACACTGGCTGTTCAAATCATCTTACTGGAAACAAGAAATGGTTGGTTGACTTTGACTCTGAAAAGAGGACAAAGATCAGATGTGCTGATGACAAATATCTTAATGCAGAAGGTATGGGAAATGTCAGAGTGACTCTGAACAATGGGAAAACAGCATTGATTCAGAACGTGTGGTATGTACCTGGCATCAGAAGCAATCTGATGAGTGTGGGACAATTAATTGAGAAAGGTTTTTCAGTTACCATGAAGGATAATCTTCTGAAGCTGTATGACTGCAATCAGAAGTTGATTATGGAGTCAGAACAGGGAAGGAATAGAACATTCAAGGTGAATGTCAGAACTGCAGACTCAGAATGTCTTAGTGCAACATGTGCTGAGAAGGAGAGTGAGTTGTGGCACAGAAGATTTGGTCATTTGAATTTCAGAAGCCTAAAACATCTGAATTCAAAGAAGCTGGTACATGGAATTCCTGCAATTAAGAAGCCTGAGAAGTCATGCAAAGTTTGCATGGAAGGAAAACAACCACGTTTGCCATTTGCGTCAGAAGTTGCTCCAAGAGCAAAACTTGCCTTGGGAGTTGTACATTCTGATGTGTGTGGTCCATTTCCAGTAGCATCAATTGGAGGGAATAAATACTTTGTGTTATTTGTTGATGAATTCACAAGAATGACATGGGTATCCCTTATTAAGTTCAAACACGAGGTGTTTGATGAGTTCAAGAAATTCAGAATGAAGGCTGAGAATCAGAGTGGTCAGAAGTTGAAGATTCTTAGAACTGATGGTGGAGGTGAGTATAACTCCAAAGAGTTCCAGAAGTTCTGTGAGGAGAATGGAATTGAGCATGAGGTTATTGCTCCTTATACCCCTCAACACAATGGTCTTGCTGAAAGAAGAAACCGTACTTTGCTTGATATGGTGAGAAGCATGCTAAAGGAGAAGAAGCTTCCTCAGAAGCTCTGGGGAGAAGCTGTTGCCACTGCAACGTATGTACTCAACAGATGTCCTACGAAGAAGTTGAAGGAAATAGTTCCTATGCATAAGTGGACTGGAGACAAGCAAAGTGTTAGTCATCGGAAGGTGTTTGGTTCTGTTTGCTATAAACATGTTCCAGAAGCCAGAAGACAGAAGCTGGATGATAGAAGCAAAGTGATGATTCTGATAGGGTACCACAGTACATGTGCATACAAGCTCTATTGTCCAGAAACCAACAAAATTGAATTCAGCAGAGATGTGATTGTGAAGGAATCAGAAGTTTGGAATTGGGATAAGTCTCAATCTGATTCTGATGTTAGAACTTCTGAAGAAAGGTCAGAGTTAAGAATTTCTGAAGTTGAAGTAAACTCTGACGTTGATTCTGACTCTGATAGTGATTTTGACTCTGGAGAAGACTCAGAAGATGAAGGTGACTCTGATGATCCAGACTCTGATGGTAATCCAGATTCTGGTGGAAATTCAGACTCTGAAGATGGCCAAGGCTCTGGAGGAAGTCAAGCCTCTGAAGCTAGAAATTCTGAAGTTCAAGACTCTGGAAATATGCCAGATCCTGAAGTTGGTCAAAGCTCTGGAGAAAGTCAATCATCTGAAGCCCAAGACTCTGAACAAGTTCAGAGACCACAAAGAATCAGAAGCGTTCCCAGAAGATTTGCATTATTTGACATGCTGCAAGACACTGAAGTAGACTCTGAAGGAGAAGTTATTCAGTGTGCCATGTTAGTAGACTCTGAACCCATAAGTACAGAAGAGGCTCTTAAACAGAAGCTCTCGCTGAAGGCCATGAAAGAAGAACTTGATGCTATAGAGAGAAACAAGACTTGGAAGCTGACAGAACTTCCAAAAGACAAGAAAGCCATCAGCGTCAGATGGGTTTTCAAGCAGAAGTTAAAGCCAGATGGCTCAATTGGCAAACATAAAGCAAGGTTGGTAGCCAGAGGATTTCTACAAAAACCTGGGCTGGATTACTCTGAAGTGTTTGCACCTGTAGCAAGACATGAAACAATCAGAATGGTGATTGCAATAGCTGCTAACAGGAATTGGCCTCTGATGCATTTAGATGTAAAATATGCATTTCTGAACGGTCCATTAGAAGAAGAAGTTTACGTGTCACAACCTCCTGGATTTGTGAAAAAGAATCAGGAAGGGATGGTGTACAAATTATACAAAGCTCTATATGGATTGAAACAAGCGCCCAGAGCTTGGAATCAGAAGATTGATTCATTTTTCAAGAAGCAAGGTTTTCAGAAATGTGAGATGGAGTACGGTGTCTATGTTCAGCATACTTCTGAAGGCAATATGACTCTGGTATGTTTATATGTTGATGATATACTGCTGACTGGAAGTTCTGAACAGGAGATAACCAAGTTCAAGAAGGTTCTAATGAATGAATTTGAAATGACTGATCTAGGCAAAATGACATACTTTCTAGGGATGGAGTTCAGATATTCTGAGAAAGGTATCATTTTGCATCAACTCAAATATGAATTAGAACTTCTGAAGAGATTTGATCTGAAGAATTGTAAGATGGCTGTCACACCTTCTGATACAAATCAGAAACTGGATTCAGACTCTGAAGGAAAGGATGTGGACGCTACAACCTTCAAACAGTTGGTTGGTTCTCTGAGGTATCTGTGCAATACCAGACCTGATATTTGCTACTCAGTTGGGATGGTTAGTAGGTTCATGAGTAAACCTAAGTGGTCCCAATATCAAGCTGCTGTCAGGATTCTGAGGTATATCAAAGGAACTCTGAAGTATGGAGTGTTATTTCCCTCTGGAGGAAATAATGAGTCAGAACTTCTGAGTTATTCAGACTCTGATTGATGTTGAGACAGAGTTGACAGAAGAAGTACATCTGGGTACTTGTTCAAATTTCTGGGAGGTTCCATTTCTTGGTGTTCCAAGAAGCAACCTGTTGTGGCGTTGTCAACCTGTGAAGCTGAATACATTGCAGGTGCTGTTACTGCATGCCAAGCTGTGTGGATTCTGAATCTGTTGCAGGATCTGAAGATTAAAGTAAGCAAACCTTTGAAGTTGATGATTGGCAACAAGTCTGCAATCAACCTTGCCAGAAACCCAGTGCTGCATGGGAGAAGCAAGCATATTGAGACCAAGTATCATTTTCTGAGACATCAAGTTCAGAGTGGAGTGTTAGAAGTTGTACACTGCAGCACTCAGAAGCAGTTGGCAGATGTTCTGACGAAAGCTATCAAGACTGATCAATTTCTCAGATTAAGGGATGGAATTGGTGTTACAAGTTTTGATGGAATATGAATTAAGGGATGGTATTAGTAATAATTCATATTTTATTATATTACTTTCTTAAGCCCATAAGTTTGTTAGAGGGTATTTTAGTATTTTATCTTATTCTAGTAACCCTAGTTTTAGCTTATAAATAGGGTGACAATCATTGTAACTTTTAATCCTATTTTTCTGCCGTCATTCTTAATAGAATATTTCTACCTTTCATCATTTATTCTACCTTTGCACCAACAGTTTAGAGAAGATGAAGATAGTTATAAAAGTTTAGAAAACATTTTTAATAATCGATTTTTGAGTCGCTAAACTTATAAGGCACGAACAATTATATTTAATTAAAAAAAAATATGATTTTAGTTCTTTCAAAGATATTAATTTAAATCTTTTATGCAATTCATTCCTACTCATAACAAACAAAAAATAATTAAATTCTTCTTGTTCTCATTCTTTCCAACAATTCATTTGCCCAGCATCATTCACTAAACTTCAACACATAAAGATAAAAACACCATGGACAGAACTTGGGATGGAAAATTTTTATTTATATTAGCAATACAAAATATTGCATATTGGTTCAAGAAGCACAGAACATTGGAATGATATTGCACAGAAATTCCATAACATAAGCATTCCATGCAACCAGAGATGTAGTATACAAAACACAAAAGTCTACATAGCAACACAAGCATCAATTTCTTGATTGGTTGTTGGAAGAAGTTTAACCACAGTCCATTCCATTATAGTAGATTGTGACATGTGTATTACAACTCAGTCATGAGAACAGCCCTTCTAAATGATTATCCACGATCACAGAAACAAGATCAATGAATGCAGCTTCGCTTGTTCCAAGAAGCACAGCTTCTTCCGCTTTCTCAATAATCTGCTCAATGACAGACTTCTTCTTCGGTGTCTCTCTACACATAATGCTTCCAATAGTGAAAGGAGTGAGTCCTTTCTCTGCACCTTTCTGAAGAAGCATGGTTGATATACTAAGGATCCGCGCACATTCAGGAGGAAGTTCCCATCCATGAGACTTCAAAAGCTTAATATCTTCTTCTGCGTCTAGAGATTTTATGTACTCAATTGTGTCTGGGGAGTAAGGTTCTTGAGCTTGTGGCCAATATAACCAGTCAAAAGTGCAGTCTTCAAACTGCAAAACGCGCAAAACAACATCAGCTTAAATTATTTTGGCAGACAAAAAAAAAACAATTCATTCAGACTTACACTCTCAGGTAGGCAGTAGCCATGATCAATTGGAATAAGGACAGTTGGATCTTCTTCACCGTTCTTGGCAACCAAAATGTTCCCGGCATGTCTATCTGCATTTACCAACCTGATATCCAGCACAGAGATCTTGTGTACCTCTTCCACCGGAAATGCACCAGGGCCCATATCTTCACAGCTTCCAATGTTCCTCATAAACATCTGAAGTGATCCTATTTTAACATTACTTGAAACATTCTTGTAACCTTTAGGATGATGGAACCCTTCATGCATGCATTTGATCATAACTGTAGGCGGAACTCCAGCAAACCCTTGCTCCTCATTGTTATGATATGAGCGCGGTCCTTTCCTCGGATAATCCAAGATGTAAGCTGCAACTTCTCTCAACGCACCTTGCCCTACTCGTGTTCCTCTCTTTAACCCTTCACCATCCACAGAGATAGGTAAGCCCCGGGGATTATTAATCGCCATTGGCTCCTCATCGGTAGGCTTGAAAACTGAAACATACTTTAAGCCAGATGAATCATGCAAGAGATAAGCTCCGCCTGATCCCTCTGAAGATCGAATTGGCTTACGGCCTTTCTCTAACCCCTCTAATGTTATTTTAACTAGTTCCTGGATCAGTGGTGGAATTTTGATGTTGGAATTTTTAAAAACTGGTTCCAAAAGAAACTCACTACTCAACCGGTTCCTTTTCGGGAACTTAGTTGTTATAGACAGTGGCCCTAACTGGTCTGCAGCTAAATTTGGTACTGTATCAGGAGTAGAGGATGCCTCAATTGATAATTCAAACTCACGGACACATGATTTGTTATGAGCCAATTCCTTCCCTTCAAAAATCAGTTTCGATTTCTTTACAAAAAATCCTTTAAAGGTCTGAATTCTCAGCTTCACAGAAGCAATGGAATTCGTCTCCATAATATGCATGGGGATCATAGATCCACCAACAGTTAGGTAAATCAAAATTGAATCCCTAATATGAGGACTAAAACAACCGGTATATTCATCATTTTCATACATTGGACTAAGTGTCAAACAAGGCATTCTTAATTTACAGGTTCAAAATCTTGCTGGCTCAAAAATAAACAAGCTATGAACCTTGCCATTACTAGTAAAATCAAAACATCTCAACGAAACTTTCCCCTCTCCGTTTTCACGCTTTCACTCTTACTGTAAAAGTAGCTCATGCCTGGACCTAAGCAGTAAACAAGAACTGAAAAGCCTAAAATATGTAATGTACTAGTAGTTTCTTTCCAAAAATCATAGCTCAGAACCAAACCAAGATTTCTGGAAAAAAACTTTTTGACAAACTAAGATCCGCCGATCAAATCAAATGTCTATATTTGAATGGATATTTATAATACTATAAATTTTTACATCGCTGCAATACTTAATGCTATAGAAAATTTTAGAGAACAAGAGATTGCTTGCAAACCAGAGTCCGGTTACCCTACAACAACAAAAGCATGAGAGAATCTTCAGACAGAGAACATGAAAAATATTCAACAAGTTATAAATAAGAGATTATAATCAGTAAAATGTAAAATATCAAGTTTAATTTACATGGATTAGAAAACAATCAATCAGATTAATTTAATTTCATATCCATGAAGAAAAATCCAACTCAAGTAAACCCATAAATTGCATGTTTATTTCCATGCTTGTTAGTAGAGTCAAAAGAAACACACCGAAAAAGAAACATGAAATCAAATCATTATTTTCTAAATTTCAAATCAAAAACAATAGAAATAAGGTATTTTTCATGAATGTTCTTCATACCAAAACTTGCTACTACGATAAACAAGAATCCATAAAAGAAACTTCTAGAAAAAAAAAAAGAAAAGAAGAAGCTTACATAGAGAAAAAGAAGAAACTCAGGTAGGAAGACGGTGATAGGAGAAAGTTGAGAAACGAAAAAACATTCTACGTATCGGAAAATTTCTCAGATTCGACTCAGTGAGTCACCATAATGTGATTATCCATTGATGAAAAATGAAAGAAACAATGAGTGAGAACTGAGAAGAATCGCGGTTTTTTTTTATAATATGGCACTGTCTTGTGAGATTCTATGCTATATTTATAGCTATTGATTTTTTTTCTTGTCACGCAAGTTGAATACATTTTTCTTTTCATTTTTGTTTTGACGTAAGTACATGTATATTCATGATTGATTAGATTATTCCACATTTACTAACCTCCTCCCCAAGTAATATTCTCTCTAGATCCTAAACTTGTTTGGCAAACTTCTTTTTAAAAGTTTTATTATATACTTTATAAGCGTATATTGTTTATTAAGTTATGAGTCCGTTTGTTTTGTTTTTTTTTAAATAGTTTTTATAATAAAATATTATTTTGTGTAAAAAAGTTATATAAAATTTTTTTATAAAATCTTCAAATCAAAATTTGTGTTGATTAGTTATTTTTGAAATGTTATTTTAGATATTTCATCATTTTATTGAAATTTTTTAAACACATATATGTGCACGTGCACACGTAAATGCACACACACGCACACACACACACACATATCTTTAGTATGTAACATTCAGTTTCATTTGTCTAAAACAACACAAACATAACCTTAATGAAGAGTCCTAAACAAGATAGTCATAAATACATATCATCCTCAATATGAAGATGATATGCGTTTAGAATTCTAGTTTCTTCTTCAGAGTGTTGGTTCATCAATTCTGGAGTTCAACATGATGGAGCATTTTTATATTAGGGGTTTTTTCTTTAAGAGAAACACACCTTGTGAGAGACACACCACATATTCACTCAAACTGTAAGGTGATAATTGTGTGGATTCTCTCACTTATAAATACTTAAGTCTCTACTTTTATAATCAATGAGGGACTCCCTAACACTACTCACACTTGTTTTTCTCAACACTCTCCCTCAAGTGTGAGTTTATCCACAATGTTCCCCCTCAAGCGGAAGCTCTTTACACTTGTATTGTTGTTGACATTTTTCAATGGGCCACCTCCTACCTAGTAGGGAATTTCAATACAAGAGAGTCAGTACCTTCACTCGAACCAAAGGTTCATGATACCACTATTAGAGTCAATTCAGAGGTCAACACGAGGGAGTATTTTTACATTGGAGATTTTTCTTTAAGACCAATGTAAAAATGTTCCTTCGTGTTGAACCCCCGAATTGATGACTCAACAAGTGGTATATCAAAACCTGGTTGGCTCAGTAGGGGAGCAGAAGTGGTTACTGGCGTGGATCAATGCTAGTGATATGGGTGACTCACTTGTGGAGGAGATTGTTAGGTTTCAAGCGTGAAAGTGCTAATGTTCCACATCAATTAGGAATGGAGGAAATGTTGGGTTTATAAGAGAGGTGACTCATACCCCCATTTCCTTAAGGTTTTGGGTGGACATGTAGCATCAAGGTCTCATGGAATCATAAACGTTGGGCCGATTAACACTTTTAAGCCTTAATCCCTGGATTTCCCCAACAAGTGGTATCAGAGGCTAATTTTAATCCAGGGACCTATGGGTTATGGACCTATTGGAACATATGAAACAATTAGGGTTTCAAGAAGAAGATGAAAAAGAAAAAGAGTTAGAAGATAAAGTAGATAAAAGTATATTGAGAATATATATATATATATATATATATTTATATATATATATATATATATATATATATATATATATATATATATATATATATATATATATATATATATATATATATATATATATATATATATATATATATATATATATATATATATATATATATATATATACAGGCATCCAAGGTCCAAGTCCAAAACGTATAAGTTACATTTTGACTTCGACTTAACAACTATATGTTGTACTCGACTCTATCGAAAACAACTAAATTCACAACTACTTCAACTAGGTTATACAACCTTAGTCGAATACAAATTTCTACAAAACAATGAATTACAACTTCTAACGCACCCCCTAATTCATGTTTTCGATACTTTTCATCCAGACGCTTCTCTTCAACTCATTGAACCTGACTTTCTTCAAGAGTTTGGTGAGTTTGTCAGCTAGTTGTCATTCTGTCTTGCAGTGCTCAAGCTTAAGATTTCCTTTGCTTACTTGACCCCTAATAAAATGATATCTCCTTTATATGTGCTTACTTCCACCATGACACACTGAATGATCGCCAGGTCGATAGCTGACTTGTTATCGAAAAAACTTCCTTTTCTTAGGTTCCATTACCTTGAGCTATTCCGGAAGCATCTCTTTTCATGTTGCTTGACATGTTGCATATGATGCACCCACGTACTCATATCCAAAGGATGATAAGGCCATAATGCTTTGCTTTCTTGAACTCTGTGAGATTAGGGAACCTCTAATCACGAATATGTAACCTGTAATACTCTTCTTCTCGTCTTGATCTCCACTAAAATCTAAATTAGTGTAACCATATACCTATGCTTCTATGTTGGTCTTATTTTGACTTGGCATCAAAACACCATGATCAATCATACATTTGATGTATCTCGGCATTCTCTTGACTGCAATAAGATGACACTTTTAGGGTATCTCCATGAATCTGCTCAACAATTTGACACTATGACAAATGTTTGGCTTGGTATTGAAAAGATACCTTAAAGATCCAATGATTTTTTATACAATGCCACACTTACAAACTTACCATTTGTATCCTTCTTCAACCTCTTAAAGATGTCTTGAGAATACTTCTTTTGGTTCAAGATCACTCCTTCACTTGTGTCTTTGAATTTCATCCCTAAGAAATATGACAAATTCCCTAGGTCAAACATTTCAAACTCCTACGTTAGCTTCAACTTGACTCTTCTTACCTCTGTTCCATCTGCACTTATGATCAACAAATTATCTACATATAGGCATAAAATGATTCGTATGACCCTGTCAGCATCATTTACATACACTTCGTATTTTGAGACACATTTTGTGAAACCTGCTTCGACATTCTCTCATCTTGTGAATATTGAAGTTGATTATTAGGGTTTTGTGGTTATTTTCTCCTGTCACTAGGATTGTGGCAGAGAAGAATGTGAGTAGGTTATCATATTTATGAGGAGATTCTAAATAAAAAGTCATTGAGTAGTGTTAGGAAGGAAGAGACATTGAACAATATAGGGTTTGTTGTTGCTTGTAAGTCTAAATGTACTAAACTAGTAATAGAAAATTTCCTTTCTTAGGTTGTAGACTCAGCCCCCCAGACATAGGTGTAATTTCACTTAACTGGGTAAACAATTTGATTGTGTTCTTTATTACTTTTCTACTCAATCATCTATTACTAGTTAGTGTATTGTTTCTTTTGCATCTTGTCGCACCTGTTCTTAGAGCATCGTATTCGAAATTTGTTCCCTAAGGAACAAAATTTTAATTGGCATCAAAGCCGAAACCATAACGTGTTGGGTGAGCTCTAAGGAAGATAAATTATATTCAAATGGAGACAACTAAAGATGGAGGATCTGTCAACAAACCACCTATTTTGGATGACACAAACTACGATTACTAGAAGGTGATGATCGTGGCTTTTCTAAAATCCTTGAGAAACAAAGCATGGAAAGTTGTGATCAAGGGATGGAAACATCCAATTACTACCTCTAAAGATGGTACAACAACCAAAAACTAGAGGCTAATTGGACTGATGCTGAAGAAGATGAAGCCCTTAGGAACTTCATTGCACTGAATGCAATTTTCAATGGTGTGGAAAAGAACATGTTCAGGATGATCAACACATGTTCAGAAGCTAAAGAAGCATGCGAGATTCTAAAAACTGCACATGAAGGCAAATCCAAGATTCATATGTAAGATTGCAGCTCCTAACAATAAAATTTGAGAACCTGAGAATGAATGAAGATGAAACTGTGAGTGTTATGTCACATCAGATTGTGTGACATTGCCAACACATCCTTTGACTTAGGTGAAAAGATGTCTGAAGAAAAACTTACCAGTAAGATTCTCAGATCATTATCTAAGAGGTTTGATATGAAAGTGACTGCTAATGAAAAAGCTCAGAACCTAAGTAGTATGGAGGTTGATGAACTCGTTGGTTTCCTACAAACCTTTGAGATGCCCATCAATGAAAGGTCAAAAAAGAATAACAAATGTATGACCTTTGTATCTAAAATTGAGGATGCTAAAGGTCAAGGTGTCAAAGAAGAGAGTTTGAAAGATGATATTGTTCTTCTTGGGAAAAAGTTCAACAAAATGTTGAAGTATCTGGATAGGAAATCGAGGACCAATGTCCCAGACAAGAGGTCCAACATCATTCTATAGGACAAAGACATGAATGAAGAAGATCCTAATAGTGGAAAACTCGGTGCTTTGAATGTGGAGGTTATGGACACATTAGACCAGAATGCCTTAACTTTCTAAGGAAACAGAAAAAGGGATTAACCACAACTTGGTCTGATTCTGATAGTGAAGGCGGGAGAGAAATTGTTCTAGAAGATGTGAATCTTCAAGTATATCCAGTCGTGATGACCAGATTGAAGAAGACGTTGATGCATCCTTCGTGATAAGTGATAAAATAAAATAAATATGACTTTATTGTCCTCCGCTTTATTCGATTTTAAATAATCTAAACTATATTAGATTGTACTACTTGAATTTGACTCTTCTAAATCAATTTAACCATGAGGTTAAATGCTTGTTTATTTAACTATAAAAAAATAATTTTTTTCTTTGTATTTTTAAAAATTTATGAAAAAGTTTTTCAAATTCGTTTTTTTTTTATAAATTGAAAGACTAATTTTGACATCTTATAACATAAACATACATTATTTATTTATTTATTTATTTATTTATTTTTGAGTAAAAGAAACTTTATATTACTTCAAAAAATAACAGTAAGTACAAGCGATCTTCTTCCGGATCCAGCTACTAATACAAACTAAATAGGACTAATAGAACCAAGAAAAACTAAAGATAATTATCCCCCATCTAACATAAGAATAGCTATGTATTTTCTAATTTTCTTGGTATTCCATCCTCTGTATACAAAAGTATCTATAACTTTCTTCCCCACTATGGTTGTATCTTCATTCATATCAAAAAAAAAATTTTATTCCTAATCATCCAAAGTTCATATATAGTTTCGGATGCCGCCATTTTAATGACAACCGCCTTTGCTCATTTTCCTTTTGTGTTCTGCATCAGCCAATTAAGTATTAAAAAAATAGTCAAAATCATAATTTCTTTCAAAAATTTGTATTTAAAAAATGATTTTTATGAAAAGATATTTGAAATAACTTCAAAATTAAGTAATTTTTTAAAGTTTTTATACCTAAAAAATTTCAATAAAATAATGAAATATCTAAAATAATATTTTAAAAACAACTATTCAAACCAAGATATTATTTTAAACTTTTATTAAAAAAATTCTTTATAAATTTTTTTAACAAAAACATGTAATACTATAAAATTATTTAAAAATAAAATAAAATAAAATAAACGGCTTTAAATAAAAGATTTTAACCATTAAAAAAATTAACGGTTAATGTATATGCATCATTACATGGTTTTTTTTTTCTTTTTCAATTACGACTCTATACATAAAGTGAATATCCCATGCAAGAGCTATAAACATTTTAACATTAATGTTATTTTGTAAGCAAGTTTAAAACATTTTGATTAATACGTGCATGTTGATGTTAAGCATGACAAAGGTTCCTATTAAAAAGCCAAGGTGCTCCGAGCTTGCAAAGCTATAAGCAACAAACAGAATGAATGCTTGTTTCCCAAAAAGATTAGGTTGTAAAGCTATACGCAACATTAAGAATACTTGTCTGCAGAGGCCTCATAGGAAATCTCAATCAATAGGGAAGGTTAAGTGCATTTGATTTTGGGTCACTCACTACTTGGCTTTGGATCCCTAATTATATGTATTTTATTCCGTGTATATATGATATAATACATGCTATAGGATAAAGTTTGGTTACTTAACATTTTTTAACTAACATTTTAAATTTCTAACACTAATTTACAGTTAGATTTTATTACCGAAAGTCTATATGGAAATTAAGAATAAATTTCTCATCTAATCTCTTTGAGTTTATATTCTATAAACTCATATTTTATAAATTCATATTCGAATATAATATGAGAATGAAAGCGGAAGCATATTGAGTTAGATATTTGGATCGCAGAATGTTTACGAATATATGATCTTCTAATTTATAGATTTTTTTATATTTTTTAAATTTTTTCTGATGGAGATGAAGAGAGAATTATGATAAACTGTGCATTTTTATTACTTTACAAATGGGGATCATAATTCATATAAATGATTGTAGGGTTATTTTTTAGTTTTTAATATTTTAATTTAACCTCTAATCAAATTAGATATTGATTTATGATATCTACACAATAGCATTATTTTCCATGACACTTATATTTTTAACCACAAACTTAATATTAATTAGTTCCCTTTAAGTCTGACTAATTAAATAATGACTCTAACACTTTAAATGTTACATTTGGACTCGAAATTCTAGCAATCTCTCACTGGTCACATATGTAACTTTGCATGCGTGTTAGACTTTATAAGCTCAAAAATTTGTCATTATATACTTCAAGTATATCCAAATTATCTCATATACTACCTCCGTTCTTTTTTATAAGAGACAACTTACTTTTTAGATTCATTGAATAATCAATGTATCTAGTCTAAAAACTGACCAAATACATTAATTATTGAATGAACTTAAAAAGTGAATTGTCTTTTATAAAAAAGAACGGATGTAGTAGTAGTTATGTCAGTATACATAACCAAAGTGATTTTTGCTATACCAGTATAACTAAACTCATTAATAATTATTAATGGTGATATAACTAAATAACATAGATTCATCATAAAATGTGTAGATTGAAAATCACATAATGAGGTATGTACATGTCAATTTTCAATTGACCCTACTTTACTTTATTGAGATCATTCAATAATCTTATTCTACAATGTATAAATAGTTGAATATCGAACTTTATAAACCAGATAAAATATTCAAAACCAGAGTATGCATACATAAGACTAAACATATAACACAAACTTCATAAATGACTAACTTCCACTAAACTAAAGATTCCTCAAACTGTAAAACACCTATGTGAGTAGTGTACTCATCAAAGACCTTGGGTGGAAGACCTTTTGTAAGAGGAACTACTATCATGGAGTTTGTCCCAAAGTGTTCTATGAAAATCTCTCCACTTTGTACCATTTTCTTAACAATTAGGAACTTGATGTCAATATGTTTTGACTTAGTCGAGCTCATATTATTGTTAAAATATATGACAACTAATTTATTGTCATAGTATAACTTAAGTGGTCTTTCAATTCCTTCCATAACTCGCATTCTAGTGACAAGGTTCCTCAACCAAATCACATAGTTAGATGCCTCAGAACATGCTATAAATTTCGCTACCATGTGGATGAAGTAATAAGAGTTTGCTTTGCACTACGCCAAGAAATTGCACCACCAACTAACACATAGATATAGCCTGAAGTAGATCTTCTACTATCTTGGCATCCAACAAAATCAGAGTTAGAATATCCAATGATTTCCAACTGGTCTGACCTCGTATATGTGAGCATATAATCTTTTGTTCTCTTTAAATAGCTCATAACTCTTTTGGATGCTTTCTAGGGATGGAAATTTGGCCTATTCCTAGTGGGTACCCATATAAATGCCCACAACGGGTAGGGTAAAAACCCGCAAAAATGGGTATGGGTACGGACTCGGGTAATTATCCATTTAAATAAGCGGAGATGGGTGCGGGGATGGGCACCTTAGTAACCACCTTTGTTTTCATAAAAACAAATGAGCTAAATATTTAAAAACAAATGTCTATCGATTTTTAATTTATATACCCGCACAATATATATTTAAATATTTTACGATATATATTTAAACAAATGTCTATAGAATATCCCCGCACAATATATATTTCATAAAAACTCCATCCCCGCACAATATATATTTAAATATTTTAATTTATATTATTATATAAAAAACAAATGTCTATCGATTTTTAAAAATACATTCATTATAAACTACTACATATTTAATATAAGTGATCATTTAGCTCATAATTCAACAATAAATATTTTAAAAAAAACTTTTTAATGTTCATAAAAACTTAAAATAATATGATATTCTATACTTGACATATTTATTTTTATTATAAATGCGAGTAACAGAAATGGGTACGGGCACTTACATACTCATAGGGTACAGGTATGGGTGTCAATGTTGGTATCCAAGCAGGCATGGACACGGGTACGGGGATTTTTTCCAACTGCGCATATGGGAACGAGTATTATAGTACCTTACCCAAACCCTGCCCATTGCCATCCCTAATGCTTTCTGATTATTCATTCCTATATTGCTCAAATATATGCCTAACATCCCAACTATGAACTCAATATTCAGACACATACAGACTTGGGCATACATCAGACTCCATATAGCTGACGCATACAGAATCTTTTGCATTTCTTGAATTTCTAAGTTTTCTTTTGGACACTGACTAATACTAAATTTGTCTCCCTTAGCAACTGGATTATCTTCTGGTTTACATTCTTGCATGTCAAATCTATTAAGTACCTTTTGGATATAGCTCCTTTGTGATAATCCTAGGATACCTTGAGATCGCTCTCGGTGTATCTAAATTCATAATACAAAGGAGGCTTCACCAAGACCTTTAATTTCAAATTTTCTTGATAGAAATTTCTTGGTTTCGTGCATCATGCCTATATCATTAGTAGCAATCAGTATGTCATCAATATTCAAGCCTAGGAAAATGTACTTGCTCGTACTTAACTTGTGATACACATAATTCTCAATAGCATTCACCTCAAAACCAAATAACAGAATTACTTCATAAACTTGTGGTACCACTTACGAGACGTATGCTTTAGTCCATAAATAAAAATTTTCAATTTGCAAACCATATTTTTTAAGTCTCCTGACATAAATTTTTCTGGTTGCACCATATATATTGTTTCGTCAACGTTGACATTGAGAAATGCCATCTTGACATCCATTTGATGGAGTTCCAAATCAGAATGTGCAACAAGAGTCATGATTGTCCTAAACGAATCTTTCAATGAAACCAGAGAGAAAGTCTCTTTAAAGTCAATTCCTGCCTTTTGGGTATAACCCTTAGCCATAAGATGAGCCTTACACCTCTCCATAATACCATTAGAGACATGTTTGGTCTTACAAATTCATTTTCAAGCAATGGGTTTCACACCTTATGGTAACAAAACAAGTTCTAAAACCTTTTTGTCTTGCATGAACTTATACTCCTCCTTCATTGCTTCAATCCACTTTTACAAGTTGAAATCATGCATGGCTTGGCGGAAGTTGTTTGGGTCATCTTCCATCATACCACTATTTTCCTCGTATTCTTGGAGAAAGACTATGTATTCATCTGGAATAGAAAATATCCTTTATCTAGTGGATCTTCGCAAAGGTATTGGTTCTTGTAACACTTGTTCTTAAGTATTTTGAGTTTGTTCTTCATGAATTATCATACCATCTTAAGTAGTAGAAAATTTAACAATGTCTTGTGGAGGTTCCATACTTGCTTGATCAAAAGCCATTGTATGAATCGGTTTTGGAACTGTTACTAATTCTTCCTCTAAAACAAAGTATCTAGCCTTATTATTCCTCCAAAATCAATATCATCAAAGAACGTGGTTGTTCCCACCTCAAAAATTGAGTTTCATTGGGATAATAAAAGTTGAAGCCCTTAGATCTTTCAGAATAATCAATAAAGTAGTTGCTCACAGTTTGGGAGTCCAATTTATTTTCATTTGGCCTATAAGGCATTACCTCAGCTGGACATCCCCATACATGAAAATGTTTAGACTTGGATTTCGCCCAATCTCAAACTCATAAGGTTTTTTGGTAACTACCATGGTTGAGACTCTATTCAGAGTGTAACCTACAATTTCTAGTGTCTCTCTCTAGAGTGACTCTGGCAAATTAGAATGACAAATCATACTCCTCACCATATTCTTAAGAGTTTGGTTTTATCTTTCAGCTACGCCATTCGTGCTAGGTGACTCTGGCATGGTGTACTATGTGATAAAGCCATATTTCTCTAGGTATTTGGAAATAGGCCATGGATGTTGTTCACCTGAACCCTTATATCTGTTGTAATATTCACCATCACGGATAAATTTAACACTCTTAATTATTTTGTTGAGTTTATTCTCAACTTCAACCTTAAATGATTTGAACACATCCAATTATTGAGATTTTTCATGTACGAGAAATGTGTATGCATATCTAGAGTAATCATTTATGAATGATATAAAATATTATTGACCATTCTAAGAAGATGAGGGAAATGGTCCACAAATGTCCGTATGTATCAATTCTAAAATATTTGTAGCTCTATATGCACCAAATTTCTTTATTTTGGTATGTTTACATTTAACGCACTCAACACAAACATCAAAGTTTTTGAAGTCAATGAAATCCAAAACTCCATCTAACACTAGCTGCTTAACTCTATTTTTAGAGATGTGACTTAGGCGCTTGTGCCATAGTGTTCATGAATCCTTATTATCAATTTTACGCTTAGTACCATGTGATTCCACATTTAAGGATTCGTCATAGGTAGCTATTGTTCAGGAAAATATAGATTATCATGATCCATAAGTGAACTGGTTCTAACAATATTTGAATTAAAATACAACTTGAACATATAGTTTCCAAATAAACATAAATAACCTGATTTGTCCAAATAAGAAACTAAAATTAAATTTCGTCTAAATGATGATACCATAAAAGTGTCTTTCAAATTCAAATAAAATCCAATACATGATAATAATCTAAAATCTTATAGCTTCCACCTCCTCCGACTTTCCATCTCCAACATAGATGTATCTTTCAACATCATTTGGCTTTCGGTAGTTCAGGAAACCCTGCATTGAAACACTGGAGTTAGTAGTTGCACTAGAGTCTAACCCCCAAGTGTTTCTAGATAATGAAGCTAAATTGACCTCCGAATATACCAAAGTAAGAAATGCACCTTTCCTTGCACGCCAAGTGTGACATTTAGGATATTTCTTCTTTGTATGTCCAGACATTTTTGCAAAAGAAACATTTGCCAAACTGTTTATGTTTCTTTTGTGCTTAAACATTTGCAGCTTCATTCTTGGGCTCATTAGTTTTCTTTCTTTTTCCACTGCCTTTAGAGATGCCAACAAAATGATCACTTTATGTCTTATCTTGCTTCAAAATTTCCTTTTCTAGCACATAAAATAAAATGAGCTCATTAAGAGATCATTTCTCCTTTTGACAATTATAAGATATCTTAAACTAACAGAAGTGTGAAAGAAGAGAAAGTAATACTAAATGAATGAGCAAGTATTCTGACAGCTCAACCTTTAACACCTTAAGTTTTGAAAAATGTTTAACATGCCCATAATGTACCCCCCATATATTTCCTTTACCTTGATACTTCACGGAAATCAAGTTCTCAAGAAGAGTACTTATTTTTGCCTTATCGCATTTTGCATAGCATTTTTCAATCTCATCAAGGAAATCTTTGGCATTTTTTATCTTTGTTAGAATAAGATTTGTTCATGACATATATTCCTTGGGTTTTGATGATAACAAAGTATTAAAAGAACAATGGTGTTATCTAATATGTGTTACAAGTATGCAGGTTCTAATGATTAAAGTTATATATATATATATATATATATATATATATATATATATATATATATATATATATATATATATATATATATATATATATATATATATATATATATATATTCAGAATTTGATATATAAGGACGCACTTGAGAGAAGCTGAATTACTAGCTTCTGGTGGTGCAGAATTTGAAGAACACTCTCTAAGTGATGTTTGAAGTAGACTCTGAAGCTGAAGGTCTCAGCATCAGAAGAAGCAACATGCTTTCTCTACACTAAGTAAATGTAGTTAGCTTCTGGTGATCGTTCAGAATTAGTGATAAAGCTAAAGCTATATGTACCGCAAAAAGCAAGTTGCATTATCAAATCAGTTTTTCAACTAGAGTCTAAGTTCACAAGGCTCAAGAAGAGTTGACATGCTTTGCGGATATCTACTCTCAACTGCTCTATAATACAATATTACATGGAAGACATAATGGTGAAACATGTTACACAATGGATCAAGATCTTTTGGTGTATCTCTCTTCAATGTCTCTTGTACTATGGAGAAACAAAGATACTTTTTCAAGTTATCTCTTCCAATGGTTAGTCTTCTACAACTGCTATATAAGCTACTGAAGATTCATACTGAATTCTTTGAACAAGAGAGCAATCAAAAGGGAAAATATAAAAGGAAAGACAAGAAGGATGGAAGTGTTTTTCATTTTTGTCTGGATGGAGGAATAATAAGATCATACAATAAGCAACACAATCGACTATGAAGATTTTTTATTATATGTTATAACTTGTAATAAGCCTTAAGATTTCTTAAATATTGAATATCTTAGAAATCTTAATTGCTTAGAGGTCTTTGTTAAGGTGATTACCATGTACCACTGATAATTCTATCAATTACACCTTGCTCTCTATTATGCTAAACATGATTCTTTAGTAGTTTAGGTAAAGTCTCTTGTTATGTGCTTGAGCAGAAAAGTCTCTTGCTGAGAAGCTTGAGCCAAGTAAGTCTCCTGTTGTGTGCTAGAGCATTGAAAGTCTTAATTAATTGTTGAATGAGCAAAAGTCTTAAATCTGTGGGATTTAAGCAAGGAAGTCTTGGACTATGAGTCTGAGCAAGGAAGTCTTAGGCACGAGGAGAAGTCTTGGGTTCATTGAACCCGAGAAAGGAAGTATTGAGTTCTTGGAACTTGAGCAAGGAAGTCTTGGGCCTGAGGGGCTTGATAAGAATTCTTGGATTCATGGAATCTAAGCAGGAAAGTCTTGGACCGAGAGTCTGAGTAGAAGTCTTGAGTCTGAGGGACTTAAGTAGGGAAGTCATGGGTTCATGAAACCTGAACAAAAGTCTTGGACCAGAGGGGTTTAAGAAGGAATTCTCGGGATGAGGGTCTGAGCAAAGAAAAGTCTTATGCTTAAGTGCATAAGCAATTGCAATCATGTTTTTATTATAGTGAAAATCTCTTGTGTTGCAAGGGGACTGGACTACTCTTATTTGGGAGGAATCTATATAAATCTTTGTGTGTTATGTTATTATTTATTTGCTTCTGTTAACATCCGCTGCAACGTGTAATCAGAATCTGAACACTAGTTTAGATTCTGGACTCTGATCAGACGCAAGCTAAAGAAACAAAAACACAATTCAACCCTCCCCCCCCCCCTCTTGTATATTTTTCTCACCTTCAGTTGGTATCAGAGCATAGTCTGTGCATAACACTTAACATTGGTGCAAATAATGATCCAATGAGAAAAATATGTATGTTAAAGACTTTCCTTCAAGAAGGAGTTAAGTGCAACATGAAAAATATTACATTGCTTTTCCTAACATATTCAAAGGGTGATTCCTCTGAATTTAAATGATGGAAGAGCAAAATATATTTTAATTTATTGGTCTTGATAAAGGGTTTTTGGTGAAATTCTATAGAATATCCTTGAGAAAGGTATTGATATAGAAGTTGATGGTGTAGGGATGATCAAAGTTTGAAAGTCTCTCACACCAGCTCAGAAGAAGCTTATTGAGAATATCTTTAGAGTTAGATACATTTTGGTAGATGCTCTATCTTAATTCTAAGTATATCATCATTGATACGTCTAATGCTTAGACTATCTTTGAATCCTTATGTTCAAATGTGTGGGAGTCAGTAAAGAAGCTTGTCTAGTTACACTTCATCTAATCTTTCCAAGCAAATTCTGAGAAGATTGTCTAATGGATTCAAACCTAAAGAGAAAATTATTCAATTTGTCATAAAACGTGTATATGATGTGTCTTGAAGGTTTATCTAGAAATCTCCGAAGAAAAGAAATGGAACTAGATGATGAAAAGCTATCAAATAGATTAACCCTTCTTAAGCTTGTTGAAGAAAATTCCTATGGAATGTCTGATGATGAGAATTAACCTTTCTTATCAAGAGATTTTGTCAACTAGCTAAATGGAATCTGATATCTGTTAATAGAAGAGTAACTTCAGAAACTTCATAAATATTCGTATTTCAACTGATTTCCTAAATCTTAAGAACAAGGAGAAATACTACCCGAAAAACCCAAAATGTCAGACATCTTCATTGCTTATTCAAATGAAGCTGACATAGGGCATGATTCAGAAGAAAAGGTAATTTAGCTCTTCTGGTCATTACTGCTTCTAAAGAAGCATCTGAATCCTAGAATAAAAATGAATTATTGAAGAGAAAGAGATAATGTCAAATCTATCTTGCTTCAATATTGATAATAAAGAGTCTGCTCTTCAAGATGATATCTTAAGTGACTCCATTGCTCCTAAAAATTGAAGGGCACCATTGAATTTATGTTAGAGGACAATTCTATGAGAAACCTTCAATTCTTCGTGTTCTGCCAGCAATATTATGACAGTGCTTTAAATTTGTTTTATGTCAATCTCTGATAGCAAATAATATCTAGTTCTATGCTTGTCAAAGATTTCAAATTCAAAATATTTAATCCAAGACAATAAAAGCATTGACTATGCTAAGAACAAGATCATGTTCATACCATAACTCATCCTAGACTCATACTCAGGAATGAATCATGGTACTCCTATTAGATTAAGGCATAAAGCAAAGAAAATCTTGTCAGGACCAACATTTCTGGTCTCATATAAATATGAGTACCATTACTCAAAACGTATTTGCTGCAGATATCGAAGAAAGGAGCAAAGACATCTTCCATGGTACTTTATCAAAGGTTATTTACAACATTTGATGGAAGAAGAGCCTACATACCAAACTCAATAGTTGAAGGCACTGAGTTTGGTGAAAGAAGTGGAGCCAATGGTTTAACAACCATTGAAACAGAATCCACTCAATACAGTACTCAAATTCTACGGTCAAATCTGAATACTCATCTAGAGCCTTACCAAGAAAGTAACAAAACAAAAGGCATGTTTGTTCTTTCCTGGCTTACTTCTTGATTCAATGAGATATTTATGTATTAGTAAATACAAAGTCTCTGTTAAATCTCTATAGAAATTATTTTGTTAAAAGAATCTTCAGAAATCTTTAAAAAAAAACTATGTTGTATTTTTCTATATTGAATATATCATTAGCTAGATGATGGTCATATTTATGGAAATAGTTTCCTCATTTTTTATGATGATATTGTTGCTTGTTAGGTGTTAAATAAAACAATTCAATATTCATTAATTAAGCATGACTCTACTTTCAAGTGAAAAAGGCTTGATTCTAAATATAATATCAAAGACTGAAGACTAACAGAAGATATCTCTCTCGTAGTCTAGATCTACTAGACTCTGATGGATGATATCTTCTAAAAATTATTAGTCTCTGAGATTCTAAAAAGGATTATTTACTTCTGATTAAGCAGTTTAAGTAAAAAAAATTCTAAACTTTTATATTACTTAAATTTCATGAAGTTGAAAATCATCTAGTGGATTCAGGAAATCTGTTGGATAAGAACCTTCGAGTAATGATGTTTTTATTTTTATATACTATTATTATATCTATTCCATATCTTATGAAACATCATTTTGTGTCCTTTTTCTAAAAAGATTCTTATCCTTCTGGAATCTTGTTCAGTTCTTTTTCTTTTCTTTTTATTTTCTTTCGTTGTGTGTGCTGACCAAACCAAATCCGAGATAAATTCTCTAGTCAATTCTTCTTTGAATCAACTAGTTGTCAACAATGAAAATTTTATTGATTTTGAAGAATTGCTTAAGCTTGGTTTTAACTTCTGGAAGACTTTTTCTGAACAAAGTTGGAATGGATACTTTGATATGCTCTGTGGTTTCACTTATCCAAGGCTTGCCAAAGAGTTTTGGATTAATTCTTCCATTGTTGAGCTAAATTATGAGTGTACTATTATTTCTAAGGTGTCTGGTGTTTCTATAATAATAACCTCTAAATCGATTGCTAATGTGATCAATTGTGAGGAGATTGGAGAAATCCCAGAAACTCTTGTTTGGGAACACTATTTTCCTACTTGGCGTACTTTTGTAGATCCATCCAACACATGTTTGGTCTCAAATCTTCTTCCTGATGCAATTGTTTGAAATCAGATTCTAAACTCAAACTTGCTTCCTAAGGACGAGGATCTAGACCTTGTGGACCCTATTGAAAAAGATTTGCTACTTCTTCTCAATTCAGACTTGCAGATTGACCTTCCTCAAGTTATGTTTGACTATCTGAAGGAGACTCTTTCATCCTTTCACAAGGGAAAGACATTATTCATTCCTTATAGAATAGTTCTTTTAGAACTACTGGTCCAACAAGGAGTTATCATAAGTTCATAGGATGATTTTTCTAAAATTTGGAGACAAACGTTTGAAGCTATCTATGAGAGTTTTTGATGTTAGACTTCTGCAGATTTATGTCTTGTGTTTGTTAAAACTTCATGTATGAAGCAATCTTGTTATCTAATTTTGTCCATGCTCTTGTGAGTCTTAAATGTTACATATATTTATATTGTTGTTCAAGAGAATAAATTGAATAGGATTAAAAACTCAAAACATGCAACATTATCATTAAATTGAAAGACATTACAAATTGTCAAAACTCTCTAGGCATTTGGATTTTCCCTAAGGTATTCCCTAGGATCATGTCGCATCGCTGCGAAGGGGGGCCGGCAATGACAGAAGAGTCGCCACCGTTCGTTATTTATCCCAAAGAGAGGGAAAGGAAACTATCAGAGAAAACCTACGAAAAGGGAATAAGACAGGTCATCGCAACCAAATCTCGGGTTCGAGAGTCGGTTACGCAAGGGGAAGGTATTATCACCCCTCGCGTCTGTCGTACTCGATGGGATCCACGCTTGCTGTCTAGTCTATAAGGGTGTAAATCTATATATGCTAAAGGTCTCGGGTACGAAAGAAAAGAAAAGAGACTCGATAGAGCATCGCCGCTCTATGCCTACGTATTCCCTCGTGCAATGGGAAAGTCAGAGTCAGCATAGTTTGGAAAACTACGGGGGGGGTTGCTCGCCAAGACATCACGTCTTGTGCCTACGTATTCTTGTCTGGTACGAGAAATCAGAGCAAAACGTAGTTCAGGCCAACTACAGGTAAAACGGGGTGTCCTCGATTGCACAGAAGCGAGAGAAAAGGTGGACGATACTAGCGTACGCATTCTAGCAGTTAGGTGTATTGTTGCTCGACCATTGGAGACTTAGACGTTACCTGTTTGTGGTAGAACGGACGTAGTATGTCATTGGTTTAAAGGTACGGGTTACCTAAAGGGAAAAAGGAAAAGGGCTCGCTAGAATTATCGCAATCCTATGCCTACGTACTCTCAACAGATATGAGAGATCAGAGCAGCCGTAGTTCGGCTAACTATGGAAAACGGTCTCGATCGTACGGAAGCGAGAGAAAAGGGGAGGTCTCCTCAATTTCCAGGATGCGAGAGAAAAGAGTCTCGGTCGCACGGGGGCGAGAGAAAAAGAGTTTCAATCGCACAGGGGCGAGGGAAAAGAGGAAGCAGGCCTAACACGCCTAAACGGGAAGGAACTCGGGACACACACGCTAGAACCTAAGGCGTAGGAGCGAATGCGTCGCATATTGTCCAAAGGATATACGCTAAACACTCTAGATGAATGAGAGGAGGCCCCCACTCATCATTTCCCATGTACCTATTGCTCATAACTCACAGCGCTCGGCAGTTGATTAAAAGACTTGAATTAGAAAGATGTTACCGAACATAGTGGTTTCGTTGACCCTTGATATTGTGCGCAAGCTCCATTCCAATCTTTTCCTCTTTTGATCCTTGATGATGCTTCGGATCGGGACCAATGTGACGCTGTGTAACACCCTTCTAAACCCCACGGAAAACATACGAATAATCAGAGTAAATTTTCATGCATTCACAAAAGGGCGTCACACATCACTTTTCAAAACATCAAAACACCTGACATGCTCATTAACGCTTATAATAAATAATCATGCTTCTCACAATTTTACTTTCCATGTAGCAGCGGATTCATTTTATAACATAATTCTCTTAACAGAATATTCAGATTCATCACCTACATCAACATTACTTAGGCACCAAGGCCAACATCATAATATTCCAATGAATATAAAAACATAACATAGGATACATAATGTATCTCTAAAATATAAACCAAACGATCCCAGTGTTACATGACCAGAGCATGACTCGACCCAACATAATTAAATTACTAAACAGCTACACCAATAGCGACTACAAGCAGCTTTACTCTTGATACCTGCATGATGCCAGATAGGACATCATTCCAGCAGAAGGGTGAGAAATATTATCATAATAATCAATGCATATAAATATAAATATATATATATATATATATATATATATATATATATATATATATATATATATATATATATATATATATATATATATATATATATATATATTATATATATATATATATATATATATTTTATATATATATATATATATATATATATATATATATATATATATATATATATATATATATATATATATATATATATATATATATATATATATATATATATATATATATATATATATAAGCATAGCATACACACATTCCGCATTTCGCACCACAAGTCATCCATATACGTCACAAGGTATATACAATATATATGGATAATCACCAAGCATATTTCCTCATACATACATCCACAATTTCAATCAATTCACCTAAACATACACATTATGTTTAATTCACCACAATTCATATAAACATATAAAATCATGTTTATTCATTAATTCCTCAGTCAATATCATTCACAATTCACATCATTGCACATAAACGTTTACAATTATGTTTATTCATCACAATTCACCATAAAGTACACACACACACACACAGATATATATATATATATATATATATATATATATATATATATATATATATATATATATATATATATATATATATATATATATATATATATATATATATATATATATATATATATATATATATATATATATATATATATATATATATATATATATATATATATATATATATATATATATATATATATATATATATATATATATATATATATATATATATATATATATATATATAACACCAAGCATATTTATCATGCATATATCCAAAGTCCCCAATTCAACAATTCACACACAAGCATACTTTTATATAATAATGATATCTATGGCATGTGACTCATATAAAACTCATCAATTCTCATCGATCTCCATTTGAGATTATGGGTACATCACTTGTACCTCACCAGGAACGACATCTCGGTCATTCTACCCCGGTGATCATTTCACTAGGAACGACACATAGTCATTTTACCCCAGTGAACACCAACACTAGGAACAACATCATAGTCATTCTACCCCAGTGCGTACGATTGTATCACGTATACTCCACTAGGAACAACATCTCAGTTATTCTACCCCAGGAAGCACCCCACCAAGAACAACATCTCAGTTATTCTACCCCGGTGATTATTCCACTAGGAACGACATCTTAGTCATTCTACCCCAGTGTATACGACCATGTCACTATACCTCACCAGGAACAACATCTGTCATTCTACCCCGGTGATCATTTCACTAGGAACGATATCATATCATTCTACCCCAGTGATTACTCCACTAAGAACGATATCTTATCATTCTACCCCAGTGAGTACGAGTTTTGCACATACACATATTTCATAAAATAACCATATGCACTTAAGACTGTTCTCACATCTTAATCTCATGCATATTCAAATAATTCATCACATAAGAATTATAACATGATTGCACACTCACACATCATATCAAAGTATTCATACTTTCAACATCATCACATTTATCAAGCAATGCACACATATTCGCAATATGTTCTCATGCATTATTCACAATATTGCATACAGTCAATATGCATTCACAGCTCAATACCACCACCACATTTTCAATCAATGCACCCATATTCACAATATGTTCTCATGCATTATTCACAATATCGTGCCAACGGCAACAACTCAATCACATTCATCATGCACTTTTAATTAATTTAAACAATGCATATATTTGTCAAAAGACCACATTTCATAATCAATTCCACAATCTAGGATTCACGCCACAGCATATATATAACAGCACACAATTACTCATTTCAGATCAAGATTGAACACAATCTAACCAAACAATCAACATTGGATGGAAAACACAAGAAATGAAAAATGTTGTCACACTCACTGACCTTCGCCTGGCAAAGCATTTAGCGAATGCTCGTTGCTTCACTCGCCTGGCAAACTCGCTGGCAAAGACAGACAGTAGCTACTGGAAGTATTCGCTGCCTACTCGCTGGTTTACTCGCCTGGCGAACTCGCTCGCCACCTCCTTCGCTTGGAGAACACGCCAACGAAGGCTGATCTTGACTACTGTAATGGTTCGCTACCCACTCGCTGGGCTTCACCTGGCGAACCTTCGCTTCTGCTCGCCTAGCGAACGCTAGCGAATCTGCGAACTCAGAACTCCAAACAGTCCAAAATCACCAAATCATCACAAAATCAACCGATTTAATTCCAATCAGTTCCAATAGTCTCAGTCCAACATTACCCGACTAAACTACGCCATTTATTCCGGATTCCAACCGTTAAAACCTTGATTCTACCGACTAAACTCATTTATGCCCTAGAATGGGAAATGAAGAAAACATCCAAATAATCCAAACCAATCATACATAATCATAAACATTGATAGAATAACAACATTTCACACCCTTAACTTGATTAATCGAAAGTTGGAAGTTGTTCTTGATGATTCCAAGCTTTTCCCCTTTTTCTCCTCTTTTCTCTTCTTCCTCTTTCTTTCCACTCTTCTTTCTCTTATGTTTTTCCCTTCTCTTTCCTTTCTCTCTACTTTTCTTTTATATCTCTTTCTATCATTTTTCCTTCCATCATAATTCTTCTCTCCAAATATTTACCAATTCATTTCCTCATAAAAATTTCTCATCTCATCATCAATTAGAGAATATCTAGTAAACCCACATTATTCTACCAAATAGAATAAGTCAGTTAAATCCAAGAATTCATTTAAATCAAATAAATCACATAAACCAATTAATTAGTACAATTAATCAATTATTGAAAATTGGGCTGTTACACGTTGGATCGTCGTAACTCGACTTATAAGGAAGTCAAGCTATAGGAGGTCGCGTATTAATATCCGTGTTATGGACAAGATAGAAAAACGATATTGAGGATCGTTCTCCAATTGAATTGTGTCGCACGGACCAAAAACAGTGGGATCTCGTCTTACAAGACTTTATCGATCGCCAAAAGTCAAAATAAAATCGAGAGATGAAGAGAAATGAGGAGAGAAAGATGTGGTCTCGGATCCAACATTATTCATCAATAATTTGACTGGTAATGAATTACGAAAATATCGTCATCAACCAAAAACAGGTGAGGTGAAATAAAGTCGGAAAGTGAGAAAGATGAGAAAAAGTCGGTCTCGGATCCTTCATTTCTCATCAATAATTTGACGGAGAATCGAGGAAATCTCTTCATTGACCCGAACAATTGAAAATGGGACAAAATGCCCAATAACAAATGCGAAATAAAATTAACTTCTAAAGAGAAAATAAATCTCAAAACTTAAATATAAAATAGTTCTAAAGAAACTAACAGAAATATAATATAAAAAAGATATATATGAACTCTAAAATTAATAAGAAAAAAATATATAGAAAACTTAATATGAAATAAAAATGAACAGGGGAGGGGGGTATGAATTGAAACGGGGGGTGTGTTTACATGGATTTTCTGCAGTCCTTCAAGCCCATCACCACAACCACACATAATTATAACTTAAAGGGGTCATAAATCCAAGACAGTGTATGGCCAAAAAGCTTTGAAAACAAATCAGCAAAAGCAAAAGCAAAACGCAATTAATTATAACAAGGAAAACATGAGGCGCAACATCAGTATCACAGAAAAAGAAACCATCAGTAATTTCACTCGGCTCAACCTTCTCGCTTTCTCTTTCGCAATTTTCTGTGATGGCTCAGATTCAATTTGACGCGAATTTCACTCAGGTTGGCATTCGGTTTCGATTTGGTTCACTTTATTCTCACTTCATCCCTTTATCTATCGTTCCATTTATGTTTCTGATTTGATGGTGGATTGCGAATGGTGATGTCGGAACGGATGAGAGAAAGAAAAGATTTGCGGCGGATTTTAGTGGTGAGATGTTAGGAGGTGAGGGTGTGTGTTGTGGTGATGGTGTTGGTTTAATGGTGGTTTTGAAATCTGGGTTGGCGAAATCGTGAGTTTGAAGAGGATATGGGTTTCGGAAATGATGATGGAAGGATATTGAAAAGTTTTCTAGGTTTGATTCCATTGAAGGTGAAGATAGAGTTTGCGAGTTGTGGGTTTCAGAGTGAATGAAGATGAGTAGGGTTTGATATGAGTTGATGTTCTTGAGGATGAAGGTCTGTTATGTTAGAACACAGATTGGTTCTTAATAATATCTCTATGTTTTGATGATAACTATTAGGAAATTTTGTATTTAAGAATTATATACTCTAAAATTTGCTTGAGAGTTTTTATTGCAGATAGTAAAGATATTAACACTCCAGAAGCAAATCAGAAATGAATACAAGAAACTAGCTAGAATTTGTAGCGCCAGATGCATACATTAGAAGATTCTGATTGCTGCTAATAGAAGATCCTGAGCGTAGCCTCCAGAAGGATCTAAGGCAAAAAGTTCCAGAAGATTCTGAAGCAGAAGCTCCAGAAGAATCTGAAGCAAGCAGAAGCATATGAAGCAAGTCATAAGCATCTGAAGCAAGAAGATTATTGTATGAAGAGTTTTTCAAAGCATAGTTTCTACAGAAGATTCTGAAAGTACTAAAGCTGCCAGTACTGAAGTTCTGTATCAAATATGCTCTGATGATTAACACGCTGAAAGCACACATGCTGCAGAAGACTCTGATACAGCAAAGTTCTGATCATCATTAGAAGACTCTGACCCAATCAGACTCTGATGAACTTGCTGAAAACTGAAGAAGAAATATTCAAAGATTATATCCGTTGGAGTAAATCAAACGTCTCTTTCCTTATTTGTGCTAGACACAAGAACACAGACAAAAAGGATTTTTCTGTGCTTTCTTCTTCTAGGAAAGGTCACTTGATGTGAGTACAAAAAGGCTCAGACCTTTTTGGGACACTCTTCTCAACGTGCAGCTCACCTTGGATCAGCTGCCTATAAAAGGAAGACTCCACCAAATTCTTCAGTTAGACGTTTTGCTGAAAAAGAATTAAAACATTCAAGCTCTTATACTTTCATATTCATTCTTAGAATTATTTGTACTTAATCTTAAGAGAAATATCATTGTTGTGATAAAAGCTTTTTAGAAGCATTCTTACTCTTGTATTAGACTTACATTGATTGTAAAGGATTTCCTTAAGAGGATTCAGTTGGAATCAGTAGCTCTTGAGAAGACTAAGAACAGTTGTTCTTAGGTGTTACTATTGTAATCTGTTTGATTAAATAGTGGATTAAGTCCTTGTTTGAGAAAGGCAAATCACTCTAGGAAGGGTGGACTGGAGTAGTTGAGTTCAACGAACCAGGATAAAAATAATTGTGTTTTAATTCTAAGTTTTAATCTTTCATACTTATTCAACCCCCTTCTAAGTATTATCTCACCTTCATGTTAATGGTGGGAGATGAGGTAGATTCATGGAGGTTATGTTGAGAAGATGAAGGAGGAAGATGAACAGGTTTGTTCATGAATGTTGCTTAAAGAAGAACAACGGTGGATTACTGGGTTTTCTGAGGTTGAGGGTGACAATGTAGCGGCGGCTACAGTGCTAGGGTTGTTGTTTGGTGTTGAATCCCAGATATTTTCTAATGTTGTTATTCATGTGTGAGCTGTTGTTGTGGAACTGTTTTGCTGCTAGAACCAAATGTCAGCCGCGAACGTTGTTGTTATGATTTCGTGACGGAAACAGAAGGTAGCAGAACTTATTACGTGATCGAAACTTGAAGATGTGTTTGGCTATGGCTGTTGTTATTGGGTTTTTGCTCATCTTCATTTTCGAAGTTGAAGTTGAAGATGGGAAAGAGGAAGGTGGTTGCTGGCGGTTTTCCGGTGAAAGGAGGTTGTGTGTTGAGTGAAGGTTTATTGGAAGTAGAAGAATATGATGTATAACGTTTTGATTGGGTTTGATGAAGGAATTTCTGGGTAAGTGTTTGAACATGATGAAGAAAGGTTTTGAAGAACAGAGAGGTGATGAAGTTTTTGTTGTTTCTGTTAAGGTTTGGGGAGTATTTGTTGTTTCTAAGTTTGAGCAAGAGGAACTTCAGTGAGGTTCTGTTGTTATTGAGTAGGTTTACAGAGAGTTGCTTTTGGGTGAAGAAAGAACGAGGGTTGGTCTTTACATGCTGTGAATTTGTTGTTGTGTTTAGTTTTTTTTGGGTATGAGTGGCTGTTAAAACAGATGAGGTTCAAATGGGTTGAGTTTTTTGTAAGAAGATGGCTATGGTGTTTCAATGGTTTTGGTTTTTTGAAGTCTGAGATTGAGATTTGGAAAAAGGAGAAATGGAAGCTGGTTGTGAGAAGTTTGAACGAAGGTTGTAAATGGTGAGGGTTGGATTCGTTTGTTTTGCTGAGATGAAGTTCTTTATGGGTATTATTTGTCTTGTTATGGCATGATTCTGCAGGTTGTACAAGCTGTGGTGGTATTGTGGTTTTTTGAGCAGAGTTTGTCTGGCGTGGAGCAAAACATTGTACGACTTGTGTTGTTGTTTTGGTGTCGGTTCTCAGTGTATTAGAGAGGGCTTATGTACTATGGTGTGCTTGTTGTACGGGAAGGAAAGATGTGGTTCCCACTGTTGATACAACTTGTAGCAGGGTAGCATTTTTTATTTGTTGTGAACCTGCTCACTTCTTTGTAATTTCCTATTCTGTTGTAAAAGTTTGTTACCGCTCCTTCCTGTAATTCTGTTATGACCCTCTTTTTATTTCTCTCTGGTGTTGTTATGATTAATTCAAACTGACTTAATTAAAATGTGGATGACTAGTGTTAACTCTAAAACTAACTAATAATAATAAAAAGTTAATTAATAAAAACTAATATAATTCCTGATTAAATAGAAACTAAAAACAATGAAAATGATTAATTCTAATTAACATAATCTACTTTAATAACTAACTAATCTAACCAATTAATTAATTAATAAAAACTATTTTCTATTCAAAACAAAAATATTCCAAAATATTTAAAAAATCTAAAATGAAACTAATTAATAATCTATTCTAATAAAATTAATTCTAAAAAATTATCTAAAAACAAATTAAACAAACTCAAATAAAATAAAAATAATTCTATTTATTTATTTTTCAAAACAATATTTAAAAAAAAAATTAACTATACAATTAAATCCTAAAACCTATTCTAAAAAACCTAATAAGAACAAATAAACAAACTATAATAATCTACATTGAAAATAAATATCTACTCCTATTTAAAAATATTTCTAAATAAATGAAAAAAAAACAAAAACTATTTTAAATAAGACGAAAATAGCAATAAAAATGCAAAAAAAATGCTATGTACAACAGGCGAGCACCGAAAAGCGCCGATATTATCGACATGGATTGAATTATCAAGAGGAGAGCGACTTTCGCTCGATTTTGACACTGAACTTCTTATTTGAATTATTTGAATCGCCTGAAACGCGAGCAAAGCGGCTAAAATCCTGATAAATTCAATTCGGTCGATAACACGGGCAAAATGCGACCTAAATGACATGCAGATGAAAACGAAGCAAAAGCCAGTAAATAGCCGGAAAACCGGTGGGCAAATTTTAGGGTGCAACAGCTGCCCCTATTCAATCGACTTGGACCAAAAGGGATGAAAAGCAACTGCTTTCAGACATTCACGGTAGAAGGTGATTGAATACAAAAAGAACCCGGAAATTTGCAGTCTGTCGGGATGTATGCAATTGAAGCCCGGTCATACGTCGTCGGAAAGAACACCACATCCAAATATCACATCATCTAACGATAGACGGGAAGCAAACCATATCCAAAACTCTCACATCGTCTAATGATAGACGGGAAGTAATATCATACCCAAATTCACATCGTCTAATGATAGACATGAAGTAATATCTTATCCAAAACTCACATCGTCCAATGATAGATGGAGGGAAACATCATATCCAAAACTCACATCGTCCAATGATAGACGGAGAGAAAACCATATCCAAAACACTCACATCGTCTAATGATAGACGGAGAGAAAACATATCCAAAACACCCACATCGCCCAATGATGGACGGAGAGAAGCATCATATCCAGATCTCGCATCATCTAATGATAGACGGAGAGAAATACCATATCCAAATCACTCACATCGTCTAATGATAGACGGAGAGAAACATTATATTCAAAACTCGCATCGTCTAATGATAGACGGGGAGAAACATATCCAAAACACTCACATCGTCTAATGATAGACGGGGAGGAAACCATATCCGAAGAACCACATCGCCTAATGGTAGACGGGAAGAACACCTGCTGAGGATGTCATCATCAGAGGATTGATGGAAAAAGTACGACCGGCGTATGATCTAAAACCCGAAAGAAAGTAAACCGATGAGCTGTCTGAACAAAACTGTTGATATATCACTGTCTTGATTGAAGAGTGATTCGAGCTGCCATAGAAGCCTAACAAAAACTGGCTTATGCTTCGCATGCATATGTTTGAATTTTTCTATGGCGTAATGCTCCATATGAAATGGAAATGCTATGCATTTGAGGATGAAATGCAAATATGATAACTATATGCAAAAATGAAGATGCAGGCTCGGGCTGCTGGGGGAAAGCTGGATGTGAAAGAACCTCTCCAGCAAAATAAATGCTGAAGAGGTGAAGCCAACTCCACTGGGAATAACCAGATGTTCCAAGTATGATTGAACTTTTGCTGGGGAAGACAGGTGAAGGGTTACGACTTCTCGACATTCATCTTGAACCTGAAGATTGACTGCACCTACTTGAATAGTTCTGAGTATCTCTGAAGATATGGAGAGGAAAAGTTTCCTTTATTTCCAAACTTGCCCCAACCTGTGGGTTCTCTGTATAAATCTTCCTCGAAAGGAGATCTGAAAGCTCTGTACCCTGCTGGTTTGATATGAACTGCATCAGCATCATGAACCTCGGAGAGGTGCTTCAGATTAACTGCCTTCTGGACAAGGATAATATTTGTGCTCTTGGGGTGACCTGCCCCAGCCTTGGAATGACTTTGCCCCTGATTGACTGATTTGTAGAGAAGTGCCCCTGGCTGACTTCGAGAGATTTATCGAATCTCGACCTGATTGCCCCAGATTAATTGACTTTGGATGGCTGACTCCCTTTAGGTGATCATCTGATATAGCTTGCCCCTGCTCAACGGAGTACTCAGATGCTCCGCATCTTATCTCGATCAAACTTTCCACTGTAGGAACTCTCCTGATGTCAAGTGCTTACTCGCGAGTAAAACAAATCATTTTGCAAAAGATAATATTAATGCAATGCATATGACAGTTTCGAAATCCAAGTCTATTCACTGGGAAAAAAGTTGTGACGTTTAGTGAATGAATCACTTATCAGAATGTCAAATTTAGTAACAACAAATTGAGCATAATCCTTTTAGGAGTCAGTTTCGACGCGATCTTTACCGAAGTATGCTTTCGAGACAATCGGGCTTCAATTAGGACTTTTAAAGGTTGTAACGCGGTCGGGTTCACGGTTTGAAAGAAAGGATATAAGGCTCAAAGTTATGTTTAACCCACCCACTCTCCTTGATGTTCTCTGGTCCTATGTTCAACTAATTCGACACTCGCTCATCTCTCAGAGGTTGAATGACAGGAGTGATGGTTCTGGAAACCACAAGTTTTCGAAGTGATAGTCACCCGCTCTTCGTCTTTGGTGCCTGGAGTCACACGACTTGTTTTTCGTCATTTTTCTGATATTTCCCTATTTTTGCCTGGACTGACTCTTTTGAGTATATCTTCTGATTTCGAAGTCCAACGGGATGCCCTAATTTTGCCTAAGCCACTTGTTTCCAAGTTGTCAACTTAATGGGCTTTTTATTTTTTCATTTTCTTTTCTTTTTTTTCCGGAACAAAACGTGTGACACCGGCTTGTCTAACTTGTTGAAAGAGATTGTGACTGTCTCACTCCTTGGTCGGCAAGGGATAACCATTATGGTTCTTTAGGTACGACCTATACAAATGTGATTGATCCTCTAACTGGTATACTCCTTCTGCAATTTGGATGTTTAGTCGAACTAACTGACACCTACCCTGCCCCAGGTTAAGATTGAGGTTTTTTCATTTTCAGAAAGAAATTCCTACTACTGGGCTCAAAGGGGTTGACAAGGGATTAACATCCTTATATCTTCTGTGTTTATGAATTGAAACAATGCATGTACATCATCAGCAGGTTTCATTCAAAAGCATATAATCATAAGCTTGCGCGTCCTTCAATTTTGTCCTCCTCCCTTGGATCCCGCTTAAACAAGCGTTTGACATCAATAAAAAAGCAATACTGAGTGTACACGAATGGATTTAATCAAAACATGCATATTCATTTCATTATCATTATCAATTGAAAACAAACATGTCTTACAAATGAAATTTTCAAATAAGTTCGCACTTAACAAGAAAAGAAACTACAAAATGCAAAGAAATAACATGATAAAAAGATTGCCAGCTTCGGGGAACTGGGTTTTCAAGTCTTGATTTGCTGCTGAACCAGCCATCTTCAAAATTGTTCGTCGAAGTCAGTCTGGTACTCTTCCAAACCCACACGACTGGATGATGGAAGATCGTTGATCTAGATACCCTGAGGCGTGGCTGAGAACATGTTGGAGTCAAGCAGAGTCTGAATCTTGCTCCTAAGCATCTTACAGTCTTCGGTTGAATGCTCCTGTGCCCCAACATGGTACTCACAACGGGCGTTGACATCAGAACCTGGCGGATGTGGAGGAATCTCTGGATCAATCTTCTTCGGCACTATCAATCCACCTCTGATCAAGTCTGGCAATATCTGACTGTACGACAACGACAGCTGAGTGAAATGCCTCTCTGGCTTCCTTGGTCTTCGTCGGACGTGCTGACGCGGTTGATGATGGTATGAATGTTGACTCTTTAGGGAAGCAGATATCTGATACACAGACCTAACAGGTTGCTGACTCTGAATACTCGAAACGTCTGAAAATGGAATCTGAGGTAATGGAGATTCTGGGATAGCATTAATTTCTTTCTCCCATTCCTCTTTAGAGCTGACAATTGATTCGCTCTCATAAGCTGAGGTATCTGAGATGTCTCAAATCTTTCTACTCTTGATTCCGCTCTCAATACGTTCTCCTGCTTTCACCAAGTTGGAAAAGTTCACTACCTTACTACCAATCATCTTATCAAAGTAATAGCCTTGCAAGGTATCCATAAACAGGTCAACCAATTCTCTGTCCAAAAGTGGTGGTTGAACACGAGCAGCTAACTCTCTCCATCTCTACACATACCCTCTGAAAGATTCATTGTCCGCCTGAGATAGTTCTTGCAACTACATACGGCTGGGAGTCATGTCGAGATTGTAATTGTACTGCTTCACAAAGGCATTAGCGAAATCTGACCATGAATGGATGCAAGCACTCTCCAACTGCATGTACCAACTCAACGATGCCCCACTTAGACTGTCTTGGAAACAGTGAATCATAAGCTTGTCATCGTGGACATATAAGGTCATTCTCCTACAAAACATCACCAAATACTGGTTCGGACAACTATCTCCATTGTACTTCTCAAAATTTGGTGTCTTGAACTTCTGAGGCATCACAAGGCCTAACACCAAACACATGCTCGAAGCATTCAAATTAAGAGTATCCCGACTCATTAGGGCGTCAAGTTTTTCATCCAACAGACGATAGCTTCTCATAAACTCAACAGTCTGCGGGTTCTTAGAATTAATCTTCGGAACAGCCCTTCGAAGATCTGGTACAGGGAAAGTGAAATTCTGATAATTCGAGTCATGAAGAGAAGATGAATCCATATCTTTGACAATAGTATGCTCTCCAAGAGGAATCTGCGCAGGCTGAGCAACATTGTTCACTGGAGTCCTCTGAATATTGGCCTCTCCTCTAGTCATAGTTATCATGGCTTCCATGAGCTGATCCAACTGATTCTTCATCAACTCAAACTCTGTCCTCGTAACAACCAAATTATGCTCTCCTGAGTCTGTGATCCTTCTAGAAGCTAATTCAAGTCCAGTGCGAATGTCGGGAAATCAACTGCGGATTGGACAAAAGACGGGCAAGCTCTCTGTTCCATCCAAGGATGGACATGCAAACATGAGATGCACACGTATTCCCTCGTGCAATGGGAAAGTCAGAGTCAACGTAGTTCGGAAAACTATGGGGGGGGTTGCTCGCCAAGACATCGCGTCTTGTGCCTACGTATTCTCGTCTGGTACGAGAAATCAGAGCAAAACGTAGTTCAGGCCAACTACGGGTAAAACGGGGTGTCCTCGATCGCATGGAAGCGAGAGAAAAGGTGGACGATACTAGCGTACACATTCTAGAAATTAGGTGTATTGTTGCTCGACCATTGGAGACTTAGGCGTTACCTGTTTGTGGTAGAACGGACGTAGTATGTCATTGGTTTAAAGGTACGGGTTACCTAAAGGGAAAAAGGAAAAGTGCTCGTTAGGATTATCGCAATCTTATGCCTACGTACTCTCAACAGACATGACAATTAATGCAAACGTAAATAAACATAAACAACAAAGTAATAAAATATGCATTATGACAGAAAATAAAGTAATAATTCAATTAATAAGAACCTGGAAAGTAGTACTGAAATTGAAGAGTAGTCCTCCACAATGTCGGCAGGATTCTACTTTGGCGAAATAAAATTGCAGAAAGAAATTACAATGTTCTGAACTAAAGGAAAGAAAAAAGGAAGAAAATAAAAGAAACAGGAAAAATAGCTTCAATAGAACTTTGGCAGCCCTTCGGGACGTAGAATTCACCCCCCTGGTTTTGTGAATCTCTGGCCTATTTATAGGAGATATTTTATTTCTCAACTTCCAGAGATCATGCGTGAGTTATGGAGAAAGTGGGAGTAACTTCCAGTAGTGGGCAGTTAGTGGAGAAAGTGCAGAAGGAAATTAAGTTGAACGTGCTCGTGGCCACTTTTGTGTTTGACGTTATTCTGATATTTGAGTCATGACGGTCGTGGCACTCTTGTGACGACCGTGTTGCACGTGACGATCGTAAGGATATTGAGACGACCGTGCAGACTGTGACGATCGTGAGGGAACTGTGACGAGCGTCACACACACAAAATCTATTTCTCTGTTGCTTTCTGTCTTTTTCCCCATTTTATGTCTTTCTTCTTATTTTTCCTTCCATTTCTTCTTCTTTTCTTTCTTTAATCCTATTTCTCCACAGTCTACAAAACCTAGTGAATTAACCTTATAATAGAACATAAATCAAGATAAATTAACAATAATCGCAAATAAATTCATGTAAATTGAGTCAAATAAACGATATACTTTCGCGTCATCACGTAGTACTTCAGAGGTCTGTTCTGAGGTCCTTCTTCCATTTTCGATTCTTCAACAGGATCAGGAGTATGAGCGAGAAGATCAGGAATATTATGTCTTCGTTGATATTCTATTATGCGCCTTCTTAGATGTAAGAAGCGCTCTAGTTCGGAGATTGTTGGTTGTAAGATGTCGCTTTGTGAGCAAGTACTTGGCATACAATCGACGAACGAGAAAAGGGAAATAAAATAGTTACCTTAGTCTATACTACGTAACAGAAGACTACACTATTGACTAAACGGGTCCCTGGCAACGGCGCCAAAAACTTGATCGCGATTTTCTGTGTCTAACGGAACTAACTGCAAGTGCACAGTCTATCGCGTAGTAATAAAGATACCGATCCCACAGAGACTCATAATCAAGCTAGTTCTATCGGGTGTTACTATGTTTAGCTAAGGCGGGAGATGTTTTTAAGAAAGCAAATGCAAAATTAAAGGCTAGTAAAGGAAAAAAATTATAAGTTTTAAAAAATACTAATAAAGGATATCGGTGTGTAATGCTTTAGTTTTCGGGGATTTGACAAGTCACCGGTGCTTTTAAGTTTTTGCAAATGGTTTTCAGGAGAAAATACTCGTTTCAAGACCTTTGTCTCACGATGGTTGTTGACTCTGGTCATAATTCTTAGGCGGAATGTACGCTTTCGCTGTCCCATTCGGGGTTTAAATTACTTTTTGAAAATAAATAAATTCTGATTTCTTTTAAAGTGTTTTCGCTGTGTTTAAAATTAATGCCTAGTTTTTACTATCCGGTTCAAACCCCACGCTTTCACGTGTCGGATCGAACCTTGATAAGTTTCCCACTCTCATGGCAAAACCGTTGTAAATAGCTTCTCACTGTCGTGACAAAGGCTTATTTAGAAAATTAGATTAAAAACCACGGCCAGAAAATTGTTTGTAAAAAGGTGAGGCGCACAGGGTAATATCGAATCCCGTCCTACTAACTCGATTACATGCCAATAATAGCGGCTTAGCTAGATATGATACTTAATGCAAACGTAAATAAACAATGGCAGCAAAACAATATGACATGCATTCTGACATAAATAAAATAATAATTCAATTTATAAAAACCTGTAAATCGTACTGATCTCGAATCCTCGAGTAGTCCTCCACAATGTCGGTAGGATTCTACTTTGGCGAGAAATAAAGGTACAGAATGAATACGGCAGTACTATGAATTAAAGGGAAACGAAAAGGAAATAATGCAAGAATTTAAAATTGACTTCAGTAGAAATTTTGGCAGCACTTCGATACGTCAAATGCAGCTCCCTTTCTTTGGTCCAACTGTCCTTTTTTTATAGCTGAGAATCCATGAGGAAATGTTGAAGGAAAATGAGTTGAGGGGGAGAAATCTCAGGGTAGTCATGCCTAGATTTTCTCTATTGCGTGTGCACGCTCTGTTTTGGACGTTATTCTGATATTTGGTTCATGACGGTCATGCCCTCTTGTGACGAGCGTGTTGAACATGACGGTCGTGTTGCTCTTGTGACGTCCGTGTTGGTCGTGATGACCGTGGTAGAGCTATGACGACCGTCACACTCCCAAAATCTGCTTTTCTGTTCTTTTCTGGTTTCTTTCCCCCTTTTTGTCTTCTTGTGTGCTTTCTATGTCTTGCTCATTTTGAGCGTGAGCGTGAGATACCTGCAAAAAACACTTAACAAACTTGCGGAATAATCTGGATTCGGGTTGAAACCATACAGTTAATAGATAAAAAACACGACAATTATGATGTACATTTTCGCGTTATCACCTCTTTCACTAGAGGGTCAGGTATTCAATTCTCTACACCTCTCTTCTGTATTTGTTCTCACTCTGATCCTTTACTTACTTTGACATCGGAGTATCTTGCATGTACACCCCCCCCCCTCCTCCTCCCTACCTCCGGTGAACAACTTTCAGATCAACGACGCGTGGCGGCCAGCAATCTCTTCTGATCAGGTACAATCATATATATATATATATATATATATATATATATATATATATATATATATATATATATATATATATATATATATATATATATATATATATATATATATATATATATATATATATATATATATATATATATATATATATATATATATATATATATATATATATATATATATATATATATATATATATATATATATATATATATATATATATATATATATATATATTGCGAGTATGGGACAGATACTAAGGTGATCATACCTGCTTATTTTAGTGGATAATTACTCAAGTTTATGCATGTATCCATTTATATATGATTTTATCCTACCCATTATAGCTATTTTTATAGTTAATTATCATTACTAAGTATTACATTAGTATAACATAAGAAATGCCTAATGTTTTCTGAGTACATAACTTAGAAGGCTCTTGGAATGATCACTTTCAAATAAAAAAGTAAAGATGAACGTAAGAAATGGGAGAAATCATTTTTACTTGTTTATACTTGTATTATAAAGGGTTAAATATGTTTGTAGTTCCTATAAAAAAAACTCAAAAATTAGTTTTAGCCCTTATAAAATATTCTATCAAAAAATGGTTCCCCTAAACTTTTTCGTCCATAGTTTTAGTCTATGTCGTCTGTTTGGTTTAACGGAAGCTAACATGGACTTACAGATGGCAATTTAAAAAAAAAATTGGATAATCAACTGCCACGTAGTATGATAATTGACACGTATTTTATTATTATTATTAACAAATGGTTAAATTTCCTGCTTAAATTGCAGTGTTTGTGTTCGAAATCATCCTCGTCTCCTTCGTCCCCTTCTTCTTCGTAACCTGGTTCTCCTTCGTCCCCTTCTATCTCAGTTGCAAAAATTGATCACCCAATATTCAAATCTAAGGTATTTTCATGTTGTCTTCTAAATCAAGGGTTACATAACCCATTTCCATGTCTTCCTCCTGTAAAAAGTCGAATAGGAAGAAAGTGTGGTTGTGAAGCTCGAATGGTGTCATACTATTGCAAGAACGGTCGTAATAGAGGAAGGATTTTCTAGAGATGTTCATATTGGCAGGGTGATGATACTTGTGATCTATTTATATGGGATGAAGATTTGGTTGAAGCAGAAGATGTTAATGGTGTTGGTAATGTAGATGTGAACAAGTTGAAGGATTTAGATGTTGTGGAAATGTTAAGGGAGTTGTATGAAGCTTCAAAGAATAAGAACAAGATGTTGCATACAAAATTAAGACTAGAGGCTTATGTTAGGAAAATCACGTTGTTGTGTTTTGTAGTTTCTCTTATGATTAACATGTACCTTGTAGTTAAATGTAATTATAGTTTGCGATTGTTGAATAAGAGGCCAAGTTTTATTAGTGTTATGTAAGGTTTTCATAATGTTGGGTTTGGTATGTAATGGTTGTATTTTAATGGACTGTTGGTGTTTGTGACATATTAAACCTTTAAAATTTTGTAATTTTGCATAATAGTGGGGTTGGTATGTAATGGTTGTATTTTAATGGACTCTTGGTGTTTGTGACATATTAAACCTTTAAAATTTTGTAATTTTGCATAATTTTGGCCTATGATGAGTTTAAACTAGCATTTTGCACAAGTTTGATTGAGTTTGGCCTAACATTTTACAGAAAATATTGCTAGTTTTCACTTCATTTAACTGAAAATATGCATAATTTTGCCTTTATTTGGCCTAACATTAGACATAAAATATAGCATAATTTTGCCTTCATTTGGCCTAACATTTGAACAATTTTAAAACAAAAAGCACCATATGATTCATTCATGATATCACAAATTTGTTGTCATACATAGTGTTGATGCAAAGCACAACTTAATATAGCTTAATACAAATAAGTTGTTCCAAACACACTAAATTGTTTTGTTCATTACATAGACAAAATATACCATGATAAGTGTCTGATGGAATACATAGACAAAATACAGATTCATAATACCATCACTGCTTCAATTTCCCTTATCATCTTCATTGAGTTAAGCCTTTTTTATTTTTATCCCAACTTTTCATTCTCCTAAAACTTCCACTTGAATCTATTGAGGATATTTTCTAGGCCCCACGATGTCTTTGGTTTTGAGAGTCATAATTCTTTCATTGTTTCTCGTATAAACTGTATCATGTTTGACTTTCTTCCTCTTTGAAATCATACTTGTTTCCTATGAGGGGAAGTAAGAGTTAGTATAGTTATCTATGTGTGTTAAACTATGTTAAACATAACCACTTTGACAATCACACTTACAGGACCGCTGGTTGTTGGATTCACAACTCCCGAAGGCTTAAATGCTTTGGACTTAGCCACTTTGGGCGCTTTACCAATTAAGGTTTTGACATCAAATGAATTTGTAGGGGTTGGTTTTCTAGGTCTATTGTCAATAATTAGAGGTTGAATGTCATGTATGAGATCGTTGTTGACTTCATTAAGTAATGATGCTAAGATATCAGGGTTTATCCCATGGTACTTATTCAAACCATGTTCTTTATCAACTAACGCTTGAGTATTTGTTGCAGTATGGTCTTCTAACTAATGAAGTTTGAAGATCTGGTGCAATCTCATCACCGGGTGCATGTGTCTTACTTGGACATGTTTTGTTATGATTACTTGGTCATGCACCATCCTTAGACTTTTTTTATCAAAGTCTTTTACATGTTTCTTATCTACCTTTTTATTATCATTCTCCTTTACCTTTTTCTTGGCCTTGATGTTATTCACTGAGCCTTTTGGTTTCTGTTAGAACACAGATTGGTTCTTATTATATCCCAATGTTTTGATGATAACATTAATGAAATTTTGTATAAGAAAATATATACTCTAATTTTGTTCAAGTGTTTTTGTTTCAGATATCAAATAAATATTCATCTGAAGACAAAGAATTCCTCTGAACATTATTTAAAGCAAAGCTCTAAACATAATAACGCAAGGCTCTGAGCATAGGAAGTGCAGCTGCAGAAGACTCTAAAGCGCTAGCTGAAGACTCTGAAGCGCAAGCTGAAGAAGACTCTGAAGCGCCAGCAACACAAAAGACTCTGGAGCGCTACCTACAGAAGACTCTGAGCGCAGAGTATAAAGACTCAGAATATTCAGAAGACTCTGAGAATAAAACGCTGCAAGTACAGAGGCTCTGAATCAAGTCAACTCTGATCATAATTCATGCTAAGCACTTTTCTGCAAGACTCTGGATAGAGTGACTCTGATAAGAAGAACAAGGAACAACATTAGAGGATCTGATGCAAGATTATTATTCATATATGTTCATTTGAAAAGGAAGTGTTCAAGAAAGAGACGTTGCTAAACCCAAGGTCTACCAACGGTACTATTTCTCATTCGTGCATGACACAGGAATTCGGGCAAAAAGGGAATGTCAAATCAAGACGAAAAGTATTTGTCCTTTCTGTCTACATCCTACAGTACTTTCTTCTACACACTATTGAGAAAGTGGAGTATATAAAGAAGTCTTCATCAACACTTCAATGACAACAATTGATAGAAGAAATTCAAAAGAAGAATTCCAAAAAAGCAATCAAAGAAAACATTCAAACAACTTTCATCAAACACTAAGTTTTATTTGTTCTTCATTTGTGTAAAAATCACAGTTGTGATAATAGATTTTTAGAAGCAACTTAAACACGTTGTATTTTATCTTGTAAAAGTTCCTTGAGAGACCAAGTTGTGGTCAGGATTCTTGAGAAGACTAAGACAGTTGTCTTAGTGGAAATCACTGTAATCAAGTTTTGGTTTAGTGGATTAAGTCCTCGTTTGAGAGAGGCGAAATCACCTTGGCAGGTGGACTAGAGTAGTTTGAGTTCAAATGAACCAGAATAAAAATAACTTGTTATTTTCTATTGTCATAATTGTTTTTGAAAACCCCTTATTCAACACCCCCTTCTAAGTGTTTTCCTACCTTCAGTTGGTATCAGAGCTCTAGCTCTGAAGTGCTATCACTTAACAGTGACAGAGAAAGATCCAGTTGGGAAAACTCTTGATTTATTATGGCTGAAACTTCAACTTCAACTTCATACAACAAATATGACGATAAAGATAGAATCAACACAAAGCCTCCAATGTTTGATGGAGAAAAATTTGATTATTGGAAGGTTAGAATAGAAAGTTTCTTTCTAGGCTATGATGCTGATATATGGGATTTGATCATAGATGGATACATTCACCCCACTGATAGTGAGGGCAAAAAGATTGACAGAAAGTCAATGAATGACCAACAGAAGAGAGATTTCAGAAATCATCACAAAGCTAGAACCATTCTGTTAAATGTTATATCTCATACTGAGTATGAGAAAATCACAAATAGAGAAACATCATTTGACATGTTTGAGTCATTAAAGATGACACATGAAGGCAACTCTCAGGTGAAGGAGACAAAGGCTCTTGCGCTTATTCAGAAGTATAAGGCCTTCAAGATGGAAGAAGAAGAATTTGTGGAAATCATGTTTTCAAGATTCCAGATTCTGACAGCTGGTTTGAAGGTCCTTGACAAAGGATACTCCACTTCTGATCATGTGAAGAAGATCATCAGAAGTCTTCCAAAGAAGTGGAGACCCATGGTCACAGTGATGAAGCTATCAAAGGATCTCAACAAGATCACTCTGGAGGAACTCATCAGTTCCTTAAGGAGTCATGAGATAGAGCTGGAAGAAGACGAGCCTCAGAAGAAAAGTAAGTCTATTACTTTAAAATCTAATAAAAAATCTAACACGAAAGCTTTTCAGGTACTTGAGGAAAGCTCTGGAGAATCTTCCTCAGATGAAGATGAACTGTCTTTGCTTTCCAGAAGGATAAATCAACTCTGGAAGCATAAGCAAAAGAAGTTCAAAAATTTCAAAAGACCAGAACAACATGGAGAATCTGCTGGACACAAAAGATCTGGCAAGAAAGAAGTTGTGTGCTTTGAGTGTAAGGAGCCAGGACACTACAAAAGTGAATGTCCCAAACTTCAGAAGGAGAAACCCAGCAAGAAGTTTGAGAAAAAGAAGAAAGTCCTGATGGCCACATGGGATGACTCAAATGACTCTGAAGCCTCATCAGAGTCAGAGGACGAATGTGCAAATGTTATATTGATGGCTGACACAGAAGACCATGAAGAAACATCTGAATCTGGATCAGAATCAGATTCAGAAGAGGTATTTTCTGAACTAACCAGAGCTGAGCTAGTTGAAAGCTTATCTGAGATGGTTGAAAACTATAGTAAAATAAGACTCAAATACAAGAAGCTTAAGAGCTATCTTGCATCTGAAACTGATCATATGAAATCAGAAATTGCTGAGCTTAAAGCAAATAATTTTCAAATAAAAACTGATTTAGAAAAAGCTCAACAAAAATCTGATTCAGATACTAAGTCTTGCTCCAAAAATATTTTAGAAGAGTATGACTATAGTTTTCAGAAGTTCCTGTCCAGAGGCCTAAATAGAAGCAAATTGGCTTCCATGATCTATGGTGTTAGCAAGAATAACAGAAAAGGAGTTGGATATGAATCATCCTCTGGGAAGGATTTAAATCCAAAACCTATTGATAAGCTGATCATCAACTACACTCCTCTGTATACTCATTTTAAATATGGTCACCTAAATGACATAGAGCACACACGCACAGATCAAATTACTAAAAGCTTTATTAAACCAAAACCTCATCAGAACAGAAAAGTTTTTAAGGAAAAGAAGTTCATGCAGAACTTCAGACCATCTAACCCCAGAGGACCCAAAAAGATATGGGTACCTAAGGATAAAATAATCTATGTTGCAGATGTCCTTAGCAGCAAAGTTAAGACACCAGTCATGGTACCTGGACTCTGGCTGCTCACGACATATGACGGGAAGAAGGTCTATGTTCCAAAGCCTGGAACTTAGATCTAGAGGAGACGTGAAGTTTGGAGGAAACCAAAAGGGAAAAATCATTGACTCTGGAACAATTGGCAATGGTAACCTCCCTTCTATTTCTAATGTTCTGTTTGTTGAAGGATTAACACATAATCTATTGTCCATAAGTCAATTAAGTGACAATGGTTATGATATAATCTTTAATCAAAAATGTTGTAAAGCTGTTAGTCAAAAAGATGGTTCAATCCTCTTTAATGGGAAAAGGAAGAAGTTTATAAGATAAATCTTTCAGAACTGAAAAATCAAAAAGTAAAATGCCTTATGTCTGTTAATGATGAGAAATGGGTCTGGCATAGAAGATTGGGTCATGTTAGCATGAGACGTATATCTCATATTAACAAGCTCAATCTGGTCAGAGGACTTCCTAAGTTGAAGTTCAACTCAGATGCTCTTTGTGAAGCATGTCAGAAAGGAAAATTTTCAAAATCTTCTTTCAAATATAAAAATGTTGTTTCTACCTCTAGACCATTAGAGCTACTTCATATTGATCTGTTTGGACCAGTGAAAACTGCATCCATCAGAGACAAGAAGTATGGATTAGTCATTGTTGATGACTATAGCAGATGGACATGGATAAAATTCCTGAAACACAAGGATGAGTCTCATTCTGTATTCTTTGACTTCTGCAATCAAGTCCAAACTGAAAAGAATTTTAATATTATCAAAGTCAGAAGTGATCATGGTGGTGAATTTGAAAATAAATATTTTGAAAAATATTTTAAAGAAAATGGCATTGCACATGATTTCTCTTGTTCTAGAACTCCTCAACAAAATGGAGTTGTAGAACGAAAGAATAAAACATTGCAAGAAATGGTCGGAACCATGATCAATGAGACTAATATGGCAAAACATTTTTGGTCAGAGGCAATTAATACAGCATGTTATATTCAGAACAGAGTGTCTGTAAGACCTCTTCTGGAGAAGACTCCTTATGAATTGTGGAGGAATAGAAAGCCTAACATTTCTTATTTCCATCATTTTGGATGTGTTTGTTTTATTTTGAATACTAAGGATAATCTGAACAAGTTTGACTCTAAAGCACAGAAGTGTTTTATGATTGGATATTCTGAACGCTCTAAAGGCTACAAAGTATACAATACTGAGACACGGATTGTGGAGGAATCAATTCATGTCAGATTTGATGATAAGCTTGGCAATCAAAAGCCAAAGTAGTTTGAAATTTCTACAGATAGAGAAGTTCTTCTCATAGACTCTGAAGAATCAGAGGCAGACAAAGTTCAAGCAAAAGAACGAGAAGCTACTTCAGATGCTACTCCCTTAGCTGCTCAGCTGGACAATTTAACCATTTCTGAAGAAACCCCTCTGAAAGGATCCTCCAGAATCAAAGCTTCTCACCCAGAGGAAATGATTATTGGAAAGAAGGATGATCCCATCAAAACAAGATCCTTTCTAAAATCATTTGGAACATCATTGTTTGGTTTAGTATCACTTATTGAACCTACCTCTATGGATGAAGCTCTGCAAGATAATGATTGGATACTTGCTATGCAAGAGGAGCTAAATCAATTCACCAGGAATGATGTTTGAGATCTGGTTCCAAGACCAAAAGGATTTAATATCATTGGAACGAAATGGGTTTACAGAAACAAGCTGAATGAGCAAGGAGAAGTCACCAGAAACAAAGCAAGACTGGTTGCTCAAGGCTACAGTCAGTAAGAAGGTATTGATTACACAGAGACTTATGCTCTTGTGGCAAGGTTAGAATTTATACGCTTACTTATTTCTTTTGCTGCACAGAATAACATCACTCTGTATCAGATGGATGTTAAAAGTACTTTCTTAAATGGCTTAATTGAAGAAGAAGTTTATGTTCATCAACCTCCTGGTTTTGAAAATGAAAATTTCCAGAACATGTTTTTAAATTAAAGAAATCACTCTATGGCTTAAAATAAGCTCCCAGAGCTTGGTATGAGAGGATGAGTAATTTCCTTCTGGAAAATAATTTTATCAGAGGAAAGGTTGACACAACTCTCTTTCATAAATCAATTAAGAAAGACATTTTAATTTGTCAGATTTATGTAGATGACATTATTTTTGGAACAACAAATATTACGCTTGGAAAGGAGTTTGCTCAATCTATGCAGGCAGAATTTAAAATGAGCATGATGGGAGAACTCAGATTCTTTCTGGGAATTCAAGTCAATCAAACTCAAGAAGGCACTTACATACACCAGACAAAGTATGTGAATGAGCTTTTGAAGAAGTTCAACATGACAGAGAGCAAGTCAGCAAAGACTCCAATGCATCCAACAAGCACTCTAGGAAAAGAAGAGGTTAGTAAAAAGGTATATCAGAAGCTCTACAGAGATATGATTGGTTCTCTTCTGTATTTGAGTGCTTCTAGGCCTGATATTCTTTTCAGTGTTTATCTGTGTGCTAGATTCCAATCAGATCCTAGAGAATCTCACTTAACAGTTATTAAGAGGATTCTGAGGTGTCTAAAAGGTACTACTAACGTGGGTTTGTGTTACAGAAGATCTGATGATTTTAAATTAGTTGGCTTCTGTGATGCTGATTATGCTGGAGATAGAGTTGAACGTAAAAGTACTTCTGGAAGCTGTCAGTTTCTGGGAGGCAATCTGATCTCATGGTACAGAAAGAAGCAACCCACAATAGCACTCTCAACTACAGAAGTAGAATATATTGTTGCTGCTGGTTGTAGTACACAGATGCTCTGGATGAAGAGTCAGCTAGAAGATTATCAGATATATGAGAGTAACATTTCTATCTTTTGTGATAACACTTCTGCTATTTGCCTTTCTAAAAACCCTATTTTACATTCTAAGGCAAAGCATATAGAAATTAAACATCATTTTATCAGAGACTATATTCAGAAGGGAATTTTAAGCTTAAATTTTATTGATACAGGCCATCAATGGGCTGATATCTTGACAAAACCCCTTGTTGAAGATAGATTTAAATTTATTCTGAAGAATATTAGTATGGATTTTTTTCCAGAATAAAAGTATTATTCATAAGCAAATTTATTCAGATAAAAATGATTAATGTCTATATTCTGAAGTGTTGCATCTGTAATTTCATTTGTTACCTTATTTATTTTTGTGTAACTCTGAACTAACAAGCTTCAGAGAATCTGAGCGTTGTTTAACGTTTCATATTCTAAAGAGCTTCAGAGGCAAAACAACATCAAACACATGTCACATGAAATCTGAAAAGGTGGAGTGAACAAAGTGAGATGTTGTTTGAAGTACTGTTTGAATTATTACAATTCTCGTTTTCCCGCCACTTTTGTCAAATCTCATTAAATGCTGAAATCATTTTCTTATTTCTTAATTAATGTGATTAACTGCTAAGTGTTGGTTGTGTTTTTTTTGTGCCCTAATTTTTCTCTATATATTCCACAATCTCACACGATTTCACACTTTCACTCTTTGTCACACTTTTTATGCATTTTGGCCTTCTTCATTGCTTTCTCTTCTCTGCTAAATCTAAAAGAAGATCAGTTAATCTCAAAAGTTCGTCAATGGCAACTTCATCTTCTTCATATCAAAAGTTAGAATCAACAATGGCTGGGGCATCAACATCTGAAAAGGGAAATGAAACCTACAAAGCACCAGAACAAACTCTTCTAACACCAATGGATGATCTAGAAGTTCTTTGTGAATTCATGGTGAACTTTGAATGCATGGCGAAGAACGGTTTTGATCTTCGTTCAACTGTATCGTCTCAAGGTTGGGTGAAGCATTTTGAAGGTTGTTCGGTCCAGTTCATCCTTACTTGCTTAAAGAATTCTAGATTCACACAAAGGTTTGCCCCAAGTTCATAATTTCATATGTTTTGGGTAAGGAAATCATCATCACTGAGGATTTGATTATAAATCTGATTGGGTATGAAGAAATGGATGGTGTTACTCATCTTTCTGCAGGAAGGGTAGACATGGATGCAGTCTACAGAGAAGTCTTCACTTCTGGGGTGTCTTTTAGAAAGATCAAGGATTTGAAGACTCACTATAAAATCTGGGGAAAAATATTTCTGGGATGTATTCACCACAGAAAATCAACCAACTCTCCAGATTATATAAACGCAGAACAACTGTACTTTCTGTATTGTTTGGGAAGCAATATCAAGGTGGATCTGCCACACTTGCTATTTAATCATCTGTGGAACCACGTTAAAATGTCCAGAGAAGAGATCAGAACAAAACATCAGAAGATCAGAAATTGGATCCCAACGGGAAGATTAATTTCTGATGCTGTTACAGAAAATGGATTAGTTGCACATCTGACAGAGGTAGGTCAGACAGAAGAATTGGAAACAATTCTGGGAAAGCCTCTGGATGGGAAAAGTTTGTAAAGGATGAGGCTGGTGGAGGAACTTCAATCTGAACCAGTCAAGATTGACTTTGCTGTTGTGCACAGAAGAAGAGTTCCAGTGGAGGACTTTCCATTGTTTACTACTGAGGAGCCCAGAGAAGCTCTACTCTACTATATTGAATCATGTCTGGCTGATGGAACTCCCATACCAGCAGATTTGATAAAAAAGAGCATCTGAACCTGCTCCAGAAATAATTGAGAAGAAGAGAAGGAAGAAGAGAAAGTTTTCAGAAGAAGATTTTGCACGCCCCAAAAGGAAAGCCTTTGAAGATAGTTCTTCTGTGAAGTCTAAGCGTTCCAAACTCTCAGGTAACACTTCTGCTATTCCTGTTCTGGAAACTATAACAGAAATTCCTGCATTTGAACCTTCTCCTCCTCCCTATGACCTAATTCCCACTCCTTCTCCTCCTCACACTTCTGAACATATTTCTTCTGAACATGTTCATGACTCTGTTCCCTCTCCACAACCCTCTAAACCATAAATATCTCAACCTTCTGAACCTTAACACTCTGAACCTCAACCCTCTGAACCACAACCAGATGAACCAAACCATTCAGATCCTAACCCCTCTGACCCTGATCATGACATCCTTGATATCCAACCTCTCATGACAGTACATCCTATATCATCTGGATCATCTGACTCGTCAGATTCCTCTGATTCATCTGACTCTGACCTTTTAGATATTACCTCACCAACACACAACACCCCAAACCATCCTGATGACATTCCTACTCCCATTCCCACTCCTACTCAAATTCCCTCTCCTACTCCAATTCTCATTCCTACTTCCCTTACCATTCTTACTTCCCTTCCTCCTTTTTCCTCAGAACAACCCTCATCTTTTAATAAACATTCTCCTTCTGTTAACCCTAAGGAATCCTTCTTAGAGGCTCTCCTTAAACCCAAACCTAGATCAGATGTTGGGACACTGTTATATGGTTTTGAGACAGAAATGCATATGTGGCTATCTGTTGTTAGGGAAAGGTGCTTGAATAGAGTGAATCCTCGTGATTCTGAAGTATTTTGGACTACTTTCAGAAGAAGGTTCAACTCTGTGGCTGAGAACCTTCAAGCTGCTTGTTCTGCAGATGCTCAAGAGAATTTTTCTGAAGCTGTAAAATTTGCTCTTCTGGGTGTACGCAGAACTCCTACTCAGTTTCTGGAAAACACACCTGCAGAGGCTGTATGTTCAACATCTGAAGAAACTGCTGCACTTCAGATTAGTATAATTCCTCAGCCTGAAGAAACTTTCACAGAGGCTGCTATCTCTGAAGAGACTCCTGCATCTGATGAGCCTTCTGATATGGATTTAGAAACTGCATCTGCTTCTGGGGTCATTCCAGAATCAACAGTTTTGAAGACAGACTCTGAAGAAGTTAAAGTTTCGGAAGACGTGAAGGAAAAGCTTGCTCAGCAAGAGGCTGCAACTTCTGAGATTAAAACCTGGATGGTTAAGCAAGAGAAGACAACATAAGAGATCAATACTTGGATGGCCAAGCAAGATGAATCTACTTCTGAGATAAAGACTTGGATGGCAAAGCAGGAAGCATAAACTTCTGAGATAACTGAGCTTCTGAAGATTATAGCCTCTCGTCCTTCTTAGTTGTTTTTCTGGTATGTGCACATCTATGTTTTTGCTTGTTTTCTTCTGAGTACTTTAAATGAATGCATCTGACTGCTTTTCTTCTGCTTATCTGTTAATTCTTTTCTTGCTCTGATTTATATCTTAAATGATTTTTTTTTTGAAATCACTTTTTGATATGACAAAAAGGGGGAGAAAATGGAAATTTTGATTATTCATATAAACAGATACAAAATGGTAACTCATACATGATAAAATATAACAAATGTTGATTTAAGTGTTTCAGAGCTAAAAACTTCTCATCTGATATTATCCTTAAAATTAACTCTGAACAAGGTCTGAGAAAGTCTACAAAGCTAAACTCTGAGAAAGTCTACAAAGCTAACTCTGACTCTGGAAAGAATACTAGTGCTGAAAGGGAAGTATTTATTTCTTCTAGTAGTATTCATTTCAGGGGGAGATTCATTATCTCAGGGGGAGATATATATATTTTTTTCTTGTTTTGAACAAAATTTCATATAGTTTTTGTCATCATCAAAAATGGGGAGATTGTTAGAATACAAATTGGTTCTTATTATATCTCAATATTTTGATGATAACATTAATGAAATTTTGTATAAGAAAATATATACTCTAATTTTGTTCAAGTGTTTTTGTTTCAGATATCAAATAAATATTCATCTGAAGACAAAGAATTCCTCTGAACATTATTTAAAGAAAAGCTCTGAACATAATAACGCAAGGCTCTGAGCGTAGGAAGTGCAGCTGCAGAAGAATCTGAAGCGCTAGTTGAAGACTCTGAAGCACAAGTGTTGTACCCCAAAATTTGACCAACCGGGTCCCGTATCTGGCTCGATGTTTCGACGCATGACCGCATTCGCATCTGCATATCGCATACAGTTCATTTTTCATTTGTTTTGGCTTTATCAGGATCACAGCCCTCGTCTCGCGTCTCAGGTGTTTTTTAATCAGTTTAGATAAATAGAATCGTGTTTTGGGGATATTTCGGTGCCCATTTATTTTTACCGGTTATTTTGGTGCGCTCTCGCGGTGTTATGTGTCGTTCGGTGCGTATTTTGTTCCTCTGGAAATTATTGTGATTTTTTCTGGATTTTATTGGCTATTTTTAGAATATAATAAATAGATTTAAATCATTTTTTAGCATTTTAATAGGATTTTAATATTTTTAATTCCTTTTAGATAGATTTTTAATCATTTTAGGATTTAATAGAATATTAATAGTTTTTTTAATAGTTTTAATCCATTTTATAGATTTTTATCATTTTCTTAATAGGGTAATATAGTTTTTCTTTCATTAATAATAGTTTTTTTAAATAAGTGGAATAGGATTTTATAGAATAGAAATTAAGTGATTTTTTAATTTTAGATATCAATAATATAGATTTTTCATTTTAATAAATGGATAGATTTTTCTTTAATAGATATTATAGGATTAATAGGTTTTTGAATATTAGATTTGATTAGAGGTTATATTAGGTTAATTGAATAGTTTAGAATTTAATTAGTTTTAGGTTAATCAGAATTTTAATTCATTTAGTTAATTAGTAATTAGTCTTAATCATTTTCCATTTAATCAGATTTTAATTAGTTTTTTCTTTTTAATTCATTTCAGTTTTTTTTTGGGCTTTATCTTGTTTTTTTCGTATTGGGCCCATTCATCAGAAGCCCAGAATCAGTCCATTTTCGTCCAGCAGTTTCTAGAAGAATCCAGAGCATTCCAGAGTTTCTCAGCCTATAAATGCAGCAGGCCACGTGTAATCACAGGGGGACCCCACGTTACACCATCACCTCACGCCACCTCACAAACACGCCTTCCCTCTCTCTTCCACGCACACACACGTGGCGCGCATGCCTTCACCATCTCCACTACCAGCGCCACGTGCCTCCACCACACCACTCCACTGGTCCTCGCCTGAAACTCTCCCCGGCCGGCATGCATGGCCGGCGGCCACCGTAACGGCAACTCTAAACCACTTCCGGCCGCCGTACCGGTCACCGGAAAACCTCAAACACCAAAAAGATTCCAGAAATCTTCTCCTTCTCCTCATTCCTTCATCTCTCCCGATCAACCTTCAAGCGTCCAACCTCAACCATCAATCTTCATCTTCTCTCCAGTCAACATCATCCACAATTAACTCCAAATTCAACCAATCATCAACAATCGCCATCGAGCATAATTTTTCCAGAAATCTCTATCCTCCGATCAAACTTCATCAACGATGGCGTATCATCTCCAGATTCAACCGCTCGTCCCCGAGGACCATCATCGTTTAGCAAAGATGATTCACAATCTCCATCAGCCTTCCTCATCTCCAGAATCTGCAAGATCATCATCAATATTCGTGATGTCCATCAAGACTCATCAGATTCCAATCTGTGTTCATCAGATTCATCCATCTGCTTCAAGATCAATTTCAGAAGGTTCAGAGATTTTCACCAACCAATCTTCAGAGTGAACATCAGTTCGTTTTCCAGAAATCACCATGGAGTCATCGTTCACCTTCAAGGATCTCCCCCAACAATCTTCATCAACGATACGTGTTCTTCATCAACACTTCGAGTTCTCCAGAAATTCAATTCATCAAGAATCTTCAACAGAACATGCAACTTCATCGCACCTTCAGGATCTTCAACGAACCAATGTCTTTCAGGGACTTGCTTCACGTCTTCAAGAATGTCAAGGATTGATGATTCCAAATAGCGATTGGTTTTTCTTGTTTATTCTTTTGTTTTTGCAGGTTGTGAAATGAATGTTGAGTTTGGAGATGAACAAGAACGAAGGGAGTTCGGAGAGGAAGTTGGCGACGGCGCAGGGAGAGTGAGAAGATACTAGGGTTTCAGAATGAGAGTGGAAGGGAGAGAATGGGGAGAGGAGGCTGGGTTTGGGCTTGGGGGCCACGAGGCCCAGCGGGTTTTTTTTTCATCCCTCCGTTTTTGGCTGAAAGACATTGGGCTGAGCCCAATACAAGCTGCGATAACCCCCGGTTTCAATATTGCACCTCCCCCTCCGTTTTGCAGCAATAGCAGCTGGGCTGGGCCCAGTTTGCAGTTTGTTTTTTTTTATGTTTTCTGCTTATCAACCCCCAGCTGGGCTGTGTACCCCCTCCCCTTATTTTCTTTTCTTTTATATTTTTCATATATAGTTTTATGAAAAAAAAGAAATGAAAAAGAAGAATTTGAAAAAAAGAAAAAGGAGAAAAATATATGAAAAAATATATAGAAAATAGTAAAGGAAAAAGTATAGTGAAAAGAATGAAAAAAGAATGTTGAGAAATAGTTGGAAAAAAGGGAGAAAAATACATAGAAAAATATGAAAAATATATGAAAAATATTTTGAGAGAAAAGAAGAAAATAGTTGAAAAGAAAAGAAGGAAAAGAGGAAAAAAATATTAAAGTAGACTTAATATTTTTTAGAGTGCATTTTTTTAGAGATATTTTACCCTTTTAGAGATAGCTTAGAAGTCCACTTGTTAGGGGATTTTTTCATTTGATTTTTCCATTATAGATAGAATAGGATAGTATTTCCTAGGAGATTTATTTTTCAGTATTCAAGCCTTGTAACCATTTTTCAGAATGTTAATAAAACGAGATTTGAGCTGTGGTCCCGATAGTAGCCGAACTACAGCTGCTCTGATTTCTCGTACCAGACGAGAATATGTAGGCATAGGATGCGATATCCTAGCGAGCACACTAACAACTAACCTTTTGTTCTCTCGCTGCTGTGCGATCGAGACTTTCCCGCTGACGATTAATTATTACCTTTTTTCTCTCTTGCCCGAGTGCATTTGAGACCAAACCGTAGTTTTTTCCCATAGGTTCCCGACCTTTGAAACCAGTTTGATTTCTCACTGCTGTGTAAGAATACCCCGTTTAGCCGTAGTTAGCCTGAACTACGTAAAGCTCTGATCTTCCATGCAGTGTGGAAGTACGTAGGCACAAGACGCGAGGTCTTGGCGAGCCAATTTTCCCCGTAGTCCCGAACTACGTTGACTCTGACTTTCTCTCTTGAGAATACGTAGGCATAGAGTGCGACGCTCTATCGAGTCCATTTCCTTCTGTTTAGATTTAGCAGCCGTAGATAGATTGTTTTGCATCCTTTAGACAACCCAAGCAAGCGTGGATCCCGTCGAGTACGACGGACGTGAGGGGTGCTAATACCTTCCCCTTGCGTAACCGACTCCCGAATCCAGGTTTTGGTTGCGACGACCATACCTTTCCCCGTTTTTTGCGAGGTTTACTCTGAGCGTTTCCTTTCCCTCCGTTGGGATAAATAACGCACGGTGGCGACTCTTCTGTCAGCCGGCGCCGATTTTCGCAGTAGCGACAGCTGGCGACTCTGCTGGGGATATCTGACATCCCCTGGCTGCTAAGGACTGTGATAGTCCTTATGCATGTGGGATCCAACGTCCCCTAAAGAGAGGGTAAATCCTAGCGCTTGTTTGCTTGTCTATTGGGGCTTATTTATTGATATTATCTATTGTTGTTGGGGTGTTACGGGTGTTCTATGACTGAGTAAGAAGCCGGACCTGGGCTTTAGTGCACCTAGAATTAGAGTAGAGATTAGTTGGCGCCCGCTTGCTTTGCTTGCCTTGGTGTCCCGCGAAATCTACACTTAGACGAGGTTCCTCTGGTTGGCCTCCTGCCCCTTCCTTTGGTTGGCGTGGGTTGCTGGTTAGTTGAATTGTCGACTCTGGGAACCGATCATTTGGAAGTTAGCTAAGTGAGGCCTCTTCAAGACTTGATGATGCCACTCCTTCTGGGAATCGTATCGTCAGTTTTGAAAGTCTGTGACGCTAACGACCGCATAGGATGCCGTACCTTGTCAGACATAGGTCCATACCTGTGAGTGGGGGGTTTTTTTGCAGGAAACTTGACTTCCAACCTACCCGTTATTTTGGTCTCCTCTTCAGAGCAACCGTTCTCCGTCAGCAGTGCAGCAGTATTTAGATTTGTGTGGGGGGCTGTGATCCCGTTGTCTGCTGCATCTTGCATATCATGTGCATATCAGTGTTGCATCATATTGCATATCATCCTCCAGTAAGCCAGAGTTCTGATCCAGCCTTTGTTTCCTGAAGGTGATTACCCGGAGTTTGGATTGAGCAACTGTTGATCGTCAGAAGACCTACCTAGGGGTTGAGTAGATTTGAGCAGAATCGAGCAGTGAAGTCAACTGAAGACTACTGGTAGCTATGTCTGAAGGCAATTTCCAGTCTCCTAACGCCTTGACAGGGTTCACTATGACGTCCAACCCTCTGTATGATTCCATGGAAGACTTCCGGCAAGCGAACAACGTTACTGCAGACCAAGCTGTACAACCTTCTGTGGAGAATCGAGGTCAACATGAGCAGTTTGTTGCCCAGAATGAACGTCCTCCTCCTGTTAACAATCAAGGTGCTGTTTTCCCTGTGACGAATTACCGAAGAGATATTCCAATAGCCAGGATGGTAGATCCAAGAGCTCTTGAGAAGGATAGAAGACTCCGAGCGTTGGAAGAAGGAATGAAAGCTTTGCAAGTGAAAGATGCTGTTAACCTGGATGCTGTAGGCATGTGTTTGGTTCCTGACCTGGTGTTGCCTTATAAGTTCAAAGTGCCGAAATTTGAGAAGTACACAGGAGATAGCTGTCCGAAGCTGCATTTGATGATGTTCTGTCGAAGAATGACTTCGTTTGTGCGAGATAACGAATTGATGATCCATTGCTTTCAAGATAGTCTGACTGGGGCATCTTTGAGGTGGTATATGCAGTTAGAGAGAAACCAGATTCAGTCATGGATGGATTTATCCAGAGCTTTTCTGAAGCAGTACGATTATAACCTAGACATAGCTCCCCATCGCATGCGACTGCAAGAATTGTCTCAAGAGAACGATGAACCTTTCAGGAAGTATGTTCAGAGAGGGAGAGAATTTGCTGCCAGAGTAAAGTCGTCGTTCCTAGACCGAGAGTTAATGAGCATGTTTGTACACTCCCTGGAGAGCCCGTACCTTGAAAGAACGCTTGGAGTTACGTCAAACGATCAAGCTGGTGAGACTGAGTATCCTTGTGACTATCAGAGTGAAGAAGGAGTTGTGATCAATGCAGTCATGCCAAAGGTTGAATATCCTCGAAGCGAATCAGTGAATTTTGTTGGTTCTTCGTCTTCTCAGAGATCAGTACCTCCTGTGCCTTGTTATGCTGGACAGACCACTGTGCCTGGGGCACCCTATCAGGAGTCTTATGTCGCTTCCCTTGCAAATCAGCGAACTCGTGGCCGAGATTATCAGACTCAGCGTCAGAATCAGATTAGACCTTGCAACAATTTGGAACGAAGGAGAGCTCCTTCTCACCCAGTGCCTATGTCGTATAGCCAGCTGCTACCATCTTTGATCCAGAGTTCTTTGATGGAACCGAAAGCTCTCAAGCCCGTGCCAGAACCTTACCCTCCTGGGTACAATCCCCAAGTTCGATGCGGTTACCATGGTGGCTCTCCAGGGCATGCAACTGAAGATTGTAAAGCGTTTCAGGAGAAGGTACAACAGTTGATAGACCAAGGGTGCATTTCCTTTCCAGAAGGAGTTTTGTTTGTTCATGCCAACCTCTCAGTTGTCTAAGCTCGTAGATTCAGAGGGTCCTTTTCAAGAAGCCAGTGATCCAGACAGGCGGGCGCCTCAGTATTGGCAGTCCTCAGACTTTTATATCATTTGCATTTGTAGTTTCTTTTCTGTTAGTTACTACCTGCTTTTAAACATTGTATGTTTCGAATGGTGATAATAATAAAGTGACTATGCATTTTTCTGAATTAATCATGTCGCTGTCGCTCATTTACTGCATTGCACTGACACTTGCATTTTATTCACTCCATTTTATCGCTGTGACTAGCAAAGATTGGAGGGAGGATGACGAAACTGAAACTCGTAACCAATGATCGTATGCTTTCAGATAAGACCGTACCGATGACGTACAAGGCATTGTTTCAAATCCCCTAAACACCGGAGAGATAAGGAATAGAATCCCTTGTTAACCACTTCGAGCCGAGAAGTAGGAGTTTCTTTCGGATTTTTAAACCCTCACATCTTAACCCGGGGCAGGGTAGTTGTCAGTTAGCTTGACCGAGCATTCAAGTCTTACAGAGGAGTGTTGTCTTTCGAGGACTGATATTAGTTTACGCCTTTCAAGAGGTCGTAATTCGTCAACCACAGTGGCTAAACCTCACCAATCAGGAGTAAGGCAGTTACAATCCCTTCGGAGCAATCAAGACAACCAGTGTCACACGACTTTGTTCCAAAAGAAAGAAAAAAGAAAGCCCGCTAAGTAAAAAGAAAAAGAAAAAGCTGGAAGGCTAATACTTAGGCAAAAATTAGGGCATCCCGCTGGACTTCAAAAGAAATCGAAAAGAACTCAAGAGGAGTCAGTCCAGGCAAAAATTAGGGAATCAAAAGAACGAAAAAGAAAGGATATCAAAAGAAGAATCCTCGAACAAGGACAATGTCGTGTGGATACAGACACCGAAAACGAGAAGGAGTAACTGTCACTCCGAAAACCTTGTGAGTTTTCCTTAGCCATGGTCCTTACCATTCAGCGTACCTCTCGGAGAGGCGAGCGCTTGTACCAGGTTAACTGAACCTTAGGATCGGAGATCATCACGTAGAAGGGGTGGGTATAAATCTTGATTTGAGCCAAATATCCTTTGTTTCACGAACCGTGAACCCGACCACGATACAGCCCTTAAAAGACCTAATTGAGGCAAGGTTTATTCTGAAGGCGCATTACGATAAGGTTGAGTAACCTGACTCCCTCTTGATTTGCTAGTCATATCCTGGTTGTATTTTTCACTGATCACATAAGCACTACGTTTGAACTTTGGTTCATTCGTCACTCACAATCATGACACGTAAATGAGTGACAGCACAAAATTTTCAAAATCTGCATAAACACTGCATTAAAATTACCATTCGGGACTGAACAATTTTACTTGCAGGTTAGTGGTTGACAGGAAAGAAATTCCAACAGGGAATAATCGAACAGGATTGAATAATTCAGCAGTCTGGATCAGAATGGCGTATGGTGTGAAACCCTGTGAATCTGGGGCATTGACTTACCGAGAGTTCGGAACCAATTAGTCTGAGGAAAAGTCCCAAAGCATCAGTGGATCACGGAGCAATTGATCAAGAGCGAATCTTCGCGAGAGCCAATCAGGGGCAGTCATCCAGAATGCGATATCAGGGCAGGTTAAGCCACTCAATGCTCGTTCAGGGGCAAGTCACGATGTTGATAGTTATTGAATCAAGGGAAACACCGGGGTAAGCCACCGCAAGGTCGTATTGTAGCAAGGTGCTTTCGGTTCAGAGTGAGTTCTTTCCGAGAACCAGATTGAGGCAAAGTCATTACAGACAGGGGCATGCCATCCCAAGAGTGCAGAGATTATTCTTTATTCGAGGGGCGTTCGATTCGAAGTATCTCGAGGAAGTTCAGAATGCTGGGGCAGTTCATATTAAACCGTCAGGGTACAGATTTTCAGACTATCCCACAGAGTTTCCTGCAGGCCGGGGCATAGCAAAGGCGAAAAAGTTATTCTTCTCAGTGTCATCAGCGTATTCAGAGCTACTTGAGCAGATCCAGCCGATCTCCAAGTTTGAGACAAATATCGGGAAATTGTGACCCTTCTACTAGAAGTTGTGAATTTGGACTGGATATTGTCCAGCATCATGCGTGTATGACCCACCACGGATGTACAAAAACCCCAGCCTACTTGGCGCGTTCGGTTATCCCCAGTAAGGTCGTACATTCGAGAAGCAGTTCATCTGGGGCAATTGGGTCGAGATTTGGCAAATCTCTAGCGGCTATGGGCATTACTCCGCGAATCAGTCGATCAGGGGCAAAAGATTATCGCAAGACCGGGGCAGAACACCCTAAAAACAAAAGATGTTGTTGGGACATTCTTTTGGGGTTTGACGTGCAGAAGCAGTTTAGATCTAACCGTCAGGGTACATAGATCGAAGAGTCCTCATCAGAAGGTTGGTGCCGATTCAGGGGCAAGGTATTGTGAGTAGCACTATGGCTAGCCTTTCTTTTCCAGACGAAATGCTCGGACTGGGGCATGTTGGTATTTGTGGGGCAAATTTCCGAGAAGGAATAGAGTTCGTGTCGCCCTGACCAGAGGCGCTTTGGTGAAAGACTTGATCGTTACGTGAAATGAATCCCCACGCAGGTCGCGATGTTCCCTACTGAAGAAGGATCGAATTCCTCAGCTAGCCATAGCTTATCCAAAGGACATGCTCCAGCAAAGTCGTTTATCCTTAGCAGAGTTTGGTGATTCCAAGATTATAAGGCTGTATTCGGACAGTGTATCTCAAGCAGAGTGGTTTAGCCGCAGAAGATTAATATTGGTGAGTTGTATTCAGGCAGTTTACCCTTCCCCGCAGGGTCAGTTACTCTCCCCCCAGCGGAGTCAGTTGATTTTCCCAAGAGAATCATCCCATCCCCAGCGGAGTTCTCTTTTCAACCAGTGTTTTCATTCCTTCCAGTGGAACTCGAAGATTGAGACTCTCCCCGACAGAGTTGGTGAGTCCTGGCATTTATTTTGCCAGAATACCGTGTGACATCCAGTCACCCTCCAGCAGAAGTATAATCATACCGAGCGCATCTTCTATTCTCCAGCAGAGTTACATTCCCAGCAGGGCGCTACTTCGATGAGGCGCTTGGTTCAAGTTCCCAATTTCCCAGCTGATTCGACTTCATTCTTCCAGCATTTATTTTGCTGGAATAATTCTGTAGCACCTGGCTATTCCCAGCGGAATCGGCATTATCTTCAACATTTATTTTGCTGAAGCGAGTTCCTGTATCTCAGCAGTTCGAGTCTGCATTTGCATTGGCATATAGTGTCATATTTGCATCCACCAAATAAAAGCGTAGCATTTCCATGTCGAATGGAGCATTGCATCATAAGCCGGGTTGGCTAACCGTTTGTTTCAAGTATTTTTTCTCTTGCAGGTAGAGAGAGCCCTTGCTCAGATGAAGTATCAAACATTCGAGGTCTCGGCGCGAGACAATCAATGAAGTGTCAGCTTCGGCAGTATTCCCCACAGAGTTATCAGGATAAGTTTCTCTTTATTCCCAAGCAGAGTTATTTGTCATCAGGGGTTTCATGAATCAGAATTTCAGAAGTCGCCTCCGGTCATCAGAACAGGCATCCGGTAGTTTGGTTTTCAGATATCCCCAGTAGAGTCCGCCTCAAGGTCGCTGTCACGTCAGTGCTAAAGAAGTTTGTGGGTTGGGATCAATGGAGAACTAAGTCCTGACATGGACAATTTATTCCTATATCGACGGGATTTCTTCAAAAGTGGGCGTCCTAACGTGGACAGATTTATTTCCTCGAGTTAATGAGATGTGCTAGTCCTAACGTGGACAGATTCGATTTCTCGGTATTGGTGGAACGTGAAGTCATGACGTTGACAAAATTGATTACTCTTTGTGGCGGTGTCCTGACGTGGACCATTTATTTTCAACAGTTATCTTTCTTCGTGTTGGTGAAGCGGGAGTCCTTACGTGGACAAATCAGACGAGATGAGTGTCCTGACGTGGACAAATCAGGACGAGATGTGAGTCCTTACGTGGACAAATCAGATGAAGATGTGAGTCCTGACGTGGACAAGTTATTTCCCCAGCGGGTCGAAGGTGCATGAGTCCTGACGTGGACGAAGTTTATTTCCTCAGCAAGACGAGATCATTGTCCTGACGTGGACAAATCAAAAGAAAATGTGTTTCCTTACGTGGAAAGAGAAGGTTCAGTTCCTTACGTGGAAGAGCGAGTTTGTTCCTTACGTGGAAAGATTGGAGTCCTTACGTGGACAAATTAAGAAGAGAGTTATTCCTAACGTGGAAAGGTGGGTCCTAACGTGGACGATGTAGTCCTAACGTGGACAAGTTTGATTCCTTACGTGGAACGAAGATGCATTCCTTACGTGGAAAGATTGAGTCCTTACGTGGACATATCAAGTTATTCCTTACGTGGAAAAGAAATAGATTCCTTACGTGGAAAGATGGCATTCCTTACGTGGAAGATTGAGTCCTTACGCGGACAGATCGAGATAGTGCGTGATTCCTTACGTGGAAAGATGCGGTTTCCTTACGCGGAAAAGAAGATAGATTCCTTACGTGGAAAAGGAGATGTTCCTTACGTGGAAAGAATACGCATTCCTTACAGGGAAAGAATATGGTTTCCTAACGTGGAAAGATGGAGATTCCTAACGTGGAAAAGATTGAGTCCTTACGCGGACATATCAGAAGTTGGTTCCTAACGTGGAAAAAGATTGTATTCCTAACGTGGAAAGGTTATGATTCCTTACGTGGAAAGAAGTTGATTCCTAACGTGGAAAAAGATTGTATTCCTAACGTGGAAAGGTTATGATTCCTTACGTGGAAAGAAGTTGATTCCTAACGTGGAAAGAGATTGTATTCCTTACGTGGAAAGAAAGAGTATTCCTTACGTGGAAAGATTGAGTCCTTACGCGGACATGTCAAGATGGATTCCTAACGTGGAAAGAGATTGGATTCCTTACGTGGAATGAGATGAGATTCCTTACGTGGAAAAAGGTGATTCCTAACGTGGAAAGACGTATTCCTTACGTGGAAAAGAGAGGGTTTCCTAACGTGGAAAAAGTTTGTATTCCTAACGTGGAAAGAGATTGGATTCCTTACGTGGAAAGATTGAGATTCTTTACGTGGAAAGATAGAGGCATTCCTAACGTGGAAAAAGTTTGATTCCTTACGTGGAAAAGAAGAGTTGATTCCTAACGTGGAAGGAAAGTGTATTCCTTACGTGGAAAGTGTAGTCTGACGTGGACAGATTCAGAAAAGAGATTGTGATTCCTTACGTGGAAAGGTGGGTCCTTACGTGGACGGAGTTGTATTCCTTACGTGGAAAGATAGCATTCCTGACGTGGAAGGATTGATTCCTTACGTGGAAAGATTGAGTCCTCACGTGGACATATCAAGATGGGAGTCCTTACATGGACAAATCAGAAAGAGTGGTTTCCTTACGTGGAAAGATGTGATTCCTTACGTGGAAAGATTGAGTCCTTACGTGGACATATCAAGTTGGATTCCTGACGTGGACAGATCGAGGTTGCGTTTCCTTACGCGGAAAGATTGGAGTCCTGACGTGGACAAACTAAGATAAGATTGTGTTTCCTTACGTGGAAAGAAAAGAAGTCCGTTTCCTTACGTGGAAGAAGATGGCATTCCTTACGTGGAAAATTGTGTTCCTTATGTGGACAGAGATGCATTCCTTACGTGGAAAAGTGGAGTCCTCACGTGGACAAACCAAGACAATAGATGGTTTCCTTACGTGGAAAAGCGATATATTCCTTACGTGGAAAGGTGGGTCCCGACGTGGACATGTATTCCTAACGTGGAAGGGTGAGTCCTAGCGTGGACGAAGTATTCATAACCCAGAGAGTTTAGTCCTGACATGGACAGATCCAGACGAAGTCTTAGTCCTAACGTGGACGGTGTTATTCCTAACGTGGAAAGGTTATTCCTAACGTGGAAAGGGGAGTCCTAACGTGGACGGTGTTATTCCTAACGTGGAAAAGTTTATTCCTAACGTGGATGATTTATTTCTGACGAGAAGGCAGACGAGCCATCCCCAGCAAAGTTGTTGAAGTTTTTTCGAGTTGACAGCAGATAGAGTCCTGACGTGGACAAGCAAAGGACAAAGTTTTATTCTTGCAATGATAGAAAGCTTTTCAGGCTGATGAAATAATCCCCAAGCAGTGGTGCAGTTTATTTCTGCGGTTGGCAAATTTCAGGGTTCCATTTGTATTCAACCATCTTCTACCTTTGAATGATCAAAGGTTGGGCGCTCTTCAACCATTCAGGTCCAAGCTGCTTGAATAGGGGCAGCTGTTGTACCCCAAAATTTGACCAACGGGGTCCCGTATCTGGCTCGATGTTTCGACGCATGACTGCATTCGCATCTGCATATCGCATACAGTGCATTTTTCATTTGTTTTGGCTTTATCAGGATCACAGCCCTCGTCTCGCGTCTCAGGTGTTTTTTAATCAGTTTAGATAAATAGAATCGTGTTTTGGGGATATTTCGGTGCCCATTTATTTTTACCGGTTATTTTGGTGCGCTCTCGCGGTGTTATGTGTCGTTCGGTGCTTATTTTGTTCCTCTGGAAATTATTGTGATTTTTTCTGGATTTTATTGGCTATTTTTAGAATATAATAAATAGATTTAAATCATTTTTTAGCATTTTAATAGGATTTTAATATTTTTAATTCCTTTTAGATAGATTTTTAATCATTTTAGGATTTAATAGAATATTAATAGTTTTTTTAATAGTTTTAATCCATTTTATAGATTTTTATCATTTTCTTAATAGGGTAATATAGTTTTTCTTTCATTAATAATAGTTTTTTTAAATAAGTGGAATAGGATTTTATAGAATAGAAATTAAGTGATTTTTTAATTTTAGATATCAATAATATAGATTTTTCATTTTAATAAATGGATAGATTTTTCTTTAATAGATATTATAGGATTAATAGGTTTTTGAATATTAGATTTGATTAGAGGTTATATTAGGTTAATTGAATAGTTTAGAATTTAATTAGCTTTAGGTTAATCAGAATTTTAATTCATTTAGTTAATTAGTAATTAGTCTTAATCATTTTCCATTTAATCAGATTTTAATTAGTTTTTTCTTTTTAATTCATTTCAGTTTTTTTTTGGGCTTTATCTTGTTTTTTTCGTATTGGGCCCATTCATCAGAAGCCCAGAATCAGTCCATTTTCGTCCAGCAGTTTCTAGAAGAATCCAGAGCATTCCAGAGTTTCTCAGCCTATAAATGCAGCAGGCCACGTGTAATCACAGGGGGACCCCACGTTACACCATCACCTCACGCCACCTCACAAACACGCCTTCCCTCTCTCTTCCACGCACACACACGTGGCGCGCATGCCTTCACCATCTCCACTACCAGCGCCACGTGCCTCCACCACACCACTCCACTGGTCCTCGCCTGAAACTCTCCCCGGCCGGCATGCATGGCCGGCGGCCACCGTAACGGCAACTCTAAACCACTTCCGGCCGCCGTACCGGTCACCGGAAAACCTCAAACACCAAAAAGATTCCAGAAATCTTCTCCTTCTCCTCATTCCTTCATCTCTCCCGATCAACCTTCAAGCGTCCAACCTCAACCATCAATCTTCATCTTCTCTCCAGTCAACATCATCCACAATTAACTCCAGATTCAACCAATCATCAACAATCGCCATCGAGCATAATTTTTCCAGAAATCTCTATCCTCCGATCAAACTTCATCAACGATGGCGTATCATCTCCAGATTCAACCGCTCATCCCCGAGGACCATCATCGTTTAGCAAAGATGATTCACAATCTCCATCAGCCTTCCTCATCTCCAGAATCTGCAAGATCATCATCAATATTCGTGATGTCCATCAAGACTCATCAGATTCCAATCTGTGTTCATCAGATTCATCCATCTGCTTCAAGATCAATTTCAGAAGGTTCAGAGATTTTCACCAACCAATCTTCAGAGTGAACATCAGTTCGTTTTCCAGAAATCACCATGGAGTCATCGTTCACCTTCAAGGATCTCCCTCAACAATCTTCATCAACGATACGTGTTCTTCATCAACACTTCGAGTTCTCCAGAAATTCAATTCATCAAGAATCTTCAACAGAACATGCAACTTCATCGCACCTTCAGGATCTTCAACGAACCAATGTCTTTCAGGGACTTGCTTCACGTCTTCAAGAATGTCAAGGATTGATGATTCCAAATAGCGATTGGTTTTTCTTGTTTATTCTTTTGCTTTTGCAGGTTGTGAAATGAATGTTGAGTTTGGAGATGAACAAGAACGAAGGGAGTTCGGAGAGGAAGTTGGCGACGGCGCAGGGAGAGTGAGAAGATACTAGGGTTTCAGAATGAGAGTGGAAGGGAGAGAATGGGGAGAGGAGGCTGGGTTTGGGCTTGGGGGCCACGAGGCCCAGCGGGTTTTTTTTTCATCCCTCCGTTTTTGGCTGAAAGACATTGGGCTGAGCCCAATACAAGCTGCGATAACCCCCGGTTTCAATATTGCACCTCCCCCTCCGTTTTGCAGCAATAGCAGCTGGGCTGGGCCCAGTTTGCAGTTTGTTTTTTTTTTATGTTTTCTGCTTATCAACCCCCAGCTGGGCTGTGTACCCCCTCCCCTTATTTTCTTTTCTTTTATATTTTTCATATATAGTTTTATGAAAAAAAAGAAATGAAAAAGAAGAATTTGAAAAAAAGAAAAAGGAGAAAAATATATGAAAAAATATATAGAAAATAGTAAAGGAAAAAGTATAGTGAAAAGAATGAAAAAAGAATGTTGAGAAATAGTTGGAAAAAAGGGAGAAAAATACATAGAAAAATATGAAAAATATATGAAAAATATTTTGAGAGAAAAGAAGAAAATAGTTGAAAAGAAAAGAAGGAAAAGAGGAAAAAAATATTAAAGTAGACTTAATATTTTTTAGAGTGCATTTTTTTAGAGATATTTTACCCTTTTAGAGATAGCTTAGAAGTCCACTTGTTAGGGGATTTTTTCATTTGATTTTTCCATTATAGATAGAATAGGATAGTATTTCCTAGGAGATTTATTTTTCAGTATTCAAGCCTTGTAACCATTTTTCAGAATGTTAATAAAACGAGATTTGAGCTGTGGTCCCGATAGTAGCCGAACTACAGCTGCTCTGATTTCTCGTACCAGACGAGAATATGTAGGCATAGGATGCGATATCCTAGCGAGCACACTAACAACTAACCTTTTGTTCTCTCGCTGCTGTGCGATCGAGACTTTCCCGCTGACGATTAATTGTTACCTTTTTTTCTCTCTTGCCCGAGTGCATTTGAGACCAAACCGTAGTTTTTTCCCATAGGTTCCCGACCTTTGAAACCAGTTTGATTTCTCACTGCTGTGTGAGAATACCCCGTTTAGCCGTAGTTAGCCTGAACTACGTAAAGCTCTGATCTTCCATGCAGTGTGGAAGTACGTAGGCACAAGACGCGAGGTCTTGGCGAGCCAATTTTCCCCGTAGTCCCGAACTACGTTGACTCTGACTTTCTCTCTTGAGAATACGTAGGCATAGAGTGCGACGCTCTATCGAGTCCATTTCCTTCTGTTTAGATTTAGCAGCCGTAGATAGATTGTTTTGCATCCTTTAGACAACCCAAGCAAGCGTGGATCCCGTCGAGTACGACGGACGTGAGGGGTGCTAATACCTTCCCCTTGCGTAACCGACTCCCGAATCCAGGTTTTGGTTGCGACGACCATACCTTTCCCCGTTTTTTGCGAGGTTTACTCTGAGCGTTTCCTTTCCCTCCGTTGGGATAAATAACGCACGGTGGCGACTCTTCTGTCAGCCGGCGCCGATTTTCGCAGTAGCGACAACAAGCTTCAGAAGAATCTGAAACGCCAGCAACACAGAAGACTCTGGAGCGCTACCTACAGAAGACTCTGAGCGCAGAGTATAAAGACTCAGAATATTCAGAAGACTCTGAGAACAAAACGCTGCAAGTACAGAGGCTCTGAATCAAGTCAACTCTGATCATGATTCACGCTAAGCACTTTGCTGCAAGACTCTAGATAGAGTGACTCTGATAAGAAGAACAAGAAACAACATCAGAGGATCTGATGCAAGATTATTATTCATATATGTTCATTTGAAAAGGAAGTGTTCAAGAAAGAGACGTTGCTAAACCCAAGGTCTACCAACGGTACTATTTCTCATTCGTGCATGACACAAGAATTCAGGCAAAAAGGGAATGTCAAATCAAGACGAAAAGTATTTGTCTTTTCTGTCTACATCCTACAGTACTTTCTTCTATACACTATTGAGAAAGTGGAGTATATAAAGAAGTCTTCATCAACACTTCAATGACAACAATTGATAGAAGAATTCCAAAAAAGCAATCAAAGAAAACATTCAAACAACTTTCATCAAACACTAAGTTTTATTTGTTCTTCATTTGTGTAAAAATCATAGTTGTGATAATAGCTTTTTAGAAGCAACTTAAACACATTGTATTTTATCTTGTAAAAGTTCCTTGAGAGACCAAGTTGTGGTCAGGATTCTTGAGAAGACTAAGACAGTTGTCTTAGTGGAAATCACTGTAATCAAGTTTTGATTTAGTGGATTAAATCCTCGTTTGAGAGAGGCGAAATCACCTTGGCCGGGTGGACTGGAGTAGTTTGAGTTCAAATGAACCAGGATAAAAATAACTTGTTATTTTCTATTGTCATAATTATTTTTGAAAACACCTTATTCAACCCCCCCCCCCTTCTAAGTGTTTTCCTACCTTCAGTTTCCCGTTAAATTTTGAAATTTTATGAGAATTATGATAAAAGAATAAACTTAAGAAACTAACCATTTTCTTTGGTGCATTTTGGAAATTTTGATGTACTCACATTTTTTTATCATTGCAAACAACCCTACACCTCACTGCATCATTTTTTTCAAATCTCACATCCCTACCATTCAGAACATTATGTTCTAATATAATATTCTTGAACTGCTTCAATGAGAGAAAATCCATTCCAACCTTGAAATTGAAATCCTTTGTAATTTCATCTTCTTCATGAACATAACCATATTTGGTTTATCACCGCAACTGTCATCTTCAGCCTAAGTTCATCAGTCATATACTTTTCTTCTATTACATGTTCCCTACCCATCTCTAGTGTGATCGAACTATGGTTGATTGCCTCACTTATGGTTGTACCATCTACATCAGATATATTTCTTGGTTGACCATCATCTAAACCCTCGTCAAAACATTCATCAAATTCATTTATCCTTTTTTTCTTCACTATCTTCAAAATCACTAGTTTCTCCATCAAAGTTGGTTCCACTTCATTTGGTTTGGGCTCAGTGTAGATTTCAACCTCATAGTTATTAATCTTAATATATGCAGCTAACTCATGTTCATCACCAGTATCCCTAAAGGGCTTAAGACCATCTTCTAAACTACCACCATTATGTTTCCACCACATTCTCACAACTATATGATCAAATCCAAGATCCATTAAATCACACGCCTTAAAAAAGGACCAAAAAACTAGATCTTGTCCCCTGAATGCATACACTTCCCTCATCATACCTTAAAATAGGGTCTTTTACAAAAGCACCCTTGGTGTAGAATGCTACTTTAAATAAACCCATCCATATACATAACACAAATAGTAAATTGGATCAACTTTGGTCAACTACAGACAAATTAAAGTCTAACACATTCTAAAAGCAAGATTATGACACAAATGCTAAACCCTGGACTGCTTTCTCGATGTTTTCTGACGTTTTCAAGAAAACTCTGTCGTAAAAGAATTTTTACAATGTTTTTGGTTATATTAGTGAGTGGTATTTGAATAGTTCTTTTTCTATTCATGTCAGCATTGCGTAGCAAGGTTAGTATATCGCCGATAGTATATTTGGTCATGATAGCCTCCTAACTGAAGTTCTTTTTTTCTAAGAGGTGGAATAGAATAACTCGGTTCTTTCTAAGAGAGCGCAGTTCTTTTTTTCTAAGAGGTGGAATAAAATAACCCAGTTGAAGCATTCATTAAAAAAAACATATAGATTACGACACAAATGGTAAACCTTAGATTAACAAGCCTTAAAAAACATATTTTTGAAGTTAAACATGTGGACCAACCTAATGTTCAATGTCGAGGGACCACAAATGACACTTTAGACCACAAACACCTTTCAATAGCACCTTTTTACCTTCACACGATATGGGACCACAAAATAAAAGCTGCGATTTTTTTTCCTCAAATGCCAAATCCTTCATTTTTGTTGTCACAAAGCTGAAAACAAAACCATATCATATGAGTTCGTGTAAAACTGAAAATAGAGTTCTGAAATAATGAAGAATAAGAAAGGCGAACCTTTAGAAGCGAGAGAGATTTTAAAATTCTTTGATATGGTATGTAATTATATTTGAATAATAAACATTGTGATTCCATGTCATCTTTTCATATTATCACCTATGTTCAATATGATAGTTATTTATTCAACCATTTAAAAAAATTGTCATCTAAAAATCCACATCAACTTCTATTAAATCAAATAATCTAAAAGTCCACATCAACTTCCATTAAATCAACTAGACAGCAAAACCGAAACTGGAGACAAAAAAAATTTAAGGAGATCATTCTTTAAAAGAATATATAAGGACTAAAATAAAATTATGAGTTATTGAAGTCAAAAACATATTTAACCCTACTGTGCTCATATTACTCCTGGAATAGGAAAAGATAAAAAAAATGCCTTTGGTGAAGTGAGGCCAGATCCACTGTACAATGACTACATACCCATGAATTTAAAAAAGTTGCATCTACAACCATACAACCAAAGTTTCCCATTTTCACCGTATAAATTATTAGTTTAGCAAAGGCAAGTCTATATTCATTCTTTTTTAAAATACTAGAAGAGATCAAATTCAGAGAAGTTTTTATTTTTCCTGTATAATGAAATGCGCGCCAAATGACCAATCGTTTTGGGTAAAAGTAGCTAACAAGTTAAGAAATAATTTTACATATTGTGGAAAAGAACTTCAGAAACTACACTGCCCATTCAATAGAACAAAGAAAAAAAAGATGCTTGAAAAATTTTATGATGTCAAAGATTCCTGTCTATGAATTCCCACATCCTCTCTTCCATATAAACTCGGTCGCTGTATCGCCGAGGCATGTGGCGCTCATCTGGGAAAATGATCAGCTCATAAATTTTTCCAGCTGCCACAAGTGCATTGATAAGCCTTGCAGTGTGCCTAAAATGTACATTCTCATCAATCATGCCATGCACAAGCAACAAACTTCCTTTCAACTTGTGCACATGGTTCATCACAGAACCTCTTGTATACCCTGATTTATTTTCAGATGGCAGTCCCATGTACTTCTCTGTGTAGAATGTGTCATATCCGTCCCACGATGTAGTGGGTGCGCCGGCTATAGCACACTTGAAGAAGTCGGGATACCTTGACAGTGTCATCGCAGACAGATACCCGCCGTAGCTCCATCCGTACAATCCAATGTGTCCAGATTCTGCAAGCCCTTCTTTGATAAGCCAGTCTGCTCCACAAAACTGATCATCCGCATCAATTTGTCCAAGTTTGTGCTTTAAATAGCCTTCAAACTTCAACCCCCGTCTCGAAGTTCCTCTATTGTCTAACTGTAAACAAGGAAAGTAATAATTAAAATGAAGGATGAACTGAGAATATACTATAAAACTGGTAAAGAGGTTGGTTCTGTGGTGACTAAAACTGATTTTGATTTAATTAATATTTGCTAAAAATAAGTTAAATGTGAAGTGATTAATGATTGAATACTTTCATGCAAAAGTGGGTAGGACAAAACATTATGTGCAAAAAATCTATTGCATAGACAAAAGTTTCAAATTCTTCAAGTTAAAAATATATATATATATCAATTCTTAAGGCAAAATCAATTTTACACCCTCAAAATCAATTGTCTCCTTCAAAAATAGAACCAAACATACACATAAAAGATGGGACAATAACCTGTGAATTTATGACATCAGAAGAACAATTCAACCAACAAATGGAAATGTTCAAATAAGTTAAGTCACAGTTAGGCCGGACATTTTGCATGTATAAATATGGATTTTCGTATCTCAATCATAATCACACATCAATCTCTTCGTCTTCGAATAATCTCTTCAGTATTTAATTTAACCACGTCTAAGTCCACCAAAGTTTAAAGGTTTGACACATTCAATATAGTGTGTAACCATCCACAGCTGTATGTGTTATCATGTGGCCGAACAATAAAAAGAAATACACCTAACAATTTAAAATTTAAAAGCAAGCAAGAGAGAGGAGGGGGGAAGGTGGGGTCAGAATAATCATGTGAAATTCAGGGAACTGACCTTCCAAACTAAGATGCCTTTATTTCTCAAGTATTGCGCTCTCAGGTCAACAGTATTTTGCCAAGAGTTAGAAACAAGCTGTACACTAGGACCACCGTAAACATTGATCATGGTTTTGTAAGGTGGAGGTCCAAATCTTGAAATATCAGGCTTATAAAGAGCTCCATACAAGACTGTACCATCGGCAGTCTCTATTTCAACAATCTCTGGAGGCTCAAGTTGAAGCTTTTTAAATTTTGGAACTGGTATTGGCTGCTCATACAAAGGCATGATTATGCTTCCATCCTCTAACGAGCATAATAATACCCTAGGCGGACAACTAAGAGAGTCGTGGATATCAACAAATGTTTGCATATGATGATCAAGTACCACAATGTGCTTTCCCTTGCCATGTGTAAGTCTGGTAGGGGCCTGAAGTGGTTGTGTTCCATCGACGAAAAGTTTAGTACAGTATAAGTTAAATTCAAGAGGACTATCTAAGGTCCCAGTGAAATATATTAGACCTGTTGCCTCATTCACACCGGCGATTTGCTCAACCATCCATTCACCTTCAGTGATGGGTCCTAAACAAGTCCCATTTGCATCATGAAGATAGAGATGTCTAAATCCTGATTTCTCACTAGCCCAGATAAATCCACTTGAAAACTTGGTAACTCCTTTATCAAGAGGTGTGAAGCAGTCATGAATGTTGATCCAGGTTTCGTTTTCTTCTACCAATATATCTCTCCTCTGTCCTGTTTTAATATCAAACTTAACGATCTTTATTTTAGTCTGGTGTCTATTTATGATCTGAGCAGTGAGAATGTTCCCATGCATCCAATTAACTCTTGCCAAATATTCATCCTCGTTGTCCAGTTCTTTCACTCCCCCACAATCAAGATCCATCCAAGTGGTGGAGCCTCCAGCTACCGAAACAACCCCCAGGCGTACTTTAACATTTGAAGCTCCTGCAAAAGGATAAGGATGGTCTTCCTGTGCATCTGGGCCAGCTGAGCTCTTACCTTGGTGCATAATTCTAAAAAGCGGTATTTCAGAATAATCAACTTCAGTAAATGCAATATATTTACTGTCCAGTGACCACCAATACCCAGTTTTTCTATCCATCTCCTCCTGAAATCAGAAATTTACATGTTAAAGATACAAACCATTCACAGGGCTGCAAGTATACAAGAACGTAAAATATAGGAACAAAATGAGGATCATACAATCCTACCAAAATGAAAAATTCTGAATAAATGAATACAAAACCTGGGGGAATAGTGTGGTGTTCCGGGCATCATAGTTAAAGAAGTATTCGGCAGTATTGTAGAATATCGGCCATGGTGGATTGCGGTGGCAGTTTTTTTGACAACCGTCATGGCCAATTTGTGTAGGGTGGTGGCATCACATGGCAGATTTTTGGCTTTCTGCCATGGGGCCGCAATCCACCATCGATAACAGTATTTGACAACTGGGCTTCCGCGGATAACCCCCCAAATCAATCATAAACTAATTGATAAAATAAATAATTAGAAAGGAAAAATAAAAACCCTTATAAAATCATGGTATGCTAGAAGCTGAGACCACTGCAACACAGATACTGTTCTTTTGGGAACGCAAGATATCAAACGATCTCATGTTCTCTAAAATCTAACACACAATCTCACTACAATCTTACTAGAATCCGATTTTGCATGTGATCCAGCACAGAAAAAGGGGGGAGGATTGCTAGATCATGCGATCTTACGATTGTGATCGTGATCTTGACAACACTCCTAGGCACTATAAAACCTAGGTAAAATATTCACAAAACCAACAATCATATAGTAAATAATATCATGATTTCTGAATGCAATTATTAAGCAACCTGCCCAATCAAAAGTAGAGGAAGAACTACTTTATACACGCAGAAATACAGTGCATCCAACATAATTTAAAGTATACCTAGAGTAGATATAATTTTGAAAGAAATATCACCTGTGCTATATATTCCGCAAGCCCGTGAATCTGCAACAAACAAATGCAATGTCAAATTTTCAGAAATCAAGACTCTATGAAAGTAAAACATATTAAAAAAATCTACCATTGGATTACCACCCATAATTGATTCTTTAAATCTCCAAATCTCTTAATACAGTCGAGCTCTATTTCAGAATTAAGAAAGGAAGAAAAAATAACCATAAAATACTACTCAAGATTGACCCTAGAATTCAATCAACATTGCATTCAACTACCATTAACAAGGTGGATGATAACAAGGGTGGAAGAACCAAGCTTAACAAAATTTAGCAGTACAATGATTAACCAAACAGTTTTGACGTAGTTAAATGTGCAACTGATATATGTTGGGATATTTCGAGATGTGTAACACATCAAGCAGACCATAACACATCAACTGTTGTTCATATAACACAGATGCATTTAGTAACTCAAATAAATTAACAATTAATCAACTACTGGACTTACAATACCGTTTTCCTTCGCGCCATGAGTCAATTGCTTTGATTCATTAGACAAGAGATTCATAACATGCAACTCAAAGTCTCTCACATAGGCAAGCATAGATCCATCAGGAGACAAATGTGGATCAATAGTCGGAGAAGTTGGTATACTTGGAAGCTTAAGCTCTGTTTTCGAATGGGAAATATCGTGGAAATAAATCTGTTCATTGGGACAGAACGATAACCATAACTAACTTGAGTACAAGAAGATATTAATAATCAACGCAAAATATAAAAAGGACAACAATTAAAAAAAGAATAAAGAATAAATCCGATGCCCAACTAAGCAAAACACAACAAATATACAATTCAGCATACAACAGGGGTGTTCATGGGGAGATTAGTCTAGTATTACGTAAATATGTGTGTGCAAATGCCTTTTCCTATCAGCTTTAATTGCAAAGGTTGTGCAACTTGTTATTTGAGAAGCTGTTATCACTTCTTCTGTTCCAAATAACAACAGAAGATAATATTTCAATTGACTCATAAGAAACAACTACAAAACAACACTATAACTATTTCGCAGTATAAAAAGGAACTAACCCCAGCAGGTAAAGGCACCATGACTGCTTTCTTTTTCGAGTTCGTCTTCACCCATTCATACCGTGTCACTCCTAAACCCCTCTCCCTTAACCTCTCCCTCCTCAACTTCTCTTCCGGAGAAATATTACTCTCATCAAGCCCCCCATCAGGCGGACTGAATAACAATTCTTGTTTATTCGTTTTCACATCATAAGTGAAAATATTCCTGTTCAACGTATTATCCGGACTAAACAAATACGAAATCAAACTATCATCCGGACTAAAACTTATCGAAGTTGGCGAAACATATCCCGGCAACGGGTATTGCGCAATCTCCTCAACAGGGAAAAGAATACCATCGTCGAGATTTTGCGCATCGTTGAAGTCGGTTCCAGGCATTTTGAATGATTTTTGACGCTTTGGATTCCTCTTCTCATTCATCAACTGATCGCATTACAGATGACAACCGGTATAATAAAGTTGAACTGCAATAAAGCATGAATATGAGAGCAATAAGATTCAATTTCAATGAATTTTATTTAATAATTGAAATTACAGTTCTTTCTAAATAACTCAAGTACTATGATTGCCCTAAAACCTCTTGCACAGTTTCTTCATAACCATTAAAAAAAACTTAGTAAGTCTAAAAACTGCAACCGGATCGGATCGGAAACTGTTTATAGAACTATAAACCCCAATCCAAAACAGATAAAAAGCAATTGAATAACGGAAATTAAAGTTAACCGAGTTTCGTTATGGATGAATAAGACGAAAATTGAAATCAAACCTGAGTGAAGACGATGGAGATAAACCTGGCATGAAAAGAAAGAAATCGTTAGTTAGTTGAAAATCAAAAGATGAAGAGAGAGAAAGTTTGATGAAGAGAGAGAGAGAGATTTACAGACGTGTTGTTGAATGGGATTGGATTGTGTTGAACTGAATGGAAGAGTGAGAGAGAAGAGAGGACGAAAATGAAATGAAATGATATGAAACTTTTTTTTTTGTTGAGTTGGTGGAGTTGAATTGTAATGATAGAGAGATATATACTATAGATGGATAGGGAACATATGTAGAAAGCAAATTTGCCGAATTTATTTATAATAATGTTTTGTTTATTATTATTCGGTAATACAATGGAATAAATTATTGCGTACGTGACCGAAGAAATGTGGTGGAGGCATTGAGGGTAACAATTTGATAACGATAGATGAAAAAAAATGTAATCAAAACAACTTCTCTTCCTATAAGATTTTTTTATAAAGGGTAAATTAAATTGAAAGAAGATTGTTACATAAATTTCTCTTGTAAAAATAATCAAATTTTTCAATTAAAATATTATAATAACTATTTTTGTTAATAATATAATAAACTATTTATGGTTTAAATAAAAAAAATTTGCAGCAAAGAGAGGTGTTAAATTCATTGACGCATACATTCAAAAAAGCACATAGGCGCCACATTTCCTGGCACATGCATCACCAATGCGCCAATAGGCTTGATGCATGTGTTGTATGTCAAAGTGGAGATGCCAATAAGCTTGATGTATGTGTTGTAGGCTAAATAGGCATCAATAGGTCTCTGGCGCCTATGTGTATTTGCATTTATTAAGTTTTTTTCAATTTTTTTAACATGATTATCAAAAGAGATGATGTTTACTTGTATTTTTAATAAATCAAATCACAAGTTCTAGTTCACTTAAGGGATTAAACTCAAAAAAATTAGAAAGGACAATTTGTACAGAAAAATATAACAAAAAGTGTTTGTGCTTGAAACTTAATATTTGGATGGTAAGATTTTGGATAAAGATTATGGTCAAAACAACTCAAAATTGTTTTGGAAGAATAAACTAAACAAAAAGCATAATAAATGTCATTAAGTAAATGTTTAAATTTAAAAGACTTGAAGAAAGAACGCAGATTCATACATCTTCTCACAAACTGCTTCTCTCTGTGACTTTGATACTTTAGTTATATAGAATAAATGAAAATTGTGACCCTTATTAACATGATCGAACTATTCTTATATACTATTATAATTTTAACCGTTGATAACAGTTATCTTCACAAAATTTGACACGTACTCCCTTACATGGGTTCAACCTTCTAGTCAACTTTCACGTGTCTTCAACATTTGAATTCCTACAAACCACCACTCACGTTGATAACTGCCTTAACATCTCCTAATTGCCACTATCGAGAATCTATAATTAACTCATATAGTGTTGTCTAAGTATCTCTAGTCCAGCTGACCTATGGATTCAAAAACACTTTAAGTCCCTAACATCTGATGGGCGTGCGTCGAACTCGACACTTCTACACCATATTTCAACATCGAAATACTGATTCATGCAAACCTTTTCAAGATTCTCGACATGTTTTAAAGAGAGAGTGATTTTAATCTTTTGAATTTGTTTCTGAGATTCCTCCAAACCAAGCTTCGTAGGTTTCTAAATTAACACACCTCTTCAATCGAAGTCATCAACATGTTGAAACCATACTAGGTTATTTTATACTTATCAATCTCATAGAACTATCAAACCAAAATTCTCATGCTAACAGATGCCCCCCAAAAATTTCATTTTTCGATCATATTCACGAGATGGAAGAAAAGTGGTGTTTTTAGTAATTGCTCGACACTGTTCAATATGGTCTGCATACATTACTATGGAAAATACCTATAATCACGGTTATGAAATACCTATAATAACAATTGAACAATTGTTGTTATTGTATAAAATTGGAAAGCACGCTACCTATAATCACAGTTATGTTAATTAACTATAGTGAAAAGTATAAAGATCATGGGTTTGATACCCAGCAACGCCATTTTTACTTTTCAAACAACCTTTCACTACGGTTTTAGCTTTCAACCGTGGTGATGCGTTTTTTTGAGTTTATTATAACATATGTGAAATGCTTATTTTATCAACTACTCACTAAACATATAATCTTTCAATGTGATATAGAAATTATTAATTTAACAAATTAAGTTATATTAGAATAATAAGTTACAACGATCAATGTTTTCCTAACTTTTTTCCTTTCATTTTATGTATCTCGCTCACTCTTTTAAGTGTTAGAATTAGGTTTGATGTTTGTGACTCTTCAACCAACACTTCATTCTCTACTAGTTCATTGAACTATTAAAGAATGAAGTGTTGATTGAAGTGATGCAAGTATTAAACCAATTTCTAATTCTCAAAGAGGGAGAAAGTTATATAGAATACAAGGAAGAAAGCTTGATAAACTTCGATCAATGTAAGTTGTTTTTTAAAATAACTTAATTTTTTTATTAGAAATGTTTAATTCAATTAGAAAATTTATTTGGTCGGTGAGTGGTTGGTAAAACACTCAAACCACATATGACATAATAAACTCGTGTAGTAGAAGTGTTGGTTTAACGTAGTGAAAGTTGCAATATACAAGGTATATCATTAAAAATCAACAACATACAACATATAAATCATCATCAACAACATCAACTTTTATCAACAACAACATACAAATTTTATCAACAACATATATAAATCAAAACAAAATCATCAACAACATATATAAATCAAAACAAAATCATCAACAATATTCAAACTTTTATCAACAACACACCTTAAACAAAATACGACATACTTGGATATCAATAAACTTATATAATTTGAGTAAATACCTTCACATTGTAACCATTATTCAAATCTCTACAAACTTCCTATCAATTTACCCAAAATTGCTCATGAGCATTTTGATACATTTGACATACAATGCGTAGATATTGCATCATGTGAAATCGAAATAAAAAAACACCATGCCAAATAAAAACTCTTTGTAACATCAAATGGATAGAGTGGGTCGATGAATGACGTAGTTTGAAAGTTTTTCAAAAGTGATGAATATTATAACCTATACAAAAAAAATGGAAGAAAATGTATAATTAACATGATTACTTTTACAAAATACGACAAATAAACTAATCTAGTTTGAGTAAATACCTTTAAATTGTAATCATTATTCAAATCCCTACAAACTTCCTATCAATTTACCCGAAATTGCTCATGAGCATTTTGATACATTTGACATACAATGTATAGATATTGCATCATGTGAAACCGAAATCAAAAATCACCATGCCAAATGAAAATCCTTTGTAACATCAAATGGATGCAGTGGGTCGAGGAATCATGTACTTTGAAAGTTCTTCAAAAGTGATGAATATTAGAACCTATATAAATAAAAATGGAAGAAAATGTATAGATAACATGATTGCAGTTACAAAATACCATCATTAAACTAATCTAATATGAGTAAATACCTTCACATTATAATCACTATTCAAACTCCTACAAACTTCCTATCAATTCACCAAAAGTTGCTCATGAATATTTTGATACATTTGACATACAATGCATAGATATTGCATCATGTGAAACCGAAATAAAAAATCACCATGCCAAATGAAAATCCTTTGTAACATCAAATAGATGGAGTAGGTCGAGAAATGGCGTGCCTTGAAAGTTCTTCAAAAGTAATGAATATTAGAATCTATACAAAGAAAAATAGAATAAAACGTATTAATTATATGATTACCTTTTAGAGAAGAAGAAGAAGAAACAACTTTGATCTTTATTACCTTTTAGTATAAAGAAGAAGAAGAAGAAGAAGAAGAAAGACGGACTCTGTGGAAGAAGAAAAGAGACGAGTACGCTAGATGTGAAAAAGAGAGGTTTATGTGTTGTGTTTTGAGCGAGACAACTATTCTTTGCTGACATTTTTTCTAACTTCGAAATTTACCTGACCATGATTGAAGAAATGGAAGAGAAGGAATTTGCACAAAACTTTCATACTCTAAGTTCATATTGCCAAGTGAAAAATAAGGTTAGGCAACATTTTATAATAATTTTTTTATCATAAAATTTTATTGAATGAGATATTAATTCTCATTTTTGCTCATATGTCGTAGTTTTAGTTTTTGAAGTTTATTTCCATTAAAAAGACTTTAGTATAATTAGATGACATTTTATTAGTGTGAATAGAATATAATAATAAATAATAATAATAATATAATAAAATAAATTAATTATTGAAGAAAAATATCTAAAATCAATTATATTTTATGTACATTATTTATCTATATTGCATATTATTATGGTGTATTGCTTCATGTGTTTACCCTCTAAAACATTAATTGAAATGTTAATATTTATTACTTAAGTCTCCGTCAAGTTGGACCGAAAATAATTTTAAATATATATTTTTAAAATTTTATTATGTATGTATAAGAAATTATTTATAAATAAAATTAAAAAAGGAATTAAAGTTATGCATTTGATGATTGATTTATCAAACAAGTTTTAATTGGTTAAAAATAGATAAACTCGCGTTCATATAGGCAATATCATTTATTTATATTTTATAAATGGTTGAAATATTTTATAATTTTTAGTAATAAGATGTTTTACAATTTAATGTGGTGGTTTATTTAATGATTTTGAATGTCATATTTTATTTTATATATATATATATATATATATATATATATATATATATATATATATATATATATGATTTTTTTTTAGAATAATCAAGTATTAATTATAATTTATACTTTTAAAAAAAATTTCAAACTAGCCACAATTCAACCTTCTGTTGCCATGTCAATTGACGACTTAGTGTTATTGGAATATGGCCTCATGTGAAATCGTCAAAGTGATTGGCGACTTTGTTAAAGATGAAGAAAATTCGCCCATTAGAATGGCAACTCAGTCCAATTGTTAGAGTTTTCTTTTTTTTTTTATTTTTAATCAATGTTTTAATTTTTAATTTTAATTATTTTTTATAGAAAATATTAAATTATGTATTCATAAATATTTGTTATTAAAAAAAAATTGAATAGTTTATGTAAATATTTTAATAAATATTTAAAGAATAACAATATAATTGAAATCAAATATTTAAATAAATATTTAAATGGTAATAACATTAAGTTTGTTATTAAATTTATAAATATTTTAATTATGTATTAATAAATATTTGTTATTAAATTATGTTGTTTGTTTTTCATAATTAATTGAAATTTAAATAACATTAAAAAAAATATAGAAATGTAAAAAAATATTAAAAAATATTAATTTATAATATAATGAAAATTACAATTGAACAAAAAAAAACTAATGGCCGGCTCTATCCGAGCGACCACTGGTGCCACATTGCAGGGGATGCGCGTTGCGACGAGGTCTACGGCGAGGATGTTGTGGTGTGTCCGGTCTTTGTGTGTTGAGTTGCAGAGGAGGGTTTTGTTGGGATGGCCCCGGCGTATCAGATAGATTTTGAAGCATTTGACCCCAATAGTCGGGAGTGTAACAGCCCGAATTTCATTAAATAATTAATTATAGTAATTAATTGATTTAGTGGGATTTTTATTAATGTTGGAAATTAATTTTTATTAATTGGAATTAATAGAGAATTGAGAAGGAAATTGGAAGGAAGGAAATAAAGGAAATATATAATAGAGAAGGAAAAGAAAAGAAAGTTAGAGAGAAACATTTGGAAAGAAAGAAGAAGAGAAAGAGAGGAGAAGAAGAGGAAAGTGGGAAATCATCGAGAACCAACATCAAAGCTCCGATTAATCGAGGTAAGGGTGAGAAATGTTTCTATTTGATCATTGCATGATGTTATATATGTTGGGTTGGGGTTTTGGTGTAGTTTCCATCCTTTTCCATTTAGGGCAAAAGTTGGAATAATCGGTAGAACTGTGATTTAATCGGTTGGAATTGAGTAATAATGTCGTAGAATAGTCGGGTAACATGTAGTGATGTTGTTTGAGCTGGTTTTGATGTTTGGGAGTTGGTTGGTGGTGGTTTGAGAAGGAGAAGACGAAACAAAATTTTGTTCTGCGCAGGTTCGCTGGCTCTCGCCAGGCGAGAGAAGGCGAAGCTTCGCCGGGCGAAGCCTAGCGAACGCTGGCGAATAATTATGCTTAAGTCCCAGTGGACTTCGCTGGCGAGTTCTCCAGGCGAAGGTTGGTTAGCGAAGATTCGCCCAGCGAAGGTGCTGGCGAATGGTGGCGAACAAAGTCAGTAGCTACTGACTTTGGCTCGCTGGGGAGTCTCGCTAAGCGAAGGCCTAGCGAGTGTTCGCTGAGAGGGTTCGCCAGGCGAAGGTCCAGCGAAGGTTCGCTGCGGGGCCTCGCCAGGCGAATATGGGCGAATTTGACAGCATCTTTTCTTTGCTGTGGTTTCTATGTGTTGATGATTTAGTTGTTTCACATAGACTAATACCTCTACATTGTGAGTATGTATGTGATCTATTGTGATGATATGTGTTGTGGGTAGCCTACGGGCGTGAATCCTAGAATTGTGATTTGAATGTTAATTGCATCAAGTATAAATACATGTGAACATAATAGGTGATTATGTGTGTATTATTTAATGAACTTGTGAATGCTTGATGTGTATACAATTATGTGATGAGTATGCATGAGAACATCGTGAATATGTGTGCATAACTTGTAATTGTATGATTGGTATTGTGATGTGAATACCTTGATTGTTGTGATATATGTTGTATGTGCAATCATTGTGTAATTCTTGAAGAGATGAATTATTAAATGCATGAGACTAAGATGCGAGAACGGTCTTAAATGCATTGTTATGGTTGATTGCATATGCATCATTTAGTCAAGAGGCAATGTCTGTTAGTTTCGTGGAAACTAGTGGCTTGTCCCAAACCTAGAAGAGTGGGTTTGAAGGCTTAGAGGACGGGCCTTGTTGTTATCGGTCTAGAAGAGTGGACCCGGTTTAATGTAAAAACCGAAAAATGATAACGGGTTATCGGTCTAGAAGAGTGGACTCGGTTTAATGTAAAAACCGAAAAATGATAACGAGAGTCGGTACCGCATTGAGTTGTTGAGTCACATTGATATATGACATATGCATGAAGAGATGATTATGTGTGAATGATAAGATTGTGGAAATGTGAGTGTATGCATGATGTGGGAATGCTTTGTGAATATCCATGTTGTCTATATATGTGTGGTAAATATATATGACTAAGAGGGTGAATTGTGGTGAGAAATATGGAGTTGAATCATATGATTACCTATATATATATATATATATATATATATATATATATATATATATATATATATATATATATATATATATATATATATATATATATATATATATATATATATATATATATATATATATATATATATATATATATATATATATATATATATATATATATATATATATATATATAATCTTATGCTTTGATTATTATGGTTATATTTCTCACCCTTCTGCTGTTTTATAATGCTCTACGAGGCATTGCAGATTAGGATGCTGGAGCCTTTTTTTTTTGTGAAGTTATCTTCATTCTTTCGAGTCGGCTGCTCTGATATGTAACACCGGGTAGTTAGACTAGTATAGCTATTCTTTTGTGATACATTGCGATGTATCAGCTGATGTGGTTTTGTAATTACCTGACATGATGTATTAATCTGGATATCTTATGTGTATGTGAATTAATATTTTGGAAATGATTAAATAATTTTATCTTCCGCTTAAATTTAAATGTTGAAATGTGATTTCTAAAACCATGAAAATGTTACATATTTTATGGAGCAAATGTTAAAGTGTTTCATTGGTGAAATTGTGACATTCTTCCTTTATACCTTATTCTAAAATTTTCACTCTGATAAATTTGTATATGCATTTATTTGGGGGTATAGAAGGGGGTGTTACAATAGTGGTATCAGAGCAGGTCGGTCCGTCCGGCCAAGTTGTTAGAGTGTTTTTCCCTGTGTGTTATTGATATGTGTGTGTTGCATTATCAATATTGGTTGTTCTTACGTGGTTCTGTTGTTGGAATTAGTAAGATGGTTGCAGGGAGGAACGATGAAGCGATCGCAGAAGCTTTGACAAGGTTGGCGGGAGCGATTGGGCAGAATCCTCCGGCCAATGTGAATGCGGGGAATGTTGTTGAAGATGAATTCTGTGCTTTGGGGAGGTTTCAAAGGAACAATCCTCCGATTTTCAAGGGAACCCATGATCCTGACAAAGCACAGATTTGGTTGAAAGCTGTGGAGAATATTTTTCGGGTTATGAATATCTCAGATGCACAAAAGGTGCAGTTTGGGACTCACATGCTCGAAGAAGAAGCTGAAGATTGGTGGGGTAATACTCGCCAAAGATTTGAGGAAGATGATATTGTGATCACTTGGGATCTGTTCAGAGAGACTTTTCTGGAGAAGTATTTTCCAGAGGATGTGCGAGGGAAGAAAGAGATTGAATTTCTTGAGTTAAAACAAGGTAATTCGACGGTAGCGGAGTATGCGGCAAGATTTGAAGAGTTGATCAAATTTTGTCCTCATTACAATATTGCTAATGCTGAGAGGTCTAAGTGCCTCAAGTTTGTGAACGGTTTGAGACCCGAGATTAAGCAAGCTATTGGATATCAGGAAATCAGACGGTTTTCTGAGTTAGTGAACAAGAGTAGAATCTATGATGAAGACAGTAGGGCTCGGTCTAGCCACTACAAGAGTTTAAGTGATAAGAAAGGAAAAGGTCAATTCCGAGGAAAACCTTATATGACTCCTGCAGACAAAGAGAAGCAGAGAATGGGTTATGGCAAGAGGCCAAGTGGGGGAGTTTCTACTCCGGTTAGATGCTATAACTGTGGTGAAGTGGGACATCGTGCTCCCGAATGCAAAAGTGTTGAACAGAAGTGTTTCAAGTGTGGCAAGCTAGGCCACAAGGCTCTTAAGTGTAGAAGCGGTACCAGTGTGACTTGCTACAACTGTGGTGAGCGAGGGCACATTAGTACCAAGTGTGATAAGCCTAAGAAGAATCAAGAGAGCGGAAAAGTGTTCGCTCTATCTGGATCTGAGACTGCTAGCGACGATCGATTGATCTGAGGTACGTGCTTCATTAATGATACACCTTTGATCGCTATAATTGATACCGGAGCTACGCATTCTTTTATTTCTTTGGATTGTGTTAGAAGGTTGAATCTTGAGTTGTCTGTGATTGGTGGCAGTATGGTTATTGATACTCCTGCTATGGGTTCAGTAACTACACCGTATGTTTGTTTGAATTGTCCGTTGAGTATCTTCGGTAAAGATTTTGGAATTGATTTAGTCTGTCTTCACCTAGACCAACTCGATGTCATCCTTGGGATGAATTGGTTGGAATTCAACCGGGTATATATTAACTGTTTTGACAAGACGGTTATTTTTTCGGAATCGGACGTTGCAAGAGATTTGTTTATGACAGTGAGACAAGTGAAAGAATCAGTGCAAGATGGAGCTAAGGTATTTATGCTTATGGCAACTTTGAGAATTGATGGAAGTGAAGAGATTGGTGCTTTACCAATTGTTAGAGATTTTCCGGAAGTTTTCCCTGAAGAGATAAAGGATTTACCACCGGAGCGAGAAATGGAGTTTTCAATAGATTTGATTCCTGGAACTAGTCCGATATCGATGGCTCCTTATCGTATGTCTGCATCGAAATTGAAAGAGTTGAAGAGTAAACTTGAAGATTTGCTTGAAAAGAGGTTCGTTTGTCCGAGTGTGTCACCGTGGGGTGCACCGATGTTGTTGGTTAAGAAGAAAGAGGGTTCTATGAGGCTCTGTGTGGATTACAGACAGTTGAACAAGGTGACTATTAAGAATAAGTATCCACTTCCGAGGATTGATGATCTGATGGATCAGTTGGTTGGTGCAAGTGTGTTCAACAAGATTGATTTGAGATCTGGGTATCATCAGATTCGCGTGAAAGTTGAGGATATTCAGAAGACGGCCTTTAGGACGAGGTATGGACACTATGAGTATTCTGTGATGCCATTTGGTGTGACTAATGCACCAGGTGTATTTATGGAGTACATGAATAGGATTTTCCATCCTTATTTGGATAAGTTCGTGGTTGTGTTTATCGACGACATCTTGGTTTATTCGAAAAGCGAAGAAGAGCATGTCGAGCATCTGAAGATTGTGTTATCTGTGTTGAGAGAGAAGCTGTTGTTTGCAAAGCTTTCTAAGTGTAAGTTTTGGTTGAAGGAAGTTAGTTTCCTTGGTCATGTGATTTCGAGTAATGGTATTGTGGTTGATCCGTCGAAGGTTGAAGCGGTATCGCAATGGGAGACTCTGAAGTCAGTTTTTGAGATTAGAAGTTTCCTTGGTTTAGCCGGTTATTATCGGAAGTTTATTGAAGGATTCGCTAAGTTATCGTTGCCGTTGACTAGGAAGGGTCAAGCTTTTGTTTGGGATGCCAAGTGTGAAGCAAGTTTCCAAGAACTTAAGTGAAGGTTGACGACAACCCCTGTTTTGATTTTGCCAAATCCGGAAGAACCGTTCGTTGTGTATTGTGATGCTTCTTTGATGGGTTTAGGAGGTGTGTTGATGCAGAATAACCAAGTTGTGGCTTATGCTTCGAGGCAGCTCAAAGTGCATGAGAAGAATTATCCGACGCATGACTTAGAGTTGGCCGCCGTTGTGTTCGTGTTGAAACTTTGGAGGCATTATCTGTTTGGTGCAAGATTTGAAGTGTTTAGTGACCACAAGAGTTTGAAATATCTTTTTGATCAAAAGGAATTGAATGCAAGACAAAGAAGATGGCTTGAACTTTTGAAGGATTATGATTTTTGTTTGAATTACCATCCGGGTAAAGCGAATGTAGTAGCGGATGCATTGAGTCGGAAATCATTGCATATGTCGGTGTTGATGGTGAAAGAGTTGGAATTGGTCGAGCAATTTCGGGATTTGAGTTTAGTATGTGAGAGAACTTCTTTTGGATTTAAGTTGGGTATGTTAAAGCTTACAAGCGGTATTTTGGATGAAATTCGAGAAGGACAGAAATCGAATTTGAGTTTAGTTGATCGGTTGACTCTAATCAACCAAGGCCAAGGTGGTGATTTTCGGATTGATGAGAATGGGATTATGAGATGTCGGGATCGAGTTTGTGTTCCGAATGTTGTTGAGCTTAAAAAGAGTATCCTTGAGGAAGGACATCGTAGCGGATTGAGTATTCATCCGGGTGCTACTAAGATGTATCAGGATTTGAGGAAAGTGTTTTGGTGGCCTAGTATGAAGAAGGATATTGCGGAATTTGTGTATTCTTGTTTGACTTTCCAGAAGTCAAAGATTGAGCATCAGAAGCCATCGGGTTTGATGAAGCCGTTGTTTATTCCTGAGTGGAAATGGGATAGTATCTCCATGGATTTTGTATCGGGTTTGCCGAGGACGCCGAGTAATTTTGAGGCTATTTGGGTTATCGTGGATAGATTGACTAAATCTGCTCACTTTATCCCTATGCGTGTGGATTACCCGTTGGAGAAGTTGGCTAAATTGTATATTGAGAGGATTGTGTGTTTGCATGGTATTCTGTCGAGTATTGTTTCGGATAGAGATCCGAGGTTCACTTCGAGATTTTGGGAGAGCTTGCAGAGTGCTTTGGGTACTAAGTTGCGTTTGAGTTCAGCGTATCATCCTCAGACAGATGGTCAGATGGAGAGGACGATTCAGTCGCTTGAAGATCTTTTGAGAGCTTGTGTATTGGAAAAAGGAGGAGCTTGGGGTAGCTACTTGCCTTTAATTGAGTTTACCTACAACAACAGTTTTCATTCGAGTATCGGTATGGCACCATTTGAGGCGTTGTATGGTAGGCGGTGTAGGACACCATTGTGTTGGTTTGAGTCCGGAGAGAGTTCTGTTGTTGGACCCGAGTTAGTTCAACAGACTACTGATAAGATCAAGATGATTCAAGAGAAGATGAGAGTTGGTCAGAGTCGTCAGAAGATTTATTATGACAAGAGGAGGAAGGCACTTGAATTTCAAGAGAGAGATCATGTGTTTCTTCGAGTCACTCCGATGACATGTGTTGTTAGGGCATTGAAGGCGCGCAAGTTGTCGCCGCGTTTCATTGGTCCTTATCAGATTTTGCAGAGGATAGGAGAAGTGATCTATCGTGTGGCTTTACCACCGTCGCTTGCTAACCTTCATGACGTATTCCATGTATCTCAGTTGAGGAAATACATTGCGGATCCGTCTCATGTAGTCCAATTAGATGATGTGCAGGTGAGAGATAACCTGACTGTTGAGACATCACCTATGCGGATAGAGGATCGGAAATTGAAGCAGCTTCGAGGTAAAGAGATTGCTTTAGTGAAGGTCGTTTGGGGAGGACCGGCTGGTGGAAATGTTACTTGGGAGCTTGAGAGCCAGATGAAAGAGTCTTATCCAGAACTGTTTGAACCAAGTAACATTTTCGAGGACGAAAATTCCTAAATGGAGGAGGATTGTAACAGCCTGAATTTCATTAAATAAATAATTATAGTAATTAATTGATTTAGTGGGATTTTTATTAATGTTGGAAATTAATTTTTATTAATTGGAATTAATAGAGAATTGAGAAAGAAATTGGAAGGAAGGAATAAAGGAAATATATAATAGAGAAGGAAAAGAAAAGAAAGTTAGAGAGAAACATTTGGAAAGAAAGAAGAAGAGAAAGAGAGGAGAAGAAGAGGAAAGTGGGAAATCATCGAGAACCAACATCAAAGCTCCGATTAATCGAGGTAAGGGTGAGAAATGTTTCTATTTGATCATTGCATGATGTTATATATGTTGGGTTGGGGTTTTGGTGTAGTTTCCATCCTTTTCCATTTAGGGCAAAAGTTGGAATAATCGGTAGAACTATGATTTAATCGGTTGGAATTGAGTAATAATGTCGTAGAATAGTCGGGTAACATGTAGTGGTGTTGTTTGAGCTGGTTTTGATGTTTGGGAGTTGGTTGGTGGTGGTTTGAGAAGGAGAAGACGGAACAAAATTCTGTTCTGCGCAGGTTCGCTGGCTCTCGCCAGGAGAGAGAAGGCGAAGCTTCGCCGGGCGAAGCCTAGCAAACGCTGGCGAATAATTATGATTAAGTCCCAGTGGACTTCGCTGGCGAGTTCTCCAGGCGAAGGTTGGTTAGCGAAGATTCGCCCAGCGAAGGTGCTGGCGAATGGTGGCGAACAAAGTCAGTAGCTACTGACTTTGGCTCGCTGGGGAGTCTCGCCAGGCGAAGGCCTAGCGAGTGTTCGCTGAGAGGGTTCTCCAGGCGAAGGTCCAGCGAAGGTTCGCTGCGGGGCCTCGCCAGGAGAATATGGGCGAATTTGACAGCATCTTTTCTTTGCTGTGGTTTCTATGTGTTGATGATTTAATTGTTTCACATAGACTAATACCTCTACATTGTGAGTATGTATGTGACCTATTGTGATGATATGTGCTGTGGGTAGGCTACGGGCGTGAATCCTAGAATTGTGATTTGAATGTTAATTGCATCAAGTATAAATACATGTGAACATAATAGGTGATTATGTGTGTATTATTTAATGAACTTGTGAATGCTTGATGTGTATACAATTATGTGATGAGTATGCATGAGAACATTGTGAATATGTGTGCATAACTTGTAATTGTATGATTGGTATTGTGATGTGAATACCTTGATTGTTGTGATATATGTTGTATGTGAAATCATTGTGTAATTCTTGAAGAGATGAATTATTAAATGCATGAGATTAAGATGCGAGAACGGTCTTAAATGCATTGTTGTGGTTGATTGCATATGCATCATTTAGTCAAGAGGCAATGTCTGTTAGTTTCGTGGAAACTAGTGGCTTGTCCCAAACCTAGAAGAGTGGGTTTGAAGGCTTAGAGGACTGGCCTTTGTTGTTATCGGTCTAGAAGAGTGGACCCGGTTTAATGTAAAAACCAAAAAATGATAACGGGTTATCGGTCTAGAAGAGTGGACCCGATTTAATGTAAAAGCCGAAAAATGATAACGAGAGTCGGTACCGCATTGCATGAGTTGCATTGAGTTGTTGAGTCACATTGATATATGACATATGCATGAAGAGATGCTTATGTGTGAATGATAAGATTGTGGAAATGTGAGTGTATGCATGATGTGGGAATGCTTTGTGAATATCCATGTTGTCTATATATGTGTGGTAAATATATATGACTAAGAGGGTGAATTGTGGTGAGAAATATGGAGTTGAATCATATGAATACCTATATATATATATATATATATATATATATATATATATATATATATATATATATATATATATATATATATATATATATATATATATATATATATATATATATATATATATATATATATATATATATATATATATATATATATATATATATATATATATATATATATATATATATATATATATATATATATATATATATATATATATATATATATATATATAATCTTATGCTTTGATTATTATGGTTATATTTCTCACCCTTCTGTTGTTTTATAATGCTCTACGAGGCATTGCAGATTAGGATGCTGGAGTCTTTTTTTTTGTGAAGTTATCTTCATTCTTTCGAGTCGGCTGCTCTGATATGTAACACCGGGTAGTTAGACTAGTATAGCTATTCTTTTGTGATACATTGCGATGTATCAGCTGATGTGGTTTTGTATTTACCTGACATGATGTATTAATCTGGATATCTTATGTGTATGTGAATTAATATTTTGGAAATGATTAAATGATTTTATCTTCCGCTTAAATTTAAATGTTGAAATGTGATTTCTAAAACCATGAAAATGTTACATATTTTATGGAGCAAATGTTAAAGTGTTTCATTGGTGAAATTGTGACATTCTTCCTTTATACCTTATTCTAAAATTTTCACTCTGATAAATTTGTATATGCATTTATTTGGGGGTATAGAAGGGGGTGTTACAGGGAGGTCCACTATCAACGATGCTTCTGTAGTTAAGCCCAATGTCCATGTTTTCGTAGGATTGTCGGGGAGGTTGGGTGGAGTATGGACGGTATGGTTGTCCGAATTCGTACATCGAATTGGGTTGGAAATGGTGTGTTGGTTGTTGTGGGTGTGGTAGTCAAACAATGGATAGTTGGAGGGGGTAGGGTCAAATGAGTTGTCTGGGCTATAGGTGGAGGGGGTAGGCTCAAAAGACGTATAAGGCTATAATGGTATGGTGGTTGATGTTGGGAATGGGTGGGTGGCATGTACCGGTCATGGTAAGGATGTTATTGTTGATGGGGGGCATTTGGTGGCATGTATGGGTTATGGTAAGGCTGATTTTGGGCACTGGACCGTTGTTGTGTGTTTGACGAAGAAGCGCGTTGCCTTGGGTCAACCAAATAGGTTGGCTCGGACAGAAATGGCTGAGATGTTGTGACCGACCTAAACCAAGTCATATGTTGAAGGCTTGGACTAACCCCGTGCATAATATGGTCGGTTAAGACGTGTTGCCTTCTGTTCTTCCAGTGTTGACACATCTCCTTCGCAAACTCCTTCCAATGACTGACACTCCACTGTGAGTCCACCCGCTTTTGATGCCACTGCCCCAATGATGTCGGAGCATCTGGAATATCCTGATGCATCCCAAATTGTAGCTTCACCTTGTCACTTTAGTGCATCTCCACCGTAGTGAACCTAATGATGGGTGTTCTTGATGTCCACACAGCAGCATCATTGGGGTTGGGCTGGTGGTCGAGACCCTCGTACGGCATCCAGACAAACTACAATAAAGGTGGATACATTTAGTCAGACAGAGATAGACAAGTTTATGCATATAAGTTAGACAAATTAAAGGTAAATAACTTACATCATCTGGCCCAAGGTGGTCGATGAGCTTGCGGTATTGAATTAAAGAGTGCCTGGGACATCTCTGATAATTCATCCCTGGAACAGACCACCTAAAAAAAAGAAACACATATAAGTTAGCAGCTAAAATACATCTCACAAATTATTAACTTACAAAGAAAATTTGCTTGGTAAATAGACTTGAAAAGAAACTTACTTGTTGGCGTACGGGAATGTAAACAGATTCCGGTTTACCGGAGCAAGCATTGGCATCCTAGACCAACCCCACGCTTGTATGAGATATGCGCAGCCATAGAAAGTACAGGAATTTTTTTTGGAATTTTTACAAAGTGCACTATACAGATGGGACAGGACAGCTGATCCCCAACTATATTCGCACACTTTGTTTATGTTTTGTAGCAAAGGTAAATACATAATATTTACGCTATTTCCAGTGGCCTCTGGAAATAAAAAGTGACTGAACAAAATCATAATATAGCACCTTGTTTTGACTATTTTCTCATAGTCGGTGTTATCCTTACTTAAGATAATATTGTTGTATTGTTCTCTGAGGTATTTAAGATTTATTCCCTGACCCCCTCGGGCAACCCTGGTGTTCTTCCTCAATTGCATCCACACAAAGAGGGGCGCCCAATAAATCGTTGCAAAGTTTTTCAGGGACACCAACTTTGTCGTTGACGGCCTTACCATTGATGTGTAGGCAGAGCAACATGTATACATCTTAAAGAGTCACAGTACACTCACCAAAAGGTAGGTGAAATGTATGTGTCTCCGGTCTCCAATGTTCTAACAATGCTAGAATGAACTTCGTATCGAGCGAGTATGATTTGATTTTAATCACGTCACTAAACCCACAATGACGAAGGTATCCCTATATGAGGGGGTCGTGTGGTATGTAATCATTCACACGACATCAAAACCTTGATGCATCCTGCAAAATAATTGATGTTTCGTTAGTTTTATAGGATAACTAAAGATCGTAAACATAGACAAAAACTAAAAGCTTACAAACTCGATGATGTTTTCAATCGTGCCTCTGTGAGAGTTGCCCATTGTGAGTAGAGACATTGTGGTTTACGAATTTACTAGGAGAATAGAGTTTGAGGGTTTGAGAGTTTGAGAGATTGAGAAACTGAGAATTTGAGGGTTTGAGACTTTGCTAGTTTCAGACTTTGAGAGTTTAAGAGTTTAAGTGCGAGCAGATTTTGCTGGGTAAAGAACCTCTATTTATATTCCACGAATGCATGTGTCTTGTAAATGAATGCAGGGCAAGTGTCTTGTAAATGCATGCAGGGCAAGTGTTGTATTGCATGTGTCTTGTAAATGTATGAAGGGCAAGTGTTGTGCTATAATGTCAAGCATGCTGCATGCAAGTGTTGTGTTGTCTTGTCAAGCATGTTGCATGCAGAGTAAGAATCTCGTAGGCCTGCAGGGGCATTGATAGACATGCAGGGCAAGTGTTGTGTTGTCTTGTCAAACATGCTGCATGCAGAGTAAGAATCTCGTAGGCCTGCATGAAGGGTCATTGATAGGAATGCATGTGTTGTCTTGTCAAAGAAACTGAGTTATTAGGTTTAACATATTTTTAATTAGTAAGAGTGTAATAATAATATTGGCTTAATAAATGTTAACATAATATTTTTAGCGTCAAACATAATATAACAAGTATATTCAACATTAAATTTCAAAAATGCATTATACGGTGTTCAGACTGTTACTATGGCCATGTGACATATATTTATTAGGCATGACAGAGTGCAGCTGATAAGCAATGTCCTGTCTTGTCAAGCATGCTCCATGCAGAGTAAGAATCTCGTAGGCCTGCATGCAGGGTCATAGATAGGCATGCATGTGTTGTCTTGTCAAAGAAAATGAGTTATTAAGTTTAACATATTTTTAATTAGTAAAAGTGTAATAATAATATTGGCTTAATACAGGGGGGCACATGCATCCGTGGATTATAAACAGAGGTTCTTTGCGCAGCAAAATCTGCCCACTCTCAATCTCTCAAACTCTCAAACTCACACCCAGTCTTTCTAAACACAATTTTTGCTATGTCTCAAACACCACAATATATGATTTCCGCACATCTTAACGGTGAAGTTTTCGAATGTGAAATACCGGGTTACAATTTCAGAAACACTGATGTTACAAGAATAGAAAAAAAACTGCAATGTGGTCCAGTTAGGCAAATAATATACAAAAATCCAGTGTTTTTTGGCGGCCATGTTGAATGCAAATTCTTCCCGTTAAAGGTGCGAGACGATGACGATGTGCGTAACATGTTCTGCACTCACGAGTATTCTGGTTTCTCAGATATCGTGTTACATGTTACGTTACAACAATAACAACTGTCTCAACAACTTGATTCTTCTCAAGTTTTTTGCGATTCTGACGAGGAACACACTGAAGTCAATGTCGTTGACGAAGAAGAAGAATAAATTGAAGTCACTGTTGACGAGATGGTGAACAACCAGGAGGATGGGGTTCCACCCGACCATGTTTATTGCTCACCTCAGCACATGAAAACTCTCGACTTAGGTGGCGATGAACCCTCGACGGATATTTTCTATAACCCCAACTACACAACAGAAGGGCAACTAAAAGAGGGTGACGAGTTTCGTACCAAAGAAGATTGTGTCCGGGCAATCAAACAATTTTACATGGAGTTGTCAGCCGATTATAGAGTCGATCGGACAAATCCGACGCGGTATACGATCTATTGTCGTAATGAGGAATGCCAGTTCCGATTAACAGCGTCTTTCAGGAAGAGAAGTAATTCCTGGAAGATAGGGTCAATGGGTCCGACCCACACTTGTATAATCTCGAATCTGATGCAGGACCATCGCAAACTCAGCTCTCGATTGATTTGCGATGAGATTTTGTCAGTCGTTAGAGACAACCCATCTTTGAAGGTGAGTACCATAATTGCATATATGGTTCAAAGGTACAATTACACTCCTTCATACCAAAAAGCCTGGATTGCTAGGACTAAAGCGGTTGAAAGGGTGTTTGGAAATTGGGAGGAGTCGTACAAGGAACTTCCAAAATTCTTGGTGGCTCTTAAACACTAGGGACTGTTGCGACATTGGAGACAATGTCTGCGTGTACACCAGACGGGACTTGCGTTGGTGGAAATGGAATTTTTCATAGACTCTTTTGGGCGTTTGAACCATGCATCAAAGGGTTTGCATATTGTAAACCTATAATTCAAATTGACGGCACATGGTTATACGGGAAATATAAGGACACCCTACTCATGGTTGTGGCACGGGACGGGAACAACAACATTTTTCAAATAGCCTTCTCTATAGTAGAAGGGGAGACTTCTGGGGGTTGGAGTTTTTTCTTAAAAAATCTCTGCTTTTACGTGTCTCCCCAACCAAACTTATGTTTGATCTCTGATTGACACCCATCAATCGAGAATACATACAACAACCTTGATAATGGTTGGTAGGATCCTCACTCGACCCACGTCTATTGCATAAGGCATATCGCCCAAAATTTCATGCGGGAAATCAAAGACAAGATGCTACGGAAGAAGGTTGTGAACGCAGGATATGTACTAATAGAACCTACATTCAAATACTATTGTGACGAGATCAGACTAACAAATGCAGATGCATTAAGATGGATTGATAACATTGATAGGGAGAAATGGACGCGGGCATACGACAATGGGGTGCGATGGGGCCACATGACAACTAACCTCGTCGAATCAATGAATTCTGTTTTCAAGGGAATCTGAAACCTCCAGATAACTGCCTTGGTAAAGGTAACGTATTTTAGGCTAGGATCACTCTTTGATAGCAGACGTATAAAGTGGGGTTTAGTATTACAATCGGGTCAGTTGTACAGTGATACTTCAATGAAATTCATGAAAGACGAAGCTGCCAAAGCCAACACACATGTGGTCACCATCTTTGACCGTACAGCTGGTTGGTTCAGTGTTGCCGAGTCGATTGATCACAACGAAGGAAGGCCTAGGGGATGTTACTGTGTTGAACTGGATAAGAGTTGGTGTGATTGTGGGAAGTTTCAGGCATTTCGTATGCCTTGCTCTCATGTTATAGCAGCATGTTCGAAGGCACGCCAGGACCCAACCAACCTTCTTTCTGCAGTTCACCAAGTGATAAGTCTATGCAATGTCTACACATGTAGCTTTCAGGTGGTGGCAAAGAAGGACTATTGGCCTCAATACGAAGGCAAAATTGTCTGGCATAATGACTTGATGCGCAGAAAGAAAAAGGGTTGGCCTAACAGCACGCGCACTCGAACGAAGATGGATATCGCAGACAAACTGGTAAGATTATGTAGTTCGTGTCAGCAACCAAGACACAATCGTACAAAATGTCCTAATGTAGGATCAATTAGCAGATCATAGTTTCATATGTAACCGTGTCCCTTTAAATCAATAGCAAATTTCATTCCATTTAAAGCATACTTAACCAATTACAATTATCAAGCAACAAAAATTAAACAAACATAACTTAATTTCACAACAACATTATGAAAATAACAACAACATAAAGACATAAAACAGAACACTGCACCAAGGCATCTACGATATCACGACCATCAACATTATCTTCTTTGGTGTTAACATCATCACAAGGACACCATCATCATTTTCCACTTTTCTCCATTCACGAGTAACTCCGTTTCTCCCAGTCTCCTCGACCAACCTCTCAATTTTCCTAATCTTTTCTCCTGGAGCAATATCTCCTTCTAGCCAGCGGTTCAGTTCCCTATGCAAGTGCTCCAACGTCTGCGTATTCCACAGGAGCACATTCATCGGAGGCTTTGTTGCTGAAAAGACAACTAGGACATTTCTTTTTATTAGATCGAATGTTGGAAAGAGTTCCTCCGATGCTGATGACGACGACGAAGAACGTTGATTTAGAAATGCAGACATTCTAGAATCCACACCACTCAAAATGCACTACCACTTTAGTCTTTTGGTATACAATATTGTGAAAAACATATATGTGTTTGCAGTCGTATTTATAGAAAAATAAAATAGTACGTGCCCCATATGATATGTCTTAAATACCCTTACAAACTTTATACACTTTAAAATTCAATGGTTAATCAATTTTTATGTTTTAAAATTTATAATTTAAATCAATTTATATGCTTTAAAATTAAATGGTTAATCAATTTTTTTGTATTTAAATTAATTTATAATTAAAATTTTAAAAATATTTATAATTTAAAAACAATAATTATTACTTAAAAACTTTATTTTAAAATTATATCACAATTATATTTATATTAAACCTAAATGTATAAAAACAATATTTATTAAACTTAAATTTATAAAATTAATTTAAGTTTATTTTTAATTAAACCTAAATTTATAAAATCAATTTAAGATTATCTTTAATTAAAGTTTATTATTTAAAAACTTTATTTCAAAATCATATGAAAAAAATGTAAACCCTAATTTCTAATGAACTGAGTCGCCATTCTGATGGGCGAATTCTCTTAGGCCTAAATGAAACTTCAACAATGTCGCCAATCAATTTGGCGATTTCACATGAGGCCAAATTCCAATAACACTAAGTCGCCAATTGACATGGCGACAGAAGGTTGAATTGTGGCTAATTTGGAAATTTTTTTGAAAGTTTCATTTATATGGTAAATTATAATTAATACTTGGTTATTCTAAAATAAATTTTATATATATATATATATATATATATATATATATATATATATATATATATATATATATATATATATATATATATATATATATATATATATATATATATATATATATATATATATATATATATATATATATAAAAAAGTAATATGAGAATATTAGAATGAATAAGAATTGTCGGATTTAAAAAGGAAAGGTTGAGATTAAAATATATTTTTAAAATTTAATTAATGATTTCTCTTTCTTTTTAATGACACATAATTTAGTGAAAATCACGATTTAATCTCAACATTTTCTTTTTAAATCTTTATTAATTCTCACATTCTCATATAACTTATTCATTTTCATTAGATATGCTCATATATATATATATATATATATATATATATATATATATATATATATATATATATATATATATATATATATATATATATATATATATATATATATATATATATATATATATATATATATATATATATATATATATATATATATATATATATATATATATATATATATATATATATATATATATATATATATATATATATATATATATATATATATATATTATCACCACGGTTGTTAAGAGAAACACATCTCAATATCATTCACAATAGTTTTTGGTACTAATAGTGGTGATAGTTATTTTAATATAATTTTAAGAGTATATGGACAAACCCACTTTGTAACGAAAAATTAAATAAAAATATTGTTGGCGCTGAGATTCGAAGCATTAACCTTCCATCTATCATCATGGTTGTTAGTTTGAATCGTGATCAAATGTCTTTTAATAAAATAAAATAAAAATCCAGGTGTGTTAAAATGTTACTACTAGGGTTACTTAAATGACCATAGTGATATGGTGTTACCAAAGGTATATTTTGTAGTAGTGATACGTCATAGTCATCATGACCATTTTACCAAACTATCACGTCACTGAACATATATGCACTCAGTCATCATTACTATGATTTTCTAAGAGTTTGAGGGTCACAAGATTAAATCACAATTAAGAAATAATTTAATTTATTTTTAAATTTGAAAAATCAAGTGTCATTTGTCTAAATTCAAGAAAGACACTGAAACGTTTTCCTCCATTATATAAACACCCTCATTCTCTCATTTTTCTTTTTTCAGACATTTTTCTTCTTAAAAATAAAAAAAATAAAAATAATTAACTCCTGCAAACTTCCATTCTTGTCTCTTTGTTAACCTTCAAAAACCATGACTTATTCTTCTACTTCAACACAACAAATTTCAGTCTCGCTTGCCTCTGAATCCACTGCTTCTACTTCCCTTGGTAATCGTACCTACATTCCTAAACCACAAATGGAGGAAGAAAAATCCATGAGGCTTCTTAGATATTGATCCCTTTCTATATTTCTGGTAATGTTCGTGCATTCTTGGGTACATTTCTCGAACCTTCTAAAAACCTGAACATCTAAAGAAGTTTTCCCCTTGCTACCATCACTAAAAACCTCAGATGTTTGTAGATAAAAACTATGACCCATGGTTCATGAGTGCACCTCATTGTGTCTTATGTTCCTCCCCTACTACTAAAAATGAGGCTTGCATCCATTGGTTAGACAAAGTAAAGAAACAATTCTATAAAGACCAAGGTACATATGACTTGATCCAATTGTCCAGAGTTGGCCCCAAATACAACGCCAACATGTTTATTTCATCCCCTTTCTCTTGGGAAGGCTTGAATAACACCTTTCACCTTTGTTGTGGAATGGTGACTCCTACCCTCTTCGACGCTGGTTCTAATACTGGCTTTCGACCCACCAGGGGAAACCTTTGACCTTACCCTCGTGACTAGAACCAAACCAAACTTCTCTTTTATCTGCCCAAACTATAGTATTTTCATCGAAGATCACTATGAGGACCATCATGAGGAAGTCTTTGACCACAAACATATTGTTTTCCTCACTTTTTGGCTATCCTATTTTGTTTTCTGCTCTAGCTCCTTGCAAGTGGCCAAGAAGTTCATTCCTCTGGACACTCAGATTCATGAGGGGTGGAACATATGTCTGAGAAAACTAATTTTAGGCTCCCTATATGAAGCTTTTGGGCTTTCTTTGTTTGACCTAAAATCCATAATGACTCAGATCAAAAGTTTTTTTTATCTCTGACTCAATGTGGCTTTCACAATTATGGCTTAATGCCACTTTTGAACCTTCCTTGAAACTTACCATCCCTTCAAACTTAACAAAACAGATTGAAGTAAGACGATTCTAAGCCATTAGCCTTATTCTACTTACCCTATAAGATATCAGCCTCTCAACTGATGAAACCTTCAATAAATACTTCCTTGTGTATGTAAATTTTGTTACCTTTGATTCTTCTATTGCTCTTTTTGTTAGTCGAAGTCATAGTCAAAACCATTTGAAGAGAGAGTTTCCACCTCTTTCTTCTTAACAACATTATGAGGCTCTCGACAACTTTTCTTAAGCCTACCATTCTTTCGACCAAAATTTCGTTAGGAAAATGTAGCTTGGAATTTGTTAGTTAACAACCTAACTTAGTGGCCAGACAATTTGGCTTCAACCAACTTCTATCAATATCCTTTTTCCTTAATAGGGTTGAAATCCTCAACGCCGCTACTGAACTGTCAAAAAAAGAATATCATACATGTCTAGACTTCCTTGCCAAAAAATTCACTACTTTAACCCCTTTTAAGTTTCAAGCTTCTTATTTCCCAGAGTCGAAAGAGAGGAAGTAGTGCCACCACTACCACCCAAAAAAGAAATCCAAGAAAGACGAAGCCTTTATTGCTCTCGATAGTGAAAAAACACAAGTCTTACTTATTCTCTAACTCTCATATATTTCCACACACTCATTCTTTATTATATTAACATTTATCCTTGATCTAGTCTGAGTCAGGGGCTCAAAATAAAAATAAAAAAGTCTAACCTGCTGTCGAGAGTAATAAAAGCTTGGCTTCTACTCAACCTGCTCCTACTAAGCATCATAAGGACTTGGCATAGGAAATTCTCAAGAAGAATAATTCGGTGGTACTTTAAATTTCAATTTATCTCTTACAACCTCCTTATATCGTTCGATTGTTTTCCCTACATGAGAATTATAATTCTGTTGTACTTCATACAATGAACGTTGTTTTGAGCATTCACTGGTCGATTTATTTAGTAAGAAGTTTTCCATCAATCCAACCAATAACAATTGTTAATTCGGTTGAAGGGGCAATTACTGATCATCCAGAAAAGATATTCAAGCAAATCATTGTTGTCGCGGTGAAATTTTGATACCAAACTATTGATTAGTTTGAATCGTTAATTCAATTTGCAACCGATCTTTGATTTGTCCAAAGGAAGGGATAAATATCGAAATTCCCACAATGCAATGCAAATGCAAGGTTTAGATTGTTTAGGTTCGGAGGTTGGTTAAACTTAGGGAAGGTACTAGCATCCTAAGTTTCTGTAGTATCCTACAGGAACCTCTTGTTTTATATTTGTTTATTGCTAAGGGTTTATCTGCTTAAGGGATTAAGGACCCTAGTGGTTTATTTCTAAGTATACTCGATAAGATGTCGCATCTTATACCTACATATCCTTACGGGAGTGGAATCAGAGTACTTGTAGTTCCCCTAAAGGGTTAGAGGAGCTCTTTGACTGTGGTCAAAGTTCCTACGGGTTTATGGTAATTGTTTTGATTGGGTTTAGGAGAAGAGATGAGTCTTCATGTTAAGGGAGATGTAACCACCACAAGTGTAAAGGGGGTTGTAGGAAAATAGTCTTTGCATCGTCTTAAGAAAAGGGCTTAGGTACTCGGATTGTTTGACGAGTATGCCTTTATCACTCTTAAGGCAAAGTCCTTACATGTATGATTGTATTGTTGCGGGGGTGGAGATTGTATCTCACTTAAGATGATTAACATCTATTCTCTATTGTGTTTGAAAAAGTTGTATAGTGTTGTTTGTTTGTCTAAGTTGTAGAGATAATGGTCCTTCCTATGGGGTAGGATCTATCTTAAGCGATCAACTTGAATGGAATCAAGGATCGTGGGGAAATGATGCAAATGACGTGCACTACGCACAAGTGTTGACTCATGTGTAGGTTTTTCCTTTGGACGAAATGCGATGCGATAATGTAAATGCGGTAATGTAAATTGCGGAAAGAAAATAAAAGTAGATAAGTAAACACATACGTACGCATGAAAGCGCTAATTTGTGAAAGTGAATGTGTCGTGAAGTGCACGATTAGATGTTGATTTATTTTATTTGAGTTGATTGTTTTTAGGCGAGAAGTTAGATTGGCTTATGAGAAAATTGATTTCGTTTTGAATAAAATGTTGTTTTGAGCAAGTTGATTTTAAGAAAGTTACTTAGAAGTTATATTATTTGTGAAAGTGATTTGAATTATATTTTTTTAGTAAATTTAAGGTTACACAATAGGTTTTGAAAATAATGAAAGGGGTGCTTATTAGATAAGTTGGTTTTTGATTATAAAAGATGTTTTATTAAAAGATTTTAACCACTTATAAACTTAAGTTATTTATTTTAAATTAAAAGAATTCAATTAAATAAAAGTTATTTATATTTTTATTAAAAATAAAAAGGCAGAAAATTGATTTAGATAAAAAAAACTTATTTAGAAAATAATTTAAATATTTCATTAATTAATTAAAAAAACAGTTTAATTAAAAAGTTGATTAGGGTTGATTTTATGAAAATATTGTTATCAGTTTTAATATAAGTTGATCTTATTGATATAAATTAAGTTTTAAATTTAAAATAAAATGTTACAATAGTTTAATTATAAAAACCTAAGTGAAATGATTACTTAAATGATATTAGTTTGTTAAAATAATATAAAAGAATTATTTGTATTTCTAAAATATTTTAATATCTAATTAAATAAAAGGCAATTGGAATAGATTATTTATAAATGTTTATTAAGTCTATAAAAGATCTAAAGTTAATTTGATTAAAAAAACTTGATTTATTAATAGGTTGATTTGAAAGAGTTTACCAGTTTGATTTGGATTAAAAATTATATTTATAAAATTGATTAGAATTGGTTAATTAATCTATTAATTATTTAAATAAAATAAATTAAAGATTATGTTTTAATTAAGGTTGATGGGAGACGAATAGTTAGTATTGGTAAAAACGATTAGCTGGTAGCTTAGTGTGTGGTTAGTGGTGATTAGTGAGTGATTAAGCATTACAACAAAATAATAAGAATAATAAAAAAAAAAACAAAAAAAAACCCTAATTCCCAGGATCGGCCCCAAATTCCCCTGCGTCTCCCTCGTTTCTCATCTTCGTTTTCCTCTCCTCTCCGATCTTGCTTCTGCTCTTCTTTCTGCCTTACTTGATTCTCTCCGTTCTCTTTCCTGAAATCTCAAAAAAACAAGTCAAACAAGACAACATGTCTTACAAGACATAACTTACCGTGCGATGGTGTTTGTGGGTCTCCGGCGGGACGATTCTCGAAGTGGTTTTCAGAGATGGATTTCAACGATGCTTCGTGGGGGTGAAAGGCTTCGGAGGCGGTAGATCGCAGAGTTTTGTGGCGAGCGGCGAACTGGGGTTCGCGACGGAGTTGTTGCGAGGTTTCACGGCGATGGCGGTGAGGGTTTTGGGTCGCGATTCCGCGGTGGATTCAAAAAAAGATAAGTTTATCCCTTCTTTGATTTGTTAGGAGGTTTCGATTTGGGATTTCTTTTGGGATGTTCAAATGTACTTTTCATCTCAGTTTTTTTCTCTTTTATAGGTGGTTTTGGTTTCAAATCCTTAAAGTGTTTTCCTATTCCGTCAAATGCTGTTTTGAAAGAGTTATGGATGTCGGGATTTTGTGGTAAATGGTGTTTCCATTCTTGCTGATTAATGTCGGGTACGATTTCTGATTCTTTCCTTTCTGATCCAACATGATTAATTGGGTTTTGGATTTACTTGATTGTTTTCCCCTTTTTATTGATTTTCAGTTGCTGATACAGATCTTGAATTAACTCTTCAGGATTATGTGTAGAATCTATTTTTGGCAAGAAAAGAACAATTTTTTCTGCTGAGGATGCGTTCCGTTTGACAAAGCCGTGTACGCTCTAGGAAGCAATGGTTTTTGAAAATGCTGTTGTGATAGTTTATTGTGCATTTTGCAGGGATCATGTTGGCTAGTCTTCTTCCCAGTTGACCCTCCATGCCATTCAAAGTCATTGTAATTTCTTTTAATTGTTGTTCAAACTTTAGCCTTCTTATGAAACAGGTCAGTTGTAAATCTCCTGCTGCCTAGAAGGAAGCTGGGAATCAAGGTAGTCATAGTTTAAATGTGATTGACAAGAACTATGAGTTACAACCAAAATGGCTTCCGTTTTTTGACCTGAGATCCGGCATGTCTCGTTCCAACTTATTTATTTCCTCCATTATCTCCCTGAGTACATTATGATATGGTGAAATGGTGTTTTGATTGAAAGAAAATATGGCTGAATGTCTCACCATAATAACTGCAGGTCGGAGCAGCAATGAGCCCAACTTGCTCTTTGGATTGGCAGGGTTTTCAAATTGATTGAGTATAAAACTATTAGGCGTCTTCGCTAATAGCTCGTCCGCTTTCTCAAAAACACCATCAACTCCTTTAGCAGGATCTGTCAAATATACATCTGCTCCGAAAGCTCGCATAATAATTTTTCTCTCAAGGCTCGCATAAGACGGTATAGTCGCTAAAAGCTTATAGCCTCTCAGTGCTGCTATCGACGCCAATCCTATGTCGGTGTTACCACTTGTAGGCTCAATAAGAACAGTCTTTCCAGGAGTAATTAGGCCTTTGTTTTCAGCATCTTCAATCATGCTTAACGATATTCTATCTTTAACACTGCAGCAGGATTGCAAGTATTCTAGCTTAGCAGCGATTCGAGCAACACAGCCTTCAGTAATGTTGTTAAGATGTACCAATGGAGTATTCCCTATTAATTCAGTAGCGTCTTTCTTGATTGCAAACTGTGTCTCCATGATATCTGATGAAGAAATCCTGCAAAAGCTTGATTCTAACATGGTGTGCAGCTAGAGCGAAACTGAGGTGGAACCAATGAATCCAGGCTTCGAACTTCTTCGTGGGAAATGCGTTTGCCACCGTTCACAATCCTGGAGCGGGGGAAAAGGGATACCTTTCTTTTCATGATACGGTAACCTTCTTCTCATCTCAAACGTCTTTAATTCTTGTGGATGTTTTCCATTTTCTAACTTGATTGTGTCAGTCCTGTGTTTCTTTTTTTTTTAGGAAAGGGCATCCACCGTCTGCCGTACTTGGGAAGGTCTGCTCACGGCGAAACCGCGCGGGCTTCCTGGATTTGTGGCATGTCAATCTTTTATTTGAACTTGCAAACTGAATGAACCTTGATCCTTGTATTCCATCTAACGGTCTTCTTCTTAGACTTGCAGGTTTGACAGTTTTAGGCCTTCATGAAGTGCACCTAAAGTTGACGTACCGTGGCGGTTTGGTTGGTAGTGCGAAGTAGCAGCAACAACTTGGAGATAGAAACTGACAGTATGGCATAAGATTAGCGTAATGTGAAAGATGAACTTGAGGATACATCTGTGCAACTTGAGGTTGTTGTTGCTGTTGTTGCATCATAGCAATTGTGGATGTGGGAACATTGTCTGCAGCATGGGAGTTTAAAACCTCCTGATGTGGTGAAAGAAATACTTGGAGTTGAATTGTATTTGCGCCTGATAATGCCTTTGTTCTGTGGATTTTTCTAAATACTTTGATTTGTTGCAGGTAAAACAACTCCAAAACACCTTTTATTCGTTGGTAAGCATGTTGTCACCTCCTGCTGGGATAAGTCTAGTAATGCATGGTTGTTGGTATCGGTTTGCGGAGGATCTTGCTGGCCACGTTAATTGCGCCCTGGGAGCTATAGTTATAAACATCCCTTCTTCTTTTGTATCTTTTAACCGGCGTTGCATTTACTGGCGCCCTGTCACCATTCACGTGCACGACTGTTCTGGCAGCGGTTTCATCACTTGACCAGGTTTGGCACAGATGGCCTCGAGGCTTAGCATTAGGAGTTTGAAATTGGAGACCTTACTTTGCATTCTGAAGGATGTTGAAAATCTTCTTTCAACTGAACCTTTGGGATTTACTTTGTAAAATTGGATTATAAACTTCATTTGAGTGGTCTTGGATTTTGTACCCTTTGGATGAGATTTTCACTTAAATAAATCATCTCTTGAACTAGGATGAGATTTGGTATTAAACTTGGATTTTTGTTTCGAACAAAGATGGAGCTCAAATAAATCACTCTTGAGTTTCAAAATGGTTGAACAAAATTGATCCAACTTACGACTTACCACAGATACCTTGGACTTAATAGATGTTAGTGTCGCTTGCGCGAAAATAAGGTGCCGGCATGACAGAAGAGTCGCCACCTTTCGTTATTTATCCCTCAGAGCGGGAAAGGAAACGATCGGAAAAACCTGACGAAAAAGGGTAAGACAAGGTCATCGCAACCATTGTCTGGGTTCGGGAGTCGGTTACGCAAGGGGAAGGTATTAGCACCCCTCACGTCCGTCGTACTCGACGGGATCCTCGCTTGTTTGTTTACTTGGACGGGTTGGTTATAATCTATCTACCTATCAAGGCTGGCTGAAAAAGAAAAGAAAAAATGACTCGGCAAAGCGTCGCACTTTATGCCTACGTATTCTCATCAGAGAATGAGAAATCAGAGTCAACGTAGTTCGGCCTACGAAGGATTATGGGGGAAAGGTTGCTCGCTAGGATATCGCATCCTATGCCTACGTACTTTCATCTGGTATGAAAGATCAGAGCAAACGTAGTTCGGGAAACTACGGGAAAAAAATGGCTCAACTAGGAGGGAGACTATCAAGTCCTACTGTTATCATGCCATGAATTCATCCTATGGTTGAAGTTTGAACAGGGAACTCCTAGAAGTTATCATGCATAGGTTTCAACCTAAAAGTCTATCATCAAATCCTCATCCGAGGAAATGAGAGTCCTAAGGGATCATGTCAATGGTACACCAAAACAGACAAAAGCATCAGCTTTAACAGAAAAATGCATGCAATGCGAGTGAGGGAGGAAATGTGTGTGGGGTTTCAGCCTCCACAAGCTCATCTCGACCTCAAGCCAGTCATGAAATAACAGTAATCATACTGAAGATAAACAACATACTATCAAGCAATGAACCAGATAAAGGAAATGAAGTGCCAACAGGCAAACAAACACACATGCTTGAGAAAGAAAGAATCTACTCTCTAATCCTAACCCTAATCACAGAATCTGAATCAAATCTAAGCAAAGCAAAACCCTAAACAAGAGAATTCAATCCCAGTCTTCAAGCTTCAGAACAAGCTTACCAAAGACAGGGAGCTAAGCAAGCAGACTCATAGTGTCTTCCTCAGGAGAACACTAGGAGGTGTATACTCAGGAGTCATACCCTATGTGGCTCAACCACTGTGATCAGTTTATATTCCTCCTCAGGAGAAATTAAACTCACAAGCAGGCTCCAACATCACTGGATATTTAGGAAATCCTATCTGAACTAGTGGAGCTAAGTGAATAGACCCGTAGGACCTTCCTCAGGAAAGTACTAGGAGGCTTCCACTTAGGAGTTGTATCCTATGTGGCTCAACAACTGTGATCAGTTTACATTCCTCCTCAGGAGAAATTAAACTCACAAGTTGGCTCCAACATCATTGGATACTTGAGAAATCCTAGACAAACTAATGGAACTAAGTGAATAGACCCATAGGACCTTCCTCAGGAAAGTACTAGGAGGCTTCTACTTAGGAATTGTATCCCATGTGGCTCAACAACATGTGATCAGTTTACATCCCTCCTCAGGAGAAATTAAACTCACAAGTTGGCTCCAACATCATTGGATACTTAAGAAAGAGGTGAGAAGAAAGAATGAAGGTCATTCATAGTGCCTTCCTCAGGAAAGTACCATGAACTCCCTTCAAACTTCAGGATCTCAAACCTCACAGACAGGGAACAAGCCAAGCTCTGGGTCTCTGAATCTTGATCTACAATCTTCACTTCATGATGCTCTCCATCAAGGTCTTCAAGGCAACACAAGCCCCTCAACAAATTCCCCACAATGAACCCCAAAGATGAACAGATAACCACAGGAGAGTCAAAACCAACAGGCAACTTCAGAAAATACCTAAAAATACTAAACTAATGGGGAAAAAATCTAACAATTATTCACAAGGGTCTACAAAGTCTATCCATAACATCTACATAGGCCTATACCTAAAAATCAAGACAAAACTTATTCAAAGAAAGGAATTCATCACCTAAACACAAGCTAAACCCTAATTAGGATACCCTACATCTACCCTAATTAAACTAATCAAAATTTAATTCTAAAATTCTAGAAAAAATCCTATGGGGAACTATGATTCATCATCTAATTGCACAAAAAGAATGGATTAAAAACCCTAAGGGAAGGTCCTAAAACAATTCCTACAAAATCATGATATAAAACTAAACATTATAAAAGCTACTTAAAAGAAAAATCTATTAAAAATACTAAACTTAAAAATAAAATCCCATTTTTATTTTTATATTTTTCTACACAAAGTCATCTAATCATAGAAAAAAGAAGAAGTAAAAAATCATTTTTTATCAATTATTTATGAATTAATCAAAACAGAAAAAATAGAAGAAGAAAATAAAAGAATTAAAACAAATAAAGGGAGGGGGGTTGGAATAGCAACTCACGCTAGTTGGAAATACTGATGGGCCATGAGGGTGGGGGTGCGCGTATCAATTTGCTAAGGCCCATATTAAATCAGAAAAACAAAACTAAAAAGAGAACGCCTGGGGGGTGAGATAAGCAAGGGATTCACGCGTTATTGGGAGATTGGGCTTTTGGGGGGTTGGGAATAGCAATCAGATTTAGGCCCAGGATTTCACTTTAAGTGAAACGGGGCGTTTTGAAGTTTGAGTCTTCCCTCCGTTTTTCTATTTGAATCGTGGCCACACGATCGTTCCCCCCAGTCAATCCATTGACTTCCATCTAACGGCCACGAACCCTTCTTCAACCTTGGACCAAACCCTAACCTGCAAACCCCTCATCCATGCACGAACTTCTCCTTCTCTGCTCTCTCTACTCAGGCCACGAAACAACATGATTCCAAAACGAAAGTTGTGCTACTCAATGAGAGGAATAAAATGGCACGAGTAGTTTTTCTTAATTCTACCTAGGTTATTCTAACAGAGGCTTGCAATGTCACGATCCAAACCAAAATCACCTGAGATCAACCTCTATTAACCCTAACTCTAATGATCTACAGATGTTCTATATGTGAACATAACCGTGCTAAACCAATTCTTGATGATTTAAACTCCAAATTCAAACACTTCTTGAGAATCAAAGATTCTTGGTCCTGCTATGGAACTTCATGGAACAGGCTGCAACTCTCAGTATTTAGTCATCTACCCTAGCCTAGCCATTCTAAACCTAAAACATGATACATCTATGCATAATTAAGGTGGAAGAGAGAAGAAAAGGAACCTGTCAAGTGATGATGGTATGTGATGCTAGGGCACGATTCCAAGCTTGCAATTCACTCACAATGATCCTCCAATGGAGATATGCTTTCTGTTTGCAAGGATCTTGAAGAAGAAAGCTTGTAACAATGACTTTGAAACTGAAATGCAATGATGGAGCACCTTGAAACCCTAGCTCGAATCTCTCTCTTCTCTACTCAATTCACCAAGTTTCACCCACCTTGAACTCTCTTCATGGCATTCTCTTTATAATGATGGTTAGATGCTTCTAGATTCATCTAGAATGTGGTGGAAGTTTCTTGAAATTCTCATGTGATGACAAGTTGGTTATCTCATATCTCATATGTTATGCCTTGCAATTTAGTCTTAAAATATCCTTACATGAGTTATTGAGAAGGGATGAGTGAAAAACAAGTTCATCTTTGGCTTGTGTAGGGTTTTTCAACATTGCCTTCTTTTTCAAGTAACAACTTTTCAAAGCATCACCCATTTTAAGGCTCCAAATCAAAATTCTAGCTAAACCAATGTTCTCAAAATGGTTTTTCCAATCAAAATGATATATTGGATGACCTATTTTGGATTTGTGGATCTCCCAAATCACTTTTCAATTTCAACTTTTCAAACTTATATGCCATTTTTAGTTCATTTTGGACCAATCATGTAATCTCATGCTATGAGCTTTTCCAACAATTTGTGACCTTCTTTCTAGACTTAAAATCACATTTTGAGCAACTTTCATGTTTTGAGTTTTTCCATTTGAGGCTTGGAAATAGGAGTTTTAGGCATTGGCTAAAATGACCTATAACTGACAAATGACCAAAATACCCCTGTCTTGTTCAAACCATAAGTTGAGTTCCACAAATCCAATCAAGGACTTCTACCACTCAAATTAAAGCTAAGAAGATTCTCTTCAACATTCATGTTGACCAAGAAATCATAGGAATCCTCCTACTAGGGAAAAAGTTGTCTGCAAGTTGGGTGACTTTCAAGGACCCAGATTCACACACCTCTGCTGACCTGTAATTTGTCAAAACCATAACTTGAGCTCTGTAACTCCTATCAAGGACTTCCACCACTCAAATTAAAGCTTAGGACAAGCTCTACAACATTCATGTTATGGGGAAGATGAGATATCAATCACATCTTGAGCTAAAACTGCCTGGAAGATAGGGATCAAATTAGGGTTTTCTCACTGATAATCCTCAGAAACCCTGACTTGAAACTTCTCAAACTCCTCAATCATGATGATTTGGTCTAGGAATCATCTTTATAACATCTCTATACATCATTCCATGATCTCATGGCCCTTGGATTAGGTCTCAACCTTCTCCAAATTTTCAGTTGACTTAGGGTTGACCCAGTCAAAACCCTAATTCTGTCATTCATGGTTGAATCTTCTGAACTCTTGTATAATGACTTCTCTGGGCTTCATGATGGCTATTAAGACATCTCCTAGGCTTTCTCAAAACATCAAGTTCATTCTCAAAGTCTCAGAATCATCTGAGGAGCACCCACAACTCTCAAGCTATGAAGCACACATCCTTGGTTTCAACCCACTTCCTCTGAGGTTCTCTTGAACTGTCTGATGAAGGTATCAACTTTCAAACACTCAATGAATAAATAATTGTTGGTCAAATTTTGGGGTGCAACAGCTGCCCCTATTCAAACGGCTTGAACCTGACTGGGTGAGAAGCGAACGACTCTCAACCAATCAAGGTACGAGACGGTTGAATATCGGTAAACCCGAAAATTTGCCAACTGCACGAGCACACGGTACTCTGCGGGGAACAAATCTTTGAATCCTGCAACATTAGCTGCTCAACAACTAGCTGGAGAACCAAAGCTGACATCACTGTTGGAGAAACATCTTCGACTTCAATCAGAAGACATATCCTTCATTTGATCGCAATCAATCATCACCTCAGGATAACTGACTTGGTCTTCAGACTCACACGAATCACTCTGTTGTATCTACAACCTCTGGAACCTTATCTTCATCCACCCGTTGATTCTTCAACACGGAAATCTGGACTTGCAGGAACCTTCTGATGTCGCCTTCGGGCGCTTACGAAATCCATCTTCAGATTAGACATCGTGGTTGGAGAAACATCTTCGACTTCAATCAGAAGACGTATCATTCTCTTGATCGTGCTCAATCATCACCTCAGGATAACTGACTTGGTCTTCAGACTCACACGAATTACTCTGTTGTATCTACAACTCCGGAACCTTGTCTTCAGCTACCCGTTGATTCTTCAACACGGAAATCTGGACCTGTAGGAACCTTCTGATATCGCCTTCGGGCGCTTACGAAATCCATCTTCAGATTAGACATCGTGGTTGGAGCAGACATATCACGCTGCTGAGGACTTCAAGAATCATTTTGAACAAACAGATCCGTCGGGCGTCTTCAAGAATCGTCTTGATCTGATAACCTTTCCGGAGCAAACATTCTGTTGGGTATTCCAGGAATCTCCCTGGGCGACTCCTGCTAGAGACGCTATTGGGGAGCTCAAGTATCATACTAGGCGAACCACTCGGGAAGCTGTACTGGGATCTTAAGAATCGTCTTAAGCAAATGGCCCTGCTGAGGGACTTGAGAATCATCTCGAACTGAAGACTTCGCTGGGGATCTCAAAAATCATCTTGAGCGAGCGACTGCGGGGATCACACCGGGGTCTTTAAGAATTATCTCAAAAAGCGACCTTGCTGGGGATATTATCAAGAATTGTCCTGAGCAACTGGTCTTTCGGGGATACACCTGTTCAACAAGGATGATGATGACCTAGATCATGCTTATGATGCGTATGCTTCTGCGCTACGCCCCACATGGGAATGATATGCGGTTATGCTAAATGCCATGCAATCATGCACAATGCTATTGCAACGTCAGATGCTATGCAGTCATGCACAATGCTATGCAATCATGCACAATGATGCGATCCCATCAGCAAAATAAATGCCGAAGGGGGAAATCTTCCTGTCGAGGAGCAAGAACCATTCAGGTAGAGGAATCATCCTGCTGAGGAGAATGTGAACACGCCAATATCAATTAGGCTCTGTCTGGGGAATTGATCTTCCGCGAACTGCTGCAGGGGAACAACTTCAGCTGACTGCTGCAGGAGACGAAGCTCTACGAGAACTTGGATCTGCTGATATCAATCGCGAGAATGAACTGCGCGGCCGTCTCGGCCACTCTTCTGGGGATGACCACTCTGTGGGGAACCAACTTCAGCTGCTCAACACTCCACTGGGATTAAAATCAATCATGATCTGATCAACTTCCAAGGATCCGGCCCTTCTGGATATCTGCAAACTCGGCTCGAGGGAGGAGAAATCATTCTGCTTCGCTTGGAGAGAGTGCGACTCTGGGGAAACACAGCATTAGCTGCCCCACGCTCTGCTGGGGAAAATTGATCATGATCTGATCAACTTCCAAGGATTCTTCTTTTCTGCGGACTCAGCCGGGGATAGAAATCATTCTACTTCACTGGAGAGTACGACTCTGATGCGGAATTTCAACTTTGCTGGGGAAGAAAGAATCATCTGACTTAGGGGGAGAGTACAACTCTGCAGGGGAATACAACATCAGTTGTACCAACATTCTACTGGGGAAGAGGGAATCATCCAACTTCAGGAGAGAGCATGACTCTGGTGGGGAATCTCAATTCCGCTGGAGACCTCAGTCTGGCACCATCAGTTACTGCATCCTTCGGCGTAAGAATATCTTCCGGCAAAACCTGCACTTGTGACCCGGTGCTGGGGAAGACACCTGCTTCGGCGACTTTACTGGGGAAAACACGAGCTCCAGTACCCAAACATTTCTATGAACTCTGCACTTGTGACCCGGTGGTGGGGAGAGACAGCATCATTCTTCGGTGCTTGACTCAGCCGATGAGGTGACATTCCTTCAGGATGCGTCTGCTTGGGGAAGAGAATCACCTCTACCTGGGGAAGACATATCAATGCTTACTATTCTGATTCTGATTCTGCGGAGGAGAGACTACTGAACTCTGCTGGGGAAGGAGGACTCATCCTGCTTCGGGGATACGCACGGCACATCTGCTTGCAAGGGCTATACCTGCAACAATACAAACAAACAGACAATATACCCTCCTCAAAGGGGCCTATCAGGGTTATTATCTCGTGACAATGTTCAGTTAATTAGTTGTTTCAACAATCAATGGGCTTAGGCCCGTAAGTTTATGTATGCGCATTTTATCAAAAACACATCGGCGTTATCATTCGCAAACAAAACAGATAAATGCTAAGCAGACAAGTAGAATTGCTGAGTAATGTGCATTTTATTGATGATGAACCCCTGAATGGGCAAAAATGTTTTACAACAGAGGCAAGCTCCTGGAATGAGGAAGCCGCGCAAAAAGAAAACATAAATATGCATCAGTATATACAAATGTCGGCAATCGAGGCGTAGACGAACACCATAAGTTGATCCCTCTAAGACCCACTCGACTTCGATACTTCTCCGATGCTTCAGCTTTGGAAGAGATTGATTCAGATAAACGGCCCTCAGGTCTTCCGAACCACTAAACAATGAAAGTCCATACGCGGAACGCAGTCATTTGCTTATTCAAATCCCTAACTTTTGCGTGAACCGCCCTTCACGGGTTTTCAGTTCACCGGGATACCCTTTTTTGCCGAAGCCGCCCAGTGTAGGTTTTCGACTTCGCGGGTGTACATTTTTTCAATATATCCCTAATTTTTGCCCGAACCTTTTATTCTGTTTTCGGTTCGCCGGGATGCCCCTTTTTTGCCTGGACTCTTTCTTTTTTGTCCAGCGGGTCGCTTTCAAGCAAAGTATTTTTTAACTGCGTCCGCGTTCACCGGGGATGCAAAATCTTCACCATCCATCGTGGATAACAACAAAGCTCCTCCTGAGAAGACCTTGCTGACGACATACGGCCCTTCGTAATTCGGAGTCCACTTGCCCCGGTGATCGGAGTGTGGCGGAAGAATCTTCTTCAGGACGAGATCACCCGTCTGAAAGCTTCGAGGACGCACCTTCTTATCATAAGCTTTCTTCATTCGGCTTTGGTACAGGCGACCAAATGCAATCGATGCTAACCTCTTCTCGTCCATCAGGCTGAGCTGGTTCAGGCGACTCGTAACCCATTCTGCCTCATCAAGTTTCACATCAACCAAAACTCGCAAAGAGGGAATCTCCACTTCTAGCGGTAGGACAGCTTCCATACCGTACACCAAGGAGAAAAGAGTTGCCCCGGTCGACGTACGCACCGTAGTACGATAACCGTGCAAGGCAAACGGCAGCATCTCGTGCCAATCTTTATACGTCACAACCATCTTCTGAACAATCTTCTTGATGTTTTTGTTGGCCGCTTCAACAGCGCCATTCATCTTCGGCCGGTAAGGAGATGAGTTGTGGTGTTCGATCTTGAAGCTCTGGCACAGCTCCTTCATCATCTTATTATTCAAATTCGAACCATTATCAGTAATGATCCGCTCGGGAATTCCATAGCGACAGATGATGTCCCTCTTTATGAACTTAGCTACCACCTGCTTGGTCACATTAGCGTACGAGGCTGCCTCCACCCACTTGGTGAAGTAGTCGATAGCTACCAGAATAAAACGATGACCATTGGATGCGGTGGGCTCGATCTTGCCTATCATGTCGATGCCCCACATGGAGAACGGCCAAGGGGAGGACATGACATTCAATGGGCACGGCGGCACATGAACTTTATCAGCATAAATCTGGCATTTGTGACATTTCTTCGCGAATCTGAAGCAATCCGACTCCATAGTCAACCAGTAATATCCTGCTCTCAGGATCTTTCTCGTCATGGCATGCCCGCCGGCGTGCGTACCAAATGTGCCCTCATGGACTTCTTCCATGAGCATACTTGCCTCTTTCTCATCTACACATCTGAGTAGCACGAGATCGTGGTTTCTCTTATACAGCACTCCATCAGGATTGAGATAAAAGTTTCCAAATAGCCTCCTCAGAGTCTTCTTATCCTGGGTTGACGCACCCGCAGGATACTCCTTGGTCATAAGGAAGGTCTGGATATCGTGGAACCATGGCTTGCCGTCAGTGGCATCCTCGATTGCGAATACATAGGCTGGTCTATCAAGACGCGAAAGAACAATGCTTGGAGCTTCATTCCAAAGATTGACCTTATACATTGAAGCCAACGTGGCTAAAGCATCAGCCATTTGATTTTCAGCCCGGGGTACATGATGAAGTTCTACTCGGTCAAAGAACGGAAGCAGCCTCCTGGCATAATTCATGTACGGCACTAGATTCGCTTGACGAGTTTCCCACTCCCCTTTGATCTGATTGATTACAAGCGCTGAGTCACCATATATGTCTAGATTTTTGATTCTCAAATCAATTGCCTCTTCTAGACCCATAATACATGCTTCGTACTCGGCTTCGTTGTTGGTAACTGGAAACGTCAGTCTCGCAGTAAACGGGATGTGGGATCCGTGAGGAGTCGTGATGATAGCCCCGATACCACTTCCATAGGAATTAACCGCTCCGTCGAATATCAACTTCCACTGAGACTTCCTATCCGGCCCCTCATCGGGCAATGGCTCATCGCAATCCTTCACTTTGAGAAACATAATGTCCTCGTCAGGGAATTCGAACTTCATCGGCTGATAGTCTTCGATTGGCTGTTCGGCAAGGTAATCAGACAATACGCTTCCCTTGATGGCTTTCTGAGAGACGTACTGAATATCATATTCTGTTAACACCATCTGCCATCTGGCAATCCTGCCCGAAAGAGCCTGCTTCTCGAAGACGTACTTGATCGGATCCATCTTCGAAATTAGCATAGTGGTGTGGTTGAGCATATACTGTCGTAGACGTTTGGCGGCCCAAGCTAATGCACAACACGTCTTCTCCAGCATCGAGTATCGAGATTCACACTCAGTGAACTTTTTACTCAAATAATAAATGGCATGCTCCTTTCTGCCCGTCTCGTCGTGCTGACCGAGAACACACCCCATACTATTCTCAAGAACTGTCAAGTACATGATTAATGGCCGTCCAACCACTGGGGGTATCAAGATTGGAGGTTCTTGAAGATACTGCTTTATCTTATCGAATGCCTTCTGGCAATCCTCATTCCAAGTAATCGCCTGATTTTTCTTTAACAACTTGAACATCGGTTCACAAGTGGCCGTGAGCTGAGAGATAAACCTGGCAATGTAGTTTATTCGGCCCAAGAAACCACGAACTTCTTTTTCGGTCTTCGGCGCTGGCATTTCTTGGATAGCTTTTATTTTTGCAGGATCAACTTCAATACCTCGTTCGCTAACGATAAACCCCAATAACTTTCCGGACCGCACTCCGAAAGTGCACTTGTTAGGATTCAGCCTCAGCCTGAACTTCCTAAGCCTTTCAAACAGCTTCAGCAAATTGACCAGATGCTCCTCCTCCGTTTGGGACTTCGCAATCATGTCATCAACATAGACTTCGATCTCATGATGAATCATATCATGAAACAAAGTTACCATTGCTCGCTGGTAAGTGGCCCCTGCGTTCTTCAGACCGAAGGGCATTACCTTGTAGCAAAACGTGCCCCAGGGGGTAATAAACGTCGTTTTCTCCATGTCCTCCGGCGCCATCTTAATCTGATTGTAACCGGAGAAGCCATCCATGAACGAAAACACGGAAAACTGGGCTGTATTGTCGACCAACACATCGATATGAGGCAACGGGAAATCATCCTTAGGGCTCGCCCTATTCAAATCCCGATAATCGACGCACATGCGTACCTTACCGTCCTTCTTCGGTACAGGCACTATGTTGGCGACCCACGGAGGGTAAGTGGTAACGGCTAGAAATCCTGCGTCCAACTGCTTCTGGACTTCTTCTTTGATTTTTACAGCCATGTCTGGTCTCGTCCTCCTGAGCTTCTGCTTGACTGGAGGGCAATCTTCTCGCAACGGCAAGCGATGAACCACGATATCTGTGTCAAGTCCGGGCATATCCTCATATGACCAAGCAAAGACGTCACTATACTCTCGAAGCATCTCGGCCAGTCTATGCTTGACATCATTCTGCAGCGCAGCCCCAACTCTGACATTCCTGATAAGCTCCTCAGAACCCAGATTTATGATCTCAATATCCTCTTCATGAGGCAGAATAACCTTCTCCTCTTGTCTCAACAAGCGGGCCAACTCTTCCGGAAGGTCTTCGTCTTCATCAATCTCATCCTCGGCTTGATAGATCGGGCAATCAAAGTCGTAGTGAGCCGTAGAGGGTCCAGAGTCGATGTCATCTGTTACGTGGATCCTGCAATAACAAGGGTTAAGTTTAAAGCAAGAATATGCAGGTTAGCACGAACCTCGTTGCCATTTTGCTGTTTTTCGAAACAAACATAAAGCATGAATAACAGAGAACACAATATTTGATTACGAGGAAAACGCCTTTTTATTTATTAACAAAATGCATACACATAATCCAACAAGGCCCTGACAGTAAAACCACTATGCCCCGGGCAGGACATAGGGTTGTACAAAGATTGTAAAAAGCAAATCATTACTCTTCACTTGTCAGCTTGATAATCTCCTTGATGGTCCAATTGTGGAGGCGCTCGCCTGGCTTGCTCGGTTGAATCCAGGCGTCAAGATCACAATCACTGTCTCCGCTGTCCTCTGACGCAGCGTTGATACTCTCGAAGATTACTCCCCCCTTGGTGAACAAGATCGGCCCTTTCCCACGAGACGAGCTACCAGAAGAAGATGAAGCTTCAGCTTCAGGCGAATATCCCAATCCAAACTTATCCTGCTTGATTGGTATATCCAAGACATGCCCCCAGCCAGGGGTGGAACCAGCTTCGACAACAGCCCGAGCTTCCTTAAACGAGGAGAGGTTCACCTCTTGCTTCTCTGCAACAACGGGAGCTACCTCCTTCACCCTGACGGTCTCAAAAGCCTGGCAAAGAGTCTCATGGATCTCACCATCCATTTCGACATATTTAAAGGACGACAGGTGGCTTACCATGATGTCCTCCTCTCCACAGACTGTCACTATGCTGCCCCCAACAGCATATTTAAGCTTCTGATGCAGCGTGGATGTCACGGCACCAGCAGAATGGATCCATGGCCGACCTAAGAGGCAACTATAGGCGGGCATGATATCCATGATATAGAACACCGCATTAAACGTCTCTGGACCAACTTGAATTGGCAGGGTCAATTCTCTGAAGACGTGGCGCTTGGTTCCGTCAAAGGCCTTCACGACCAGATCACTGGGCGTGCACAGCAGTCCCCGGGTATCCAACTTCATCAGTGCCTTCTTCGGAAGCACGTTAAGCGAGGAGCCCGTATCTACTAGGACATGTGACATGATCGTGCCTCTGCACTCTATCGAGACGTGCAGGGCGCTGTTGTGATCTCTTCCCTTGGGAGTCAGCTCCAGGTCCGTAAATCCCAGCCCATTACCAGCGTTGACATGAGCTACTACTTCCTCAAGTTGATTTACGGATATCTCCTGCGGCACGTATGCAGCATTCAATACCTTCAGCAATGCGTTGCGGTGCGCTTCAGAACACAGCAACAGGTTAAGAATCGAGATCTTTGACGGAGTCTGGTGAAGATGATCTACAATCTTGTAGTCACTTTTCCTGATCAGTCGCATGAACTCTTCAGCATCTTTAACCAACAAGTCTTTCTCTGCCCCTGCAGGGACCTCTTCAACAGCTTTACCTTTGCCCTTATCCACAGCGTCAGCTCGGACCACTTTCTCTGCTGCGACCTCTGCCGGTGCGAACACTCTACCACTTCTGGTGATACCACTGACCTCAGCAAGATTCTGCGCAGTCGATCTGGACGGCTCAAGCTCTATCTTCTGACCATTACAATACACTTCGGCGCCGTAATGCCATGGGACGGCATTAGTGCTCTCGAATGGGATTGGTCCGGCCCTGGTGATGGTGATAGTAGGCGGTCGGGGCGCAGAAATAGTGATAGGGTGGCGAGGAATGGTAATGGTAGCAACTTCGTCTGCCTGCTTCAGCACGACTTCCCCTGACGCATTCTCAACGCTCCGACTGAATTGCAAAATACCCTCGGTCATCAGACTTTGGATACCTTCGATCAACTGCTCACACCCATCAGGAAGTGTAGCACAATCCATACAAAACTCTCCACATCCGGGAAAGAAGCCTTTCTTTAGCAACTTAGCTTTAACAAAACTCAACGGCGTCTTCAGATCTTTGACATCAGTCAGCAAGTCTGAATTCTCTTCAGTGATAACAGCATTTACTCCGCCCCCCCTATGATGCGGCATTGGATTTTTGGTGACGTTGGGCACGTTGTCAGAAAAGTTGATAACCTTGGCGTCGACCAAGTCCTGGACTTTATGCTTAAAAGCTTTGCAATTCTCAACTGTATGGCCAGGTGCCCCAGAATGAAATTCACAAGTAGCATTAGCATCATACCCCGGTGGTGGTGCCCCTGTCAAGGGAGCCAACGTCCTCTTTTGAACCAATTGGAGCTGAAGCAACGTCTGCAGAAGCTGTGCATATGACATAGGAGGAGTTTCCAAATGACGGTTTGCCAGGGGACCCCGATTCTGATATCTCTTATATCCCTGATTATTCTGTTGCTGAAGCTGCTGCTGCGGCTGCGGGGGTGCTGCTGGGATGTTTATGCTAGCGATCTGAGACTGAGGGCCCTTGCCCTTTCTCCTAGCATTAGTGACAGCACTGGCATCTCCCTCTCGACGCTTGCCAGTATAGGGTTTCTTGCTAGCTCCTCCAGCTGAGGATGATTCGCCCTGAATCTTGCCGATCTTTATACCATTTTCAACATGCTCGCCCAAAGTGATGAGGGCTGAGAATGTTCCGGACATGCCACTGATCAGCTTCTCATAATAGACTCCGGGAAGGGTAGCCACGAACAGTTGTACCAACTCACGCTCGACCATCGGCGGTTGAACCCGAGCAGCCAACTCACGCCACCGCTGGGCGTACTCTTTGAAGCTTTCATTGCTCCGCTGCGAGAGATTCTGAAGCTGAACTCGGTTGGGAGCCAAGTCGCTATTATATTGATAGTGGAGAACAAACGCTTCTGCAAGATCCTTCCAGGTGCGCACAGCAGCGGGTTCCAAACCCATATACCATTCGAGCGATGGACCAGAAAGACTATCCTGAAAGAAGTGCATCAGCAACTTCTCATCATCAGAATAAGCGGACATCTTTCTGTAATAAGATCGGAGGTGAACACGGGGACAAGTAGTGCCCCTATACTTCTCAAAGATAGGCACCTTGAACTTGTGAGGTACTTTAAAGTCAGCAATCAACCCGAGTTTGGACATGTCAACGCCCAATGTGTTCTGATTTTCTATATCTCTCATTTTGTCTTCCAGCGCCTTGAACCTGAGTCGAGCTTCAGCAGTCAATTCAGCCTCTGCACCTCTTTGAGAGAATATGTCATCCTGATGGTCCTCCAGCCACGGTTGAGGCACCACCATATTTCCTGCACCGACATTGCCGTTGACCGGCCCCATGTTAACATTGGCTCCCAAACCACCATTGCCGGCGCCTGCCGCATTAAGTCCGAGATTAGTCATAAGATTGCCGTTAGCACTGCCGTTGCCCCCGGCAGCAGGAACAACGTTCTGTGGAGTATCCCCTTGAGGAGGAGTGGGCACGGCCCCGCCGTGAAGTATTCCGTTACTGTCAACCCTGGAGATGAGAGGTTGAACCAAAGTACGAAGCTGATCTTGTCCATTCGCAACTACTTGCATCAGCTCCATAAAACGATCCATCCGTTCACGAAGCTCCTGAACATCTGATTGTACCTGGTCCATGATTCTCGTCTGATTGGCGCGAGTTGAGTAGCGGTGGATGAATCTTTGATCAATCCTGGAGATCGAAAGCAGCTCGGAACCTGAGTACCTGTAAAACCTGTCAAGATTAAAGGGTTAGGAAAAGCAGCAGAATGTATGTCATGCAAGAATGCTTTATGCAGATGCATGCGTGTGTCTGCGTGCTTGAGAGATTTCCCCCGATCCTGGCACCTGCTGACAATAACAAGGAGAGGAATCTGGGCCCAATCATGGAAACAGCAACCTCACATAGCAATAGTCAGATTCGACACATCAAGGACCGAGAACTCATACGCATCAGTCTTCCTGAGAGAGGCTGCAGTAACACAATAAGAGATCTTGGATCGGGGAAACGGTACATGTCACAGACACACGCTAATGGAATGATTATGCAAGCTAATGCAAAATGCAGGTATGCAACAATATATCCGGGTGGCTGCTGTGGAGATTCGATGTCAACAGTCGCTGATGAGAAGGAAACCCCGGTGTAAAACCACTGATCTGATCTGCTGTGAATAACCATCTGATAGGATCGAGATCAACATTCTGCCCTGACAAGAACGAAGGCCTGATAATAAAGACCCCGGATGCAAGATCAAGGAATATCTGTTGATGAAGTCTTCGGACCCCAAATCACAAATCTGCCCTCTCTAGAACAAATACACAGCTGCTGATGAGATCTTCAAACCCCACTCAAAATCTGCCCTATCAAGAACAAATAACAACCGCTGACGAGCTCTTCAGACCCCACTCAAAAATCTGCTCCATCCAGAACAAACCTCTGATAACAATACTCTGATCGGAACCTGCTCTATCAGGAACAGACAAACACCCGATGATAAAATCCTTTGATCAAACCCTTGCTCTATCAAGAACATCTCTGCAACTGAGAACCCAACATAACTGATTCACTGTCAAGAAAACCAGGTAGTCTGGAGGTCAAAGTTTCCTGCAATATCCCAATCCCACTCACAGGTATGATGGACCTAATCCACGGACAAAGGTACGGCATCCTATGCGGTCGTCAGCGTCACAGACTTTCACGAGTGACAATACGATTCCCAGAAGGAGTGGCATCGTCAAGTCATGAAGAGGCCTCTCTTAGCTGACTTCCAAGTGATCGGTCCCCAGAGTCGACAATCCTTACGTCTGGACTCCCCTCAGGTCCTCAGGACCGGAAAGGAGCACCTCTGCAAGAATCTCGTCTGAGCGCAGATTTTCGTAGGGAACTGTGCCTGCTCAGCAGACAGGTTCGTCTACTACTTCTCCACAACTATATCTAGGTGTGTACTCAAGCCCAGGTCCGGCTATTTACTCACAGTAACATCCCTCTCCCACAGCAGCACAGATAATCATATCAAACTGGAAATAAAATGCGGGAAATAAAATGCGGGAAGTAAAAATGCGATAAATAAACGCAACCCAACAAGCAAACACACAGACGATAGGATTGACTCGCGTAGGGGATGGGAAACGGTCCCAGCATAAGGGATGGGAAAAGTCCCTAGATGCAGATGAGTCCCCAGCAGAGTCGCCAGCTGTCGCTTGCGCGAAAATAAGGTGCCGGCATGACAGAAGAGTCGCCACCTTTCGTTATTTATCCCTCAGAGCGGGAAAGGAAACGATCGGAAAAACCTGACGAAAAAGGGTAAGACAAGGTCATCGCAACCATTGTCTGGGTTCGGGAGTCGGTTACGCAAGGGGAAGGTATTAGCACCCCTCACGTCCGTCGTACTCGACGGGATCCTCGCTTGTTTGTTTACTTGGACGGGTTGGTTATAATCTATCTACCTATCAAGGCTGGCTGAAAAAGAAAAGAAAAAATGACTCGGCAAAGCGTCGCACTTTATGCCTACGTATTCTCATCAGAGAATGAGAAATCAGAGTCAACGTAGTTCGGCCTACGAAGGATTATGGGGGAAAGGTTGCTCGCTAGGATATCGCATCCTATGCCTACGTACTTTCATCTGGTATGAAAGATCAGAGCAAACGTAGTTCGGGAAACTACGGGAAAAAAATGGCTCAACTAGGAGGGAGACTATCAAGTCCTACTGTTATCATGCCATGAATTCATCCTATGGTTGAAGTTTGAACAGGGAACTCCTAGAAGTTATCATGCATAGGTTTCAACCTAAAAGTCTATCATCAAATCCTCATCCGAGGAAATGAGAGTCCTAAGGGATCATGTCAATGGTACACCAAAACAGACAAAAGCATCAGCTTTAACAGAAAAATGCATGCAATGCGAGTGAGGGAGGAAATGTGTGTGGGGTTTCAGCCTCCACAAGCTCATCTCGACCTCAAGCCAGTCATGAAATAACAGTAATCATACTGAAGATAAACAACATACTATCAAGCAATGAACCAGATAAAGGAAATGAAGTGCCAACAGGCAAACAAACACACATGCTTGAGAAAGAAAGAATCTACTCTCTAATCCTAACCCTAATCACAGAATCTGAATCAAATCTAAGCAAAGCAAAACCCTAAACAAGAGAATTCAATCCCAGTCTTCAAGCTTCAGAACAAGCTTACCAAAGACAGGGAGCTAAGCAAGCAGACTCATAGTGTCTTCCTCAGGAGAACACTAGGAGGTGTATACTCAGGAGTCATACCCTATGTGGCTCAACCACTGTGATCAGTTTATATTCCTCCTCAGGAGAAATTAAACTCACAAGCAGGCTCCAACATCACTGGATATTTAGGAAATCCTATCTGAACTAGTGGAGCTAAGTGAATAGACCCGTAGGACCTTCCTCAGGAAAGTACTAGGAGGCTTCCACTTAGGAGTTGTATCCTATGTGGCTCAACAACTGTGATCAGTTTACATTCCTCCTCAGGAGAAATTAAACTCACAAGTTGGCTCCAACATCATTGGATACTTGAGAAATCCTAGACAAACTAATGGAACTAAGTGAATAGACCCATAGGACCTTCCTCAGGAAAGTACTAGGAGGCTTCTACTTAGGAATTGTATCCCATGTGGCTCAACAACATGTGATCAGTTTACATCCCTCCTCAGGAGAAATTAAACTCACAAGTTGGCTCCAACATCATTGGATACTTAAGAAAGAGGTGAGAAGAAAGAATGAAGGTCATTCATAGTGCCTTCCTCAGGAAAGTACCATGAACTCCCTTCAAACTTCAGGATCTCAAACCTCACAGACAGGGAACAAGCCAAGCTCTGGGTCTCTGAATCTTGATCTACAATCTTCACTTCATGATGCTCTCCATCAAGGTCTTCAAGGCAACACAAGCCCCTCAACAAATTCCCCACAATGAACCCCAAAGATGAACAGATAACCACAGGAGAGTCAAAACCAACAGGCAACTTCAGAAAATACCTAAAAATACTAAACTAATGGGGAAAAAATCTAACAATTATTCACAAGGGTCTACAAAGTCTATCCATAACATCTACATAGGCCTATACCTAAAAATCAAGACAAAACTTATTCAAAGAAAGGAATTCATCACCTAAACACAAGCTAAACCCTAATTAGGATACCCTACATCTACCCTAATTAAACTAATCAAAATTTAATTCTAAAATTCTAGAAAAAATCCTATGGGGAACTATGATTCATCATCTAATTGCACAAAAAGAATGGATTAAAAACCCTAAGGGAAGGTCCTAAAACAATTCCTACAAAATCATGATATAAAACTAAACATTATAAAAGCTACTTAAAAGAAAAATCTATTAAAAATACTAAACTTAAAAATAAAATCCCATTTTTATTTTTATATTTTTCTACACAAAGTCATCTAATCATAGAAAAAAGAAGAAGTAAAAAATCATTTTTTATCAATTATTTATGAATTAATCAAAACAGAAAAAATAGAAGAAGAAAATAAAAGAATTAAAACAAATAAAGGGAGGGGGGTTGGAATAGCAACTCACGCTAGTTGGAAATACTGATGGGCCATGAGGGTGGGGGTGCGCGTATCAATTTGCTAAGGCCCATATTAAATCAGAAAAACAAAACTAAAAAGAGAACGCCTGGGGGGTGAGATAAGCAAGGGATTCACGCGTTATTGGGAGATTGGGCTTTTGGGGGGTTGGGAATAGCAATCAGATTTAGGCCCAGGATTTCACTTTAAGTGAAACGGGGCGTTTTGAAGTTTGAGTCTTCCCTCCGTTTTTCTATTTGAATCGTGGCCACACGATCGTTCCCCCCAGTCAATCCATTGACTTCCATCTAACGGCCACGAACCCTTCTTCAACCTTGGACCAAACCCTAACCTGCAAACCCCTCATCCATGCACGAACTTCTCCTTCTCTGCTCTCTCTACTCAGGCCACGAAACAACATGATTCCAAAACGAAAGTTGTGCTACTCAATGAGAGGAATAAAATGGCACGAGTAGTTTTTCTTAATTCTACCTAGGTTATTCTAACAGAGGCTTGCAATGTCACGATCCAAACCAAAATCACCTGAGATCAACCTCTATTAACCCTAACTCTAATGATCTACAGATGTTCTATATGTGAACATAACCGTGCTAAACCAATTCTTGATGATTTAAACTCCAAATTCAAACACTTCTTGAGAATCAAAGATTCTTGGTCCTGCTATGGAACTTCATGGAACAGGCTGCAACTCTCAGTATTTAGTCATCTACCCTAGCCTAGCCATTCTAAACCTAAAACATGATACATCTATGCATAATTAAGGTGGAAGAGAGAAGAAAAGGAACCTGTCAAGTGATGATGGTATGTGATGCTAGGGCACGATTCCAAGCTTGCAATTCACTCACAATGATCCTCCAATGGAGATATGCTTTCTGTTTGCAAGGATCTTGAAGAAGAAAGCTTGTAACAATGACTTTGAAACTGAAATGCAATGATGGAGCACCTTGAAACCCTAGCTCGAATCTCTCTCTTCTCTACTCAATTCACCAAGTTTCACCCACCTTGAACTCTCTTCATGGCATTCTCTTTATAATGATGGTTAGATGCTTCTAGATTCATCTAGAATGTGGTGGAAGTTTCTTGAAATTCTCATGTGATGACAAGTTGGTTATCTCATATCTCATATGTTATGCCTTGCAATTTAGTCTTAAAATATCCTTACATGAGTTATTGAGAAGGGATGAGTGAAAAACAAGTTCATCTTTGGCTTGTGTAGGGTTTTTCAACATTGCCTTCTTTTTCAAGTAACAACTTTTCAAAGCATCACCCATTTTAAGGCTCCAAATCAAAATTCTAGCTAAACCAATGTTCTCAAAATGGTTTTTCCAATCAAAATGATATATTGGATGACCTATTTTGGATTTGTGGATCTCCCAAATCACTTTTCAATTTCAACTTTTCAAACTTATATGCCATTTTTAGTTCATTTTGGACCAATCATGTAATCTCATGCTATGAGCTTTTCCAACAATTTGTGACCTTCTTTCTAGACTTAAAATCACATTTTGAGCAACTTTCATGTTTTGAGTTTTTCCATTTGAGGCTTGGAAATAGGAGTTTTAGGCATTGGCTAAAATGACCTATAACTGACAAATGACCAAAATACCCCTGTCTTGTTCAAACCATAAGTTGAGTTCCACAAATACAATCAAGGACTTCTACCACTCAAATTAAAGCTAAGAAGATGCTCTTCAACATTCATGTTGACCAAGAAATCATAGGAATCCTCCTACTAGGGCAAAAGTTGTCTGCAAGTTGGGTGACTTTCAAGGACCCAGATTCACACACCTCTGCTGACCTGTAATTTGTCAAAACCATAACTTGAGCTCTGTAACTCCTATCAAGGACTTCCACCACTCAAATTAAAGCTTAGGACAAGCTCTACAACATTCATGTTATGGGGAAGATGAGATATCAATCACATCTTGAGCTAAACTTCCTGGAAGATAGGGATCAAATTAGGGTTTTCTCACTGATAATCCTCAGAAACCCTGACTTGAAACTTCTCAAACTCCTCAATCATGATGAGTTGGTCTAGGAATCATCTTTATAACATCTCTATACATCATTCCATGATCTCATGGCCCTTGGATTAGGTCTCAACCTTCTCCAAATTTTCAGTTGACTTAGGGTTGACCCAGTCAAAACCCTAATTCTGTCATTCATGGTTGAATCTTCTGAACTCTTGTATAATGACTTCTCTGGGCTTCATGATGGCTATTAAGACATCTCCTAGGCTTTCTCAAAACATCAAGTTCATTCTCAAAGTCTCAGAATCATCTGAGGAGCACCCACAACTCTCAAGCTATGAAGCACACATCCTTGGTTTCAACCCACTTCCTCTGAGGTTCTCTTGAACTGTCTGATGAAGGTATCAACTTTCAAACACTCAATGAATAAATAATTGTTGGTCAAATTTTGGGGTGCAACAGCTAGAACTTGTAATCTCTTTAAATCCGTTAATTGAATTTGCACTTCGAAACAAGGAAGTTATCTTGTGTAGGCCAGCTTTAAAACAAATAATCTGATGTAGTAACATTCTCATTTTGTCATCCTTTGACAATATTAATTAACCCACCGACACGTATGAATATATGCCCACACTTAATTTCCGAGTATAAAATGTCATGAGGAATCCATCACACTAATGTCAAGCTAAAGTAGATTGAGCCATCATATATTAAGCCTGAATTCTTGAATGGTGAACTTTAAACCCAATGTACTAGTCACATCCCTGGGAAGCTTTGTTGTAAGCATCTATACCTAGAAGTTACTGCACCTTAAGATTGGTTAGCCATAATAAGCACGCGTACAAAAATAAAATAAAACAAGCAAGAAGAAACAAGGAAACGGGGTCTTATGGTCAAAAATTAGGGTGCAACAGATGCCCCTATTTAAGTTACTCCTATTCGGAGATATGGAGATCGAAATCTCCGTCTCGACGAGATAGGAGGGACTTAAATACAAACATTGTACGAATTTTTGTCCCTAAGGGGCCACCGGATGCAGATGATATGCAATGATATGAGAAATGTAAGAGAGCGAGTCCTGTGGTGAAATAACGCCACATGGAGAAACGACACACGGCAAAAAAAACAGGCTCGACAAAAGGAAACCCCACGGGGACAGGAAGTAACCAACACTAGGGAATCTCCAGAAGTATAACAATACCTCACACACCGGGGATATGGTAATGGGAAAGAAGCTTCTAGTCGAGAGATATGCTTATTATTATAATGTTGTGGTTGGTAATAATCCGAATGAATTGAGTCGATGGTTCAGTTTTATTCGTATTCTTTCTTTTCTTTTGTTTTTGTATATCTTTCTTTTGGAACTCAACTTGAAATAGTAAAATGTATAACTTCCCCGAGCGTCATGATAAGGGTACCATGAGCTGGTCTCAGTCTCTGCCTGAAATGTCAAAAATTTGTAAATGGTAGAATCACTGTAGCTTGTAGATGTAGATGTAAATGTCATTGTAGATGTTGTAGCTGTAGAACTTCCCCGAGCATCATGATGTGGGAATCATGAGATGGTCTCAGTCTCTGATGTAGAACTTCCCCGAGCATCATGGTATGGGAACCACGAGCTGGTCTCAGTCTCTGATGCAGAACTTCCCCGAGCATCATGGTATGGGAACCACGAGCTGGTCTCAGTCTCTGATGTAGAACTTCCCCGAGCATCATGATATGGGAATCATGAGCTGGTCTCGGTCCCTTCCCGAAATGATGAAAACTCGTGAGAGCACCTTCATAGGGGTTGTAATTTTGTAGATTGTAGATGTCGTTGTAGACTGTAAATGTAGTTCGTTGTAGAACCCTGTAGATGTAGTTCGTTGTAGAACCCTGTAGATGGTAAATGTTGTCGATGTAATCTGTAATGTACTCAGTTGTTGTAGATGCAATTTGTAATTGTAGTTGTAAAGCTTCACCGGGGATCTTCGGGAAAGATGTGAGCCGGTTGTATTGTAATGTACGTCTTCTCAAATAAAGAGAGACTAATATGACAAACTTCCTCGACTTCTCCGGGGAGATGTCACTTTGTAATTGTAGAATATTCGGTAAGCTCTCAAATAAAGAGAGATGTCTTGTAATGTCTTCGGTAAGCTTCTTTGATGAATTTATGAGGCGATGTCTTTTGATGATTTGATGATGTCGAAGGGCCCACTGAGGGCGAATGATCTGTCTTGTGAAAACTGTCGTTTGTCGTTTTGAATAGGATCCTGATCAAAACGAATTGCTCAAATAAAGAGATTGTTTATAGTCCAAATGAGAAGGTCTTGTGATGCTACTGTTGAAGAAATGTTTGTCTTTATGAATATTCTTCTTGGGGAACAGGGTGCAAAATAAATGCACACTTAATCTGTTCTTAAAGGTTGGAGATGTCCATGATGTGATTGCCAAAGACCGAAGTTCGATTCGGGAAGTAGCCGAAAAGAAACTGTCAATCAAGACTTGTCCAATGAGGTATGAACTCAAGTGGAATTGTACTAAAATAACCGTCTTCCATGAGGGTTGAGCTTCATGGGGAAAATGAAACATTGTGCTCTTTTTGCCTAGGGACGAATCTAATTGGAAGGATAAGACACACCCAAACACCTAGGGATAACTACAGTCAAAGCGGTAGAATAAAACACATATAAAGAATGCGAACAATGCACATGCCATGCTGTCTACTTATATGCTATGCGTATGCCGACGAATTGGGAGAAACGAAATAAACGCCTCAAATAAAAGGGTACTCAAGCAAAATCTCCACAGATCCCTTATCGCTTGCGAAGGAAGTCTTCGAACAGAGGCAATCTTCGTGTCTGGATAAGATAAATCCTCTTGCCCCGGAGAGGCACATAACATTGTTATTTCTCCTCGGACGAAATAAACGTCCCTGGTCGTCCTTTTGTTATTCATATATCAAGTAGAACAAATTTTGAAAAGGTTTAAATCAATTCAGATTTTGCTATCAAGAACACAAATTTATGGTAAGTGAAAAACTTTTTATTGAACGGTGGTCAGCGGAAAAGCGTGACCCGATGTTATAGTGTTAGAAAACAATAGCGATTACATAAAGGGAATAATGTCCTGCTTCTCCTAAACAAAGTACTTCTTGACAGCGTCTGTATTCACGGGGCGAGTGATCTCTTCTCCATCCATTGTTGCTAACATCAAAGCGCCTCCTATCAAAACCCTTTTTACTACGTATGGTCCATCATAATTCGGGGTCCATTTTCCTCTGATGTCAGTGAGGAAAGATTGGATCTTCTTGAGCACAAGGTCACCTTCCATGAATACCCGGGGTCGAACCTTCTTGTCAAATGCTTTCTTCATCTTCTGCTGATACAACTGCCCATGGCATAGCGCAGCCATCCTCTTTTCTTCGATTAAGTTCAACTGATCATACCTATTCTAACACCACTCTGCTTCTGATAATTTTGCCTCTACCAAAATTCTCATAGAAGGAATCTCAACTTCTATTGGGAGTACTGCTTCCATACCGTAGACAAGTGAAAATGGAGTTGCCTCTGTCGATGTGTGTACCATCGTACGATATCCATGTAAGGCAAATGGGAGCATTTCGTGCCAATCTTTGTAAGTAACGACCATCTTCTGAATGATCTTCTTGATACTTTTGTTGGCGGCCTCGACAGCCCCGTTCATCTTTGGTCTGTAAGGGGAAGAGTTATGATGCTCAATCTTAAATTCTTCACACAACTCTTTCATCATCTTGTTATTCAAATTGAAACCGTTGTCTGTAATGATTCTGTTTGGCACACCATATCGGCAAATGAGCTGATTTTTGATGAATTTAACAACCACATGTCGGGTTACATTAGCACAGGAAGCCGCCTCGACCCACTTGGTAAAATAATCAATGGCTACTGTAACACCCCCTTTCTATGCCCCCAAATAATACAATTAATCATTTAGGCATAAATTTAAAATTTCATCAGAGTACATTTGCAACATGGCATAAAAGGGAAATATCACATTATCATAAAAATTCCAACACATACAACACCTGCTCAACAGATATGCAACATCGGGATAATAAACACACAAAACATACATATTCATATATTCACACATACATGTGTCTTCAAGCATACCAATCATGCCAATCATCAACAATTCATATAAACATTTACAATTATGTTCATTCACCATACACCATGCAGGATGTCAACATGCAACTCATAGAGACCGACACACGACTCTATGCAGATGCAAATGCGGTACCGACTCAATTCAGCAGGTTCAATTGAAGAACCAAATAACCATCGCTCACACCCCACATGGGCACACGAGGTTCTGCAGATTCTATGCGGAATCAAGATAACCATCGTAACATACGAGGTTCTGCAAATCCACCGAGGGATCAATAATTAACCATCGCTCACACCTCACAAGGGCACACGAGGTTCTGCAGATTCACCGAGGAATCAATAATTAACCATCGCTCACACCCCACAAGGGCATACGAGGTTCTGCAGATTCACCGAGGAATCAATCGACACAAGAATGCATACCATGATGCTTCATATGCAACATGACTCGTGACACTCTTGAAATGCACACATGTTTACAAACATACTCATGCATTCTACACATTCATACAAACATCATAGATTTTTAATCAGGCTAAACAATGCACATAATTGCCCAAGCGGCCACAATTCATAATTGAGGATTCACACCATACGGCTACCCACATCACAACACAACCCAGCATATAAACTACTAAATCAAAGAAGGGTTGATCGCAACCGAAACCCCAAGCCACGACAGCACCCTGCAACAGGGAAAATCCATCCTGCTACGTTCGCTACATGCTCGCCTAGCGAGCTGCTAGCGAGTGTTCGCTACCTCCTCGCCTAGCGAACTGCTAGCGAGCCAAAACAGAGGCTACAGACCTCGTTCGCCATACCGTTCGCCACAGCGAACCTCCAGCGAGCTCTTCGCTACTCCCTTCGCTGCCAACGAGGGACATTAAAACCATTTTGTCCCAAGTCTGGGACCGTTCACTGCGCACTCGCCTAGCGAACTACCAGCGACCATTCGCGACCTGCTCGCCTAGCGAACTGCTAGCGAGCGTCTGCGATTTCCACTTCTCCCCGCTGTTCAGAATCCAAAACCACCGATAAAATCACCCGATGAACTCTAACTCATATCCAGTAGCCTTAGTCTAACATATACCGACTAATCTACATCATCTAATCACGATTCTAGCCGTTAGACAACGATTTCTATCGATTAAACCAAATTCGACCTAAAATGGAAAGTGTAGAAAAACTACCAACAATCCAAAACAATCCAACAAAATCATACATGATTATACACATTGATAGAATAATAAAGTTTCACACCCTTACCCGATCAATCGAAAGCTTTGGTGATGATTTCTTGAAGTTCTAGGTTTTTCCTCTTCTTTCTCTCCTCTTTCTCTTCTCTTCCTTTCTTTCCTTTGTTTTTCTCCCCCTCTTACCAATTTTCTCTTTTTCTCTCATATACTCATATTCTCTTTTCTTTCCTCTCAAATTCTTTCCACACACTAATTAATCAATTCACATAAAATATCCACTTAACATAATTACTAATGCCCAAAATACCCTCCGGTCTATTTTTACCCGAAACTCTCAAAGTAGGCAAAAATAGCACAATATGCACAAATAACATATTAACACACAATTCCACATTTAAAATAATAATTCAATTAATTAAATCAGAAATGACTCAAAATAAAGGAAATTCAGAATCGGGGTGTTACAACTCTCCCCCACTTAGAAATTTTCGTCCTCGAAAATATTACCTGATTCGAACAGCTCAGGATGCGACTCACGCATCTTACTCTCCAATTCCCAAGTCATATTGCCTTCCGCAGCATCTCCCCATGCTACTTTTACAAGCGAAATATCCTTGCCTCTTAGGTTCTTAACTTCGCGGTCCAAAATCATAACCGGTAAAACCTCAACCGTAAGATTATCTCTTACCTCCACCTCGTCCATAGGAATCACATGTGACGGATCCAGAACATACTTCCGAAGTTGCGAAACATGGAACACATCATGCAAATTCGAAAGACTCGGAGGCAACGCCACATGATAAGCCACCGCACCAACTCGTGCAATAATTTGATACGGACCAATAAAACGAGAAGTCAACTTCTTCGACTTCAAAGCACGACCCACACCCGTAACTGGTGTAACTCTCAAAAACACATGGTCACCTTCTTGAAATTCAATATCCTTCCTTCTCTTGTCATGATAACTCTTTTGCCTATTCTGGGAAGCTTTCATCTTCTCCCGAATAAACTTCACCTTCTCCGTCGTTTGTTGTACCATTTCCGGTCCAACTACCGATCTCTCTCCGGTTTCATGCCAACACAAAGGTGTTCGACATCTCCAACCATACAAATCCTCAAATGGTGCCATACTAATACTTGCATGAAAACTGTTGTTGTAAGTGAATTCAATCAATGCCAAAAAGCTATCTCAAACACCACCTTGCTCGAGCACACAAGCACGCAACAAGTCCTCTAACGATTGAATCGTCCTCTCAGTTTGGCCATCCGTCTGCGGATGATACGCCGAACTCAATCTCAACTTAGAACCTAAAGCCTTTTGCAAACCTTCCCAAAATCTCGAAGTAAATCTAGGATCTCTATCCGACACGATACTCTTGGGAACTCCATGCAACTTCACAATCACCCGAACATAAATCTCGGCTAACTTTTCCAAAGGATAACTAATATCAATCGGAATAAAGTGAGCAAATTTAGTAAGCCTATCAACAATCACCCAAATAGCATTGTGACCTCTTTTCTTATTTGGTAAACCCGTAACAAAATCCATTGATATACTATCCCATTTCCATTCCGGAATATCCAACGGTTGCATCAAACCACTAGGCTTCTGATGTTCCACTTTAGACTTCTGGCAAGTCAAACACGAATACACAAATCGAGCTACATCCCTCTTCAATCCGGACCACCAAAAGATTTTCTTCAAATCTTGATACATCTTATTCGCACCCGGGTGAATACTTAATTTACTCCGGTGCCCTTCCTCCAATATCGTCTTTCTCAAATCCACATCGTCAGGAATACAAATACGACCACGAAATTTCAAAACTCCAAAATTATAAACCTTAAAGTCCTCACTCTCATTCATCATCAAATCCACAAATTTCAAATCCAACTTTTGCTTTTCACGAACGGTAGCTAGAAAATCATTCGTAACATACAACATACCAAGTTTTACACTTCTTGGCGTCATTTCACAAACCAAACTCAAATCTCTAAAACTCTCCAAAAGTTCCCATTCTCTTACCATCAATGTAGACATATGCACTAACTTCCGGCTCAAAGCATCAGCTACAACATTTGCCTTACCCGGATGGTAATTCAACCCAAAGTCATAATCCTTCAAAAACTCTAACCATCTCCTTTGCCTCATATTCAATTCCTTTTGTTCAAATAAATACTTCAAACTCTTGTGGTCGCTAAAAACTTCAAATCTCGCACCATAGAGATAATGTCTCCAAATTTTCAAAACAAAGACCACGGACGCCAATTCCAAATCGTGCGTGGGATAATTCTTCTCATGCACTCTCAATTTCCTTGAAGCATAAGCCACAACTTTACCGTCTTGCATCAAAACACCACCCAAACCGGACAAAGAAGCATCACAATAAACCACAAACGCTTCCGTCGGATTTGGCAAAATCAGAACCGGCGCCGTTGTCAACCGTCTCTTAAGTTCAACAAAACTCTTCTCACAATTAATGTCCCAAACAAAAGTCTTTCCCTTACAAGTCAACTGAGTCAACGGAAGTGCCAACTTCGAAAATACCTCAATAAACCTCCGATAATAACCGGCCAAGCCCAAAAAGCTTCGGATCTCCGTAACCGACTTAGGAGCCTCCCATTGCATCACCGCATCAATCTTGGACGGATCAACACAAATACCATTACCAGAAATAACATGCCCAAGAAAACTCACTTCCGATAACCAAAACTCGCACTTGGATAACTTAGCATACAATTGCTTCTCCTTCAATACTTGCAACACAACCCGCAAATGCTCTTCATGCTCTTCTTGGGACTTAGAGTAAATCAAAATGTCATCAATAAACACAACTATGAAACGATCCAACTGCCCATGAAAGATACGATTCATATATTCCATAAACACACCCGGCGCATTAGAAACTCCGAATGGCATCACAGAAAATTCATAATGACCATACCGTGTCCTAAAAGCCGTCTTTTGAATATCTTCTCCTTTAACACGAATCTGGTGATAACCTGACCTCAAATCAATCTTACTAAAAACACGGGCACCAACCAATTGGCCCATTAAATCATCAATTATAGGAAGCGGATACTTATTCTTGATAGTCACCTTGTTCAACTGCCGATAATCAATACACAACCGCATGCTCCCATCTTTCTTCTTTACCAACAATACCGGCGCACCCCAAGGAGAAACACTCGGCCTAACAAATCTTTTTTCCAATAAATCATTCAATTGTCTCTTCAATTTTACCAACTCCGATGCCGACATACGATACGGTGCCATCGAAATCGGTCTAGTATCGGGAACTAGATCAATCGAAAACTCGACTTCCCTTTCTGGCGGTACATCCGTAATGTCCTCCGGAAATACTTCTGGAAAGTCACATACCACTGGAACCAAATCCAATTCAACCTTATTCTCTACCGACAGCGACGCAAACAAACAGAACACTTGAGCTTCATCCGCCAAAAGTTTCTTCAACTCTTTAGTGGATAGAAAACTCTCTTCCCCCTCATCTCCCGAAGATGGAAACCTCACTAACTTGTGATAACAATCAATATGAACTCTATTATACTGCAACCAATTCATACCCAAAATCACATCTAATCCTTCTAATGGCAAACACACCAAGTCCATAATAAAGTCCTTACCATACATGGTCAAGGGACAACTCAAACATACCGAAGACGTAGTTACCAACCCCGAAGCGGGTGTCTCAATAACCATATCACCACCACAAGAAGAAAAACACAAACCTAAACACTTAGCGCACTCGAACGAAATAAACGAATGAGTCGCTCCGGTATCGATAATAGCAACTAAGGGCATATTATTAATAAAGCATGTACCTTTAATCAACCGATCCGCATTAGTAGTGTCTGCACCCGCTAATGCAAATACCTTCCCGCTTGACGGAGCTTGCTTTGCCTTAGTACACTTCGTACTAATATGACCAACCTCCCCACAGTTAAAACACTTAATCACATTCCTTCTACATTCAGTTGTAGCATGACCGAGACCACCACAGTTAGCACACTTTTCCCCAGCCTTCTTACACTCAAAAGATTTGTGCCCCTCTTCGCTGCACCTATAGCACTTAACGGGACCAGAACTCCCTCCTCCGGATTTCTTGACAAAGTGTTCCCTATATTTCCCTTTATCAGCAGGCGTCACATAAGGCCCACTCCTTACTGGTTGCTTCCTTCGCCTCTCATTCAAACTCTTATAGTGAGTAGAACAAGCCGTACTATCCTCTTCAAAAATTCTACAGCATTCGGTTAAGTCTGAAAATCTTCGAATCCTCTGATATCCCACAGCTTGCTTGATCTCCGGGCGCAAGCCGTTCTCGTACTTAATACACTTGGAAAATTCCGCCGTCACCGCATCATAGTGAGGATGGAATTTCACCAACTCCGTAAACTTAGCCGTGTAGTCGACCACAGACATGTTCCCTTGTTTCAATTCTAGAAACTCCATCTCCTTCTTTCCCTTCACACTCTCCGGATAATACTTCCTCAAAAATTCAGTGCGGAACAAATCCCAAGTTATTTCCTTATCATCAACTCCAAGAATTTGTCTTATACCGACCCACCAGTCATCGGCTTCTTCTCTCAGCATGTGAGACCCAAGTCTCACCTTGTTCCTCTCAGCGTAATTCATAACTCTGAAGATCCTCTCGACCTCCTTCAGCCAAATCTGAGCACCGTCCGAATCAAACCTTCCTTTGAACACCGGCGGTTGATTCTTCCTAAACTCATCGTTAGCATTCACATTCGGCGCACCCTGCACCGCTCGAGCCATAGCTTCCAATGCCGCAGCCATCGCGTTGTCATTACGACCAGCCATATTCTGATTATTCCCAAAAATAACAACAGGGTCAAACAACCTTTCAAACAACAAAACAACGAGACAGATACAACTGACTCAACACTGGACTCTGATACCACTTAATGTAACATCCCCTTTCTATGCCCCCAAATAATACAATTAATCATTTAGGCATAAATTTAAAATTTCATCAGAGTACATTTGCAACATGGCATAAAAGGGAAATATCACATTATCATAAAAATTCCAACACATACAACACCTGCTCAACAGATATGCAACATCGGGATAACACCCACAAGGAATATTTAGAACAAAGGCGGAAATATCCAAATATTTCATAATTCACCAAACATGTATTCACATATACAGTTATCATTCATCATGTTTTACAAAGCATATCAACAGCAGATACACACTCAGATGTATCACAAAAGAATCAAAATAAATCCTATCTACCCGGTGCTACATATCAGAGCCGACCGACCAAAAAGGGAAGAAGCCACACTTCACAAAATACCTCCAGCAATCTAGTCTGCAATGCCTCATAGAGCATTAAAAGAAACGACAGAAGGGTGAGAAACGATATCATAATAACAATGCATAGAAACATATATATATACATAATACCCAATATACGCCTTTCGCATTCTCACCGCAACTCACCTCATCATACCGTACATCGCAATGTATTCACATTATCTATTTACAAATAGAACATCATGCATATACAATATGTGTCAACAATGTTTATATCGGTTCATAAACACACAAAACATACATATTCATATATTCACACATACATGTGTCTTCAAGCATACCAATCATGCCAATCATCAACAATTCATATAAACATTTACAATTATGTTCATTCACCATACACCATGCAGGATGTCAACATGCAACTCATACAGACCGACACACGACTCTATGCAGATGCAAATGCGGTACCGACTCAATTCAGCAGGTTCAATTGAAGAACCAAATAACCATCGCTCACACCCCACATGGGCACACGAGGTTCTGCAGATTCTACGTGGAATCAAGATAACCATCGTAACATACGAGGTTCTGCAAATCCACCGAGGGATCAATAATTAACCATCGCTCACACCCCACAAGGGCACACGAGGTTCTGCAGATTCACCGAGGAATCAATAATTAACCATCGCTAACACCCCACAAGGGCACACGAGGTTCTGCAGATTCACCGAGGAATCAATCGACACAAGAATGCATACCATAATGCTTCATATGCAACATGACTCATGACACTCTTGAAATGCACACATGTTTACAAACATACTCATGCATTCTACACATTCATACAAACATCATAGATTTTTAATCAGGCTAAACAATGCACATAATTGCCCAAGCGGCCACAATTCATAATCTAGGATTCACACCATACGGCTACCCACAGCACAACACAACCCAGCATATAAACTACTAAATCAAAGAAGGGTCGATCGCAACCGAAACCCCAAGCCACGACAGCACCCCGCAACAGGGAAAATCCATCCTGCTACGTTCGCTACACGCTCGCCTAGCGAGCTGCTAGCGAGCGTTCGCTACCTCCTCGCCTAGCGAACTGCTAGCGAGCCAGAACAGAGGCTACAGACCTCGTTCGCCATACCGTTCGCCACAGCGAACCTCCAACGAGCTCTTCGCTACTCCCTTCGCTGCCAACGAGGGACATTAAAACCATTTTGTCCCAAGTCTGGGACCGTTCGCTGCGCACTCGCCTAGCGAACTACCAGCGACCATTCGCGACTTGCTCGCCTAGCGAACTGCTAGCGAGCGTCTGCGATTTCCACTTCTCCCCGCTGTTCAGAATCCAAAACCACCGATAAAATCACCCGATGAACTCCAACTCATATCCAGTAGCCTTAGTCTAACATGTACCGACTAATCTACGTCATCTAATCACGATTCTAGCCGTTAGACAACGATTTCTATCGATTAAACCAAATTCGACCTAAAATGGAAAGTGTAGAAAAACTACCAACAATCCAAAACAATCCAACAAAATCATACATGATTATACACATTGATAGAATAATAAAGTTTCACACCCTTACCCGATCAATCGAAAGCTTTGGTGATGATTTCTTGAAGTTCTAGGTTTTTCCTCTTCTTTCTCTCCTCTTTCTCTTCTCTTCCTTTCTTTCCTTTGTTTTTCTCCCCTCTTACCAATTTTCTCTTTTTCTCTCATATACTCATATTCTCTTTTCTTTCCTCTCAAATTCTTTCCACACACTAATTAATCAATTCACATAAAATATCCACTTAACATAATTACTAATGCCTGTTGCACCCTAATTTTTGACCTTAAGATTCCACCTCCTTTTGTATTTTTATCTATTTTTATGGGAATTTTTATCAGGACTAACGAAGGCGTGCAGGATCATTTTGGCTTTTTGAAACGTCTCCGGCCGGTTTTATGTGGCCTTTTAGTGAAATAATGAGGACTCAAATTCAAGGACAAGTCATATATGTTTGAAATCCAGCAGGGCATTTAGTTCAACTGTGCAAATTCAAGGAGCTTTTTCTATCAAGGGAGGATAGGTTCCATCAAGTTTTAGGTTCAAAAACGATTCAAATCTTGCCATGGAATTAGTTCAAACGTTTCGTTACAAGAATACAAAGTCCAAGCCCAACGAAAACCAATTATGAGAGGTATTATTATCGGCATGAATTGAGCATGTTAGACTTGAGAGGATTAAGGCAAGAACACTGCAGAGGATGAATATTAAATATCCTTTCGTTAATTTGAACTAAGTTATTTAAAGGAAACGTACATCATTGTTTTTAAGTCAATCAAGTATCTAAGACAATTCCAAATTTGAGGAGGTTTATCGCAAGACTGTATCCAAACTTCAAATAGAGAAAAAACCTCATCGTTGATTCAAGTGATGTTCATACATTAAATTACAAGAGAATAAACTCTAAAAATAACTTAAAGAGTATCCTTATTTATCTTGGTGGAATGATCTGCCTTGATACCATCTACTAAAGCTCTGATGCCGTTACCAAAATCCACGGGACATGTTTGGAAACTGCACTAACAAGAATTTATCAGATAAGCTGCAAGTTCATAACCTGAGCTCCTCCGTGACGACATGATTAACGCACCAATATGAGAGCTGCTTCGAACCTTTGACGCAACAACCCAAGACTCAACACCGTGACCTACGTAAGAATGCATTCGCTTTGGCCCCATCTTGATTTCACCTCTGCATAGTCCCACTTCATACAGCCTGCAAAGTACCTGATAAGAGAAAACCGCAATCGACAATTAGAATAACATTGACAAAGTTAAATTGGAAAGTCAAAGTGAATTTTTGTTTAGCCCTCAGATCAACTCATCATAGGGCTAAAACTCGAGCGGCCGGGAGGACTATGACCGAAGCCATTATCAACTCTCTACCGAACATCAAAAAACCGAAGTAAGGCAACTATTTCGAACAGCTCAACATAATTCGCAAGGCAACTACATTCAACGACACCAATGTGGTTCAGACTTATAGGTCATCATCACCGTTATACCCTTCTCGCCGACGGCACAAGACCGACAGCCTCCAGACTTATTTGCACCTGAAAAAGAGGAGGAAAATCAGTATGTTTCCAATAACTCAAGACTGAAAGCAACAATGGAACCAAGTATCTCAACAAGCTCGCAACAGGCCGTGAAAAAGCAACCTCATCAGCAACCATATCAGTTGAAAGCAATAAGTATACCAAGCATAAGCCCCGACTAGCATTTGCAAGAAGAATATGCCACTGCAATATAGAACAAACATCAATGCCAACGGCGGGCAACACTAGCTGCAGCTGCGAGCAACGTCGACAATGTCATTTACAAACAAATATCAACGTCAAATACATAACACTATAATGTCATTAGCAACAAAATTGACAAAGCAACATCCGCAACAGCATAACATCCACGGGGTCAACTGCAAACAGCATCATTACAACGGTAAAACAATATCAACGATACCAACCAGCACTCAGAACGCCGTTAAAGATTGAACTTACGGTTTAAGGATTAAGATGATTGTAATTTAAGTTAAAACCCTCAGCTTTAAGCTCATCATCGGGCAACAATGTGAGCGGCCGGGAGAGCAACGACCAAGGCCGTCACCGACTCCCTACCGAACGTCGGAAGGATTGGATTTCAGACAGAAAACAACTAAGCTCAAGTGGCTCAACACAATTCGAAAATAAGCAACATCGAAGCAACGATAACACACATCTTCTCCAGCTACCTCTTCAGTTCTGTGGGCCAGTTCAACAAAACATTCTCGATTTGCCCATTGCCTCTAATCCTTCCCAGGCCCAAGGCTATTGCCGTTCACACCTGTCAAAACCAATTGCAAATTAGTAATTGGATATTAATCGATGAAGAATATTCAGGGGATATCCAATCAAATCCAATCTCAGTGTAAACCACAATCAAAGATTTGAAATCCCAGTTAGGAAAGGTTTCAAATTTCGCACAGACAAAAAAGGAAGGTTCAAGGCGGCAATCAATTTCATTAACACATTTTAGGTTATAAAAGGAGGCCATCAGAATCAAACGAGAGAACGAGGAGATTCACAGTTGGATCCACACGAAAAACCCTATATTCGAAATCGTGAAAGATTGGGAATAGGAAACTTATCTTCCCCGTCGAAAATCTCAACCATCCACCGCAGGATCTCCACCATCCGAAGCCCTAGACGTCATATCCCACGCTCTCGCCGGAAGTCAATCGCACCCGTTACCGGAGAAGCCTCGAATCATCACCACCTTAACCCTCGGTAAGAACTATCGTTCGTGTTGAGTTTCCTTTTGCCATTTATGCTCCGGTATGCTATTGCAGGTTTAGAATTCGAACGAAAAGGGAAGAAGAGACGATGAGGGCGAGACAGAGAAGGGGCAAAGGAACGACGGAAAGGGGATTTGGGGAAAAATCTAGGGTTCCCGTCCCTCTTTCATTCATTTTATGTTTATTTATTTTTTTATTTATTATTTTGTAATATGATTAATTATCACTACACTAACACTAACACACACCAATCACCCCATTAATCCTTTGCTTTAACCATTTAACCTAATTTTAAATCAACTAATTATAAACCTTCTAATCAATTTTAAAATAAACCCAATATTTCATAATCAATCTTTAATTAGTAAAACTTTTTTATATAATGCTTTCATAATTAACTAATTATTCTTTTTTTAATAATCATAATTTCTTTTTCTAAATAAATAATAATTTTTCCATTTTTATTTAATTTTAAATAAATAAATAAAACTTTTTATAAACTCCTTTTTTATTATTATGTAATGTGTAAATCCATTTTGTGTTTTTTCATAAAGAACTTTCTTATAATAAAAATTCATATAACTTTTTAAAACTTAGGGAAAAAAAATCTTTAAAATCTAAATATCGTTATCAAGAAATAATCTTTATTAAAACGAATACAACATTTCTTTTTAAAATCAATTCATTCTTTAAAATAATTCCGCCTAAAATCAACCCGCCCAAAAATAATCAAATACCACTTCTCTTTTTATTAAAATCAAATCAAACACTAAAATCAACTCATATCATAAAATAAATCGTGCACATTCACATTCACGACACTTGCACCTACACATCAGCGCTTTCATGCGTACTTGTATGGCTTTACATTTCCGCAATTTACTTTCTGCATTTACATTATCAATTTATATCTATCATCGCATCGCATTGCATTCCGTCCAAAGGAAAAACCTACACATAATTCAACGTTGTGTGTAGTTGCACATCATATGCATCATTCTCCCCACGATCCTTGATCCCATTCAAGTAGATCGTTTAGGATAGATCCTACCCCATAGGAAGGACTGTTCTTTATCTTACAACACTACAACAAATATATTCAAACATTCAACAACTCAATTCAATATTCAAACAGACTAGAGAAAGATGCCAAATCATCTTAAGCAAGATAAAATCTCCACCCCACAACAATACAATCAAGCCGTAGGAACTTTGCCTTAAGAGAGATAAAGGTGTACCTCGTCGATCCCTATCCGAGTACGTAAGCCCTTTTCTTAAGACGATGCAAAGACTATTTTCCTACAACCTGTGGCGGTTAAATCTCCCTTAAAATGAAGATTCATCTTGTCTCCTAAAATCAATCAAACAACTACCCTAAACCCGTAGGAACTTTGACCACAGTCAAAGAGCTCCTCAAACCCTTTAGGGGAACTACAAATACTCTGATTCCACTCCCGTAAGGATATGTAAGCATAAGATGCGACATCTTATCGAGTATACTTAGATATAAACCACTGGGGTCTTTTAAACCATTAAGCAGATAAACACATAGCAATAAACAAACATGAAACAAGAGGTTCCTGTAGAGTACTACAGAAACTTAGGATGCTAGTACCTTCCCTAAGTTTAACCAACCCCCGAACCTAAAACAATCTAGCTTGCATTTGTATTGCATTGTGGGAATTTCAATCTTTATCCCTTCCTTTGGACAAATCAAAGTTCGGTTGCAAAATGAATTAAAGATTCAAACTAATCAATAGTTTGGTATCCAAATTCACCGGCGACAGAAATGGCGACTTCACTGGGGAATCTCTAGTGGGTTTCCCTATCTTATTTTATTTGTTTACTGCTTTATATATCTGCCTACTTGATTAATTGTTTACATGCTTTCTCTTATGTTTCTTTTGGGATTATTGTTCTTGAGTGGTGAGATAAAGTTCTACACCCGAACTTGAGAGGAATTAAGATAGGATGGGATATAGTCGAGGAGGCTTATAGGGAGTTGAATCCTTACTAAGTTGAATCGAGAATCCCGCTCAGTTGAGGCCCTTTCAAAATAGTACTGTTGAACGAGCAATCGTGAAGACACTCATTATTTTCGACTTTGGAGCCTATGATATTGAGGACCGTAGTTACCTTAACCCGACTTTGTCCTTTATTAGGACGTAGTGCGAGGCTATGAGGAAGTACTTCCGAAATAGTGCTACGCGAAGCTACACTCAAAAGAAGTTCTCTTGAGAATATTATTAATCCTCGAGTAATTGGGAAATTGATAATATCCGATAGAAGGGCTGATGATTCTGAGTCCCATTAGAACCTTGTTCTGCAGGTACAAACAACCTTTAGTCCTTAAACCTTTGGGAAGGGTACACCTTTACTCCATGCTCGTTGCAAACCTAGGGTGCCCCTTGTTTGTTTATCTTTATTGTCCTTATGTGAATACTTGTGTTTGTTGCATTCATATAGCATCATTTTGCATTGGACTTCATGGGATTTACTTTCGTTTATGGACATTGTAGGTCACTATGGCTTCAGATAAAAGACATACCGTGAAATATACTTTTAAGAGTCCCAAATTGGACGACCTAAAGAAGTTATGGGGTTTCATCGAAGATCAAGAAGAATTCAAGAACAAGTATGGGAAGCTGATATCTTTGTTGGGTTGCTCAGTGAATGAAGGACTTCTTGCCACTCTACTACAATTCTATGATCCTCTCTACCATTGTTTCACCTTCCCAGATTTTCAGTTACTACCTACATTGGAAGAGTATTCTTTTTTGGTTGGTCTACCTGTCCTTGAGGAATCTCCTTTCCCCTTCTTGGAAAAGGACCCTGATGAGAAAGATATCGCTAAAGCCCTCCGTTTGAAGGTGTCCGACGTCAAAGCCAACCTAGTCACTAAGGATGGAATTCTCGGTTTAAAGACAGGTTTCCTAATCGAGAAGGCTTCATTCTATGCTGATTATTCTAATAAGGCTCCGTTTGAGGCAATTTTTGCTTTGCTTGTTTATGGGTTGTTTCTATTCCCGAGTTTTGAAGGTTTCATCGATCTCAAAGCATTCAAGATCTTTATGAAGAACAACCCAGTGCCAACTCTGTTGGGAAACGCATATCACTCTATACATCTCCGAAACCTCCGTGGTGGAGGGATGATTACTTGTTGTGTACCTTTACTTTACAAGTGGTTTATTTCGCACTTGCCGAAGTCTAGCTCTTTTACAAACATTGGCAAAGAGCATTGGTCTCCAAGGGTTATGGCTTTGACCCATTCCGACATTGATTGGTACAACCGAGTGTATGATGGAGTATTAATCATTGATAGTTGTGGTGACTTTGCTAATGTACCATTGCTCAGCTTTGATGGAGGAATCAGCTACAATCCTATTTTAGCTCGCCGACAGTTGGGATACCCGTTGAAGGAACCTCCCAAGAGTGTTCAAGTAGAGGGTATGTTCTTCAAAGATGACATGGAACTCCGAGGAAGGATTCTACATGCATGGCGTAATGTACACAAGAAAGGGAAGAGAAGTCTAGGGAAGCTTAACTGTGTATCTCTAGAACCATACCTCCAGTGGGTCAGAAAAAGGGCAACCAAGCTAAAGATGCCCTATTCCCGTCAAGATCCCATAGCTCCCAGGAGAGAGCCCACTTATGTCTTTATGTCTAAAGCCGAGGAGTTAGAGGTGTCTTTAAGGAAGTATCAACATGAGCTGGAATCTTGGAAGAACAAATATCATACAGCAGTGGCGGAAAATGATGATTGTCAAAAGCAGAATGCTGAACTTCAAAAGCAGAATGCTGAACTTCAAAAGCAGAATGCTGAACTTCAAAAGTAGAATGCTGAATTTCAAAAGGAGAAGGATGAACTTCAGAAACAGCTACGATTGAAGGATGAAGAGCTACTCCCCTGCAAGAAGAGGAAAGTCATGGAGGATTTATTTTTCTCCGACCCACAATGCACTATTTGGAAAATAATTGTGGACAACCTTATCCGTGAGAAGGCACAACTAGAAGAGCAGCTCAAGCAGCAGCATTCAAAGCTTCTTTAGTGTCTTTACTAGCTTTTATTTAGCTTTTATTTGGGACTCTTTAAAAGAATATTTATGTAGTCCGTTTCAAATTTAATAAAACGTTTCCTTTTACCGCAATGCCCATAAATAGAGGAATCCCATGAAGTCCTAGTCATCTTGCATTGCATTCTTTTCCATTGTTCACTTCAAGAAACTCAATTTCGTTCTGTAGGTGTTGTAATCATGGATTTCAGAAGAGAAACCCTGAAGTACACTTTTCAGAGTCCCAACCTCGAAAGCTTGAGAGAACTAGCCGAACTCGTCGAGGATCGCTTTGCCTTCGCAGCAGAATATGGAGGAGTTTTCCGTTTCCTCGAGTTAAGGATGAAAGAAGGATTGTTGGAAACATTGGTTCAATTTTATGACCCGATGTATCACTGTTTCACTTTTCCGGACTACCAATTGATGCCGACCTTGGAAGAATACTCAGAACTCTTGAGGATGCCTGTGACTGTTCGACCTCTATTCACCGGAAGGGAAGACACGCCTAGTCACCAAGAGATTGCAAATGCCGCTCATCTTAGCCTTGAAGATGTTCAAGCGCACCTAATCACCAAGGAAGGAGTCCTTGGGTTCCCCGCCGACTTTTTGATCGAAAAAGTCTGTTACCATGCTGAAAGAAAAGAGGTTCTCATCTTGGAAGCCAATTTCGCTTTATTGGTCTATGGGACTTTCTGGTTCCCTAAAATTGACAATTTTATTGATATGGATGCGATCAAGCTGTTCATACTCAAGAATCCAGTACCCACCTTGCTTGCTGATACGTACTTTTCGATTCACTCAAAGAATGCCGAAGGAGGAGGACACATTGTATGTTGTACCGCCTTGCTGTACTCATGGTTCATCGCTCGTTTGACTTGGTATCCGTCCCTTTGGGATGAAGAAGCAACACCTCGATGGTCCGAGATACTTATGGCTCTCACCCATTCGGACATCGTTTGGTATGATCCTGCCTATGGAGGCGTGCCTATGATTCCTAGCATCGGAGGATTCCCCAACGTACCACTTATTGGAAGAGAAGGATGTATAAGTTACAATCCCGCTCTGGCCCGTAGACAGTTTGGACACCCTATGATCCAAATACCTGACCCGACTTCGTTGGAAGAGATCTATTTCAAGGGAGAAGAGGACCTAGATCTCAAGACTGTCATCATTTATGCATGGAAATATATTGATAGGGAAGGAACAGCTGCTTCAGGATACCCCAATTGTGCTGTTTCCGAGGATTATCTGCATTGGGTGCGAGAAAGGGCTCTCGATCTCAAGATGCCTTTTCATTTTCATGAACCGATGGTATTGTCTCCTCATGACCCCGACTGGTTCGATGTGGATGAAATTGAACAAGTAAGGATTGCTTTAGATGAAGCCTGGAAATTGAGGACCGCCTGGAAGAACAAATTCCTCACCCTCAAAGTAGAGAAGGAAAGACTTCAGAAGACACCAGAATTAGAAGTTGCCAGAAAGAGAAAGGCGCAAGGAGATTTATTTTCTCCTCATGCCTCTTCAAGTACTGTCACCAATGATGATCTCCCCTCAACTACCATGGCTTGGAAGGAGTGTGTGGAACGACTCATCATCGAGAAAGCAGCGCTGCAGGAGCGTATTGACCAGCTGACCGAGGAACTCCATACAAAAGAGAAGACTGTGGGATAGAGTTCTAAGTTTTCTTTCGCCTTCGTTGTAATAAACTCTTAAAAGAGTACTTCACTTTACGGTTTCTCAAGAATAAAAAGTTTTTCAATTATCCTACATTATAATACTGAAAAACACTTTGAGTTTCTTGAAGTCTCCTCCTGCATCTGCATTTTCGCATTAGCATTCTGCATTTAGCATGGCATTTTACATTTATGCATGTGTCCTTCCTTTGTTGTGGCTCATTTCGGTTTTCCATCTTTGTTGTCAGTCGCCGTCTCTACCATCTGACCAAGCCGGAAGTATCATTAAAGGATAGTGAGGAGAACAAGGACATGGATCGCATGACTAGCTTCAGAGTAAGGTCTAACCCGACGCTCCGCCGTCCCTCCGACAACTTTGTTCCTATGCAACTTCACTCTGTGCAAGAAAAGGAAATGGACGATTCAGAGCTTACAGCATTCAAGAATGAATTTTGTGACTTCGCGGAACGATGGAAAATGATGAAGAGGAACCGTGCTCCTGATTTTCATGCTCATGACCCGCACCTAGTTCCAAACTTAGTTATCCCACCAGGATTCCAGATGCCCGCCTTTGAAGTGTACAAGGTACAATTTTTCCTAGGTATCATTTGATGATGTTTTGTCAGAAGATGACCGCCTATCTTGGGAACGACCAACTATTGATTCACTGCTTCTAAGAAAGCTTGTGTGGAGCACCATTGACATGGTATATGAAGCTGCAAAGGAACCACATTCAGTCTTGGGAAGACTTAACTTTTGCTTTTGTGAAGCAATACCATCATAACTTGGGTATAACCCCAAACAATAGAGATGACTGTGGACCTTCCAGAGAATTCATAGCTCCGGTACCCCATCCTTAGCACCAATATGTGATGCCCGCTCAGCGTGAACAACAACCATCTCCTAGGCAGAGGTTGGCCTCTCCAGATCAACCACAGAATCGACGATTTCGGAAAAGGTATCAAAGGATGACTCCAGATGCACCAAGGGAAGCAATTCATCAGTTTGACCCCATCCCTGTGAAGTACGCTGATTTGTTTCCAGCTCTAATTCAAAGAGGGCATATCCAGACTAAAGCCCCACCCAAGGTACCTAAGAAGTTCCCATACTGGTACAATGCCAACAAATTCTGCATGTATCATCAAGGTGCTCCGGGGCACGACATCGAGAGCTGTTACGGCATGAAAGCAGACGTCCAAAATTTGGTCAAAGATGGAGTCTTGTTCTTTGAGGGTTCCGTCCCTTACGTACGAGATAACCCCCTATCTCGACAAGGTTCATCCTCCCCAGGCATGATTCAAGGTCGTCAACGCCGTGTCTGAAAGCTGCGCACCAGACATTTCTGCATGTCTTTCCCGTCTACACGAGAGCACAATAAAGATCCTGGAAAGGACTCCCCGAAGAAGTTTATTTCATTTTGTCCATGTTTATTTCTTTGATTGAAAGCATATTTGGCATGTAAGAACTTTCTGTTTTAAATAAGTAATGCAATAACTGTTTGTCTTGAAAAAATCCATTCGTTTTCACTCAAATAGTTTTCAAAATTATTTATAATGCCGACTTTTACCCGATCTCTCGCTCTGACAGAGAATTGGAAGGAGGATGATGAAGTAAAACACACGATCTCTTGTTGTATGCTTCGAATAAAAACCCCACTGATGATGTAAGGCATTTTTTTCTTTCGACCATCTAAACGCCAAAATAGTCAACTTTTTTTTTAATCCTTGAGAAAAGACCTGTTTTCTTTTCCCCCAAATCGAAACCTCATTTTCTTAACCTGGGGCAGGGTATCACCAAAAAAAAAACATCTTTCAAAATTGGGTGGGCACAAATATACTAACCCTTTCTACCTCCATTCTACAAGTCATAAATTAAACCCATATACGACCCTCAAAGTCCTAATTGAAGGAAGGTTTAATTCGAAAGCATACTCGATGAGATATTGTTTCCTGACTCCTTGAGCTATGCTCAAATTTAAATCGGTTTTATAAATAACGATTCAATTTGTATCCTAACTAGTGGTTTCGATCACAAGTTATTGCGATACCCCTTTTCAAAACTTCAAGACAAACGCGTGTTGCATTAACCATTTCAAAATGGATATTTCAAATGTGCTAAATACGTTTGACATCTTAGAAAGACCACACACAGACATTGATGATGATATTTGAAGACTTTGCTGACTTGGGGCAAGTCATTCTTCCCGAGAAAATTTCATCCGTGCAAGTCTTGGGTTCAACTAGAAGAATTCAAGGACTCACTTACCGCCAATCAGGGGCAGTTACGTCGAGATTCAGCGAATCTCTAGAGAGTTTGAAAACAGTGGGGCATTTAGACATCATGTTTTCTATAAAATCCTCTCGAGACCTTTCTCTTAAACTATGTGACTTGGGGCGTTGGAAGATTGAAGCAAAAAGACGTATATTCTATCCTCAGGAAGCTCAACCCTAACATGTCCAACAACTATGAAGACCAAGGATATTTATTTTATCCCCTATGGAACTTCGGTTTGGGTACCTCCGTCTACAATTTCATACAACACGTCAAACTTATCAAGATGTTACATCCCCAAGTGGATTGATCACTCTTTCTCAAGAGAAATTTTGAAGTTTTGAAGCAGTACTGGGACCCTACATTTGGTTCTCCATCTATCCTCAGTGATACTTCTATCTTTGAAGATTGGTCGGATGTTTGTTCCGAGATGTTTATCCCGTATTCGGTCGTTGCTTTCATCTGTTTTGTCAGCATAAGCATACACATATCATATAAGTAGATGACATAACATTTGCATTTCGTGCATCCTTTGTATGTTTTACTCTATCTCTTCGATTGCGTTTACCCTTGGGTATTTGGGCGTGTCTTATTCCTTCCAAATAGAATTTGCCAGCCCTAAGCAGAAAAAGTCAATATTTCTATTTCCCCACGAAGTTCGATCCTCGTGGAAGACAGGTGTTTCAGTACTTTCCTCATTGGAGTTTATACCTCTATGGTTGAGTCTTACTTGACAGTTTCTCTTCGGTTATTTCCCGAATTGAACTTCGGTCTTTGACAATCGCACTATGAACATCTCCCGCTTTTGGAGCATAGATCAAGAGTGCATTTATTTCGCACTTTGACATTATGAGGATCACCATTGAAAACGTGGTACTTCTCCGGCAATACTACAAGATCCACTCGACAACTTACAGCTGAATGACAGAAGATCTCTTTATTTGAGCAACTCGTTTTGGGCAGATCTATTCTCAAAACGACAAACAACAATTTCCTCAAGACAATCTGTCCTTCCCAAGTGGATTATTTCAAGATTTATCAAGACAAAACAAAGTACATTACAAATACTTCCCCATTTGAGGACTTCTGCTACAACAATCTTACATATTTTTACAATTACAACAAAGATACTCCTCAAAAATGATCTTCCCCAGAGAGTTCATTATGAGTACAATCAATGACATATCTCCTCACAAGAGGACACTCCACGTATCAACCGGTTTACAACTCTTTTGAAGATCCCCGGTGCACATTATACAAATTGCCAATACAATACAAATTGCATCTACAATTACAAACACAAGATCACATCTACAAAATTCTACAATTACAAATTACATCTACAACATTTACATCAACAATTCTACAGTTCTACAATTCACAACATACAATCTACAATCAACAAATTTACAACCCCTCTTTGAAGACGCTCTCACGAGTTTCCATCATTTTGGGTAGGAACCGAGACCAGCTCATGGTTCCCATACCATGGTGCAAGGGGAAGTTCGGCATTAGGAACCGAGATCAGCTCATGGTTCCCATACCATAGAGCAAGGGGAAGTTCGACATCAGAAACCGAGACCAGCTCATGGTTCCCATACCATAGAGCAAGGGGAAGTTCGGCATCAGAAACCGAGACCAGCTCATGGTTCCCATACCATGGAGCAAGGGGAAGTTCGGCATCAGAAACCGAGACCAGCTCTTGGTTCCCATACCATGGTGCAAGGGGAAGTTCGACATCAGAGACCGAGACCGGCGCATGACTCCCATATCATGATGCTCGGGGAAGCTCAACAACTACAACAACATCTACAACTACAATGACATCAGAGACCGAGACCAGCTCATGGTTCCCATACCATGGTGCAAGGGGAAGTCATACACTTTACTATTTAAAGTTGAGTTCCAAAAGAAGAGATATACAGAAAAAGCAAAAAAAGAGAAAAAAAGGAAAATAAGGATGAACCATCAACTCAATTCATCTGGATTATTACCAACCACAACATTATGATAATAAGCATATCCTTCGACTAAAAGTTTATTTCCCATCACCGCGTCCTTGGTGTATGATATTTTGTTTTACTTCTGAGGATTCCCCAGTGATGTTTGTTTCCCGTCCTCGTGGAGTCTCCTTTTGTTGAGTTTGTCCTTCCCACATGTCGTATGGCGTCATTTCTCCACAGGATCCTTCGTCTTGCGTTCTCATATCATTGCATATCATTTGCATACGGTGACCTCTTAGGGCCAAAAATTCGTGCAATGTTTGTATTTAAGTCCCTCCCATCTCGTCGAGACGGAGATTTCCATCTCCATATCTCCGAATAGGAGTAACTTAAATAGGGGCATCTGTTGCACCCTAATTTTTGACCTTAAGATTTCACCTCCTTTTGTATTTTTATCTATTTTTATGGGAATTTTTATCAGGACTAACGAAGGCGTGCAGGATCATTTTGGCTTTTTGAAACGTCTCCGGCCGGTTTTATGTGGCCTTTTAGTGAAATAATGAGGACTCAAATTCAAGGACAAGTCATATATGTTTGAAATCCAGCAGGGCATTTAGTTCAACTGTGCAAATTCAAGGAGCTTTTTCTATCAAGGGAGGATAGGTTCCATCAAGTTTTAGGTTCAAAAATGATTCAAATCTTGCCATGGAATTAGTTCAAACATTTCGTTACAAGAATACAAAGTCCAAGCCCAACGAAAACCAATTACGAGAGGTATTATTATCGGCATGAATTGAGCATGTTAGACTTGAGAGGATTAAGGCAAGAACACTGCAGAGGATGAATATTAAATATCCTTTCGTTAATTTGAACTAAGCTATTTAAAGGAAACGTACATCATTGTTTTTAAGTCAATCAAGTATCTAAGACAATTCCAAATTTGAGGAGGTTTATCGCAAGACTGTATCCAAACTTCAAATAGAGAAAAAACCTCATCGTTGGTTCAAGTGATGTTCATACATTAAATTACAAGAGAATAAAGTCTAAAAATAACTTAAAGAGTATCCTTATTTATCTTGGTGGAATGATCTGCCTTGATACCATCTGCTAAAGCTCTGATGCTGTTACCAAAATCCACGGGACATGTTTGGAAACTGCACCAACAAGAATTTATCAGATAAGTTGCAAGTTCATAACCTGAGCTCCTCCGTGACGACATGATTAACGCACCAATACGAGAGCTGCTTCGAACCTTTGACGCAACAACCCAAGACTCAACACCGTGACCTACGTAAGAATGCATTCGCTTTGGCCCCATCTTAATTTCACCTCTGCATAGTCCCACTTCATACAGCCTGCAAAGTACCTGATAAGAGAAAACCGCAATCGACAATTAGAATAACATTGACAAAGTTAAATTGGAAAGTCAAAGTGAATTTTTGTTCAGCCCTCAGATCAACTCATCATAGGGCTAAAACTCGAGCGGCCGGGAGGACTATGACCGAAGCCATTATCAACTCTCTACCGAACATCGAAAAACCGAAGTAAGGCAACTATTTCGAACAGCTCAACATAATTCGCAAGGCAACTACATTCAACGACACCAATGTGGTTCAGACTTATAGGTCATCATCACCGTTATACCCTTCTCGCCGACGACACAAGACCGGCAGCCTCCAGACTTATTTGCACCTGAAAAAGAGGAGGAAAATCAGTATGTTTCCAATAACTCAAGACCGAAAGCAACAATGGAACCAAGTATCTCAACAAGCTCGCAACAGGCCGTGAAAAAGCAACCTCATCAGCAACCATATCAGTTGAAAGCAATAAGTATACCAAGCATAAGCCCCGGCTAGCATTTGCAAGAAGAATATGCCACTGCAATACAGAACAAACATCAATGCCAACGGCGGGCAACACTAGCTGCAGCTACGAGCAACGTCGACACTGTCATTTGCAAAAAAATATCAACGTCAAATACATAACACTATAATGTCATTAGCAACAAAATTGACAAAGCAACATCCGCAACAGCATAACATCCACGGTGTCAATTGCAAACAGCATCATTACAACGGTAAAACAATATCAACGATACCAACCAGCACTCAAAATGCCGTTAAAGATTGAACTTACGGTTTAAGGATTAAGATGATTGTAATTTAAGTTAAAACCCTCAGCTTTAAGCTCATCATCGGGCAGCAATGTGAGCGGACGGGAGAGCAACGACCAAGGCCGTCACCGACTCCCTACCGAACGTCGGAAGGATTGGATTTCAGACAGAAAACAACTAAGCTCAAGTGGCTCAACACAATTCGAAAATAAGCAACATCGAAGCAACGATAACACACATCTTCTCCAGCTACCTCTTCAGTTCTGTGGGCCAGTTCAACAAAACATTCTCGATTTGCCCATTGCCTCTAATCCTTCCCAGGCCCAAGGCTATTGCTGTTCACACCTGTCAAAACCAATTGCAAATTAGTAATTGGATATTAATCGATGAAGAATATTCAGGGGATATCCAATCAAATCCAATCTCAGTGTAAACCACAATCAAAGATTTGAAATCCCAGTTAGGAAAGGTTTCAAATTTCGCACAGACAAAAAAGGAAGGTTCAAGGCGGCAATCAATTTCATTAACACATTTTAGGTTATAAAAGGAGGCCATCAGAATCAAACGAGAGAACGAGGAGATTCACAGTTGGATCCACACGAAAAACCCTATATTCGAAATCGTGAAAGATTGGGAATAGGAAACTTATCTTCCCCGTCGAAAATCTCAACCATCCACCGCAGGATCTCCACCATCCGAAGCCCTAGACGTCATATCCCACGCTCTCGCCGGAAGTCAATCGCACCCGTTACCGAAGAAGCCTCGAATCATCACCACCTTAACCCTCGGTAAGAACTATCGTTCGTGTTGAGTTTCCTTTTGCCATTGATGCTCCGGTATGCTATTGCAGGTTTAGAATTCGAACGAAAAGGGAAGAAGAGACGATGAGGGCGAGACAGAGAAGGGGCAAAGGAACGACGGAAAGGGAATTTGGGGGAAAATCTAGGGTTCCCGTCCCTCTTTCATTCATTTTATGTTTATTTATTTTTTTATTTATTATTTTGTAATATGATTAATTATCACTACACTAACACTAACACTAACACACACCAATCACCCCATTAATCCTTTGCTTTAACCATTTAACCTAATTTTAAATCAACTAATTATAAACCTTCTAATCAATTTTAAAATAAACCCAATATTTCATAATCAATCTTTAATTAGTAAAACTTTTTTATATAATGCTTTCATAATTAACTAATTATTCTTTTTTAATAATAATAATTTCTTTTTCTAAATAAATAATAATTTTTCCATTTTTATTTAATTTTAAATAAATAAATAAAACTTTTTATAAACTCCTTTTTTATTATTATGTAATGTGTAAATCCATTTTGTGTTTTTTCATAAAGAACTTTCTTATAATAAAAATTCATATAACTTTTTAAAACTTAGGGAAAAAAAATCTTTAAAATCTAAATATCGTTATCAAGAAATAATCTTTATTAAAACGAATACAACCTTTCTTTTTAAAATCAATTCATTCTTTAAAATAATTCCGCCTAAAATCAACCCGCCCAAAAATAATCAAATACCACTTCTCTTTTTATTAAAATCAAATCAAACACTAAAATCAACTCATATCGTAAAATAAATCGTGCACATTCACATTCACGACACTTGCACCTACACATCAGCGCTTTCATGCGTACTTGTATGGCTTTACATTTCCGCAATTTACTTTCTGCATTTACATTATCAATTTATATCTATCATCGCATCGCATTGCATTCCGTCCAAAGGAAACACCTACACATAATTCAACGTTGTGTGTAGTTGCACATCATATGCATCATTCTCCCCACGATCCTTGATCCCATTCAAGTAGATCGTTTAGGATAGATCCTACCCCATAGGAAGGACTGTTCTTTATCTTACAACACTACAACAAATATATTCAAACATTCAACAACTCAATTCAATATTCAAACACACTAGAGAAAGATGCCAAATCATCTTAAGCGAGATAAAATCTCCACCCCACAACAATACAATCAAGCCGTAGGAACTTTGCCTTAAGAGAGATAAAGGTGTACCTCGTCGATCCTTATCCGAGTACGTAAGCCCTTTTCTTAAGACGATGCAAAGACTATTTTCCTACAACCTGTGGCGGTTAAATCTCCCTTAAAATGAAGACTCATCTTGTCTCCTAAAATCAATCAAACAACTACCCTAAACCCGTAGGAACTTTGACCAAAGTCAAAGAGCTCCTCAAACCCTTTAGGGGAACTACAAATACTCTGATTCCACTCCCGTAAGGATATGTAGGCATAAGATGCGACATCTTATCGAGTATACTTAGATATAAACCACTAGGGTCTTTTAAACCATTAAGCAGATAAACACATAGCAATAAACAAACATGAAACAAGAGGTTCCTGTAGAGTACTACAGAAACTTAGGATGCTAGTACCTTCCCTAAGTTTAACCAACCCCCGAACCTAAAACAATCTAGCTTGCATTTGTATTGCATTGTGGGAATTTCGATCTTTATCCCTTCCTTTGGACAAATCAAAGTTCGGTTGCAAAATGAATTAAAGATTCAAACTAATCAATAGTTTGGTATCCAAATTCACCGGCGACAGAAATGGCGACTTCACTGGGGAATCTCTAGTGGGTTTCCCTATCTTATTTTATTTGTTTACTGCTTTATATATCTGCCTACTTGATTAATTGTTTACATGCTTTCTCTTATGTTTCTTTTGGGATTATTGTTCTTGAGTGGTGAGATAAAGTTCTACACCCGAACTTGAGAGGAATTAAGATAGGATGGGATATAGTCGAGGAGGCTTATAGGGAGTTGAATCCTTACTAAGTTGAATCGAGAATCCCGCTCAGTTGAGGCCCTTTCAAAATAGTACTGTTGAACGAGCAATCGTGAAGACACTCATTATTTTCGACTTTGGAGCCTATGATATTGAGGACCGTAGTTACCTTAACCCGACTTTGTCCTTTATTAGGACGTAGTGCGAGGCTATGAGGAAGTACTTCCGAAATAGTGCTACGCGAAGCTACACTCAAAAGAAGTTCTCTTGAGAATATTATTAATCCTCGAGTAATTGGGAAATTGATAATATCCGATAGAAGGTGTCGCTACTGCGAAAATCGGCGCCGGCTGACAGAAGATTCGCCACCGTGCGTTATTTATCCCTCAGAGCGGGAAAGGAAACGCTCGAAGTAAACCTCGCAAAAAACGGGGAAAAGGTATGGTCATCGCAACCATAGCCTGGGTTCGGGAGTCGGTTACGCAAGGGGAAGGTATTAGCACCCCTCACGTCCGTCGTACTCGACGGGATCCACGCTTGCTTGGGTTGTCTACTGGATGCAAAACAATCTATCTACGGCTGCTAAATCTAAACGGAAGGGAATTGACTCGATAGAGCGTCGCACTCTATGCCTACTTATTCTCAAGAGAGAAAGTCAGAGTCAACGTAGTTCGGGACTACGGGGAAAATTGGCTCGCCAAGACCTCGCGTCTTGTGCCTACGTACTTCCACTGGATGGAAGATCAGAGCTTTACGTAGTTCAGACTAACTACGGCTAAACAAAACATTCTCACACAGCAGTGAGAAAAACAACTGGCTTCATAGGGTCGGGAACCTATGGGCAAAACTATGGTTTGGTCTCAAATGCACTTGGGCAAGAGAGAAAAAGGGTATCCATTAGTCGTCAGCGGGAAAGTCTCGATCGCACAGCCGCGAGAGAACAACAGGTCAGTTGTTAGTGTGCTCGCTAGGATATCGCATCCTATGCCTACATATCTTCGTCTGGTACGAAGAATCAGAGCAGCTGTAGTTCGGCTACTATCGGGACCACAGCTCAAATCTCGTTTTATTAATCTCTGAAAAAATGATTACAATGAGTTGAATACTGAAATAAATCTCCTAGGAAATGCTATCCTATTCTATCCTGAAAAGTCGAATGAAAAATAGCCCCCTAACAAATGGGCTTCTAAGCTACCTCTAAAATCGTAAAATGATTCCTATGAAAATGTACCTAAAGAAAATGCTTGAAAAATATTAAATCGACACTTTAATATTTTTTCCTTTTTTCTTCTTTTCCTTTCAACATATTTTTCCCTTTTTCAAAATATTTTTCTCTATTTTTCCATATTTTTCAATATGTTTTTCAATATTTCTTTTTCTTTTCTTTTTCAAATATAACCTCTTTTCCTTTTTTCAAATATATTTTCCATATTCTTTTCTTTTATTCTTTCCTATTTTCTTTTCTTTTTCTTTCAACATATTTTTCCCTTTTTCAAAATATTTTTTTCACTCTTAATTTTTTTCCTCTATTTTTTCTCATATAACTATATAGAAAAATAACAAAAAGAAAAATATAAGGGAGGGGGGTGCATGGATTACAGGGGATTGACAAAAAATAAAAGACAATGAGGGCCCAGCCCAACAAAGATTTCAGAAGAAACAAAACAATGGGGTGGGGTGTATGCGTTGGACTGGGGTGTGCTGGAGAAATAGGGCCCAGGCCCACTCTCAGCCAAAAACGAAAGGGTGTGGTGTCAAAAAAATGATTGGGCCTGAGGCCCAATGACCCAACCTTCTCCTCCCTCTCTCCATCTCCATTCTGAAACCCTAAACTCCTCAATCTCCCTTCAGCGCCGCCGCCAATCAACCGTTCCCTGAACCCTCTTCTTCTCCGTTTGGTTCGACTCACCACAAATCTTCTACCATAAACGTCCTTTTAACCTTCCCCCAAATGAAACGCCATTGAAAAGGATGAAGATGGAGGCAAAGAGCTCATCTGGAAGCGTCTTGCTCGCGTTTGATGAAGGAGTGAACAGGGCAAGTTCTTGAAGAACCTTTCTGGGGATTTAATTGAAGAACGCATGGACGTTCTTGATGGTTCTGGAAAACTGTGATGAGCACCGATGAGAACGTTGTTGACATTGTTGAAAATCTTTGAAGATTGATGCATTTGTACGAACTCCTGGAAAGACGGTTGAAGATTCTTGAGTGTTCTTGACAAACGAATTGAAGACGTCCGCAAAACGGTTGAAGTTCCATGAACGTTGATGGATCGTGAAGAACTGTGGATCTCGTTCGTGTTTGATGCAGATCTTAAACCTAGATCCGATGAAGTTTGGTGATTCTTTGTTTGTGGTGATTGAAGGCGATGCCTGGAAATGGCTTGAAGAGGTTCTTGGTGTGTGACGATTCTGATGCTTGAAGATGATGAATGTGGAGATTTTCTGTGAAACAAAGAACCATATGATGATGATGAAGCTCGCTGGAAGAAGAATCATGGCGGTTGCTGATGAATCTTCCAGGATTCTGATGATTATGGAGGATGAACATTGATCGGCGTTCTGGATTTTGTGGATCATGGAAGATGAACGAGTGAAGGTGGAACGAATTTCTGGGTTTTCTGGGTTGGAACGAAGTTGAGGATGATGAAGGTTAGGGTTCTGGTAATCGGAATCTGGGTGAGATAGGAGATGAATGGAGGTGGTTTCTGGGTTTGAGGTGGTGAAGATGATCGGAGATCTGGGGATTTAGGGGGCTCCGGTGACGGCACGGTGGCCGCCGGCCATGCAGGCCGGCCGGTGGGGCGTTTCAGGCGAGGCGTTGGCAGGGAGACACGTGGTGGCAGTTAGTGGAGTGGGAGAGTGCATGTGGGACGCGTGTCCCCATGCGTGGCGGTGAGAGAAGGTCTGAAGGGTGTGAGGTGGCGTGATCTTGGGGATGCAGCGTGGGTCCCTTCTCTTGCCAGCACGTGGCGCTTCTGATCTTTATACTGACTTGATTTCTGGATCGTTCCAGAACCTTCTGGATGTAGCTGGAACCTGCTGGAGAATTTCTGGCAATTACTGGACCTTTTTTGGACATTTCCTGGATGAACATTCTGGACAAAAAGGAGATAACTGGGCCTGCGAATTGATGGGCCCAATACGAAAATGGTGACCAAAAACTGCAAAAACAAACTAATTAATACAAAAATGATTAAACTAATTGATTACAACTAAGATGATTAATCCTAATTAACTAAGACCTAATTAATCTAAAAAATCAATTAATCTAATTAACTCCTAATAATTCCATATTATTTATTTAAAATCTATAAAAGGAAAATAAAAGAAAAACCTATTTATTTAATAAGGAAAAATCTATATTAAAAGATTAAAAAAGCTATTAACTATTTTAAAAAAAAATCATTATAAAATGAAAAACAAAACTATATTCTTTATATCTAAAACTCAATTAATATTCTAGAAATATCTATATTATCCTAAAAAATCTATTGATTCCTATAAAATGCAAAAAAATGATTTAGACCTATTTATTATATTCTAAAAATTCTAAAAAATTTATTAAATCCTACAATGATTGAAAATCTATTTAAAAGAATTAAAAACTATTAAAAAATCCTATTAAATCCTAAAAATGATTTAAAAGCTATTTGAACCCTAAAAAAATGCCAATAAAATCCAGAAAAATCACCATAATTCCCGGAGGGACAAAATGAGCACAGAACGACACAAAAATAATCGGTAAAAATAAACGGGCACCGAAATATCCCAAAAATCGATTCTACCTATTAAACTGATTAAAAACACCTGAAACACGAGACGAGAGCTGTGATCCCTGATAAAATCAAAACAAATGAAAAATGCAATGTATGCGATATGCAGATGCGAATACGGTCATGCGTCGAAACATCGAGCCAAATGCGAGACCCGGTTGGTCAAATTTTGGGGTGCAACAGCTGCCCCTATTCAAGCGGCTTCGACCTGAATGGGTGAAGAGCGCTCAGCCTTCCAACATTCAAGGTAGATGACGGTTGAATACAAATGGAACCCTGAAATTTGCCAACCGCAAGAATATACTGCAAAACTGCTTGAGGAAAAGCTTCCAATAAACTGAAGTTTGGTTGTCACGGCAACACCTGGTCAATTTTCTGATAAAGTTTCTTCTCCTTTTCAACACCTGTGTAACGCCACAAGTATTGAAATAATGCTTCGGAAAAGCAAACGACTTGATTCCCATCTCTCTCATGGGATCAAATCTGGTCAGCTCACAGTTCACTGCGAACTTGACGAAGGCGGCAGCTTCAGAAAAGCTTGATATATCAATCTCTCCTTGTTGTTGTTTTTTTTTCCGATGCTGATGTAACAACCAAATGAAGAATCACTCCGCTGGGGAAGAGAAGCTTAACCAAACAACTCTGCAGGTGAACAAATTCGAAATCCAATAGGTAACCATCCAGGTCCATGTTTCGACATGCGTATGCTTGATAATGATGCAATGCCCTATATGACATGAACATGCTATGCGTTCTGTTTGAAAATACGATGCCCAGACGACATGGAAATGTTATATGCTTGTATAAATGCTATGACTATATATGCAAATGCTAATACGAGCTCGAGCTGCCAGAGAACACCAGGTCTGAAAACCACTTGGCAAAATAAATGCCGAAGATAACGTCAACTCTACTGGGGATGAACTGAAGCCACAGAATCGTCTCAGCAAAATAAATGCTGGAAATGAGAAATCAAATCCGCCGGGGATAACCGTTCTGCTGGAGAAATGAAAAGGCAGCCCTGCTTGGCGACTTCACTGGGGAAAGAAAACAACTCTGCCCGGGGATGCTCTCTTCAAACCATTGGCAACTGGTTGTACTCTGCGGGGACTGACCCAAACTGGGGTTGATTACACGCGGCGCACTGCTGGAAATGCCCCTACTATCAAGGATATCAATCTTAATCTGCTGAAGATACTCCTGATCCTACTCTGATACAGGGTGAACTACGATCTCGACTCTTCCGGGGACAATAAGCAACTTTCATCTGCTGAAGAGTGGCAATTCTGATTTAACAACATCCACAAGGAATTCAAACATTACTCGGAGCGCTGGCATCCGTTGAGCTTCGTGTCGGGGAACATGACAACATGCGGGTCATTGGGAAATATTGTGTCAGATACCTTTAGATTTTTGTTTTTTCTGGTTTAGAATAAACATGGACTATGTACACAGTGGAAGATATAAGAAATACTAGACGAGAACTAGCATTCAAGGTGGACTACCAGGCGAGAACTGGTATAACACATAGGTTAAAACACACGATGACCAGGCGAGAACTGGTTACGCAACAACATGTACCAGGCGAGAACTGATACAACACTTGAAAAAACAGCGACCAGGCAAGAACTGGTTGCAATAAACTGCACCAGACGAGAACTGATACTTACAATAAACTGCACCAGGACGGGAACTGATGCTTACAGATGGTGGGCCAGACGAGAACTGGTTACCGGTTTGCCAGGCGAGAACTGGGCTTTGGAAACGACTGGTTACTGACACGCAACAGGTTTAAACTGCAGGATAATGATCCAACGACAACAAGACCTTTGAAAGGCTCATGTTTTTGATAAGGGTACTGACATGATTCCCCGATACTCAACTCCGGCTGGGGATAAACAAACTTGTTTGAACAACTTGCTTAAATACACTCAGCTGGGGATAAAAAGACTGACTTGCACAACTTGCCCCAGTCTAACTCTTGGGAGTACTCACTCTGAACAGCTTGCTACGAGAAGACTTCGAGAGCATTTGCCCCGGTATCTGTACAACAACAGGATTCAATCTCCATTAAACTCCTGACAACCCAGTTGATTTCAGCATTCTCTGCAATGACTTGCCCCTGAATGAGCGTTCTAGCGACTTAACCCGATCTGATTGTCCACTGGAAGCATCTGCTTTCAAATCTCAACGCTCTGCATAGCTGCCCCTGATTAGGTTCTCAAGAAGACGCACTTCTGATCAACTGCTTCTCAAACAACTGCCCCTGCTCAACTGAAGCTTCGGGACTTGTCCTCAGACTGACTGATTCCGAACTCACCGGAAGATAATGCCTCTGATCCACTGGGCTTCACAATATACACCATTCTGGTTCAGACTGCTGAATTACTCAGTCCTTCTCGATTATTCCCTGCTGGAATTTCTTTCATGTCAACTACTAACCTGCAATTAGAATTGTCCGTCTACGAATGGTAATCTTAATGCAATGGTTATGCAGATTTTGAAAATTTTTTAAGCTGTCACTCATTTACATGCATATGATTGTGAGTGACGAATGAACCAGAGTTCAAACGTAGTGCTTACGTGGTCAGTGAAAAATACAACAAAGATGTGACTAGCAAGTCAAGAAGGAGTCAGGTTACTCAACCTTATTGTAATGCGCTTCAGAATAACCCTACCTCAATTAGGTCTTTTAAGGGTTGTATCGTGGTCGGGTTCACGGTTCGTGAAACAAAGGATATTTGGCTCAAATTTTGATTTGTACCCACCCCTTCTTCGTGATGATCTCCGATCCTAAGGTTCAGTTAACCTGGCACAAGCGCTCGCCTCTTCGAGAAGTATGTTGAATGGTAAGACCTACAGTTAAGGAATTCATAAGCTTTTCTTCTAGAGTAATAGTTACTCCTTCTTTGCTTTCAGTGTCTGCGTACACGACTTTGTGCTTTGCTGGGGAAAATTTTCTTTTTATCCCTTCTTTTTCATTCTTTTGATTCCCTAACTTTTGCCTGGACTGACTCATTTTGAGTTCTTTTCGATTCTTCGATTTCTTTTAAAGTCCAGCGGGATGCCCTAATTTTTGCCTAAGTATTAGCTTTCTAGCTTTTTCTTTCTTTTTACTTAGCGGGCTTTCTTTCTTCTTTCTTTTGGAACAAAGTCGTGTGACACTGGTTGTCTTGATTTCTCCGAAAGGATTGTAACTGTCTCACTCCTGATTGGTGAGATTTGACCTCTTGAAAGGTGTAAACTGATTGGTCCTTGAAAGATAACACTCCTCTGTAAGACTTGAACGCTTGGTCAAGCTAACTGACAACTACCCTGCCCCGGGTTAAGATGTGAGGGTTTTAAAAGTCCGAAAAAACTTCTACTTCTCGACTCGAAGTGTTTAACAAGGGACTAACTCCTTATATCTCCAGTGTTTGGGGAATTGAAACAATGCCTTGTACGTCATCGGTACGGTCTTATCTGAAAGCATACGATCATCGGTTATGAGTCTCAGTTCCATCATCCTCCCTTTTAACTTTGCTAGTCACAGCGAAAAAGTGGAGTGAAAAAAATGCAAGTGTCAGTGCAATGCAATAAATGAGCGACAGCGACATGACTAATTCAGAAAAATGCATAATCACTTTATTATTATCACCATTCAAAACATACAATGTTTAAAGCAGGTAGTAACTAACAGAAAAAGAAACTACAAATGCGAATGATATAAAAGCTTGAGGACTGCCAATGCTGAGGCGCCCGCCTGTCTGAATCACTGGCTTTTGCTGGGGAATACTTCCCGAGTCTACGAGCTTAGACAGTTGAGCGGTTGGGATGAACAAACAGAAATCCTTCTCGAAAGGAGATGCGATCCTGATCAATCAACTGATGTACCTTCGCCTGAAATGCTTTACAATCTTCCGTCGAATGCCCCGGTGAGCCACCATGATAACCATACTGAACATGGGGATTATACCCAGGAGGGTAAGGTTCGGGAACTGGCTTAAGAGCTTTCGGCTCCACCAAAGACTTCTGGACCAAAGATGGTAGCAACTGGCTATACGGCATCGGCACTGGGTGAGAAGGACCATTCCTTCGTTCCAAGTTATTACGAGGTCGGTTCTGATTCTGACGCTGATTCTGGTAACCTCGACCACGAGTTCGCTGCTTTGCAAGAGGAGCGACATAAGATTCTGGATATGGTGCCCCAGGCACGACTGTCTGTTCAGAATAACGAGACACAGAAGATACTGATCTCTGATAAGATGGAGAACCATCAGATTTCACCGATTCGACTTGAGGATATCCAACATCTGTCAGAACTGCATTGATCATAGCTTCATCCTCAGATTGAGAGCTATAGAGAGATTCAGTTTCACTGGCCTGACCTCTTGAAACATTCGGGATTCTTCCAGTCTTTACACCATACTCGATGTGCTCTCCTGTCCTTACCAACTCAGTGAAATTTGGTGCGGCTACAAGCATTCTTTCGAAGTACGGGCTCTGCAAGGAGTTCACGAACATGCCTTTCAGCTCTTGATCTAGGAGCGGTGGTTGCACTCTACCAGCAAATTCTCTCCATCTCTGAGCATATTTCCTGATAGATTCATTGTTCCCTTGAGACAATTCTTGCAGCTGCATGCGAATAGGAGCTTCGTCAAGATTATAGTCGTACTGCTTTAGAAAAGCTTTGGCCAAATCCATCCATGATCGGATCTGATCACGCTCTAACTGCATATACCAACTCAGAGGTGCCCCAGTCAGACTATCTTGAAAGCAATGAATCATCAGCTTGTCGTTGCGCACAAATGAAGTCATTCTTCGGCAGAACATCACCAAATGTTGCTTCGGGCAACTATCTCCTTTGTACCTTTCAAACCTCGGCATTCTGAACTTTGGAGGTAACACTAGGCCAGGAACCAGACACATATCTGCAGCACTAGGAGTAACAGCGTCTTTACCTTTCAAGGCTTTGAATCTCTTCTCTAATGTACGAAACCTTTCAACATACACGGGAGCTAATGGGTCTTCATTCTTTGCTGTTGGGACCTCTCTTCGGGGTTTGGGCACATGGAAGGCAAAACCCTGGTAGTCTGAGACATCAACAGAAGGAGAACGTTCACCTCGGGCAACAAACTGCTCACGCAGACCTTGGTCTTCAACAGATGGCTGCACAGGCTGAGCTACAGTAAGGTTGTTCACTTGCGGAAAGTCTTCGTCGTGCGGAGATCCATACAGAGGATTGGACGTCACGGTGAAACCTGACAAGGTATCAACAAACTGGAAGTTGCTCTCTGACATAGCTACCAACAACTGTCAGTTGACTCCACTGCTTGACTCTGCTCAAATCTACTTCAAATCTGCTTCAACCCCTTGGTCGTCTTCAACATTCACCTTCAGAATCAAAATGACGGCTGGATAAGAGCTCTGACTAGCTGGAGAATGGCATGCAATATGATGCGAAGATGCCTATGCAAATGCAATGCAATGCAACAAACACGGGACCACAGCCCCCACACAATCTAAATACTGCTGCACTGCTGACGGAGTACGGTTGCTCTGAAGAGAAGACCAGAATAACGGGTAGGTTGGAAGTCAAGTTTCCTGCACAAAAAAAAACCCCCCACTCACAGGTGTGGACCTATATCTGACAAGGTACGGCATCCTATGCGGTCGTCAGCGTCACAGACTTTCATGAGGAATGATACGATTCCCAGAAGGAGTGGCATCGTCATCTCATGAAGAGGCCTCACTTAGCTAACTTCCAAATGATCGGTTCCCAAAGTCGACAATCCTCACGTCTGGACTCCCCTCAGATCCTCAGGACCGGAAAGGAGCACCTCTGCGAGAACCTCATCTGAGCGCGAATTTTCGTAGGGAACTGTGCCTGCTCAGCAGACAGGTTCGTCTACTACTTCTCCGCAACTATATCTAGGTGTATACTCATACTCAAGCCCAGGTCCGGCTTATCTCAATCATAGAATACCCGTAACACCCCAACAGCAACAGATAATATCGATAAATAAGCCCCAAATAGACAAGCAAACAAACGCTAGGATTGACTCTCTTAAGGGACGTTGGATCCCAAAAATTGACTCGCTTTCGGGACGTTGGATCCCTAGGAAAATATCAAGTCCCCAGCAGAGTCGCCAGCTGTCGCTACTGCGAAAATCGGCGCCGGCTGACAGAAGAGTCGCCACCGTGCGTTATTTATCCCTCAGAGCGGGAAAGGAAACGCTCGAAGTAAACCTCGCAAAAAACGGGGAAAAGGTATGGTCATCACAACCATAGCCTGGGTTCGGGAGTCGGTTACGCAAGGGGAAGGTATTAGCACCCCTCACGTCCGTCGTACTCGACGGGATCCACGCTTGCTTGGGTTGTCTACTGGATGCAAAACAATCTATCTACGGCTGCTAAATCTAAACGGAAGGGAATTGACTCGATAGAGCGTCGCACTCTATGCCTACGTATTCTCAAGAGAGAAAGTCAGAGTCAACGTAGTTCGGGACTACGGGGAAAATTGGCTCGCCAAGACCTCGCGTCTTGTGCCTACGTACTTCCACTGGATGGAAGATCAGAGCTTTACGTAGTTCAGACTAACTACGGCTAAACAAAACATTCTCACACAGCAGTGAGAAAAACAACTGGCTTCATAGGGTCGGGAACCTATGGGCAAAACTATGGTTTGGTCTCAAATGCACTTGGGCAAGAGAGAAAAAGGGTATCCATTAGTCGTCAGCGGGAAAGTCTCGATCGCACAGCCGCGAGAGAACAACAGGTCAGTTGTTAGTGTGCTCGCTAGGATATCGCATCCTATGCCTACATATCTTCGTCTGGTACGAAGAATCAGAGCAGCTGTAGTTCGGCTACTATCGGGACCACAGCTCAAATCTCGTTTTATTAATCTCTGAAAAAATGATTACAATGAGTTGAATACTGAAATAAATCTCCTAGGAAATGCTATCCTATTCTATCCTGAAAAGTCGAATGAAAAATAGCCCCCTAACAAATGGGCTTCTAAGCTACCTCTAAAATCGTAAAATGATTCCTATGAAAATGTACCTAAAGAAAATGCTTGAAAAATATTAAATCGACACTTTAATATTTTTTCCTTTTTTCTTCTTTTCCTTTCAACATATTTTTCCCTTTTTCAAAATATTTTTCTCTATTTTTCCATATTTTTCAATATGTTTTTCAATATTTCTTTTTCTTTTCTTTTTCAAATATAACCTCTTTTCCTTTTTTCAAATATATTTTCCATATTCTTTTCTTTTATTCTTTCCTATTTTCTTTTCTTTTTCTTTCAACATATTTTTCCCTTTTTCAAAATATTTTTTTCACTCTTAATTTTTTTCCTCTATTTTTTCTCATATAACTATATAGAAAAATAACAAAAAGAAAAATATAAGGGAGGGGGGTGCATGGATTACAGGGGATTGACAAAAAATAAAAGACAATGAGGGCCCAGCCCAACAAAGATTTCAGAAGAAACAAAACAATGGGGTGGGGTGTATGCGTTGGACTGGGGTGTGCTGGAGAAATAGGGCCCAGGCCCACTCTCAGCCAAAAACGAAAGGGTGTGGTGTCAAAAAAATGATTGGGCCTGAGGCCCAATGACCCAACCTTCTCCTCCCTCTCTCCATCTCCATTCTGAAACCCTAAACTCCTCAATCTCCCTTCAGCGCCGCCGCCAATCAACCGTTCCCTGAACCCTCTTCTTCTCCGTTTGGTTCGACTCACCACAAATCTTCTACCATAAACGTCCTTTTAACCTTCCCCCAAATGAAACGCCATTGAAAAGGATGAAGATGGAGGCAAAGAGCTCATCTGGAAGCGTCTTGCTCGCGTTTGATGAAGGAGTGAACAGGGCAAGTTCTTGAAGAACCTTTCTGGGGATTTAATTGAAGAACGCATGGACGTTCTTGATGGTTCTGGAAAACTGTGATGAGCACCGATGAGAACGTTGTTGACATTGTTGAAAATCTTTGAAGATTGATGCATTTGTACGAACTCCTGGAAAGACGGTTGAAGATTCTTGAGTGTTCTTGACAAACGAATTGAAGACGTCCGCAAAACGGTTGAAGTTCCATGAACGTTGATGGATCGTGAAGAACTGTGGATCTCGTTCGTGTTTGATGCAGATCTTAAACCTAGATCCGATGAAGTTTGGTGATTCTTTGTTTGTGGTGATTGAAGGCGATGCCTGGAAATGGCTTGAAGAGGTTCTTGGTGTGTGACGATTCTGATGCTTGAAGATGATGAATGTGGAGATTTTCTGTGAAACAAAGAACCATATGATGATGATGAAGCTCGCTGGAAGAAGAATCATGGCGGTTGCTGATGAATCTTCCAGGATTCTGATGATTATGGAGGATGAACATTGATCGGCGTTCTGGATTTTGTGGATCATGGAAGATGAACGAGTGAAGGTGGAACGAATTTCTGGGTTTTCTGGGTTGGAACGAAGTTGAGGATGATGAAGGTTAGGGTTCTGGTAATCGGAATCTGGGTGAGATGGGAGATGAATGGAGGTGGTTTCTGGGTTTGAGGTGGTGAAGATGATCGGAGATCTGGGGATTTAGGGGGCTCCGGTGACGGCACGGTGGCCGCCGGCCATGCAGGCCGGCCGGTGGGGCGTTTCAGGCGAGGCGTTGGCAGGGAGACACGTGGTGGCAGTTAGTGGAGTGGGAGAGTGCATGTGGGACGCGTGTCCCCATGCGTGGCGGTGAGAGAAGGTCTGAAGGGTGTGAGGTGGCGTGATCTTGGGGATGCAGCGTGGGTCCCTTCTCTTGCCAGCACGTGGCGCTTCTGATCTTTATACTGACTTGATTTCTGGATCGTTCCAGAACCTTCTGGATGTAGCTGGAACCTGCTGGAGAATTTCTGGCAATTACTGGACCTTTTTTGGACATTTCCTGGATGAACATTCTGGACAAAAAGGAGATAACTGGGCCTGCGAATTGATGGGCCCAATACGAAAATGGTGACCAAAAACTGCAAAAACAAACTAATTAATACAAAAATGATTAAACTAATTGATTACAACTAAGATGATTAATCCTAATTAACTAAGACCTAATTAATCTAAAAAATCAATTAATCTAATTAACTCCTAATAATTCCATATTATTTATTTAAAATCTATAAAAGGAAAATAAAAGAAAAACCTATTTATTTAATAAGGAAAAATCTATATTAAAAGATTAAAAAAGCTATTAACTATTTAAAAAAAAAATCATTATAAAATGAAAAACAAAACTATATTCTTTATATCTAAAACTCAATTAATATTCTAGAAATATCTATATTATCCTAAAAAATCTATTGATTCCTATAAAATGCAAAAAAATGATTTAGACCTATTTATTATATTCTAAAAATTCTAAAAAATTTATTAAATCCTACAATGATTGAAAATCTATTTAAAAGAATTAAAAACTATTAAAAAATCCTATTAAATCCTAAAAATGATTTAAAAGCTATTTGAACCCTAAAAAAATGCCAATAAAATCCAGAAAAATCACCATAATTCCCGGAGGGACAAAATGAGCACAGAACGACACAAAAATAATCGGTAAAAATAAACGGGCACCGAAATATCCCAAAAATCGATTCTACCTATTAAACTGATTAAAAACACCTGAAACACGAGACGAGAGCTGTGATCCCTGATAAAATCAAAACAAATGAAAAATGCAATGTATGCGATATGCAGATGCGAATGCGGTCATGCGTCGAAACATCGAGCCAAATGCGAGACCCGGTTGGTCAAATTTTGGGGTGCAACAGAAGGGCTGATGATTCTGAGTCCCATTAGAACCTTGTTCTGCAGGTACAAACAACCTTTAGTCCTTAAACCTTTGGGAAGGGTACACCTTTACTCCATGCTCGTTGCAAACCTAGGGTGCCCCTTGTTTGTTTATCTTTATTGTCCTTATGTGAATACTTGTGTTTGTTGCATTCATATAGCATCATTTTGCATTGGACTTCATGGGATTTACTTTCGTTTATGGACATTGTAGGTCACTATGGCTTCAGATAAAAGACATACCGTGAAATATACTTTTAAGAGTCCCAAATTGGACGACCTAAAGAAGTTATGGGGTTTCATCGAAGATCAAGAAGAATTCAAGAACAAGTATGGGAAGCTGATATCTTTGTTGGGTTGCTCAGTGAATGAAGGACTTCTTGCCACTCTACTACAATTCTATGATCCTCTCTACCATTGTTTCACCTTCCCAAATTTTCAGTTACTACCTACATTGGAAGAGTATTCTTTTTTGGTTGGTCTACCTGTCCTTGAGGAATCTCCTTTCCCCTTCTTGGAAAAGGACCCTGATGAGAAAGATATCGCTAAAGCCCTCCGTTTGAAGGTGTCCGACGTCAAAGCCAACCTAGTCACTAAGGATGGAATTCTCGGTTTAAAGACAGGTTTCCTAATCGAGAAGGCTTCATTCTATGCTGATTATTCTAATAAGGCTCCGTTTGAGGCAATTTTTGCTTTGCTTGTTTATGGGTTGTTTCTATTCCCGAGTTTTGAAGGTTTCATCGATCTCAAAGCATTCAAGATCTTTATGAAGAACAACCCAGTGCCAACTCTGTTGGGAAACGCATATCACTCTATACATCTCCGAAACCTCCGTGGTGGAGGGATGATTACTTGTTGTGTACCTTTACTTTACAAGTGGTTTATTTCGCACTTGCCGAAGTCTAGCTCTTTTACAAACATTGGCAAAGAGCATTGGTCTCCAAGGGTTATGGCTTTGACCCATTCCGACATTGATTGGTACAACCGAGTGTATGATGGAGTATTAATCATTGATAGTTGTGGTGACTTTGCTAATGTACCATTGCTCAACTTTGATGGAGGAATCAGCTACAATCCTATTTTAGCTCGCCGACAGTTGGGATACCCATTGAAGGAACCTCCCAAGAGTGTTCAAGTAGAGGGTATGTTCTTCAAAGATGACATGGAACTCCGAGGAAGGATTCTACATGCATGGCGTAATGTACACAAGAAAGGGAAGAGAAGTCTAGGGAAGCTTAACTGTGTATCTCTAGAACCATACCTCCAGTGGGTCAGAAAAAGGGCAACCAAGCTAAAGATGCCCTATTCCCGTCAAGATCCCATAGCTCCCAGGAGAGAGCCCACTTATGTCTTTATGTCTAAAGCCGAGGAGTTAGAGGTGTCTTTAAGGAAGTATCAACATGAGCTGGAATCTTGGAAGAACAAATATCATACAGCAGTGGCGGAAAATGATGATTGTCAAAAGCAGAATGCTGAACTTCAAAAGCAGAATGCTGAATTTCAAAAGGAGAAGGATGAACTTCAGAAACAGCTACGATTGAAGGATGAAGAGCTAATCCCCTGCAAGAAGAGGAAAGTCATGGAGGATTTATTTTTCTCTGACCCACAATGCACTATTTGGAAAATAATTGTGGACAACCTTATCCGTGAGAAGGCGCAACTAGAAGAGCAGCTCAAGCAGCAGCATTCAAAGCTTCTTTAGTGTCTTTACTAGCTTTTATTTAGCTTTTATTTGGGACTCTTTAAAAGAATATTTATGTAGTCCGTTTCAAATTTAATAAAACGTTTCCTTTTACCGCAATGCCCATAAATAGAGGAATCCCATGAAGTCCTAGTCATCTTGCATTGCATTCTTTTCCATTGTTCACTTCAAGAAACTCAATTTCTTTCTGTAGGTGTTGTAATCATGGATTTCAGAAGAGAAACCCTGAAGTACACTTTTCAGAGTTCCAACCTCGAAAGCTTGAGAGAACTAGCCGAACTCGTCGAGGATCGCTTTGCCTTCGCAGCAGAATATGGAGGAGTTTTCCGTTTCCTCGAGTTAAGGATGAAAGAAGGATTGTTGGAAACATTGGTTCAATTTTATGACCCGATGTATCACTGTTTCACTTTTCCGGACTACCAATTGATGCCGACCTTGGAAGAATACTCAGAACTCTTGAGGATGCCTGTGACTGTTCGACTTCTATTCACCAGAAGGGAAGACACGCCTAGTCACCAAGAGATTGCAAATGCCGCTCATCTTAGCCTTGAAGATGTTCAAGCACACCTAATCACCAAGGAAGGAGTCCTTGGGTTCCCCGCCGACTTTTTGATCGAAAAAGTCCGTTACCATGCTGAAAGAAAGGAGGTTCTCATCTTGGAAGCCAATTTCGCTTTATTGGTCTATGGGACTTTCTGGTTCCCTAAAATTGACAATTTTATTGATATGGATGCGATCAAGCTGTTCATACTCAAGAATCCAGTACCCACCTTGCTTGCTGATACGTACTTTTCGATTCACTCAAAGAATGCCGAAGGAGAAGGACACATTGTATGTTGTACCGCCTTGCTGTACTCATGGTTCATTGCTCGTTTGACTTGGTATCCGTCCCTTTGGGATGAAGAAGCAACACCTCGATGGTCCGAGATACTTATGGCCCTCACCCATTCGGACATCGTTTGGTATGATCCCGCCTATGGAGGCGTGCCTATGATTCCTAGCATCGGAGGATTCCCCAACGTACCACTTATTGGAAGAGAAGGATGTATAAGTTACAATCCCGCTCTGGCCCGTAGACAGTTTGGACACCCTATGATCCAAATACCTGACCCGACTTCGTTGGAAGAGATCTATTTCAAGGGAGAAGAAGACCTAGATCTCAAGACTGTCATCATTTATGCATGGAAATATATTGATAGGGAAGGAACAGCTGCTTCAGGATACCCCAATTGTGCTGTTTCCGAGGATTATCTGCATTGGGTGCGAGAAAGGGCTCTCGATCTCAAGATGCCTTTTCATTTTCATGAACCGATGGTATTGTCTCCTCATGACCCCGACTGGTTCGATGTGGATGAAATTGAACAAGTAAGGATTGCTTTAGATGAAGCCTGGAAATTGAGGACCGCCTGGAAGAACAAATTCCTCACCCTCAAAGTAGAGAAGGAAAGACTTCAGAAGACACCAGAATTAGAAGTTGCCAGAAAGAGAAAGGCGCAAGGAGATTTATTTTCTCCTCATGCCTCTTCAAGTACTGTCACCAATGATGATCTCCCCTCAACTACCATGGCTTGGAAGGAGTGTGTGGAACGACTCATCATCGAGAAAGCAGCGCTGCAGGAGCGTATTGACCAGCTGACCGAGGAACTCCATACAAAAGAGAAGACTGTGGGATAGAGTTCTAAGTTTTCTTTCGCCTTCGTTGTAATAAACTCTTAAAAGAGTACTTCGCTTTACGGTTTCTCAAGAATAAAAAGTTTTTCAATTATCCTACATTATAATACTGAAAAACACTTTGAGTTTCTTGAAGTCTCCTCCTGCATCTGCATTTTCGCATTAGCATTCTGCATTTAGCATGGCATTTTACATTTATGCATGTGTCCTTCCTTTGTTGTGGCTCATTTCGGTTTTCCATCTTTGCTGTCAGTCGCCGTCTCTACCATCTGACCAAGCCGGAAGTATCATTAAAGGATAGTGAGGAGAACAAGGACATGGATCGCATGACTAGCTTCAGAGTAAGGTCTAACCCGACGCTCCGTAAAATAAATCGTGCACATTCACATTCACGACACTTGCACCTACACATCAGCGCTTTCATGCGTACTTGTATGGCTTTACATTTCCGCAATTTACTTTCTGCATTTACATTATCAATTTATATCTATCATCGCATCGCATTGCATTCCGTCCAAAGGAAAAACCTACACATAATTCAACGTTGTGTGTAGTTGCACATCATATGCATCATTCTCCCCACGATCCTTGATCCCATTCAAGTAGATCGTTTAGGATAGATCCTACCCCATAGGAAGGACTGTTCTTTATCTTACAACACTACAACAAATATATTCAAACATTTAACAACTCAATTCAATATTCAAACACACTAGAGAAAGATGCCAAATCATCTTAAGCGAGATAAAATCTCCACCCCACAACAATACAATCAAGCCGTAGGAACTTTGCCTTAAGAAAGATAAAGGTGTACCTCGTCGATCCCTATCCGAGTACGTAAGCCCTTTTCTTAAGATGATGCAAAGACTATTTTCCTACAACCTGTGGCGGTTAAATCTCCCTTAAAATGAAGACTCATCTTGTCTCCTAAAATCAATCAAACAACTACCCTAAACCCGTAGGAACTTTGACCACAGTCAAAGAGCTCCTCAAACCCTTTAGGGGAACTACAAATACTCTGATTCCACTCCCGTAAGGATATGTAGGCATAAGATGCGACATCTTATCGAGTATACTTAGATATAAACCACTAGGGTCTTTTAAACCATTAAGCAGATAAACACATAGCAATAAACAAACATGAAACAAGAGGTTCCTGTAGAGTACTACAGAAACTTAGGATGCTAGTACCTTCCCTAAGTTTAACCAACCCCCGAACCTAAAACAATCTAGCTTGCATTTGCATTGCATTGTGGGAATTTCGATCTTTATCCCTTCCTTTGGACAAATCAAAGTTCGGTTGCAAAATGAATTAAAGATTCAAACTAATCAATAGTTTGGTATCCAAATTCACCGGCGACAGAAATGGCGACTTCACTGGGGAATCTCTAGTGGGTTTCCCTATCTTATTTTATTTGTTTACTGCTTTATATATCTGCCTACTTGATTAATTGTTTACATGCTTTCTCTTATGTTTCTTTTGGGATTATTGTTCTTGAGTGGTGAGATAAAGTTCTACACCCGAACTTGAGAGGAATTAAGATAGGATGGGATATAGTCGAGGAGGCTTATAGGGAGTTGAATCCTTACTAAGTTGAATCGAGAATCCCGCTCAGTTGAGGCCCTTTCAAAATAGTACTGTTGAACGAGCAATCGTGAAGACACTCATTATTTTCGACTTTGGAGCCTATGATATTGAGGACCGTAGTTACCTTAACCCGACTTTGTCCTTTATTAGGACGTAGTGCGAGGCTATGAGGAAGTACTTCCGAAATAGTGCTACGCGAAGCTACACTCAAAAGAAGTTCTCTTGAGAATATTATTAATCCTCGAGTAATTGGGAAATTGATAATATCCGATAGAAGGGCTGATGATTCTGAGTCCCATTAGAACCTTGTTCTGCAGGTACAAACAACCTTTAGTCCTTAAACCTTTGGGAAGGGTACACCTTTACTCCATGCTCGTTGCAAACCTAGGGTGCCCCTTGTTTGTTTATCTTTATTGTCCTTATGTGAATACTTGTGTTTGTTGCATTCATATAGCATCATTTTGCATTGGACTTCATGGGATTTACTTTCGTTTATGGACATTGTAGGTCACTATGGCTTCAGATAAAAGACATACCGTGAAATATACTTTTAAGAGTCCCAAATTGGACGACCTAAAGAAGTTATGGGGTTTCATCGAAGATCAAGAAGAATTCAAGAACAAGTATGGGAAGCTGATATCTTTGTTGGGTTGCTCAGTGAATGAAGGACTTCTTGCCACTCTACTACAATTCTATGATCCTTTCTACCATTGTTTCACCTTCCCAGATTTTCAGTTACTACCTACATTGGAAGAGTATTCTTTTTTGGTTGGTCTACCTGTCCTTGAGGAATCTCCTTTCCCCTTCTTGGAAAAGGACCCTGATGAGAAAGATATCGCTAAAGCCCTCCGTTTGAAGGTGTCCGACGTCAAAGCCAACCTAGTCACTAAGGATGGAATTCTCGGTTTAAAGACAGGTTTCCTAATCGAGAAGGCTTCATTCTATGCTGATTATTCTAATAAGGCTCCGTTTGAGGAAATTTTTGCTTTGCTTGTTTATGGGTTGTTTCTATTCCCGAGTTTTGAAGGTTTCATCGATCTCAAAGCATTCAAGATCTTTATGAAGAACAACCCAGTGCCAACTCTGTTGGGAAACGCATATCACTCTATACATCTCCGAAACCTCCGTGGTGGATGGATGATTACTTGTTGTGTACCTTTACTTTACAAGTGGTTTATTTCGCACTTGCCGAAGTCTAGCTCTTTTACAAACATTGGCAAAGAGCATTGGTCTCCAAGGGTTATGGCTTTGACCCATTCCGACATTGATTGGTACAACCGAGTGTATGATGGAGTATTAATCATTGATAGTTGTGGTGACTTTGCTAATGTACCATTGCTCAACTTTGATGGAGGAATCAGCTACAATCCTATTTTAGCTCGCCGACAGTTGGGATACCCGTTGAAGGAACCTCCCAAGAGTGTTCAAGTAGAGGGTATGTTCTTCAAAGATGACATGGAACTCCGAGGAAGGATTCTACATGCATGGCGTAATGTACACAAGAAAGGGAAGAGAAGTCTAGGGAAGCTTAACTGTGTATCTCTAGAACCATACCTCCAGTGGGTCAGAAAAAGGGCAACCAAGCTAAAGATGCCCTATTCCCGTCAAGATCCCATAGCTCCCAGGAGAGAGCCCACTTATGTCTTTATGTCTAAAGCCGAGGAGTTAGAGGTGTCTTTAAGGAAGTATCAACATGAGCTGGAATCTTGGAAGAACAAATATCATACAGCAGTGGCGGAAAATGATGATTGTCAAAAGCAGAATGCTGAACTTCAAAAGCAGAATGCTGAACTTCAAAAGCAGAATGCTGAACTTCAAAAGCAGAATGCTGAATTTCAAAAGGAGAAGGATGAACTTCAGAAACAGCTACGATTGAAGGATGAAGAGCTACTCCCCTGCAAGAAGAGGAAAGTCATGGAGGATTTATTTTTCTCTGACCCACAATGCACTATTTGGAAAATAATTGTGGACAACCTTATCCGTGAGAAGGCGCAACTAGAAGAGCAGCTCAAGCAGCAGCATTCAAAGCTTCTTTAGTGTCTTTACTAGCTTTTATTTAGCTTTTATTTGGGACTCTTTAAAAGAATATTTATGTAGTCCGTTTCAAATTTAATAAAACGTTTCCTTTTACCGCAATGCCCATAAATAGAGGAATCCCATGAAGTCCTAGTCATCTTGCATTGCATTCTTTTCCATTGTTCACTTCAAGAAACTCAATTTCGTTCTGTAGGTGTTGTAATCATGGATTTCAGAAGAGAAACCCTGAAGTACACTTTTCAGAGTCCCAACCTCGAAAGCTTGAGAGAACTAGCCGAACTCGTCGAGGATCGCTTTGCCTTCGCAGCAGAATATGGAGGAGTTTTCCGTTTCCTCGAGTTAAGGATGAAAGAAGGATTGTTGGAAACATTGGTTCAATTTTATGACCCGATGTATCACTGTTTCACTTTTCCGGACTACCAATTGATGCCGACCTTGGAAGAATACTCAGAACTCTTGAGGATGCCTGTGACTGTTCGACCTCTATTCACCGGAAGGGAAGACACGCCTAGTCACCAAGAGATTGCAAATGCCGCTCATCTTAGCCTTGAAGATGTTCAAGCGCACCTAATCACCAAGGAAGGAGTCCTTGGGTTCCCCGCCGACTTTTTGATCGAAAAAGTTTGTTACCATGCTGAAAGAAAGGAGGTTCTCATCTTGGAAGCCAATTTCTCTTTATTGGTCTATGGGACTTTCTGGTTCCCTAAAATTGACAATTTTATTGATATGGATGCGATCAAGCTGTTCATACTCAAGAATCCAGTACCCACCTTGCTTGCTGATACGTACTTTTCGATTCACTCAAAGAATGCCGAAGGAGGAGGACACATTGTATGTTGTACCGCCTTGTTGTACTCATGGTTCATTGCTCGTTTGACTTGGTATCCGTCCCTTTGGGATGAAGAAGCAACACCTCGATGGTCCGAGATACTTATGGCCCTCACCCATTCGGACATCGTTTGGTATGATCCCGCCTATGGAGGCGTGCCTATGATTCCTAGCATCGGAGGATTCCCCAACGTACCACTTATTGGAAGAGAAGGATGTATAAGTTACAATCCCGCTCTGGCCCGTAGACAGTTTGGACACCCTATGATCCAAATACCTGACCCGACTTCGTTGGAAGAGATCTATTTCAAGGGAGAAGAGGACCTAGATCTCAAGACTGTCATCATTTATGCATGGAAATATATTGATAGGGAAGGAACAGCTGCTTCAGGATACCCCAATTGTGCTGTTTCCGAGGATTATCTGCATTGGGTGCGAGAAAGGGCTCTCGATCTCAAGATGCCTTTTCATTTTCATGAACCGATGGTATTGTCTCCTCATGACCCCGACTGGTTCGATGTGGATGAAATTGAACAAGTAAGGATTGCTTTAGATGAAGCCTGGAAATTGAGGACCGCCTGGAAGAACAAATTCCTCACCCTCAAAGTAGAGAAGGAAAGACTTCAGAAGACACCAGAATTAGAAGTTGCCAGAAAGAGAAAGGCGCAAGGAGATTTATTTTCTCCTCATGCCTCTTCAAGTACTGTCACCAATGATGATCTCCCCTCAACTACCATGGCTTGGAAGGAGTGTGTGGAACGACTCATCATCGAGAAAGCAGCGCTGCAGGAGCGTATTGACCAACTGACTGAGGAACTCCATACAAAAGAGAAGACTGTGGGATAGAGTTCTAAGTTTTCTTTCGCCTTCGTTGTAATAAACTCTTAAAAGAGTACTTCGCTTTACGGTTTCTCAAGAATAAAAAGTTTTTCAATTATCCTACATTATAATACTAAAAAACACTTTGAGTTTCTTGAAGTCTCCTCCTGCATCTGCATTTTTGCATTAGCATTCTGCATTTAGCATGGCATTTTACATTTATGCATGTGTCCTTCCTTTGTTGTGGCTCATTTCGGTTTTCCATCTTTGCTGTCAGTCGCCGTCTCTACCATCTGACCAAGCCGGAAGTATCATTAAAGGATAGTGAGGAGAACAAGGACATGGATCGCATGACTAGCTTCAGAGTAAGGTCTAACCCGACGCTCCGTAAAATAAATCGTGCACATTCACATTCACGACACTTGCACCTACACATCAGCGCTTTCATGCGTACTTGTATGGCTTTACATTTCCGCAATTTACTTTCTGCATTTACATTATCAATTTATATCTATCATCGCATCGCATTGCATTCCGTCCAAAGGAAAAACCTACACATAATTCAACGTTGTGTGTAGTTGCACATCATATGCATCATTCTCCCCACGATCCTTGATCCCATTCAAGTAGATCGTTTAGGATAGATCCTACCCCATAGGAAGGACTGTTCTTTATCTTACAACACTACAACAAATATATTCAAACATTCAACAACTCAATTCAATATTCAAACACACTAGAGAAAGATGCCAAATCATCTTAAGCGAGATAAAATCTCCACCCCACAACAATACAATCAAGCCGTAGGAACTTTGCCTTAAGAGAGATAAAGGTGTACCTCGTCGATCCCTATCCGAGTACGTAAGCCCTTTTCTTAAGACGATGCAAAGACTATTTTCCTACAACCTGTGGCGGTTAAATCTCCCTTAAAATGAAGACTCATCTTGTCTCCTAAAATCAATCAAACAACTACCCTAAACCCGTAGGAACTTTGACCACAGTCAAAGAGCTCCTCAAACCCTTTAGGGGAACTACAAATACTCTGATTCCACTCCCGTAAGGATATGTAGGCATAAGATGCGACATCTTATCGAGTATACTTAGATATAAACCACTAGGGTCTTTTAAACCATTAAGCAGATAAACACATAGCAATAAACAAACATGAAACAAGAGGTTCCTGTAGAGTACTACAGAAACTTAGGATGCTAGTACCTTCCCTAAGTTTAACCAACCCCCGAACCTAAAACAATCTAGCTTGCATTTGCATTGCATTGTGGGAATTTCGATCTTTATCCCTTCCTTTGGACAAATCAAAGTTCGGTTGCAAAATGAATTAAAGATTCAAACTAATCAATAGTTTGGTATCTAAATTCACCGGCGACAATGCCGAAAATACCCTCCGGTCTATTTTTACCCGAAACTCTCAAAGTAGGCAAAAATAGCACAATATGCACAAATAACATATTAACACACAATTCCACATTTAAAATAATAATTCAATTAATTAAATCAGAAAGGACTCAAAATAAAGGAAATTCAGAATCGGGGCGTTACAGCTACTAAGATGAATCGGTGTCCATTAGACGCTTTCGGCTCTATCATTCCAATCATATCAATTCCCCACATGGAGAATGGCCATGGTGATGAGATAACATTCAACAAAGTTGGAGGTACGTGAATCTTATATGCGTAAATCTGGCATTTGTGACACCTTCTAGCAAACTTGTAGCAATCTAATTCCATTGTGATCCAATAATAACCAGCCCTTAAAAGCTTTTTAGCCATAGCATGTCCGTTGGCGTGCGTGCCAAAAGACCCTTCGTGAATTTCCGACATTAACATATCCGCTTGTTGTTTGTCAACACATCTCAGCAAGGCCATGTCAAAATTCCGTTTGTATAACACATTGTTACTCAGGAGAAAACTTCCAGCCAATCTTCTCAAAGTTTTCTTGTCTTTGCTGGAAGCTCCCAAAGGATATTCTTGAGTTCTAAGGAACACTTCGATGTCATGGTACCAGGGTTTGCCATCTTCAACTTCTTCAATAGCAAAGATGTAGGCAGGTCTATCAAGACGTTTTACTTCAATCCGAGGGCACTCGTTCCAAAAGTTTACCACAATCATCGAGGCCAAAGTTGCCAACGCGTCTGCCATTCTGTTTTCATCACGAGGGATATGATGAAACTCAACTCTGTCAAAGAACGGTAACAGCCTCCTAGCATAATCCCTGTATGGGACCAAATTATCATGTCGAGTTATCCATTCTCCAATAACTTGATTGATTACTACTGCAGAATCACCAAACACATCTAAGTTCTTAATTCTCAAATCGGTTGCTTCTTCGAGACCCATAATACATGCCTCGTACTCAGCTTCGTTATTAGTACACTGGAATGTTAATCTGGAGGTAAATGGGAAATGGGTCCCTTGAGGAGTCACAATAACAACACCTATCCCTTTTCCATGAGCGTTGACAGCTCCATCAAAGATTAAACCCCACTGAGAACCTGGCTCTGGTCCTTCACCATGTACGGGTTCTTCACAATCTTTCATCTTTAAGAACATAACATCTTCATCAGGAAAGTCATCGTTTGAGGGTTGATGATCCAAAATGGGCTGGTGAGCCAGATGATCAGCCAAAACACTTCCTCTAACAACTTTCTGAGTATGGTACTCAATATCATACTCGGACAATAACATCTGCCATCTAGCAATTCTCCCATTCAAAGCGGGCTTCTCAAAAATATACTTGATGGGATCCATCTTTGAAACCAACCAAGTAGTGTGATTCAACATATACTGGCGCAAACGCTTAGCGGCCCACGCTAGAGCGCAATAAGTCTTCTCTAACATAGTGTACCTGGTTTCACAATCAGTAAATTTCTTGCTCAGGTAATAAGTGACATGATCTTGCTTCCCTGTCTCGTCTCGCTGACCGAGTACACAACCCATTGAATCCTCTAAAACAGTCAAATACATAATCAAAGAACGCCCTTCGACCGGCGGTATCAGGATAGGCGGTTCGAGCAAATACTCTTTGATACTATCAAAAGCCTTTTGACAATCTTCAGTCCAAACGTACCCTTGTTCCTTCCTCAGGAGCTTGAAAATAGGTTTACATGTGGCAGTCATGTTGGATACAAACCTAGAGATGTAATTCAAACGTCTTAAAAATCCTCTGACTTGCTTCTCAGTGGCGGGAGCTGGCATTTCTCGGATAGCTTTCACTTTGTCAGGGTCCACTTCAATCCCTCTTTGGCTGACAATAAAACCCAAAAGTTTCCCTGATCGTACTTCAAATGTGCATTTGTTGGGGTTCAGACGAAGCTTGTATTCCCTCAAACTACCAAACAGCTTAGCCAGGTGTTTAACATGATCATCTTCGGTTTTCGACTTAGCTATCATATCATCCACATACACCTCGATCTCTTTGTGCATCATATCATGGAACAAAGTAGTCATAGCTCTCTGATATGTTGCCCCTGCATTCTTTAATCCAAATGGCATAACCTTGTAACAAAAGGTGCCCCAGGGTGTTATGAATGACATCTTCTCCCTGTCCTCGGGAGCCATTCTAATCTGGTTGTAGCCTGAAAAACCATCCATGAAGGAGAAAACCTCATATCTTGCAGTACTGTCCACCAAGATGTCAATGTGAGGTAATGGGAAATCATCTTTCGGGCTGGCTTTATTCAAATCCCTGTAATCTACACACATGCGAACCTTACCATCCTTCTTAGGAACGGGTACAATGTTAGCCAACCATAGTGGATACTCGGCAGTAACAAGGAAACCTGCATCAATCTGTTTCTGTACCTCTTCCTTAATCTTTAGAGCCGTATCAGGTCGAGTCCTTCTGAGCTTCTGTTTTATCGGCGGGCATTCTGGATTCAAAGGTAAATGATGTTCAACTATAGCCGTGTCCAATCCAGGCATATCCTGATATGACCAAGCAAACACATCAACAAACTCTCCAAGCAGATCAATCAGCTGTTTCTTCACATCTGGTTTGAGCAGAGCTCCAATTTTCACTTCTCTACGGATTTCCTCTGATCCCAAGTTGATTACCTCCACCGGCTCCTGATGGGGTTGGATAGCTTTTTCTTCTTTCTCAAGCAGTCTAGAAAATTCTTCTGGGATATCATCTTCCTCGTCCTCGGCTTCGTACACAGGAAACTCAAAATTCGGAGAAGGTAGTGGATCATTATTCCCAGGTTGTAATTTATGTAGCAATCTGCGCAAGTGATGTGATTTTCAATAAGTTTTGTTTTGTAAAGTGGAAAGTGTGTGTACGCGAGATGCTACTTATTATTTTCCAACAATCGTGAATAAATACAAAACACAAATGTAAATGAAAGTAGTTTATTGATGATAGCAAAACCACAAAAGACACGCCCAACAAAGTCACTTTTGCCTTGGGCAAAGCAAAAGGAATTATTGAAAAGATAAGCCCTAACAAATGCAATTTCGCCTTGGGCAGAGCGGAAAATTTTAAAACAAGTGCTTTACTTAGATATATGAATAGCGGTAGGGGCTTCAACTGCACTCCAATTTCTGACTACAACGCCTGGGGTCACAAAGTATGGGACATCCTCATCTGGATCCTCCTCGGTGACGGCATAAACTCCAAAGGTATAGTCAAATCCATCCGACACGTAACCTGGATCTTCCATATAGGGCTCATAGTCTTCGTAAGGAATGGAGGACCTTGTAGAACCGTCTGATATGTAGCCCTCGATTTCATCTTCTAACACAACATTAATCTGAGGATGATGGACGATCCCTCCACTACGGAACACTTCACTGATCAGCGGAAACCCTTGATTCTTGGTGCCTTGATGAGCAGAACTGCTGGTGAAACCGAGACCTTCCTTGTTTTTGTTCTCCGGCAAAGACAACACCTTTCCCCACATTGTTTGGTGACCACCGTTCACTACTCGCTGTGCGTCTTTAAATGATGACATGGATGTCTGAGATCTCTGAGTACCCTCGCCCATAATAGACAAGGCTTAGAATTGCGTGCCAACCTCTTCCTCAGCCTCGACATATGAGAATGATGACAAGTGACTCACCACCAAAGCTCTTTCTCCACAAATCGTAACTATCTTCCCCTCGAAAACATATTTCAGCTTTTGATGCAGGGTAGAAGTAACTGCTCCAGCTTCATGTATCCATTGCCTCCCTAGCAAACAGATATAGGCGGCACGAATGTCCATGACTTGAAACGGGATCATGAAAGTCTGTAATCCGATAGTCATGGGTAGATTAACCTCACCAATTACCGTTTTCCTTGACCCATCGAAAGCTTTGACAATAATGCGACTTGGCCTCATCGGCGGTCCTTGATACGACAGCTTAGATAGAGTAGTCTTAGGCATTACATTTAGGGATGATCCAGTATTAACCAGCACACTGGACAGAGAGTCGTTTCCACAGTTCACAGAAATATGTAGAGCCATGTTATGTTTCCTTCCTTCTTCTGGGAGATCGTCTTCATTAAAACCCAGATTATCACTTGAGGTAATACTGCCAATAATGTTATCAAATTGCTCCATAGTCACATCCTGCTCGACATAGGCTTGTTCCAAAATCTTCTGAAGTGCTTCTCTATGAGCCTCGGAACTCATCAGCAATTGTAGCACAGAAATCTTCGACGGGGTTTGCAGAAGCTGATATGCAACCTTATACTCGCTTCTTTTGATCACTTTCAAACATTCATCGGAGTTGGATAAATTAGACCCACCAGATTGCCCCACAGTTGGGTCCTTTGAGCTTGATGGTTCGAACAAAACCTCTTTTTCTTTCGGTGGCACAGCCGGGTAGACTCGACCGCTTCTTGTCACTTTACTGACATCTGCAATATTAACTATTGAGGGTACAGTGGGCAAAGGCACTTCTTTCCCATCCTCCAACATAGTAGCGTTGTATCTGTAAGGGGTGGCCTTACTAGAGGTATAAGGGACAGGTCCAGGCACATTGATCACTAAAGGAGTAACGGTTGACTTCCTGCTATTGTAAACAATCTTTATACGTTCCACTTCCTTAAAGTGGGGCACGATGACACAAACCTCTTCAGCCTCTTCATTGGAAACTTCTTGACCATCACTTTCAAAACAATCTTCAATCATATTGACAGAGGGCGAACCATGTGGTGGTAATGAATTCTTCTGTACATTAGGGTCGGAATCCCTAAAAGACAAGATTCCATTTTTTATGAGCCTCTGGACATCCATCTTCAAACCGAAACAACTCTCAATATCATGTCCTGGAGCACCCTGATGGTAAGGACAAAACTTGTCAGCTCTATAAGAAGGGGGAGGATTTGTGGGAGCCGGAGGTGGAGCTCTCGTCTGAATGTGACCCTTTTTAATCAAGGCGGGGAATAAATCAGCATATGTCATTGGGATCGGATCAAAATTTTAATTTTCTGTATACACGACCTTGATTGCTGGATGGCCGATTCTGCTGAGGGTACTGTGGATTTTGCTGAAGTTGGGGTTGTTAAGCAACGGGAGACTGAGGTTGCTGATAGGGTTGTGGAGACTGTAGCTGATAAGCCGGAGCATTAAACATTGGCGATACCTCCGCAACTTGGTGTGGTGGCATATACCTCTTTCTGAATTGTCCCTTTTGAATAGCATTCACACCTTGTTCCTTTTTATTCACAAAACTGCTCCCATACCTCTTAGGAGCGCTTTCTTCTTTGGTCAATCTTCCCTCGCAAACACCTTCTTCTAAACGCATTCCCATGTTGACCATTTCAGTAAAGTCACTGGGCGTGCTGGCTACCATCTTCTTATAAAAGAAAGGACCCAGAGTCTTCAGAAAAATTTTGGTCATCTCTTTTTCTTCTAAGGGTGGTGTGACTTGTGCGGCCAACTCGCGCCAACGCTGAGCATATTCTTTGAAGTTCTCCTTATCTTTCTGTGCCATTGCTCTCAACTGATCTCGGTCGGGCGCCATGTCCACATTGTACTTATACTGCTTGACAAAGGCTCCTCCCAGATCATTGAAAGTTCGGATTTTCGTACTGTCCAACCCCATATACCACTTGAGTGCGGCGCCTGTCAAACTGTCTTGGAAATAGTGAATGAGTAATTGATCATTATCAGTTTGGGCAGACATCTTCCTGGCGTACATAATGAGATGACTCTGAGGGTAGGTATTCCCCTTGTACTTTTCAAAATTGGGGACTTTGAACTTCGGTGGGACCTTAACGTTTGGAACCAAGCACAGCTCAGAAGCACTCTTACCAAATAAGTCCTTTCCACGAAGGGCTCTCAATTCCTTTTGTATTTCAGAAAACTGGTCTTGGAATCAATCCATCTTCTCTTCTAAACCCACGGTTTCGGTTGGCGACCCATGTAAAATTGGTTCATCCAGAATATATGGGACAGCGTTCACATGCGGGGATGCGGTAGTCATCACAGCAGAAACTACAGGAGCAGCTTGAACAGTGGTCACAACGGGGATCTCAGACACAGACGGACGGTAACCGGTCGAGAAGAAATTAGGAGACAATCCCCACGGGAAACCTTGAGGCATAGTGTAAGACACTTCAGCAACAGAAGACACCACTGGGATCGGTGTTGGTGTCACTTCGGATACGACAGTCCTTGGAACTTCTTGGTTATTGATCGAGATTTGACTAGACAAAGCTTCCACTAGGCCATTCAACCTCTCCAAACTTTCTTTCATACTTGCAACTTCATCACGGAGCACTCTGTTCTCTTGCTCTAGTTGATCCATCTTCTGGCGTTGACTAGCTCGGGTGTTGTATCAGTGATTCAGCTTGTTCTGCGGAGATGAAGCAAGAGTGAGACCCTAGAATGCGAACAATGCTATGCTTATGCAAAATGCAAATGAGTATGAAACTTTCAAGAGAACTCAAATTATTTTGGTATTGTAACCTTGGAGGAAAACCTATTTTATTTTGATGATTGAAGCATTACAAAAACGGAGTACTCTTTCAAGAGTTTATTACATTGAATCAAAAGCAAAAGAGAAGCTCGGAGATTTACTCCTTATGCTCCTTCTGTGCGCGAAGTTTTCCCTCTAGATGACTGATGCGTGTTGCACCCTAAAATTTGACCAACCGGGTCTCGTATCTGGCTCGATGTTTCGACGCATAACCGTATTCGCATCTGCATATTACATACAATGCATTTTTCATTTGTATTGATTTTATCAGGGATCACAGCTCTCGTCTCGTGTTTCAGGTGTTGTTAATCAGTTCAAATAGGTAGAATCGATTTTTGGGATATTTCGGTGCCCGTTTATTTTTACCGGCTATTTTGGTGCGCTCTCGCAGTGTTATGTGTCGTTCGGTGCTATTTTTTGTTCCTCGGGAATTATTGTGGTTTTTCTGGATTTTATTGGCCATTTTTAGATTTTTAATAGGTTTAAATCATTTTTTTAGCATTTTTAGAGTATTAATAGGATTTTTTAATAGTTTAACTCTTTTTAAATAGATTTTTGATCATTTTAGGATTTAATAGATTTTTTAGAATATTATAGATTTTATTTTGGTTTAGATTTTCTTTTAATTAGTTTAATAAGAATTTAATCATTTTAGATATTAATATAGATTTTGTAGATTTTAAATAGTTTTTAAAATGGTTTTAATAGCTTTTGATCACCTTAATAAAATAATATAGTTTTTTAGAATTTATTAATTAGAATAATAATCAGATTAGCTAGTTAATTAGGATTGGTTGTTAATTAGTTTTTTTTTTTATCTTGTTTTTCAGTTTTTCTGAGTTTTTGTCTGATTTTCGTTTGGGCCCTCTTCTGTCAGCTAAGCCCATTTTCGCAGCCAGAATAAAGTCAGTTTGTCCAGATTTTTTCAGCAAATGGTCCAGTCAATTCCAGCTTTTTCCTGCACCGTCTAGAAGCTTCTAGAAGCTCCCAGAGTTCTCAGTGCTTTAAATAGTCTCAGCACACGTGTAAGAAAGGGCTGGCCCCACGTTCCTCACCATCATGCCGCCACGCCATCACACTCTCAGATGGCCCCACGCTGAACATCTCACGCCACGCCACCTCACCCTCAGCCTCCTTCTCTCTCTGCCACGCATGGGGACACGCGTCCCACATGCACGCCACCACTCCACCATCCCTGCCCACATGGCATCACCATAGTACCTCACCGGAAATCTTCACCGACCGGCCTGCATGGCCGGCGGCCACCACCAACCTCACCGGAGAACTCCACCAAACCCAGATTCCGATCGTCTCCATCTTCCTCCTCTCGTCACCACTACCAATCCCACCGAAACCTCCATCATCAACCTCCAACCTTCACCGTCAACTACCAGAAAATCCAGAAATTCACAAAATTCCAGGAATCCGATCCAACATTCATGATCTTCCCCAGAATCACCACTCAACCGATCATCAACAACCACCATCGATGATCCACAAGATCCATCAGACTTCCTCATCTCCAGATTCGTCAGATCCATCGATGAGTACCAAGAATCGTCATCCTCGTGTCCAGATCCAAATGAAGATTACCCATATTTTGTCCAACAATTTTCATCGTTCTTCAGCAGTTCCAGAAAATCTTCAAAAACGCACATCAAGAATCCATAACTCAACGATCTTCATCATGCGTTCCCAGATCTTCAGAGATCTTTATCAAAGTTCTCAAGAACTTCATCATGTTCTTCAGCCTTTCCAGATTCCTTCAACTCGTTCTTCAAGAACACGCAAATCCAACCATTGTTCAGAAAATCTTCAGGAAACAATTATCCAGGTCTCTTCATCATCTACTGAACCTTCGCCTTCCAAGAACTTTCAGGATCTCCTCGTGAGTTCATCAATGATAGCAACCAGGTGATTCAAATCGTGTCAGCTTGCGCCGCGTTCAGTGGATCTTCAACGCGTTTCTGGAGAGTTTGTTCGTGTCCGCCATGACGTTCCTAAGCTTCATCGAATTTGCATCAAGGACAGAAAAGAGAAGAAGAGTTTGAAATGATGAAGGTTTGTTTGGATTGGGGAAGAGATTGAGAGAGTAACGGAGGATGTTGAAGAGGGTTGGGGAAACAGAGGCTGTGACGGCGGAAGAAGGAGAGGAAGGAGCTAGGGTTTTTTTGGGTTTGTTCTGAAGGTGAAAGGAGGAAGAGATCAGGCTGGAGAGATTGGGCCTCAGGCCCAATCAGTTTTTTTGGGCAAACACTCCCCACACGTTTTTTTCTGATGAATGGGCTGGGCCCAATGCATTGCTACCAAACACACTCCGTTCAACTCATACACCCCCCCTCTGTTCCTTGTGTTGTTAATTGGGCTGGGCCCAACCTCAGGCAGTTTTTTTTATTTCATTTACTTACACAATCCCCCCAGCTGGGCTGGGTACCCCCCTCCCCTTATTTTTTCTTCTCTTTTATATTTTTGTATGCATTATTTCATATGAAAAAAATAAATAAAAAGAAAAATACATTTGATAAAATAGAAAAAGAAAAGAAAATAAATATAAAGAAAAAATATTGAAAAGAAAATAGAGAAGAAAAATAGTAAAAAAACAATAAAAGAATATATGTTGAAAAGAGAAAAATAGAGAGAAAAATATAGAAGAAAAGAAAAGAAGTGAAAAATATTGTGAAAAAATGCATAGAAAAATATAGAAAAATATGGAAAAATATTTTGAAAGAAGAAAGTAGAAAATAGTGGGAAAATAGCAAAAAATATTAGATGTAATATTTTTTTAAGATTTATTTTCTTTCTAGGGATATTTTAGAAGCCCATTTGTTAGGGGGCTATTTTCATTCGACTTTTTCAGGATAGGATAGAATAGTATTTCCTAGGAGATTCATTTTCAGTATCCACTCATTGTAATCATTTTCAGAATATCAATAAAACGAGATTTGAGTTGTGGTCCCGAAGTAGCCGAACTACAGCTGCTCTGATTCTTCGTACCAGACGGAGATATGTAGGCATAGGATGCGATATCCTAGCGAGCACACTAACGACTAACTTTTGTTCTCTCGCGGCTGTGTGATCGAGACTTTCCCGCTGACGACTAATTGTAACCCTTTTTTCTCTCTTGCCCAAGTGCATTTGAGACCAAGCCATAGTTTTGCCCATAGGTTCCCGACCCTGTGAAACCAGTTGTTTTTCTCACTGCTGTGTGAGAATGTTTTGTTTAGCCGTAGTTAGTCTGAACTACGTAAAGCTCTGATCTTCCATGCAGTGGAAGTACGTAGGCACAAGACGCGAGGTCTTGGCGAGCCATTTTCCCTGTAGTCCCGAACTACGTTGACTCTGACTTTCTCTCTTGAGAATACGTAGGCATAGAGTGCGACGCTCTATCGAGTCAATTCCCTTCCGTTTAGATTTAGCAGCCGTAGATAAATTGTTTTGCATCCAGTAGACAACCCAAGCAAGCGTGGATCCCGTCGAGTACGACGGACGTGAGGGGTGCTAATACCTTCCCCTTGCGTAACCGACTCCCGAACCCAGGTTTTGGTTGCGATGACCATACCTTTTCCCCGTTTTTTGCGAGGTTTACTTCGAGCGTTTCCTTTCCCGCTCTGAGGGATAAATAACGCATGGTGGTGACTCTTCTATCAGTCGACGCCGATTTTCGCAGTAGCGACAGCTGGCGACTCTGCTGGGGACTTGATAGTTTCCTAGGGATCCAACGTCCCGAAAGCGAGTCAATTTTGGGGATCCAACGTCCCCTAAGAGAGAGTCAATCCTAGCGTTTGTTTGCTTGTCTATTAGGTGTTTATTTATCGATATTATCTGTTGCTGTTGGGGTGTTACGGGTATTCTATGATTGAGATAAGTCGGACCTGGGCTTGAGTATGAGTATGCACCTAGATATAGTTGCGGAGAAGTAGTAGACGAACCTGTCTGCTGAGCAGGCACAGTTCCCTACGAAAATCTGCACTCAGACGAGGTTCTCGCAGAGGCGCTCCTTTCCGGTCCTGAGGATCTGAGGGGAGTCCAGACGTGAGGATTGTCGACTCTGGGAACCGATCATTTGGAAGTTAGCTAAGTGAGGCCTCTTCATGAGATGACGATGCCACTCCTTCTGGGAATCGTATCATTCCTCATGAAAGTCTGTGACGCTGACGACCGCATAGGATGCCGTACCTTGTCAGATATAGGTCCACACCTGTGAGTGGGGGGGGGGGGGGTTTGTGCAGGAAACTTGACTTCCAACCTACCCGTTATTCTGGTCTTCTCTTCAGAGCAACCGTACTCCGTCAGCAGTGCAGCAGTATTTAGATTGTGTGGGGGATGTGATCCCGTGTTTGTTGCATTGCATTTGCATAGGCATCTTCGCATCATATTGCATACCATTCGCCAGCTAGTCAGAGCTCTGATCCTGCCATTATTTTGATTCTGAAGGTGAGTGTTGAAGACGACCAAGGGGTTGAAGCAGATTTAAAGCAAATTTGATCAGAGTCAAGCAGTGAAGTCAGCTGAAGACCATTGGTAGCTATGTCAGAGAGTGGCTTCCAGTTTGTTGATACCTTGTCAGGTTTCACCATGACGTCCAATCCTCTGTATGGATCTCCGCACGACGAAGACTTTCCGCAAGTGAACAACCTTACTGCAGCTCAGCTTGAGCAGCCATCTGTTGAAGACCAAGGTCTGCGTGAGCAGTTTGTTGCCCGAGGTGAACGTTCTCCTTCTGTTGATGTCTCAGACTACCAGGGTTTTGCCTTCCCTGTGCCAAAACCCCGAAGAGAGGTCCCAACAGCGAAGAATGAAGACCCATTAGCTCCCGTGTATGCTGAAAAGTTTCGTGCATTAGATGAGAGATTCAAAGCCTTGAAAGGTAAAGACGCTGTTACTCCTAGTGCTGCAGATATGTGTCTGGTTCCTGGCCTAGTGTTACCTCCGAAGTTCAGAATGCCGAGGTTTGAAAGGTACAAAGGAGATAGTTGCCCGAAGCAACATTTGGTGATGTTCTGCCGAAGAATGACTTCATTTGTGCACAACGACAAGCTGATGATTCATTGCTTTCAAGATAGTCTGACTGGGGCACCTCTGAGTTGGTATATGCAGTTAGAGCGTGATCAGATCCAATCATGGATGGATTTAGCCAGAGCTTTTCTGAAGCAGTACGACTATAATCTTGACGAGGCTCCTATTCGCATGCAGCTGCAAGAATTGTCTCAAGGGAACAATGAATCTTTCAGAAAGTATGTTCAGAGATGGAGAGAATTTGCTGGTAGAGTGCAACCACCGCTCCTAGACCAAGAGCTGAAAGGCATGTTCGTAAACTCCTTGCAGAGCCCGTACTTCGAAAGGATGCTTGGAACCGCACCAAATTTCTCTGAGTTGGTAAGGACGGGAGAGCACATCGAGTATGGTGTAAAGACTGGAAGAATCCCGAATGTTTCAAGAGGTCAGGCCAGTGAAACTGAATCTCTTTATAGCTCTCAATCTGAAGATGAAGCTATGATCAATGCGGTCCTGACAGATGTTGGATATCCTCAAGTCGAATCGGTGAAATCTGATGGTTCTCCGTCTTCTTACCGGTCAGTATCTTCTGTGTCTCGTTATTCTGAACAGACAGCCGTGCCTGGGGCACCATATCAGGAATCTTATGTCGCTTCCATTGCAAAGCAGCAAACTCATGGCCGAGGTTATCAGAATCAGCGTCAGAATCAGAACCGACCTCGTAACAACTTGGAACGAAGGAACGCTCCTTCTCACCCAGTGCCGATGCCGTATAGCCAGTTGCTACCATCTTTGATCCTGAAGTCTTTGGTGGAACCTAAAGCTCTTAAGCCAGTGCCAGAACCTTACCCTCCTGGGTATAACCCCCACGTTCAGTGTGGTTATCATGGTGGCTCTCCAGGGCATTCAACAGAAGATTGTAAAGCATTTTAGGCGAAGGTACAGCAGTTGATTGATCAGGATCGCATTTCTTTTCGAGAAGGATTTCTGTTTGTTCATCCCAACCGCTCAGCTGTCTAAGCTCGTAGACTCAGAAAGTATTCCCCAGCAAAAGCCAGTGGTTCAGACAGGCAGGTGCCTCAGCATTGGCAGTCCTCGGGCTTTACATCATTTGCATTTGTAGTTTCTTTTCTGTTAGTTACTACTTGCATTTAAACATTTGTATGTTTCGAATGGTGATAATAATAAAGTGACTATGCATTTTTCTGAATTAGTCATGTCGCTGTCGCTCATTTATTGCATTGCACTGACACTTGCATTTTATTCACTCCACTTTATCCCTGTGACTAGCAAAGTTAGGAGGGAGGATGATGAAACTGAAACTCATGACCGATGATCGTATGCCTTCAGATAAGACCGTACCGATGACGTACAAGGCATTGTTTCAAATCCCCTAAACACTGGAGATATAAGGAGTTAGTCCCTTGTTAACCACTTCGAGCCAGGAAGTAGAAGTTTTTTCGGACTGTTAAACCCTTACATCTTAACCCGGGGCAGGGTAGTTGTCAGTTAGCTTAACCGAGCATTCAAGTCTTACAGAGGAGCGTTGTCTTTCGAGGACCAATTACAGTTTATACCTTTCCAGAGGTCAAAGCTCACCAATCAGGAGTGAGACAGTTACCATCCTTTCGGAGCAATCAAGACAACCAGTGTCACACGACTTTGTTCCAAAAGAGAGAAAGAAAGCCCGCTAAGTAAAAAGAAAGAAAAAGCTGCGAAAGCTAATACTTAGGCAAAAATCAGGGCATCCTGCTGGACTTCAGAAGAAAGCGAAAAATCGAAAAGAACTCAAAATGAGTCAGTCCAGGCAAAAATTAGGGAATCAAAAGAATGAAAAAGAGGGATTAAAAAGAAAATTTTCCCCAGCAAATCACAAAGTCGTGTACACAGACACCGAAAACGAAAAGGAGTAACTATCACTCTAGAAGAAAAGCTTTGTGAATTCCTTAACTGTAGGTCTTACCATTCAACATACCTCTCGAAGAGGCGAGTGCTCGTGCCAGGTTAACTGAACCTTAGGATCGAAGAACATCACGTAGAAGGGGTGGGTACAAATCAAAATTTGAGCCAAATATCCTTTGTTTCACGAACCGTGAACCCGACCACGATACAACCCTCAAAAGACCTAATTGAGGTAGGGTTAGTCTGAAGCGCATTACGATAAGGTTGAGTAACCTGACTCCTTCTTGACTTGCTAGTCACATCCTTGTTGTTTTTCACTGACCACGTAAGCACTATGTTTGAACTTTGGTTCATTCGTCACTCACAATCATATGCATGTAAATGAGTGACAGCTCAAATTTTTTCAAAATCTGCATAACCATTGCATTAAGATTACCATTCGTAAACAGACGATTCTAATTGTAGGTTAGTAGTTGGCATGAAAGAAATTCCAGCAGGAATAATCGAACAGGACTGAGTAATTCAGCAGTCTGAACCAGAATGGTGTATGTTGTGAAGCCCAATGAATCAGGGGCATCAATTTCCAGTAAGTTCAGTATCAGTTAGTCTGAGGACAAGGCCCGAAGCTTCAGTTGAGCAGGGGCAGTTTATTTGAGAAGCAGTGGATCAGAAGTGAGTCTTCTCGAGAGCCATTCAGGGGCAGCTATGCAGAGCGTGGAGATTTGAAAGCAGATACTTCAGTGGATAATCAGATCGGGTTAAGTCGCTAGAACGCTCATTCAGGGGCAAGTCATTGCAGAGAATGTTGAAATCAACTGGGTTGTCAAGAGTCTAATGGAGACTGAATTCTGTTGTCGTATAGATACCGGGGCAGATATTCTCGAAGTCTTCTCGTAGCAAGCTGTTCAGAGCGGTAGTCTCAGGAATTGTACTGGGGCAAGTTGTGCAAGCCAGTCTTTTTATCCCCAGCTGAGTGCATTGGGGGCAAGTTGTTCAAACCAGCCTGTTTATCCCCAGCCGGAGTTGAGTATCGGGGAATCATGTCAATACCCTTATCAAAAACCTGAACCTTTCAGATAAAAAGGCCTTGCTGTCGTTGGATCATTATCCTGCAGTTTAAACCTGTTGTGTGTCAGTAACCAGTCGTTTCCAAAGTCCAGTTCTCGCCTGGCAAATCGGTAACCAGTTCTCGTCTGGCCCACCCTTCCGTAAGCATCAGTTCCCGTCTGGCGCGATTTATTGTAAGTATCAGTTCCCGTCTGGTGCAATTTATTGTAAGCAGCAGTTCCCGTCTGGTGCAGTTTATTGTAAGCAGCTGTTCCCGTCTGGTGTAGTTTATTGTAACCAGTTCTCGTCTGGTTACCGTTTCTTCAAGTGTTGTATCAGTTCTCGCCTGGTACATGTCATCGCATAACCAGTTCTCGCCTGGTCATCGTGTGCTTTAACCTATGTGTTATACCAGTTCTCATCTGGTGTACGTCAGCTTCCAGCCAGTTCTCGCCTGGTTGTCTATACCTCAGTCTGTTATCCAGTCAGCCCGTCTGATGGTCAAAAACCAAATCAATTCTCGTCTGATAACCTATTTTCCTATCAGTTCTCGCCTGGTAGTCTACCTTTGAATGCTAGTTCTCGTCTAGTATCTTCCACTGTGTACATAATCCGTGTTTATTCTAAATCAGAAAAAACAAAAACAAAAAACCTAAAGGTATCTGACACAGTATTTCCCAATGACCCGCATGTTGTCATGTTCCCCGATACGAAGCTCGACAGATGCCAGTGCTCCGAGTAATGTTTGAATTCCTCGTGGATGTTGTTAAAACAGAATGGCCACTCTTCAGCAGATGAAAGTTGCTTATTATCCCCGGAAGAGTCGAGATCGTATTTTACCCCGTATCAGAGTAGGATCAGGAGTATCCTCAGCAGATTAAGATCGACATCCTTGATAGTAGGGGCATTTCCAGCAGCGTGCTGCGCGCAATCAACCTCAGTTTGGGTCAATCCCCGCAGAGCACAATCAGTTGCCAATGGTTTGAAGAGAGCATCCCCGAGCAGAGTTGTTTTCTTTCCCCAGTAAAGTTACCAAGCAGGGTTGCCTTTTCATTTCTCCAGCATAACGGTTATCCCCAGCGGATTTGATTTCCCGTTTCCGGCATTTATTTTGCTGAGATGGTTCTGTGGCTTCAGTTCATCCCCAGTAGAGTTGGCGTTACCTTCGGCATTTATTTTGCCAAGTGGTTTTCAGACCTGGTGTTCTCTGGCAGCTCGAGCCTGCATTAGCATTCGCATATATAGTCATAGCATTTATACAAGCATATAGCATATCCATGCCGTCTGGGCATTGCATTTTCAAACAGAATGTACAGCATTTACATGTCATATAAGGGCATTGCATCATTATCAAGCATACGCATGTTGAAACATAGACCAGAATGGTTGCCTATTGGATTTCGAACTTGTTCACCTGCAGAGTTGTTTGGTTCAGCTTCTCGACTTCCCCAGCGGAGTGATTCTTCATTTGGTTGTTACATCAGCATCGGAAAAAAACAACAACAACAACAAAGATTGACATATCAGACTTCTGAAGCTGCCCCCCTTCGTCAGAATAGGTGCCAGGCAGTTCCATTCAGAATTCCCCAGGAGAATTGTCCTCAAGTGCGCAGTGAACTGTGAGTTGACCAGATTTGATCCCATGAGAGAGATGGGAATCAAGTCGTTTGCTTTTCCGAAGCATTATTTCAATACTTGTAGCGTTACACAGGTGTTGAAAAGGAGAAGAAAATTTTATCAGAAAATTGACCAGTTGTTGCCGTGACAACCAAACTTCAGTTTATTGGGAGCTATTCCTCAAGCAGCTTTGCAGTATATTCTTGCGGTTGGCAAATTTCAGGGTTTCATTTGTATTCAACTGTCATCTACCTTGAATGTTTGAAGGCTGAGCGCTCTTCACCCATTCAGGTCGAAGCCGCTTGAATAGGGGCAGCTGTTGCACCCTAAAATTTGACCAACCGGGTCTCGTATCTGGCTCGATGTTTCGACGCATAACCGCATTCGCATCTGCATATTACATACAATGCATTTTTCATTTGTATTGATTTTATCAGGGATCACAGCTCTCGTCTCGTGTTTCAGGTGTTGTTAATCAGTTCAAATAGGTAGAATCGATTTTTGGGATATTTCGGTGCCCGTTTATTTTTACCGGCTATTTTGGTGCGCTCTCGCAGTGTTATGTGTCGTTCGGTGCTATTTTTTGTTCCTCGGGAATTATTGTGGTTTTTCTGGATTTTATTGGCCATTTTTAGATTTTTAATAGGTTTAAATCATTTTTTAGCATTTTTAGAGTATTAATAGGATTTTTTAATAGTTTAACTCTTTTTAAATAGATTTTTGATCATTTTAGGATTTAATAGATTTTTTAGAATATTATAGATTTTATTTTGGTTTAGATTTTCTTTTAATTAGTTTAATAAGAATTTAATCATTTTAGATATTAATATAGATTTTGTAGATTTTAAATAGTTTTTAAAATGGTTTTAATAGCTTTTGATCACCTTAATAAAATAATATAGTTTTTTAGAATTTATTAATTAGAATAATAATCAGATTAGCTAGTTAATTAGGATTGGTTGTTAATTAGTTTTTTTTTTTTTTATCTTGTTTTTCAGTTTTTCTGAGTTTTTGTCTGATTTTCGTTTGGGCCCTCTTCTGTCAGCTAAGCCCATTTTCGCAGCCAGAATAAAGTCAGTTTGTCCAGATTTTTTCAGCAAATGGTCCAGTCAATTCCAGCTTTTTCCTGCACCGTCTAGAAGCTTCTAGAAGCTCCCAGAGTTCTCAGTGCTTTAAATAGTCTCAGCACACGTGTAAGAAAGGGCTGGCCCCACGTTCCTCACCATCATGCCGCCACGCCATCACACTCTCAGATGGCCCCACGCTGAACATCTCACGCCACGCCACCTCACCCTCAGCCTCCTTCTCTCTCTGCCACGCATGGGGACACGCGTCCCACATGCACGCCACCACTCCACCATCCCTGCCCACGTGGCATCACCATAGTACCTCACCGGAAATCTTCACCGACCGGCCTGCATGGCCGGCGGCCACCACCAACCTCACCGGAGAACTCCACCAAACCCAGATTTCGATCGTCTCCATCTTCCTCCTCTCGTCACCACTACCAATCCCACCGAAACCTCCATCATCAACCTCCAACCTTCACCGTCAACTACCAGAAAATCCAGAAATTCACAAAATTCCAGGAATCCGATCCAACATTCATGATCTTCCCCAGAATCACCACTCAACCGATCATCAACAACCACCATCGATGATCCACAAGATCCATCAGACTTCCTCATCTCCAGATTCGTCAGATCCATCGATGAGTACCAAGAATCGTCATCCTCGTGTCCAGATCCAAATGAAGATTACCCATATTTTGTCCAACAATTTTCATCGTTCTTCAGCAGTTCCAGAAAATCTTCAAAAACGCACATCAAGAATCCATAACTCAACGATCTTCATCATGCGTTCCCAGATCTTCAGAGATCTTTATCAAAGTTCTCAAGAACTTCATCATGTTCTTCAGCCTTTCCAGATTCCTTCAACTCGTTCTTCAAGAACACGCAAATCCAACCATTGTTCAGAAAATCTTCAGGAAACAATTATCCAGGTCTCTTCATCATCTACTGAACCTTCGCCTTCCAAGAACTTTCAGGATCTCCTCGTGAGTTCATCAATGATAGCAACCAGGTGATTCAAATCGTGTCAGCTTGCGCCGCGTTCAGTGGATCTTCAACGCGTTTCTGGAGAGTTTGTTCGTGTCCGCCATGACGTTCCTAAGCTTCATCGAATTTGCATCAAGGACAGAAAAGAGAAGAAGAGTTTGAAATGATGAAGGTTTGTTTGGATTGGGGAAGAGATTGAGAGAGTAACGGAGGATGTTGAAGAGGGTTGGGGAAACGGAGGCTGTGACGGCGGAAGAAGGAGAGGAAGGAGCTAGGGTTTTTTTGGGTTTGTTCTGAAGGTGAAAGGAGGAAGAGATCAGGCTGGAGAGATTGGGCCTCAGGCCCAATCAGTTTTTTTGGGCAAACACTCCCCACACGTTTTTTTCTGATGAATGGGTTGGGCCCAATGCATTGCTACCAGACACACTCCGTTCAACTCATACACCCCCCCCCCCCCTCTGTTCCTTGTGTTGTTAATTGGGCTGGGCCCAACCTCAGGCAGTTTTTTTTATTTCATTTACTTACACAATCCCCCCAGCTGGGCTGGGTACCCCCCTCCCCTTATTTTTTCTTCTCTTTTATATTTTTGTATGCATTATTTCATATGAAAAAAATAAATAAAAAGAAAAATACATTTGAGAAAATAGAAAAAGAAAAGAAAAGAAATATAAATAAAAAATATTGAAAAGAAAATAGAGAAGAAAAATAGTAAAAAAACAATAAAAGAATATATGTTGAAAAGAGAAAAATAGAGAGAAAAATATAGAAGAAAAGAAAAGAAGTGAAAAATATTGTGAAAAAATGCATAGAAAAATATAGAAAAATATGGAAAAATATTTTGAAAGAAGAAAGTAGAAAATAGTGGGAAAATAGCAAAAAATATTAGATGTAATATTTTTTTAAGATTTATTTTCTTTCTAGGGATATTTTAGAAGCCCATTTGTTAGGGGGCTATTTTCATTCGACTTTTTCAGGATAGGATAGAATAGTATTTCCTAGGAGATTCATTTTCAGTATCCACTCATTGTAATCATTTTCAGAATATCAATAAAACGAGATTTGAGCTGTGGTCCCGAAGTAGCCGAACTACAGCTGCTCTGATTCTTCGTACCAGACGGAGATATGTAGGCATAGGATGCGATATCCTAGCGAGCACACTAACGACTAACTTTTGTTCTCTCGCGGCTGTGCGATCGAGACTTTCCCGCTGACAACTAATTGTAACCCTTTTTTCTCTCTTGCCCAAGTGCATTTGAGACCAAGCCATAGTTTTGCCCATAGGTTCCCGACCCTGTGAAACCAGTTGTTTTTCTCACTGCTGTGTGAGAATGTTTTGTTTAGCCGTAGTTAGTCTGAACTACGTAAAGCTCTGATCTTCCATGCAGTGGAAGTACGTAGGCACAAGACGCGAGGTCTTGGCGAGCCATTTTCCCTGTAGTCCCGAACTACGTTGACTCTGACTTTCTCTCTTGAGAATACGTAGGCATAGAGTGCGACGCTCTATCGAGTCAATTCCCTTCCGTTTAGATTTAGCAGCCGTAGATAAATTGTTTTGCATCCAGCAGACAACCCAAGCAAGCGTGGATCCCGTCGAGTACGACGGACGTGAGGGGTGCTAATACCTTCCCCTTGCGTAACTGACTCCCGAACCCAGGTTTTGGTTGCGATGACCATACCTTTTCCCCGTTTTTTGCGAGGTTTACTTCGAGCGTTTCCTTTCCCGCTCTGAGGGATAAATAACGCACGGTGGCGACTCTTCTGTCAGCCAGCGCCGATTTTCGCAGTAGCGACAATGCGCTCTTGCAATTCGGCCTTCTCTCCGATGAGTCGGTCGACACACTCTTTCCAAGCTACAGTATCTGGGGGAAGATCATCACTGGTGACAACACTTGAAGAGGTGCGATAGGAAAATAAATCCTCTCGCGCCTTTCTTTTCCTTGCGAGTTCAACCTCTGGCAGCCTCTGGGACTTCTCTTTCTCTACCTTGAGTATGAAAAACTTGTTCCTCCAAGCGGCTTTCAATTTTCGAGCTTCATCCAAAGCAGCCTTCAATTGATCTACTTCACTCACGTCAAACCAATCTGGATCGTGAAAGGCCAATACCATAGGTTCATGGAAAGGGAACGACATCTTGAGGTCGAGAGCTCTTGCTCGTACCCAATGTAGGTATTCTTCAGAGACAACACAATTGGGGTATCCTAAAGCAGCTTTTCCTTCCTTATTGATGTATTCCCATGAGTAAATTATGACGGTCTTCAGGTCTGGGTCTTCTCCTTCTTTGAGAAAGATCCCTTCTAACAGAGTCTGGTCGAGTACTTCAATCATGGGATGCCCGAATTGGAGACGGGCCAGCGCAGGGTTGTAGCTTATGCATCCTTCTCTCACAATAAGTGGTATGTTGGTAAATCCTCTGATGCTATGGATCATACATATACCTCCATAGGTAGGGTCATACCACACAATGTCAGAGTGAGTAAGGGCCATAACTATCTCAGACCAACGGGGCGATTCTTCCTCTTCCCAAATAGACGGGTGCCGAGTTAAGCGAGCGATGAACCATGAATACAACAGGGCGGTGCAACAGGTGATATGTCCTCCTCCTTCAGCATTCTTCGAGTGGATTGAAAAGTATGTGTCAGCGAGTAAAGTGGGAACGGGATTCTTGAGTATGAATAGTTTAATTGCATCCATGTCAACAAAATCATCGATCTTTGGGAACCAGAAAATCCCATAAACTAACAGAGCAAAGGTGGCTTCCATGATAAGGACTTCCTTTCTTTCAGCATGGCAGCGAACTTTTTCAATCAAAAAGTCAGCAGGGAATCCAAGGACTCCTTCTTTGGTGGTTAGGTGTGCTTGCACATCTGCCAAACTGAGATGAGTGGCATTGGCAATTTCTTGATGACTGAGTGTGTCTTCCTGGCCGGTGAATATGGGTCGGGCCATTACGGGCATCCTCAGGAAATCAGAATACTTTTCCAATGTCGGCATCAACTGGTAATCTGGAAAAGTGAAGCAGTGGTACAACGGATCGTAAAATTGAACGAGGGTCTCCAACAACCCTTCCTTCATCTTGAGTTCGAGGAAACAGAAGACTTCTCCGTATTCTGCTACGAAGGCTTAACGATTCTCGATTAGATCAGCTAGCTCTCTCAAGCTTTCAATGTTAGGGCTCTGAAAAGTGTACTCCAAGGCTTCTCTTTTGAAATCCATGGTTACAATACCTGAGAAATAAAATTGAGTTTCTTGAAATGAATAAAAGAAAGAATGTAATGCAATATGAGTAGGACTTCATGGGATCCTAGATATTTATAAACATTGTAGTAAAAGAAAACGTTTTTTTATTAATTTCGAAACGGAATACAAATAATTGCTTTTAAAAGTCCCAAGTAAAAGCTAAATAAAAGCTAGTAAAGACACTAAGGGAGTTTCAAATTTGGCTGCTTGAGTTGCTCTTCTAACTGTGTCTTCTCACGGATAAGGTTGTCCACAATCAACTTCCAAATAGTGCATTGCGGGTCAGAGAAAAATAAATCCTCCATGACCTTCCTCTTCTTGCAGGGGAGTAACTCTTCATCCCTTAACTATAGCTGCTTCTGGAGTTCCTCTTTCTCTTTCTGGAGTTGGTCAATCTCTGCAACAGCCACTTGGTACTTGTTCTTCCATGACTCTACCTCTTGTCGCAATTTCTTCATAGCAACCTCTGACTTCTCAGTTTCAGACATGAAAACATAAGTTGGTTCCCTCCTTGGGGGTATAGGGTCTTGGCGAGAGTAAGGCATCTTCAGCTTGATCGCCCTATTCCTTACCCACTGGAGATATGGTTCCATAGACACACAGTTGGGCCTTCCCAAACTATTCCTATCTTTCTTATGCAAATGCTTCCAAGCTTCCATGATCTTCTCTCGGAGTTCTCGATTATCCTCGAAGAAGACACTCTCAACTTGTATGCTCTTAGGTGGTTCCTTCAATGGATATCCCAACTGTCGGCGGGCTAAAATCGGATTATAACTGATCCCTCCACCGAAGCTGAGTAACGGTACATTAGCAAAATCTCTACATCCATCAACAATCAAAATTCCATCATACTCGCGGCTATACCAATCGATGTCGGCATGAGTCAAAGCCATAATCTTTTCTGACCAACACTTATCATTGAGGTTCCAAAAGGAAACATATTTGGGCAAATGGGTAAGGAACCATTTATATAATAAAGGCACACAACATGTGATCATTCCTCCACCACGAAGGTTTCGGAGATGTATAGAGTGGTAGGTATTACCTAATAGAGTCGGCACTGGATTGTTCTTCATGAAGATCTTAATTGCATTAAGGTCCACAAACCCCTCAAAACTGGGAAATAGAAACACCCCATAGACAAGTAAAGCAAAGATTTCCTCGAATGGAGCCTTGTTCGTAAAATCAGTATAAAATGAGGCCTTCTTGAATAAAAAATTTGTAGTCAAACCAAAGGTCCCACTTTTAACAACCATGTTGGCCTTAACGTCAAATACCTTGAGATAAAGGGCCTTAACGATGTCTCTTTCTTCGGGATCCTTTTCCAAGAAAGGAAAAGGAGATTCTTCTAGAATGGGTAACCCTACCAAAAAAGAATACTCTTCCAAAGTTGGCAACAACTGATAATCTGGAAAAGTAAAGCAGTGATACATTGGATCATAGAACTGTAACAAAGTGGAAAGTAGGTCTTCATTTGCTTTACGTCTCAACAAAGATAGTAACTTCCCATATTTACTCTTGAACTTCTCTTGGTCTTCAATCAAAGCTCCTAACTCCCTTAGGTCATCCAATTCAGGACTTTCAAAAGTATATTTTAGAGTATTTCGTCTATCCATAATGTCCTACAATGTTCATAAATAAAGGGTAAGTCCCATGAGGTCCAATGTAGTATGATGCTATATGAATGCAACAAACACAAGTAAACACATAAGGGCACAAAAATAAACAAACAAAGGTCCTAGGTTTGTAACGATCATGGAGCCAAGGGTATACCCATTCCCAAAGGATAAGGACTAAAGGTGGATGGTACCTGCAGAACTGGGTTCTAAAAAAGGTCCCAAATTCATTAGTCCATCTATTGGATATTATCAATTTCTCAACTAACTTGAGGATTAATAATATTCTCAAGAGAACTTCTTTTGAGTGTAGCTTCGCGTAGCACTATTTCAGGACTTACTCCCTCATAGCCTCACACTACATCCTAATAAAGGCCAAAGTGGGGTTAAAGGTAGCTACGATCCTTAGTATCATGGACTCCAATTGAGAATAGTAAAAGTTTTCACGACTAAACTCATTCAACCGAACCATTTTCAAAAGGGTCTCAACTAAGTGGGATTCTCGAATCAACTTAGTCGGGACTCACTCCCTATAAGCCTCATCGAATATATCACCATCCTATCTTAATTTCTCTCAAGTTCGGGTGTAGGACTTTGTCTCACCACTCAAAGATATCAACCCAAAAAGCAATAAAACAAATACACAAATAAGCAATTAAGCAAATATAATAAACAAGCATAAATAAAACAAGTTAGGGAAACCCACTGAAGAGTCCTCAGTGAAGTCGCCATTTCTGTCGCGGTGAAATTTTGATACCAAACTATTGATTAGTTTGAATCGTTAATTCAATTTGCAACCGATCTTTGATTTGTCCAAAGGAAGGGATAAATATCGAAATTCCCACAATGCAATGCAAATGCAAGGTTTAAATTGTTTAGGTTCGGGGGTTGGTTAAACTTAGGGAAGGTACTAGCATCCTAAGTTTCTGTAGTATCCTACAGGAACCTCTTGTTTTATATTTGTTTATTGCTAAGGGTTTATCTGCTTAAGGGATTAAGGACCCTAGTGGTTTATTTCTAAGTATACTCGATAAGATGTCGCATCTTATGCCTACATATCCTTACGGGAGTGGAATCAGAGTACTTGTAGTTCCCCTAAACGGTTAGAGGAGCTCTTTGACTGTGGTCAAAGTTCCTACGGGTTTAGGGTAATTGTTTTGATTGGGTTTAGGAGAAGAGATGAGTCTTCATGTTAAGGGAGATGTAACCACCACAAGTGTAAAGGGGGTTGTAGGAAAATAGTCTTTGCATCGTCTTAAGAAAAGGGCTTAGGTACTCGGATTGTTTGACGAGTATGCCTTTATCACTCTTAAGGCAAAGTCCCTACATGTATGATTGTATTGTTGCGGGGGTGGAGATTGTATCTCACTTAAGATGATTAACATCTATTCTCTATTGTGTTTGAAAAAGTTGTATAGTGTTGTTTGTTTGTCTAAGCTGTAGAGATAATGGTCCTTCCTATGGGGTAGGATCTATCTTAAGCGATCAACTTGAATGGAATCAAGGATCGTGGGGAAATGATGCAAATGACGTGCACTACACACAAGTATTGACTCATGTGTAGGTTTTTCCTTTGGACGAAATGCGATGCGATAATGTAAATGCGGTAATGTAAATTGCGGAAAGAAAATAAAAGTAGATAAGTAAACACATACGTACGCATGAAAGCGCTAATTTGTGAAAGTGAATGTGTCGTGAAGTGCACGATTAGATGTTGATTTATTTTATTTGAGTTGATTGTTTTTAGGCGAGAAGTTAGATTGGCTTATGAGAAAATTGATTTCGTTTTGAATAAAATGTTGTTTTGAGCGAGTTGATTTTAAGAAAGTTACTTAGAAGTTATATTATTTGTGAAAGTGATTTGAATTATATTTTTTTAGTAAATTTAAGGTTACACAATAGGTTTTGAAAATAATGAAAGGGGTGCTTATTAGATAAGTTGGTTTTTGATTATAAAAGATGTTTTATTAAAAGATTTTAACCACTTATAAACTTAAGTTATTTATTTTAAATTAAAAGAATTCAATTAAATAAAAGTTATTTATATTTTTATTAAAAATAAAAAGGCAGAAAATTGATTTAGATAAAAAACTTATTTAGAAAATAATTTAAATATTTCATTAATTAATTAAAAAAACAGTTTAATTAAAAAGTTGATTAGGGTTGATTTTATGAAAATATTGTTATCAGTTTTAATATAAGTTGATCTTATTGATATAAATTAAGTTTTAAGTTTAAAATAAAATGTTACAATAGTTTAATTATAAAAACCTAAGTGAAATGATTACTTAAATGATATTAGTTTGTTAAAATAATATAAAAGAATTATTTGTATTTCTAAAATATTTTAATATCTAATTAAATAAAAGGCAATTGGAATAGATTATTTATAAATGTTTATTAAGTCTATAAAAGATCTAAAGTTAATTTGATTAAAAAAACTTGATTTATTAATAGGTTGATTTGAAAGAGTTTACCAGTTTGATTTGGATTAAAAATTATATTTATAAAATTGATTAGAATTGGTTAATTAATCTATTAATTATTTAAATAAAATGAATTAAAGATTATGTTTTAGTTAAGGTTGATGGGAGACGAATAGTTAGTATTGGTAAAAACGATTAGCTGGTAGCTTAGTGTGTGGTTAGTGGTGATTAGTGAGTGATTAAGCATTACAACAAAATAATAAGAATAATATAAAAAAACAAACAAAAAAAACCCTAATTCCCAGGATCGGCCCCAAATTCCCCTGCGTCTCCCTCGTTTCTCATCTCCGTTTTCCTCTCCTCTCCGATCTTGCTTCTGCTCTTCTTTCTGCCTTACTTGATTCTCTCCGTTCTCTTTCCTGAAATCTCAAAAAAACAAGTCAAACAAGACAACATGTCTTACAAGACATAACTTACCGTGCGATGGTGTTTGTGGGTCTCCGGCGGGACGATTCTCGAAGTGGTTTTCAGAGATGGATTTCAACGATGCTTCGTGGGGGTGAAAGGCTTCGGAGGCGGTAGATCGCGGAGTTTTATGGCGAGCGGCGAACTAGGGTTCGCGACGGAGTTGTTGCGAGGTTTCACGGCGATGGCGGTGAGGGTTTTGGGTCGCGATTCCGCGGTGGATTCAGAAAAAGATAAGTTTCTCCCTTCTTCGATTTGTTAGGGGGTTTCGATTTGGGATTTCTTTTGGGATGTTCAAATGTACTTTTCATCTCAGTTTTTTTTCTCTTTTATAGGTGGTTTTGGTTTCAAATCCTTAAAGTGTTTTCCTATTCCGTCAAATGCTGTTTTGAAAGAGTTATGGATGCCAGGATTTTGTGGTAAATGGTGTTTCCATTCTTGCTGATTAATGTCGGGTACGATTTCTGATTCTTTCCTTTCTGATCCAACATGATTAATTGGGTTTTGGATTTACTTGATTGTTTTCCCCTTTTTATTGATTTTCGGTTGCTGATACAGATCTTGAATTAACTCTGCAGGATTATGTGTAGAATCTATTTTTGGCAAGAAAAGAACAATTTTTTCTGCTGAGGATGCGTTCCGTTTGACAAAGCCGTGTACGCTCTAGGAAGCAATGGTTTTTGAAAATGCTGTTGTGATAGTTTATTGTGCATTTTGCAAGGATCATGTTGGCTAGTCTTCTTCCCAGTTGACCCTCCATGCCATTCAAAGTCATTGTAATTTCTTTTAATTGTTGTTCAAACTTTAGCCTTCTTATGAAACAGGTCAGTTGTAAATCTCCTGCTGCCTAGAAGGAAGCTGGGAATCAAGGTAGTCATAGTTTAAATGTGATTGACAAGAACTATGAGTTACAACCAAAATGGCTTCCGTTTTTTGATCTGAGATCCGGCATGTCTCGTTCCAACTTATTTATTTCCTCCATTATCTCCCTGAGTACATTATGATATGGTGAAATGGTGTTTTGATTGAAAGAAAATGTGGCTGAATGTCTCACCATAATAACTGCAGGTCGGAGCAGCAATGAGCCCAACTTGCTCTTTGGATTGGCAGGGTTTTCAAATTGATTGAGTATAAAACTATTAGGCGTCTTCGCTAATAGCTCGTCCGCTTTCTCAAAAACACCATCAACTCCTTTAGCAGGATCTGTCAAATATACATCCGCTCCGAAAGCTCGCAGAATAATTTTTCTCTCAAGGCTCGCATAAGACGGTATAGTCACTAAAAGCTTATAGCCTCTCAGTGCTACTATCGACGCCAATCCTATGCCGGTGTTACCACTTGTAGGCTCAACAAGGACAGTCTTTCCAGGAGTAATTAGGCCTTTGTTTTCAGCATCTTCAATCATGCTTAACGATATTCTATCTTTAACACTGCAGCAGGATTGCAAGTATTCTAGCTTATCAGTGATTCGAGCAACACAGCCTTCAGTAATGTTGTTAAGATGTACCAATGGAGTATTCCCTATTGATTCAGTAGCGTCTTTCTTGATTGCAAACTGTGTCTCCATGATATCTGATGAAGAAATCCTGCAAAAGCTTGATTCTAACATGGTGTGTAGTTAGAGCGAAACTGAGGTGGAACCAATGAATCCAGGCTTCGAACTTCTTCGCGGGAAATGCGTTTGCCACCGTTCACAATCCTGGAGCGGGGGAAAAGGGATACCTTTCTTTTCATGATACAGTAACCTTCTTCTCATCTCAAAATGCCAGCAAGCAGATTACTAATGCTATTGAGTGATGTCGCATAACGTCTTTAATTCTTGTGGATGTTTTCCATTTTCTAACTTGATTGTGTCAGTCCTGTGTTTCTTTTTTTTTAGGAAAGGGCATCCACCATCTGCCGTACTTGGAAAGGTCTGCTCACGGCGAAACCGCGCGGGCTTCCTGGATTTGTGGCATGTCAATCTTTTATTTGAACTTGCAAACTAAATGAACCTTGATCCTTGTATTCCCTCTAACGGTCTTCTTCTTAGACTTGCAGGTTTGACAGTTTGAGGCCTTCATGAAGTGCACCTAAAGTTGACGTACCGTGGCGGTTTGGTTGGTAGTGCGAAGTAGCAGCAGCAACTTGGAGATAGAAACTGACAGTAGGGCATAAGATTAGCGTAATGTGAAAGATGAACTTGAGGATACATCTGTGCAACTTGAGGTTGTTGTTGCTGTTGTTGCATCATAGCAATTGTGGATGTGGGAACGTTGTCTGCAGCATGAGAGTTTAAAACCTCCTGATGTGGTGAAAGAAATACTTGGAGTTGAATTGTATTTGCGCCTGATAATGCCTTTGTTCTGTGGATTTTTCTGAATACTTTGATTTGTTGCAGGTAAAACAACTCCAAAACACCTTTTATTCGTTGGTAAGCATGCTGTCACCTCCTGCTGGGATAAGTTTAGTAATGCATGGCTGTTGGTATCGGTTTGCGGAGGATCTTGCTGGCCACGTTAATTGCGCCCTGGGAGCTATAGTTATAAACATCCCTTCTTCTTTTGTATCTTTTAACCGGTGTTGCATTTACTGGCGCCCTGTCACCATTCACGTGCACGACTGTTCTGGCGGCGGTTTCATCACTTGACCAGGCTTGGCACAGATGGCCTCGAGGCTTAGCATTAGGAGTTTGAAATTGGAGACCTTACTTTGCATTCTGAAGGATGTTGAAAATTTTCTTCCAACTGAACCTTTGGGATTTACTTTGTAAAATTGGATTATAAACTTCATTTGAGTGGTCTTGGATTTTGTACCCTTTGGATGAGATTTTCACTTAAATAAATCATCTCTTGAACTAGGATGAGATTTGGTATTAAACTTGGATTTTTGTTTCGAACAAAGATGGAGCTCAAATAAATCACTCTTGAGTTTCAAAATGGTTGAACAAAATTGATCCAGCTTACGACTTGCCACGGATACCTTGGACTTAATAGATGTTAGAACTTGGAATCTCTTTAAATCCGTTAATTGAATTTGCACTTCGAAACAAGGAAGTTATCTTGTGTAGGCCAGCTTTAAAACAAATAATCTGATGTAGTAACATTCTCATTTTGTCATCCTTTGACAATATTAATTAACCCACCGACACGTATGAATATATGCCCACACTTAATTTCCGAGTATAAAATGTCATGAGGAATCCATCACACTAATGCCAAGCTAAAGTAGATTGAGCCATCATATATCAAGCCTGAATTCTTGAATGGTGAACTTTAAACCCAATGTACTAGTCACATCCCTGGGAAGCTTTGCTGTAAGCATCTATACCTAGAAGTTACTGCACCTTAAGATTGGTTAGCCATAATAAGCACGCGTACAAAAATAAAATAAAACAAGCAAGAAGAAACAAGGAAACGGGGTCTTATGGTCAAAAATTAGGGTGCAACAGATGCCCCTATTTAAGTTACTCCTATTCGGAGATATGGAGATCGAAATATCCGTCTCGACGAGATAGGAGGGACTTAAATACAAACATTGTACGAATTTTTGGCCCTAAGGCGCCACCGGATGCAGATGATATGCAATGATATGAGAAATGTAAGACAGCGAGTCCTGTGGTGAAATAACGCCACATGGAGAAACGACACACGGCAAAAAAAACAGGCTCGACAAAAGGAAACCCCACGGGGACAGGAAGTAACCAACACTAGGGAATCTCCAGAAGTATAACAATACCTCACACACCGGGGATATGGTAATGGGAAAGAAGCTTCTAGTCAAGAGATATGCTTATTATTATAATGTTGTGGTTGGTAATAATCCGAATGAATTGAGTCGATGGTTCAGTTTTATTCGTATTCTTTCTTTTCTTTTGTTTTTGTATATCTTTCTTTTGGAACTCAACTTGAAATAGTAAAATGTATAACTTCCCCGAGCGTCATGATAAGGGTACCATGAGCTGGTCTCAGTCTCTGCCTGAAATGTCAAAAATTTGTAGATGGTAGAATCACTATAGCTTGTAGATGTAGATGTAAATGTCATTGTAGATGTTGTAGCTGTAGAACTTCCCCGAGCATCATGATGTGGGAATCATGAGCTGGTCTCAGTCTCTGATGTAGAACTTCCCCGAGCATCATGGTATGGGAACCATGAGCTGGTCTCAGTCTCTGATGCAGAACTTCCCCGAGCATCATGGTATGGGAACCACGAGCTGGTCTCAGTCTATGATGTAGAACTTCCCCGAGCATCATGATATGGGAATCATGAGCTGGTCTCGGTCCCTTCCCGAAATGATGAAAACTCGTGAGAGCACCTTCATAGGGGTTGTAATTTTGTAGATTGTAGATGTCGTTGTAGACTGTAAATGTAGTTCGTTGTAGAACCCTGTAGATGTAGTTCGTTGTAGAACCCTGTAGATGGTAAATGTTGTCGATGTAATCTGTAATGTACTCAGTTGTTGTAGATGCAATTTGTAATTGTAGTTGTAAAGCTTCATCGGGGATCTTCGGGAAAGATGTGAGCCGGTTGAATTGTAATGTACGTCTTCTCAAATAAAGAGAGACTAATATGACAAACTTCCTCGACTTCTCCGGGGAGATGTCACTTTGTAATTGTAGAATATTCGGTAAGCTCTCAAATAAAGAGAGATGTCTTGTAATGTCTTCGGTAAGCTTCTTTGATGAATTTATGAGGCGATGTCTTTTGATGATTTGATGATGTCGAAGGGCCCACTGAGGGCGAATGATCTGTCTTGTGAAAACTGTCGTTTGTCGTTTTGAATAGGATCCTGATCAAAACGAATTGCTCAAATAAAGAGATTGTTTATAGTCCAAATGAGAAGGTCTTGTGATGCTACTATTGAAGAAATGTTTGTCTTTATGAATATTCTTCTTGGGGAACAGGGTGCAAAATAAATGCACACTTAATCTGTTCTTAAAGGTTGGAGATGTCCATGATGTGATTGCCAAAGACCGAAGTTCGATTCGGGAAGTAGCCGAAAAGAAACTGTCAATCAAGACTTGTCCAATGAGGTATGAACTCAAGTGGAATTGTACTAAAATAACCGTCTTCCATGAGGGTTGAGCTTCATGGGGAAAATGAAACATTGTGCTCTTTTTGCCTAGGGACGAATCTAATTGGAAGGATAAGACACACCCAAACACCTAGGGATAACTACAGTCAAAGCGGTAGAATAAAACACATATAAAGAATGCGAACAATGCACATGTCATGTTGTCTACTTATATGCTATGCGTATGCCGACGAATTAGGAGAAACGAAGTAAACGCCTCAAACGAAAGGGTACTCAAGCAAAATCTCCACAGATCCCTTATCGCTTGCGAAGGCAGTCTTCGAACAGAGGCAACCTTCGTGTCTGGATAAGATAAATCCTCTTGCCCCGGAGAGGCACATAACATTGTTATTTCTCCTCGGACGAAATAAACGTCCCCAGTCGTCCTTTTGTTATTCATATATCAAGTAGAACAAATTTTGAAAAGGTTTAAATCAATTCAAATTTTGCTATCAAGAACACATATTTATGGTAAGTGAAAAGCTTTTTATTGAACGGTGGTCAGCGGAAAAGCGTGACCCGATGTTACAGTGTTAGAAAACAATAGCGATTACATAAAGGGAATAATGTCCTGCTTCTCCTAAACAAAGTACTTCTTGACAGCGTCTGTATTCACGGGGCGAGTGATCTCTTCTCCATCCATTGTTGCTAACATCAAAGCGCCTCCTGTCAAAACCCTTTTTACTACGTATGGTCCATCATAATTCGGGGTCCATTTTCCTCTGACTATGAGGATTCTAACCCTGACCATCAATCGAATTATGGAGACCAAAATGTCCCAATACCAGAAAACCCATGTCACGTTAGTCAGTCACAAGGGAGTCAAGATGTTGATCCAATACAAGGGAGTCTAGATGTTGGTTGAAACTCAGAAAGTTAAGGCCCACATCAACCTCAATCTGAAAAAGAACCAACACAAGTACCTATTACTTTTGCTTCTTCAATAGTAACCAATAAACAACCACTCTCAACAACAACCACTATTGCCCATTCCCTAATTCGGGACTTTTTGTCCAACACTCGTGACACTCATCTTAGTGAATAGAAATAGAGGTTATGAAAGAGAAGAATCACGCAAAAGGTTTAAATATTCTTATGAGTAGTCGAGCCTCTCTGTGCAAAAGTCTCCAAGATCTTTAATTATTTGAGGTAAATAACCCTCTGGTCCTTTTTCTACTCCATTGATCCAGTGATTGAAAGCAAAAGTTGTCGATGTGGATTTGTTCTAGACACTTGAAACCAATCATGTCATCATCTATGAACTTAAAAGTTTATTTAAACAATTAAACAATCCAAATATGCTTGAGGCCCTTGTTGTTTTCATCCTTGAATTTGAGCCATTCCTCGAGAAAACTACTCAGCGTATCAAAACCAAGAAAGAATATATTGACAGACTCAAGATGCAAACTAATACCATGGATTAAGGATGGGACTTAGTTATTCAATCTTAAGGTCGAGTTAACAAATTGGAAAATTGGGCCAAACAAGATCTAGATTAGGAGGTGGCAACTTATAATGCAAGCATATAAAACTAGATGAAGCAAATATAAGAACTGCATCAAAAGGTTGAAGAAGCAAAGAAGTAAAAAGTTGAGGTCGAAGCTTCTAGATTATCCTCTATTAATGAAAAATGGAATGAAGAAGTAAAATTTGGTCTCCATCATACTGATGTTGAAGGTAGGAAAACACTTAGAAGGGAAGGGGGTTGAATAAGGGTTTTGAAAACAAATATGGTAATAAAAATAACAAGTATTTTTATACTGGTTTAGTTGAACTCAAACTACTCCAGTCCACCCGGCCAAGGTGATTTCGCCTTTCTCAAAAGAGGACTTAATCCAATAATCAAAAATTGATTACAATCTTTTCACTAAGACAAACTTGTCTTAATCTTCTCAAGAATACTGACCACAACTTGGTCTCTCAAGGATCTATTACGAAGTAATAATAAAATGTGTTTAAGTGCTTCTTAGAAAAGCTATTTCACAACAGTGATTTTACACAAAATTAAGATCAATGAAACTTTTTCTTTTCAGAAAAAGTAGTAGTTCATTGTAGAATGATGTTGTTTGTTGAATGATGTTCTCACGTTGTTGTGTTCTTGTTGTTGTTTGAATTGCTGTTGAAGACTTGTTTAAATACTTCACATTTCTCAAATAGCGTGCACAACTTTTTGTCTTCTTTGACTGTTCCTTTCCAGAAGAGGAATGTTCAGAGATATCCTTTTTATTCTGACATCATGTACCATACACAAAAGAGGAATAGTGTTGTTGGATGTAGACAAAGAATTTTGCAATAGATCTTTCTTAATCAGCATCTTTTTGAATGAACGAATATGGAAATATTTCCTGCATCAGATCCTCTGATGATGTTCCATTTTCTTCTGCATCAGATCCTCTGATGATGTTCCAATTTCTTCTTATCAGAGTAACTCTCTTCCAGAGTTCTGCAGCTTAGTGCTAGCGTGATTGTTTTAACAAATTGTTCATCCAGAGGAGCGCTTCAGATCAGAGAAGATCTTCGCTCTTACGTGTTATCCAAATGTATCACTTTGTTACTAATGTTTCAGAGCCTTACGTGTTTTGATTCTCAGAGCCTCTACAGTTGCAGCGTTGAGTTTAGTATGCTCAGAGTCTTCTGAATCTTCGCTTTATACTCTACGCCCAGAGTCTTCTGTAGCTTCGCTTTTTACCAAATGCTCAGAGTCTTCTGTAGCTTTGCTTTCTACCAAACGCTCAGAGTTTTCTGTAGCTTCGCTTTTTACCAAACGCTCAGAGTCTTCTGCATGTTGTAGCTCAACGTTCAGAGGAATATTTATTATGCTATCTGAAACAAAAACACTTGAACAAAATTAGAGTATATATTTTCTCCTTACAAAATTTCATTATTGTTATCATCAAAACATTGAAATACATTAAGAACCAATATGTGTTCTAAAAAATGTTTCTTGTCTGATGGAGGAAGAAGTAGAAAACAGAAGGTTGAAGACTCTATGGACAATACCAATATCAGATTTTACAAGAGACACCTTGAAAAGCTTCAAAACAATTTCTTATTTTAAATTTTCTACCTCATTTTGTATTAATGACAATGTGCCATTTTGGCATTTTTCAAATTTCAATGCATGTCATTTTAGCACTTTATTTACTTATGAATTATTCTCTAACTATTCAAATTTCCTGCAACATAGGCTTGTACTTTTTTAATTACTTAGCATTTATTCTTATAATTCGACCTTCAGGGGTCAATTATTCAATTTCATAAGCGTTATTTGAAAACACCTTACTGATTCAAAATGGGTCTTCCCATTTTGGTGACCATGTACCCAAAGTTATATCTTTTTGATCCATAGGTAAAATAACCTTCCAAACATAATCACCAGCTATAAAAGTTTTTAACTTAACTTATTGTAGGCTTCAACTATTCACTATTTTTGTCTTATGAGAATGTATAAAGCAGTTAATCTTTCCTCGTCTAAATCAACTAATTCGTCCAACATCATATTCCATTAGTGTTCGGAAGGAACCTTAAATTTACTTTGAGTTATTGTAAAGAAATCTCGACAGGCAAGACTGCATCATGGCCAAACATCAGTTGAAGCAGCATATAGTTAGTTGCTTCTTAAGGGGAGTTATGACTAGCCCGAAATACTTGATCTAAAGTCTTATGCCAATTTCTTGGCTTCTGATCCACATGTCTCTTAATTAGACCTATTATAATTTTATTGGTCACTTCGACCTGGCCATTTTCATGATCTCAATAGGGAGTAGATGTTAAAATTTTGATTCTTGAATCTGAAGCAAACTTAACCATCTTTTGACTAGTAAAAATTGTACCTCGGTTAGTGGTTAAGGTTTTCAGAATTCAAAACCTGTAAATTACATGGTTTTGGATGAAATTAGTTATTACTTCTTGATCAGCATTAATCAAAGGAACAACTCTGAATCACTTTGCAAAATAATATATACCAACTAAAATTTACTTTTGGATTTTGACGAAGGTCAAATTTCACCAATTAAATCTAATGCCCAACCTCTGAATGGCCAAGGCTTGAAAATCAAATGCAACTCACTTGCAGGAACATTTGAATACATGCATGTTTGTGGCATTCTTGAAAACCTTTTGCAAATTCAATACAGTCTTTCAATATAGTTGACCAATACACGCGTTGTCGAAACAAAAGCCATTTCATTTTGTGCCCTGCTTGATGAGCGCCACATGATCCACTGTGAACATCAAAAATTGCCAAATATGTTTCACTTAAGTAGAATCCCTTCATGAGTCTTTTTAGACAACTCAATCCCAACAATCACATGACTTAATTCTTTATATTTGATTCTTCAATCTATTGTTTCTGTAGGATTTTCCAAAAATTCTATGATTGTTTTTCACCAATCATTATTCAACAAGTTGTCAATGGCAAAAATTTCAACATTTTTCAACTCCATATCAGACTATATCACACTAAAACAACATCGTTATTAGCATGGATTATCACAAGTAAACAAGGAAGACAACAAGAACATCATAAATTAGGATAAATTTCATGATTATGTCAAAACATTCAAACTCTAATCCCATATTCATGAAATTTTTTTAAAAAAGCTAAAACTAACTAGAACCCACCTTTGGGAATAAGATGACGAAGAAATTGAGATGAAGTTGGTGATGATGATGATGATCTTTCCATGAGCTTTCTTCCTCTTCCTTAAGTTTATTCTTATTTCTCTCTTCTTTCTCTAATCCTTTTTTTCTTTGTTCTCTTTCTCTCTTCCTCTTACTATAAATGATAGGCTGGAAAGGAAATAGAGTTATGATAAAATATCTTAAGGAAGGTTTTATCTTTTACTGAGGATTGACCAATATTAATGTTACCAAAATGTTTATTCTTTTACTAATAATAAGGATCACCTAATTTGAGTAAGAATCAATTTCTTCTGAGTTAACTAATTACTCTATTGATCTCAACTCACAACAATTGCCAACGAATAGAGCATTTAGGAACTCAAACTGACAAGGAATAAAGCACTTAAGAGGATATGAGATATTACATTCCCCCTCCCCTAAATTGAAATTCGTCCTTAAATTTCTTCCAACTGAAGAGATGAAACACTTCAGAGCATAACTTTTGTCCAAACTCGCCAGCATGAAGAAAGTGAGGTACAATTGAACAGTGATACAAGAGGATCTTGTCGTCCCCAACATTGACGCGAACGAGATCTATGCCCTAGAATTTGCATCATGCTTAAGTTGGATGTCGCTCATACTGCGTTATCTATAGGAGGACGAGCTTCCCCACGAGGAGATGAAGGAGAAGAAGGTTCAAAACCAGGCTGCTAAATACACCTTTTTGGCGAGAAAACTTTACGAGATAGTAAAAATCCCCCATATGTTACGATTGCTAGGGGAACACGAAAATGACTTAGTCCTCGTTGAGGTTTATCAATATTGTATCCACATTGGTGATCGGGCCCACACCCACAAACTATTGATGCAAAGGTAATATTGGCCCACCTTGATGAAAGACATAGTGGTGTTCATCAAGAAATATGATTGCTGATATAGACATACCAATCTGCGCCATGCCTCAGGCGAGCTCCTTCACTCTATGACATTGTTGTAGCCTTTTCACTAATGGGGCATGCACATTTTTGGCTCATTCCCCTTGGCGACAGGATAATTGAATTTTTTAATTATTGGAGTCAGCTACTTCATAAAATGGATAGAAGGAAGGTTGCCGCTAAAATTACAATAGAAATGATTCTTCACTTCTACTGGAAAAATATCACATGCAAGTTCCAGCTACTAGACATCATCATATAGAACAATAGAACCTAGGTTGCCAATACCACAATTATAGACTTCTTTCACGAATTGGGAGTACAAACAAAGTTTATCTCTATTGTCCATCCACATGCTAATGGACAAGCAGAGTCAGCAAACAAGGTGATTTTGAAAGGAATCAAGAAGAAATTAGATGATGTTAAAGAGACGTGGGCTGAATTACTCCATGAAATATTATGGTCATATCATACCACCCCTCATTCAAATACCAAGGAGACTCTCTTCACCATGGTATACGGAGAATATGCTACGCTACCCATAGAGATTGACACGCCTTTATGGCGGTGTTCTCGATTTAACCCAGAAGTGAAAAAGTCAAGACTGAGGTGCGTTGTTAATCTAATTGAAGAAATAAAAGATGTCACCTATATCCAGGATTTTACCACCAAATAGAGGGTGGCCAGAAGATACAACTCTAAGGTAATGCCAAGGTAAATGCAAGAAGGTGATTTGGCGTTAAAATAATTTTGTGTGTCTGCTCAGTAGGGAAAATTGCAACCCAACTAGGAAGGATCGTATTGCATATTCCAGAAGCTACCATATGGAACATATAAGCTTGAGGAATTGTATATGAGACTCATTCTCAGAACTTGGAACTCCACCTGCAAAAAATAATGTTATAGTTAATTTATTTATGAGTTGCTATAGGGGGCGTATTGCCCACCTATTTATGAATTTACGAATAAGAAGAATATTTTGGTTTCACTATTAAACATGTTAGACTTCCATATGAAGATCCTTGCTGCCTCTTAAGGCAATACATGAACAATGGATTTCCACGAAAATATTCTTCCTAAGGCAATACATTAACGTTGGACTTCCACAAGAAAATATTTGTCACCCTCGTGGAAAAAACAAATGGGTTATATTTGGGGGGTCACCTCATCTAAATTCCTTGATTGTGGGACTAAGAGTCCCATCAGACATGCTCATCTAAACGCCTCTCCTGAGGGACTAGACTAAGAGTCTCAACAAACAAGTTTATCTAAACACTTTATCTGAGGGACTAAGAGTCTCGTCAGACAGGCTCATCTAAGCGCCTCGTATGAGGGACTAAAAGTTTCCTCAAACAAAATCATCTTAATACTTCACATGAGGGACAAAGAGTCTCGTCAGACAGACTCATTCAAACGCCTTTCTTGAGGGACAGAGAGTCTCATCAGACATGTTTATTTAAGCGCCTCGCTAGATGGATTGAGTGTTTCATCAGATAGGCTAATCTAAACGCCTTCACTAAGAGTCTCGTCTGACATGCTCATCTAAATGCCTCGCTTAAGGGACTAAAAGTCTCATCATAAAAACTCATCTAAACACCTCACGTGAGGTGCTAAGAGTGTCATAAGACAAGCACATCTAAATACCTCACCTCAAGGATTAAGAGTCTAATTAGACAAACTCGTCTAAATTTATTTCTTGAGGAACTAAGAGTCTCTTCGAATAGGATCATCTAAGTGCCTTGCCTAAGGGAATAAAAGTCTCTTTAAATAGTATCACATAAGCACCTGACATGAGGGATTGCGAGCCTCATTAAACAGACTCATCTAAGCGCCTCGTCTGTAGGACTCAAAGTATTATCAGACAAGCTGATCTAAGTACTTCTCTGAGTCTCGTTAAATAGAGTATTATAAGTGCCTCACTTTAGGGACTAAGAGTCTCATCAGATAAGATCATATAAGTGTCGCCCGATGAACTAGACTAAGAGTCTCATCAGATAGGCTCATCTAAATGCCTTACCTAAGGGACTAAGAGTCTCATTAGACAGACTCATATAAACATCTTGCTCGAGGGACTAAGATTCTCGTCAAATAGGTTCATCTAAACACCTAGCTTGTGGTACTTGACAAATAATCTCATCTGATAGGTTCATCTAAACTCCTCACATGAGGGACTACAAGTCTCATTAGACAGGATGATTTAAACACTTTGCTTAAGAGACTAAGAGTCTCGTCAGACAGTATCATCTAAGCGTCTTGTTGGAGGGATTAAGAGTATCGTTTGTTTGGCTCATATAAGAACCTTTCCCGAGGGCTTTGGAGTATCATCATACATGCTCATCTAAGCGCCTTACTTGAGGGACTGAAAGTATCATTAGACAGGTTATTCTAAGCACCTAGCCTGAGGGTCTAAAATTCTCGTCAGATTGGCTCATCTATGTGCCTTGCCTGAGGGTACGGGAGTCTCGTTAAACAGGATCATGTAAACTTCTTGCCAGAGGGACTGAGCATCTCGTCATACAGGCTCATCAAAGCGTTTCACCGAAGGGACTGGACTAAGAGTCTCATCAGACAGGCTCATCTAAATACCCCGTCTGAAGGACTAAGAGTTTCATCAGATAGGATCATCTAAACGCCTCATCTAAGGGTCTAAGATTCTTGTCAAAGATGCTCATTTAAGTGTCTCGTCTGAGGGATTGGGAGTCTCATTGAACAGTTTCATCTAAATGCCTCGTTTGAGGGACTAAGAGACTCATTAGACAGACTCATCTATGCATCTCACATGTCAGACTTGACTAAGAGTCTCATTAGATAGGCTAATCTAAATGCCCCGCTAGAGGGATAAAGAGTCTTATCAAACAGGTTAATCTAAATTCCATGCCTGAAGGACTAAAAGTCTCGTCAGACAGACTCATATAAACACTTTGCCAATGGGACTCGACTAAGAGTCTCCTCAAACATTCTCATCTAAATGCCTCACCTGTGGGACTCAACTAAGAGTTTCATTAAACATGGTCATTTGAGTGAATTACATGCAAGCTTAGGATCATAAATTAAGCATTTCTCCATTTACCAAGCTCTTGTGCTTAAGAGACTGTGTAGTGATATATTTGTAAGAACCCACAAGAGGCGATGAGATAATGTCACCAACGAGAGGATGACATCGACCGCGATACGCATCACTAGCCTAGAGTAGGAAATTGTGGGAGGTGACGTCTCATGATCAAAGATGAAGCAGAGAAGAAGTTAGGGTAATAATCCACGTCTCCTTATGAAATTGGGATTATATGACCCACATTCATTATTAGGGTGAGCGGTTTCTATTTCCAAGAAGTCCTAAGTCAAGGGCCATAAACCTCTATAAATACTTGGACTAGAGGGTTGAAAAGACCAATCTCATATACACACAGAGAAACACCCCAAAAGCATAGCTTCTCAACATCATGAGTTTGCTCTAATCCCACAGAAATACTAAGACCTCTAGCAATCCCTACCAACCTAGGGTTGCTACACATATGTACTTTTTTAGTAAGTACAAAGTGTAACTTGACCTTCTTATCCATGCTAGGTCATTTATCTATGTGGACATGCGAACCTACAAGAAGACGCTTAGACCCCTAGAAATAAAACACCTTTCTTAATATTAGGGATGCTTTTTTTTTTATCAAAGATATTAGGGATATCTTGATTCCTAGCATATGGGTTTCCTTTCTTCACATAGTAGGTATAACTAAGGTGTTTAATTACTTTTAGTGTTTGCGTTGCCTTTCTTCACATCATGGGTATAAGTAAGGTGTTTAATTACTTTTTAGGAGTTTTAAGCTCAATATTTTCTTTAAGTTTTCTCCATTCCATTTTTCCAAAATTTTGCGAGGTTTGTTTTCTATATAGTCATTTCTTGGTGATTTCTCCTTTCATCTTTCATTTCATTCTCACATGCCTCCCGTTTACAAGTTATCTTATCTTCATGTTTTCTATTTGTTTCATGGTGATTTTTAGTGATAATGTAATTGCATTTCCCTATTTTTCTACTTCGAGTGTATGGTTATGATGGTGTTATGGTGTTTTGTGGAAGTGAATGCCTCTTCACGGTTGTAAGTTTGGTACGCAAAAGTTTCAAGTGATATTGTGGAATACATGAAAACCTTCCCACAATCGTTGAATCTTCTTCATATACTGTGGCCGAGTAGATTGATAGAATATAGATGTTTGGTCCCTGCATTATAGTACACCTTTTATGGCTTTGTACTATGAGATTTTAAATGTTTGTCATGTCTAATATTTAATTTTTAGAATGTTTTCAAAATTTGAGTTTTAAGTGAGTGTTAACGTATTTCTTTGACTAATTTTCAAATTTAATAAACGTATTTTTCATTCTGTATCGGTTTCACCGCATAAGATCTGCCGCCAATCTCACTATGCACAAAATTTGTGTTTTAATTGAGTGTTAACGTATTTCTTTAACTAATTTTTCGAATTTAATTTATCATTTTTTTCTTTATTTTTATCCTCATTATTTTATTAAAACTCATTTTTATCTTTTATAATTTATTATGATTAAAAATAAAATAAATATGTTTTTAATGCATGAATAAAAAAGTCTTCATTCTTTTCTTCCATTGTTTTTATTCCCAATTCCTCCATTTTTTTTCTCTATTAATTCCAAGTTGTTATCTGTTACTTCTCATTCATACTATATCATCCCCCGTCCGCCATTAATATATATATATATATATATATATATATATATATATATATATATATATATATATATATATATATATATATATATATATATATATATATATATATATATATATATATATATATATATAGGTTTTAATTTATCATATATATTTACAATTATTTATATGTATTTCTTAGTACGTTTAATTGTATATAAAAATCAGTTTAATAATGACAATAATATATAAAATATAATATAATAATTAAGTTATTAATTAAATAATATCTTTTATGTTATTTTATATTTATCTTCTATTAAAATTGTTATTTTACCAAATAATTTAATTAATTTATCAAATATTAGCCATCAACTTAATATTTTAAAAATTGGATCAAACGGGCCGGTTCAACCGGTTGAACCGAAAATCAGAGATAAATTCGGTTTGATCAATCTTTCAAAACTGCTAGTGGGTCAAAATAAAAAAAAAATAAAAAATTGAATTGAACCGTCTAAAACCATTCGAACCGGAGTCGGTTTTGTAAAACCGCCCAGTTAAAAAAAAATGTATCAAATTAACCATTTTTTAAATTTTTATTAAATTTTAATATGTTAAAAATCAAAATTTAACATATATTTTCCCATCACAAAAAAAAACGGTGTGTTTTTTATAACCCTATAAATTTATAAATTTTGTCACCCCATTATAGTTTTTCTTTTAAACACATTCTATATATCATTATCATTATCATGCTGTTTCTTTCAAATATAGTCATGATGTTCAACTCAATATTGATTATCGTTCAAGTCAATATTGTTTGTTGTTGTCAATTAACATTTGTTTGTCGTAGTTCAACTCAAATTCGATTTTTTTTTATTGTTTAATAAATTATATTGTATTATTTGTATTTTGTTATTCTATCTTATTTAATTTAAATATTCTTAATTATTTGAATTTTATTTTAGTTATTATATTCTATTATTTTAATTTTGTTTTGAATTAGTTTAATTTATTTTATTATAAGTCTTTAATTTGGTCAAAATATTACTAAATGATGATTGAAATGAAGTATAAAACTATGTTATGTTATGTATTATTGATATTGTTGTATTAAATTTGTAATGGATTTTTGAGATATTTATTTTATTAAATTATGAACATATAATTATGTGTGACATATCTATGAAATTTAGTTTTTTATTATTAGTTTATTTAATAAATTATTGAGTGTAAATTTAACCGATTTAACTAATTAAACTTTAAACCACAAGTTTTATTGGTTCGACCTCTGATCTAATTTTTAAAACATTACATCAACAATAAACTATCGATTATAAACTCTCAATTATAAATATAAATTATCTTTTATTTTATCCACTATTTTTATCAAATAAAGTCTTAATTGAAACTTACTAACTATTGAGATAAATGATTTAATTACTATTTACTTTTATTTGGGATGAAGTATTAATTATTATAGCGTAAAATTCACGTGTCCATTAAGTTTTTATTTACTAATATTCTAATTGAATTGAACAGTGACTTAAGTTTAAATACAATCTATTCCAAGAAGAAAAAGTTGGGTACCATCTTTACCGCAAATAAATTTATTTGACTTATTTGATACTATTAAGTGTAACATTGTTTTCAATAATAAATATTAAATTAATTGAATCAGATATCTAAAATGTGCTGTTTTTATCACTATTGGTCAAGGTGTCAAGATTGTGAATGCACTAGTATGAATGTGTTACATGACTTCAAACATGTGAGAGAGTTCTGAAATCAACTATGAGTGACAAATGTTGGAGAAGCTTTTCAATGTTTGATTTTATAAGAGTGACAAATGTTGGAGAAGCTTTCCAATGTTTGATTTTATAATTGAAATACAGGGAACACTTCGGTACTTTTGAATTAGTTGAGTATCAATATCTTTCAAACAATTATATTTAATATTTAATTTTATGTGATTTTTTTATATTATCTTCAACACTCATTATTTTAGAAGCATTATCTTTAGAGTCTACAGAACCTTATCTTCAGAGTCTTCAGATTTCATTAAGCACGTTCTTTGTCTTCAGAGTCTTTAGTACTTCGTTCATTCAGAACCTTATCTTTAGAAACTCTTCAGAACTTGATCTTCATAAATTATGTCTTCAAAATCTTCAGAGCTTTGTTCATCAGAACCATGTCTTCAGAATCTTAAGAACTGTATCAATGTAAAACACACTTCTTGTAAAGCGTTATAGGCTTAGTTATAAATTATCAATCAAAAACCTCGTTACTAATGTTCCTTAGAATTGTTGCATTAGAAGTATTTCTGAATCTTAACTTTATCTTGTACATACATATGTTTTTCTTCAAGAGTGTTGACAATAGAGTCTGATAACGTCACACGTCTTCTTATCAGAGTCAGAATCATATTGACAACAACCACACACTAGACAAAAACCATATCATACATAATTATTCTTTTAGATAACTTGTGCAGTTATCATCAAAACTTAAAGGTCAAATATAGAACCAAATCTTAACAAGTTGAACCTAGGGTTATGAGTCCTATCCTAGATTTATCCACATGACCTAAGCATTTCTATTACGGGAATTCCGACTCAATTTATAGAAAATATATTAATATAGAAATACCTGCTCTCACTAGCCTATTTCTCCACATGACCTAAGCATTTCTCAGTTTCCTTCTATACCTCTTCGATGACTTACTTTTCGGGTGGCGTCAATGGGTTTTCCTCACTCTCAACCTTTTTCTCACTAGAACTCTCCTCAACCTTTTTATCACTCACTGCCCCTAGGAGTTTCAACTTGTTTTTCATTTCCGGTTGTTACAACATTCACATGTCCCTTGGGGTTTTGCTCGAGTTGCCTCATAAACGATTCAGGAAGGATGAAAGAAGCAGCTTGTTGTTGTGCTAGTTGGGAGATTTGAGTCTCCAACGTTTTGGCATGGGTTATAATATTTTCAACCTTAGTGTTCAACTACTTGAGCGCCTCAATGGTGAGGACGTTTTGAGTTCTAAAATCTTCATTCAAGAAAGTTTGTCTTGCCACAAAACTCTTTATTATATATTCCAAGTTAGAGTGAGTTTGTGTCTCAATGAAATCCTCCATTAGCATTTCAAGGTTGGATTGTTGGGAATTTGGTGGTTCCTCGAAATAATGGGAGTGATTATCATAGTAAAAATTTTGGTGATCCATCCACCCTGGATTATAGGTATTGGGATATAAGTTTTCATGGTTATTGTTAACATAATTGAACATATTTTGGACAAACCCCATGCAAAGAAACAACATAAAAGAAAAAGTTGTTCTAATCTATATGATAGCAGATTAGAATAATCAAGACGAGTTTCTCGCATACAAGGGCAAAGAGAGAACTACACCAAAATGTGTAAAAGATATGTAAAACAATCAGAACCTAGGGTTATAACTCCTATCCTAAATTTCTCCGCACGACCTAAGCATTTCTATTACGGGAATTTTGACTCAGTTTATAAAATAAATTAATATAGCAACACCTGCTCTCGCTATCCTATTTCCCTACCTCTAATGAATGAGACACTCGTCAGATTTTGCTTGCGCAGAAACGTTCCTTAGTAATCTTTACCCTTGCACAACTATTACCCCACCCCTAACAAACATGACGCTCTTCGGATTTCGCTCGCGCAGAAACGTTCGTTAGTGGTCTTTACCTCTAAAAGTGGGGCCTTTCTGAATTTCACCCGATCACTCTCGTGACTTCTGATTTAATCGTTTAAAAATATGCTTTCCGGTATTGCCTCTACCCTCTCAGCACAAGTCAAATACCTAAAAGAAATACTCATACTCTTGTAGCAAGTATCGAATAACACTCAGACTCTTAAAACAAAAAGGGTGGAATTCTCGCAACTAGCCTAAGTCATGAGAATAATCAAACGATAGAGTTCATAACTCTTAGTCCCTAAAGGACTACTCACTCATATTAAGGAACAATCCAATCAAAACAATAATTACGAATAAAGACATAATTGATAAACGAATGATTAAAGTAATAATTAAGAACCTAATTTATGAAAAATAAATTCTTCAATTATAAAATAGATCCATCTGCTCCAATGGAGACTTGTACAAAATTGCAAAAGAAAAATCGTGAAAATAAAATGGAAATTAAAAACAGGAGAAAAACTCAAGACTACCTATGAGTTTTTATATCAAATCCTAAACTCGGTAAGAATCTCCTAGTAATCAGTGTCAATTACAAGTGGTTAAGATCACATCCAAGCAAATAAATAGCCTTGAAATGGAGGGAATCAGGCCAGAAAGAAAAAAAATTGGGAAAACTCGCCCTCCTGTTACGGGCACCCGTAACATGTCACTCTTTTTTGTATGGAGACACCTTAAAGTGGATTTTGTAGCCCTTGATGTTAACATTCATTTTCCACTGGTCCCATTTCATTTTTATTTATGATGCTTTAGATATGATCAAAATACCACAGGTTTATCATGATGTGCAACATGCTGAAAAATATACTTTGTAAATCCTTCCGACAATTTGTTGCATTCTTTTTCAGCGTTTTATCCACTTTTCGTTCTTCTTTTTCTTGGAATGCTTATTATGACCTAAAAGTAATAGAAATACAATACCCAAGCGTAAAACATGGTAAAACGAAAGGAAAGCGAATGGAAATGGTAAAATATAAAGGAAAATAACTAATAAAAACGATATAAAAACCATTTATCAATCACCCTAGCCTTAATAAAATGCGTCCTTTAGTTCCTAGTGTTTCTAAGTTTTTCGTCATTTGAGTCTCAGTCATGTCGATTAGGCAAACATACTTGTCACACCTATTGTCAACAATTAAGTAAAAGTTATGCGTCATGTTTTGGTTTAGTTCATTCAAATATCTAGGGTCTTAGTCGTGTCAAGTCAACTTTAGGATATTATTACTTCGTAAACTTCATCGATGATTTTTCAAGATGTACTTGGTTATTTTTGATGAAAAACCATTCAAATGTCTTCCATATATTCCAATAATTTTATGTTGAAATTAAAAATTAGTGTGACACTTCCATTAAAATTTCATGCACAAATAATGCTCGTGAATATATGTCATCCAAATCAATCTTTTTTAACATCACAGTGGATTATTCATCAAGCATCATGTCCTCACACACCATAACAAAATTGTGTCGCTGAACCAAAGAATCGTCATTTAGTTGAAATTGCACGGACTCTTTTACTTTACTAAAATGTCCGTTTTTGTTTTTGGGGTGATGCTTTCTCACAACCTATCACCTTATCAACCGAATACCTTCATCGGTTCTTCAAGATCAAGGTCCATACCTTATCTTGTATCCACAACATCATTTCTACCTCATTCCTCTTCGTGTCTTTGGTTGCACATGTTTTGTTCATGCCCTCAGTCCAGGTAAAGAAAAAATTTCTGCCAAAGCTATCAAATGTATCTTTCTATGCTACTCATGTCTACACAAAGGGTATCATTGTTTTTATCCTTAACTTCAACAATACATTGTTTCCTCCGATGTTACATTCTTTGAAAGTTCCCCATTCTTCTCAGCCTCTGTGTCACCTGATGATAATGGTACTTCATATGCTCAAGATATCCCTTCACTCATTCCCACACCCATTATACCTTCATTGCAGGTCTACCAGTTATGGGCACTTCGTCCATCGGACGTTAAAGATGATGTTGATCCACCATCATCATCTCCTGCTCCAACAACTCCTCCACTCATGTCACCTGAACTTGACCTTTCAATAGCATTACAGAAAGGTATCCAATCGTATCATCCTGATCCTAAATATCCATGTGTTTTAAATTATGAATGTCTGGCTACTTCATATGTCTCTTTTGTGTCTACTTAGGATTCAGTGTCTATTCTTAAGTTTACAGGTGAAATTATGAGTGATCTCAATTGGCATCAGGCGATGGTGGAAGAAATGGATGAATTGTATTTAAATAACACTTGGGATATTGATATTTTACCTCCAGAGTAAATTATAGTTGGATGTCGATGGGTTCCTACAATGAAAGTTGGACCTGATGGCCAGCTCAATTGTTTCGAAACCAATTTGGTACCTAAAGGATATACACAGATATTTGGTCTTGATTATGGTGATACTTTTTCTCTGGTGGCTAATATTAGTTCAGTCCGTCTCTTTCTTGCAATGGGTGTTATTCATCATTGGTCGTTTCATCAGTTGAACATTAAAAATGCTTTCGTACATGGAGAGTTGGAGGAGGAAGTTTATATGGATCGACCTCCAGGTTTTACTATTCCTGGAAATTCTAAGCTTGTTTGTCGGCTTTGTCGTTCTCTTTAGGGTCTAAAATAGTTCTCACGTGCTTAGTTTGGCCATTTTATCTCTGCCTTGATATATTTTGGTATGACTAGATGCGAAGTAGATCACTCTGTTTTCTTCCTTCATTCCTCCATCGATCAACGTATCTTTCTTGTGGTCTATGTGGATAACATTGTTATCATTAGAGACAATACTGAGGGTATCCAGCTAGTCAAAACTCATATTTTAAAAAAAATTCAGATAAAAGATTTGTGCCCACTCAAATACTTCTTTGGTATTGAAGTTGCTCAGTCCTCATTCGGCATTGCGATCAACCATCACAAGTATACCTTAGACATCCTTAGCGAAACTGGAATGCTTGATTGTCGTCCTGTTGATACTCCTATGAATCTTCTTTCGGGTCAGGGGGATCCATTGAAATACTCGAGAAGATATCAATGGCTTGTGGGAAGACTCAATTGTCTTATAGTCACCATACCATATATTACATTTGCGGTGAGTATTGTTGGCCAGTTTTTGAATGCTCCTTGCGATAGTAACTAGGATGCAGTCATTTGAATTCTTAGATATATAAAGAATGCATTAGGAAGAGGACTATTATATGAAGATAAGGGTGATGCTAAAATCATTTGTTATTCTGATGCAGACTAAGATATATCATCGTCAGATAAAAGATCCATGTTCGGATATTGTGTTCTGATTGGAGGTGATATGATCTCAAGGAGAAGTAAGCCACAAAATACACTTGCATTGTCTAGTGCTGGAGCTGAATACCGTGTTATGGCAGCAGCCTCAAAGAAGCTTGCATGGATGAAAAATGTACTCTCAGAAATAAGGGTGTTCAAAACTGAACCAACCTAATATAAAAATGCAAACCAAACCGAAACCGCAAAAAAATCGCATTTGGTTCGGATGTCTTTGAGCCATTTTTAACAAAACCGCGTAGTTTGGTTTTGTTTGCGGTTTGTATGTTGCAAACCAAACTAAACTAAACCATACCACATTATGTTACAATCCAAACTTTATTTATCCCACATCCAATCCAAAATTCAAACCTATTATCCTTTAACCTAACAATTACGAATAATTTTCTTTTACTCACACTTAGGATTTCAGTTTCAACCTTCTCAAACCTCTCATAGTAGAATCACACATTATTTTCATCTTATTTTCCATGTACGTCTCGCCTATTCTACTCTAGTATATCCTGTCTTATGTTCTTTATTTTTCATCTTCTCATTTTTATGTTACTATTTTCTCTTCTAATTACGTTTTTATCACATCTTTCTTCTCTAATCTCACATCTCTTCTATTCTTTCTTTTTCATCATCTCTAAACTCGCATCTCCTCTATTTTCTCCATTTTATTATAATGTTTTTTGATATTGTTTGAAGTAACTATTTTTTTCACTTTTGTCTAAACTAATTTTGGTATATTGAATGAGAAGTTTTTGTTTAAATATGATGAGTCTTGTTGTTATTTGATAATGTATAAATGACTAATCATAAAGTTGCGTTGTTCTCTATAGGTGTATGTATGCCTCAATAAAAATCTTGTAAACAACCGAACCAACCCAAACCACATTGGTTTAGTTTAGTTTCTAAAAGCAAACCAAACCACATGTTTTTTCTCTTGCGGCTTAGATGATTTTTAGCGTCAAAATCGTGTAAACCAAACCAAGAGCTTTTTTAGCGCCAAAATCGTTAAGATTATTTGTATATAAAATATTCTTACATCGACTATACTTCAATACTATTGGGGTCAAACTCGAAGAAGCATTTTACACTTTAGAGCTTTTTTTTAAGAGCAACACACCTTTGTGAGAGAAACACCACATACTCACCCTAAACCTTAAAGTGATAGGTGTGTGAGTTCTCCCATTTATAAATGCTCAAATTTTTACATTTATAATCAATTTGAGACTTTCCCGCACTACTCACACACACACACTTGTTATTCTCAACATTCTCTCTCAAGTGTGAGTCTATCCACAATGCTGCCACTCAAGTAAAAAAATTTCATCCACAAACATTTGTACTGCCGTTGACACTTTTTAACGGAACACTTCACCCACAACTATATGAAGATATTTTCAATATAAGTGAGTCGGTCCTTTCACTCAAAGCACGACATTGAAGATCTAATAAAAAAAGATTTTTAGTTCGATGAAGTTGAAAGTGACTTAATTGCATTTTAATAAGAGAGAACATTTACCATTGTGGTATAAAAAAATGTAGAGAAAAGAACAAAAAGCATGTTCATATTCATAATCTGCATAACACCCACCCTAAAATAGGTAAACTGCATATTTCCTTATTTCCTTATGAAGATACTATATATAAATTCCAAGGCATCGATAACACTGACACATGGTTGGTTTCTAAACATTTATACTTTAAATACAAATCTTATATCCTCTTTCTTAGTCCCTTATAAGATATATTTATGGGCACTTGGTGTATGATTGATGACTTAGAAAGTTATCTCTTGTTGCATTATGCGTAATGTTTCAATCTTATCATCATTCTTTTTCTATTCACTGTTGACTCAGAGGTTCAATTTTTCCCATTTTCTATTCAATTTCATAAAATGTGGATCCTCCATGGTGATTGTAAATCCGTGACTATCAAGACAGGCATAATGTGACTATTATTTTTTTCTACAAAGACTATTTTATATCCCTTAATCAATGAGGAAGTTAGGAAAGTTGTTTTTAATATGTATGGATTGCCATGAGTATAACTCAATTCTTCAAACAAGGTTGGCTAATTTCTAATTTCAACTCAAGTCATGTTGTGCCCATTCTTAAATTTAATGGTGTTTATTTGATTTAAAACTTTAAACATGTTGTTATGAAAATATTTCAATTAAAAATTAGATATCCTTGCTTATAGACTAATTGTGGTGATAATATAGATATGAATATATACGTACATAAAGAATAATTGTGATATTTTGGATTGTAATTTTTTTCCCTCATATTCCTTAAGTCATTTGGTTTCATTAATAAGTTTTGTTGTTTGATCTCCATAATTCTTCACTCTACCAAATTATATGTCTTGATTAATGGGAAAATTATGGGATATTTCAATTGCATTAGAGGATTTATGCCAGGAGATCTCATGTCTATTATTTTGTTGCATTTCACAAGAGTTTTTATTAAGAGGTCACATTTTCTTACTTGTGGGGCATGGCAAGTTATGTTTCATTTTAGAAGGTAAGACTATCATTCATATTCATTTTCTTTTTGATGATAATTTGATTTTTTTTCTTCTAAAAATCAGTTTTTCACGAAATGCAGGAAAGTATTTCTAAAACCTCCTTAAACTATAAAGTTTACCTAAAAATGAAAGGTTGAATAACAATTAATTTACGTTTCATTAAACTTCTCCACACTTGAATCTTTGTTTGATTTCAAAAAAATTTAAAGTATTTAGACAAAGCACATATCAAGAGCAAGAGATATTTCACAACAAATTGATAAATGACAATAAATATGCGGTAAGCAAAATTATTGGATAATGAAATTTAACAAAATCGTATTTGTCAAAAAGTATATGTGTGCATGTTCTCTTTGTAAGAGCAGGGAGACTTAGAGGCCTTAGTAGATTTATAACAAGATATGTTGGTTATGGCTTGCCCACGGTGACGAGAAGCCTTGTAAGTTGGTGTTTTGAGGTAGTTTAGGAAACTTGCCCACGTGAGGTGAGGGGCTCTACTGATGATTGATGATGTTTTATAGCAAGTGTATGATTATAAGCAGCCGTATGTTAAGACTGAAATGAGATTTATGCTCTATATGGTGTAGAAAATGTATATCACTTGGGGTTTGTCCCCTCTCCCCTTGAGGGAAGATGTATTTATATAAGTCCAGTTAGTCCTTCTCCTGGAAAGTTATCGACCACATATATTTCAGAGTTAACGGAGACTCCTTCTTTCTTGACACACACGTCAGGGTTACTTCTGGACGGGTCTCTAGGCCGTCTTCTGGACGTCACAACTTCTGGACGAGGGCGTCCTGGTTTAGGACTTCTACATATGTAACATTACATAGTCTCTCAAGCATGGAGACTTTTCTAAGGGAGGAGTGTTTTTAAATTCTTAGAGCACACCCCTCGTCTTGTCAATAATTCCTCTAAATGAGGGCAAGTCCCTCAGCTAGAGATATCTCACTATATAAAGAGTGAGCCCCATAGCTGGAGGCGAGCCCCTCAACTAGGGTGAGTCGTTAGCTGAAGGCATTAAAAAAGGTGAATGGTAAAAGAAAGAGTACGTTTACTTTTAGGCGATATTGCAAGACATCAAAACGTCAATCACTTTTGAGAGCTTGAGTATTGAATGAGAAAAAGGCATGGGTGGCATTTAATGCACCTTATGATGACGCTTCTTGGGAAAACCAATTTAGTTCACTTTTTAAACCAATTCATTTGCAGCGTGCAATGCATTAGCTGCAGGAAATGCGTTCCTTAGCCCATGACATGGCAGGTGCCATGGAATCAGCGCAATATGAGACTTCACGAGAAACCAAGATTCACCCTCCCAAGGTTCCTAAGAGGTAAGAGAATATCTCTGAGCCGTCAAGAAAATGTGAGGTGTGACCATGCATGGAGAGGACATTGAATGATTTCCCACCATCTATCCATATGGAATAACCAAGCTTTTAATTCCGTAGAATTCACTGGTCGCTTCTTTTCCTTCTCCGAGAACTTCCCCGATGATTATCATTTTCTTTTTGATATGTCGCTCGCCTAATTGTCTGCTCTGCTGGATACCCAACTCGTGAGGTACTTTTTGTAACACCCTAAACCCCGACTCTTAATATAAAAGAGAGATTTCAAAACTTAGGATGCTACTCAAAATAAAATATGCAAATTCATGAATATTTTTAAAAGTATCGCAGCATAACTCAAAATATATCGTCACAACAAATAATCATTTAAAAGGAAATGTTCAAAGAAATAAACTCCAAACACCAACTCAAAACAAATAATGCATTCCATTCTGATGTTCCACATTGGTGCATATAAACTAATAAAAAAGATAATGTAAAAATAAATGAAGACAAGCTCCATGACCATCTTCCAACTCACAAGCAACTACTCATGTTGAGTATCTATACAAAAATTGCACAAAGCCAACAAAACAAACAAGAAATAGGTGAGAATACACCTTACAAATGATAATGGTAGGTGAAAACTAGAAGCAGGATGGTAAACAACAACAATCACAAATATATCACTCACACAAAACACAATCACAACTCAAATAGTAATGCAAATTCTAATTCCACAAACTTCTTTATCAACATACATGTGTGTCGCTACCGCGAAAATAAGGTGCCGGCAAAACAGAAGAGTCGCCACCTTTCGTTATTTATCCCTCAGAACGGGAAAGGAAACAATCGGAAAAACCTGACGAAAAGGTATAAGACAAGGTCATCGCAACCGTTGTCTGGGTTCGGGAGTTGGTTACGCAAGGGGAAGGTATTAGCACCCCTCACGTCCATCGTACTCGCGGGATCCACGCTTGTTTATGTTTATATGACGGGTTGGTTTCATCTATCTACCTATCAAGGCTTGTCTGAAAAGAAAAGAAAATGACTCGGCAAAGCGTCGCACTTTATGCCTACGTATTCTCATCAGAGAATGAGAAATCAGAGTCAACGTAGTTCGACTAACTACGGGTTATGGGGAAGGTGGCTCGCCAATACATCAGTATTGTGCCTACGTACTCTCAACAGGTATGAGAGATCAGAGCTTACGTAGTTCGGGATAATACGGATTACGGGGGTTCAGATTCATCTGTTTTATCGAGTAGGGTTAACAAACAGTTCCAGCAGTTGGATGTACGCAGCTCGACCCTTGGAGACTTAGGCGTTACCGTTTGTGGTAGAACTGGGAGTTAACGACACTCTTTTCTTCAGAAAAGCTTTCCTTTGAGTTACGGGCCCACGGGGCAAAAGGGTTTGAAGTTTGTTTTCTGTCTTTTACGGAAGAACTATTTTTTTATGGATGTTTGCAATTTCAATCGCACTAAAGACTCTGACCTGAGAGTGAATGCGTCGCATGTCACCCAAAGGGTGCCATACTAAACATCCAGACTGTTGAAAAGAAGCTCTCCAACAATCCTTTCTTAGATAGCTTAAGGCTCGTAGCGTACGAAAGAAATCATTCATGATTACTATATCTTAAGCTGTTTTGGGATGAGAAGAGAGAACAAGCTCAACTAAAGGGAGACTATCAAGTCCTACTGTTATCCTTCCAAGGATTCATCCTATGGTTGAGGTTTGAAACAGGGAACTCCTAGAAGTTATCATGCATAGGTTTCAACCTAAAGTTCTAATCATCACTTCCTTATCAAAGGAAGTGAGATTCCTAGGGGATCATATCAATGGTAAACAGAAACAGATAAAGCATCAGCTTAAACAGTAAACAGTAAACGACTGTAAAATGCATGCAATGCAAGTGAGGGAGGAAATGTGTGTGGGGCATCAGCCTCCACAAGCTCGTCTCGACCTCAAGCCAGATATGAATAACTGTAATCATATAGAAGAAATAACATGATATCAAGCAAGATAATAAGCAGTAATCATATAGAGGAAATAACATGCTATCAAGCAAGATCAAACCACATAGGCAAGGGAGCTGGGCTCTACCGAATACCCGCAAGCAAAGCCATACAGTAAAAATACAAGCAGAGGGAGCAACTCAACCTCTAGTGCAATCATGCTCCTAGCTTACATCAGCCTAGATATGGACTTATTCTAATGCATCAAGCAAATCAAACAAGGCACATCAATACAATAAAGAAAACAAACAGGAAAGAAAGCAGATCAACAGCTCCCACAGCTTCATAGCAAAGCAATCCTCTGACAGTAGCTCAGTCCTCAATCTGTAACCACCCTTCAAGGCTATCATCCTTCATGACAAGTATCAACTTGCTTCTCCAAGGTTTCAATCCATCAAACATAAGTATCAACTTGTTCTCTCTTCTCCAAGCTTCAGCTCTTCAGTCAATTCCACCTTCAGGCTTCACTCCTAACTACAAGTATCAACTTGATTCCTTCAGGCTCTCCATGCATCAATACAAGTGTCAACTTGTCCTTTATTCCTCAAGCCTCAGCTCTTCACTCAATCTCAATTTGATCTTCTTCACAAGTATCAACTTGGTCTTCTTGCTTCAGCTCTCTTTGGTTCACCAATATCAACTGGGTCTTCTTCATCTATAAGCTTCAGCTTCAAAAGGTAATCTCCAAACACAAAGAAGTATCAACTCCATCCTTCAATCTTCTTCAAGCAAGGAACTCCATCCTCTAACAAGGGATAAAGATTCATCTATCAAGAGCAAAGTTTGGATGATTGGTAGCAGAGTGAAGACCAAAGGTCACCACTAAGCATCCTGTCATCAGAGAAAGGGACTCTCAAAGGTTCTACCAATTTGCAAAGAGCCACACATCCTACCAAAGGAGGGATGAGGCATTTACAAAGGGACCTTTCATCATAGGGAGGAATGGAATTGATCAACATATTCCATGTTTATGAAGGAAGAGAACTATCTAGAAGCTCTGCCTACAAAACCCTAATCTTAGCCTAATCAAGACTACACCACAAGAAGGGAAGATCTTCAAATCCAAGCCTCTTCAAGCAATCCAATGCATCTTCAACTTTCCTTCATTATCACCCAAGAACAAGAGAAACAAAACCCTAATCTAAGGGAACTAAAGAAGTTAATCTAGTTGAGTTAGTGCCTTAGAATCATCTAAAACTAGCACCTAAACTAAAATCAATCAAAAATAGTAAACTATCTTATAAATTTCTACAAAAATTCCTAATGGATCCTAATTCAATTAAGAATGCCTCATACAAAAACCAGGGACTAAACCATCTATTAAATCCTAAAATTAAGTCCTAAATCCAAAGGTATCAATCATGAACCCTAAAAATGGAGCATCTAAAGGTCTCAACCTAAACTACCACCTATGCTCATCACAAAAATGTGAGAAAAATCTATGGGGAGCATGCATATCTATGCTAACAACTCACAAAAAATCAGGATCAAAATCATCATCACATGATCACACAAAATTCCACATCATCAAGCATCAAACATAACTATTTTAATATCAATTAAAATGTAAAATTTCCCATAAAATCATAAAATGCATGAAATAAAAATATTTTTTTATCTAAAAAATACTAGACCCTATCATAAATCTAATGCAAAAAGAATGGGGTCAATTGGATCATTTTTCAATTTTATATGATTTTATCAAAAACCATGAATAAAATGAAGAAATTAAAGAAAATCAACATAAAATGATAAAGCGCGCGGTGCAGATAGCAACCAAAATCAATTCAATTCATGGATTGGGCCATCAGGGGGTGTGCTTATCAGTTATTTCACTAAGCCCAAAACACAACTTAAATGAAACGCTGCGTTTCATTTCTCAGAACTCTTCACAAACTGAAATTGATACGTGGCCGTTGGATCACTTCTCCAGTCAAAGGTCTTAGCCCCATCCAATGGCTCTAAAGTCATCTTCTTCGTTTGAAATCCTGAACTCAGGCGCGCAACCATGGCCGTCGCTGGTGGTACTCCGGTCATCGTCCCCAACCCTAACTCTCTCTAGGATCCTCCATTGCAAGTGGTTTATACATGAAACTTGTCCCAAATTTCCTCACGAATTCATTCATGCCCTTAGTTTAACCAAAATCCTCAAGATTCACAAAAACCAACTCTCAACCGAAAATGGCAATATCCCTAATTGGTCACTAATCTCTAAATTGATGATCCAGAAATCTTCCTACACCATCCTACTATGCATTTACCATAGAAATTCATCTTAATTCTACCTAATTTAAGCCATGGCACAAGAGTTACATACCTGGTAATTTTGAACGAACAGAAGGGTTGAATCTTCAACTCAGCCTTCAAGAACTTGCAGAAACCTTCACTGAATCACAATCAATCTTCTGTATGCAAAGAAAATAGTTGAATCTTCTTGAATCATCAAATCCGATTCTGAGTTGCAAGCTTCACTCTCCAATGGCTACTTCACGATTCTTCCACCACAGAGCCTTGAATTTGATCTGGAATTGATCACCAACCTCAGAGCAAGCTATTGAGATCACAATCTTGGATTGAAGTGGCTTCAAACCTTGTAACCGATTTGGATTTGCAATGAGAAAGTTCAAAGTGCAAGTTCAGTTCTCTCGCTCAATCATCACCAACCTTGGCTTTGGATCATCTCTATTCAATATATAGAACTTGTGTGGATGATCTAGAACCCTCTAGATCCTTCCAATGAGAAATCCAAGTTCTCATGACATGAGAAGTTCACTTACATGCCATGGTGTGCACAACTCTGCAAACAACTTGAAACCAATCTCAATTCTTTCCAATTTCTCCCCTCATGACATTTTGGAAGTGTTTGGCTTGCAAGGGATCTTGATCATGTCTTGAATTTGAGTTTTGCATATGTTACTTAAGATGTAAGTAACTACTTTTCAAAGCAAGTCCACAAATTAGACATCAATCCAAAAATGTGGCTGAACCAATGTTCTTAAAATGCTCTTTAGAGTCAAAATGACCTATTACATGCCTTGGTTTGGATGTGTAGATCAAAAGTATCAATTTCCAACTTTGGTTCATTTAACTTATACCCTCATTTTAGGTCATTTTTGCAACTTTGGGCTATAAGCATTTCCAACATCTCATGACCTCTTTACTAGCCTTAAAACATCATTTTTAACAAGTTTGATGTTGAACATTTTCTCATTTGAAGCTTGGAAATAGGAGTTATGGCCTTATGGTTGAAATGACCTATAATCTCCAAATGACCAAAATACCCTTGACTTGTCAAAGCCATAAGTTGAGTTATACAAATCCTATCAAGGACTTCTAGTACTCTCTAGAAAGCTAAGAGGATAAGGAACAACATTCATGTTTACCAAAAGCTCATAGGAATCATCCTTCTAGGGTAAAAGCTTGATGCAAGTTGGGTAACTTTCAAGCCCCCAAGTCCACAGAACTCAGATGACCTGTAACTTGTCAAAGTCATAACTTGAGTTCTACAAATACTATCAAGGACTTCTAGCACTAAAATTAAATCTAAGATCATGCTCTACAATAATCATGTTGAGGTCAAGATGAGATGACAATTACATCTTGAGCTAAACTGCCTTGAAGATAGGGGTCAAACTAGGGGATTTTACACTGTCAAGCCTTAGAAACCCTAGCCTGAAACTTTTCAAACTCTTCAATAATGATGAGTTAACCTTGGAATCATCCTTATAACATCTCAATGTATCACTCCATGATCACATGGCTCTTGAATTAGGTCTCAACCTTGTTCAAATCACCAGTTGACCTAGGGTTGACCCAGTCAAACCCTAATTACACCACTCATGGCTGAGGCTTCTTAATCTTGCATAATGACCTGTCTAGGCTTCAAAGTGATCCTTAATACTTCTCATGAGCTCTCTCAAGACCTCAAGTCAAGCTTCATGGCTTCAGAATCATCTGATGGTCTTCCCCATAACTCTCAAGTTAGGAGGCCTACACTCTTGGTTTCAACCATTCTCTCTGAGGATCTTTTAATTTCTCTAACAAGGATATCAACCCTTGAACACTTGAATAACCTTCTTAGATAGCTTCATAGTCTTGTATAGCTCTTGATTGGTAATCATACCTCTTGATCTCATGCATACATGTCAATGAAATGCAAATGATAATGCTAATGTGAATGAAATGAAACATAAGCTAGGTAGAGAAATGTTGGGCAAATTTTGGGGTGCAACAGCTGCCCCTATTCAAACGGCTTGGACCTGACTGGGTGAGAAGCAAACGGCTCCCAAACAATCAAGGTAAAAGACGGTTGAATACCAACAAACCCGGAAATTTGCCAACTACACAAGTACACGGTACTCTGACGGGGACAAATCTTCGGAAACTGAAATATTAGCTACACGACAACTAGCTGGGGAATTGATCACACGGTAACCGGTGATACATGGTCGATCATGCCGTCAGGCATCAAGATCCCTCGGGACTTATCAGATCAACAATCAAGTTAATCATGCCATCGGGCATTCAAAGAAATTTTTGGGCGTCAGCCGGACTTCATCACTAAGTCGGGAATAGAATTCTCAGTCAATCATGAACCAATTGGGGATATCCAAGTTTCTACCATTAGGCACTCCGCATCAGCTGGGAGAACTGCTTCGTTAATACGGTTGGACTTCAATCATCAAGTCTTCGAGGGAAGTTTCAACTTCGCTGTTCGGAAACCTGTTGGGGGATGACGCATCTCCGCTGGGGATTCTGGAGAACTATCAAGTAACTCTGCTACGGGGATCCAGAAATCATTCTGGGTGAGTCAACTCTACTGAGGACATCAAGAATCATCTTGGACAAATAATTCCGCCGGGGACTTCAAGAATCATCCTGGACTAATAACTCTGCTGGAGATTTCAGGAATCATCCTGAGCACACTCTGTCGGGGACTCTAGGCATCAACTTGAGCAACCCACTCTGGCGACTGCATAGGGGATTTTAAGAATCATCTTAAACGAACGCCTTTGCTGGAGAATTCAAGAATCATCTTGGGCAAACGACTTTTGCTGGGGGATTCAAGAATCATCTTGAGCAAGCGACTATGCGGAGGAACACCTGCAAAACAAGAACGGTAACGACCTAGCTCATGTTTCGTATGCATATGCTTGGACAATGGCGCAATGCTCCACACGGTGGAAATGCTACGCATTTAGGGTAAATGTTATGCAATCATGCAAAAATGCTATGACTCCATCAGCAAAATAAATGCTGGAAGGAGAAGCCTCCTATCAAGGAGAAAGAACCACTCTGGCGGGGAAGAAGGACTCATCCTGCCAAGAAGTCACGCCAATCTCAATCGGACTCCGCCTGGGGAATTGAACCTCTATTGACTGCTGTAGGGGAATAAGAACCTGGACCTGCTGAGGGAAGCGATGTCAATCGCAGAAATAAACTGCACGGCATTCGCAACCAACCTTCCTGGGGATAACGACTCCGGTGGGGAAACACAGCATCGGCTATTCAACATTCTACTGGGGAAAACCAATCATGGCCCAAACGGTTTCCAAGGACTCGGCTCTCTTGGGGATCTGCAAGCTCGGCTGGGGAAGAAGGAATCGTCCTGCTTACTGGGGAGAGTACGACTCTGCGGGGAATTTCAATTCTCCTGGAGACTTCAGTCTGGAACTAATCAATTGCTGCATACTTCAATGCGTGACTCAGCTGGGGAGATGACGTTCCTTCAAGACACATATGATTGGGGAGAGAATCTCCTCTGCTTGGGGAGACATATCAATGCCTTACGATCTCACGTTCAGACTCTGTGGGGAGAGGTTGCTGAACTTTGCTGGAGAAGAAGGAATCATCCTGCTTGGGGACGCATACGGAGTACTGCCTGATATATGCTACACCTGCAGCAACACAAACAAACAGACAAGATACCCTTCTCAAAGGGACCTATCAAGGTTATCATCTTGTGACAATGTTTAAGTAATTCATTGTTTCAACAATCAGTGGCCTAGGCCAGTAAGTTTATGTATGCGCATTTTATCAAAAACATCGGCGTTCTTTTTCGCAAACAAAACAGATAAGTGCTAAACATGCAAACAGAATTGCTGAATAGTATACATTTTATTGACCACGAACCCCTGAATGGGCAAAAATGTTTTACAACAGATGCAAGCTCCTGGAATGAGGAAGCTGTGCAAATATAAAATATACATCAGTATATACACAAATGTCGGCAATGAGGCGTAGACGAACACCATGAGTTGATCCCTCTATGACCCACTCGACTTCGATACTTCTCCGACGCTTCAGCTTCAGAAGAGATTGATTCAGATAAACGGCCCTCAGGTCCTCCAAACCACTAAACAATGAAAGTCCCCACGCGGAACACAGTCATTTGCTTTTTCAAATCCCTAACTTTTGCCTGAATCGACCTTCCGGGTTTTCGATTCACCAGGATACCCTTTTTTGCCAAAGTCGCCCTTCCGGGTTTTCGACTATGTGGGTGTACATTCTTTTCTTTTATATCCCTAATTTTTGCCCGAACCTTTTCCTTTTTTATGGTTCACCGGGATGCCCCATTTTTGCCTGGATATTCTTTTTCTTTCCAGCGGGTCATTCTTTAGGCAAAGTACTTTTTAACTGCGTCCGCGTTCACCGGGGATGCAAAATCTTTACCATCCATCGTGGATAACAACAAAGCTCCTCCCGAAAATACCTTGCTGACGACGTACGGACCTTCATAATTGGGAGTTCACTTGCCCCGGTGATCGGAGTGTGGAGGAAGAATCTTCTTCAGGACGAGATCACCCGTCCGAAAGCTTCTAGGACGTACCTTCTTATCATAAGATTTCTTCATTCGGCTTTAGTATAAACGACCATACGCAATCAATGCTAATCTCTTCTCGTCCATTAGGCTGAGTTGGTTTAGTCGGTTCTTAATCCATTCTGCCTCGTCGAGTTTCACATCAACCAAAACTCGCAAAGAAGGGATCTCCACTTCTAACGGTAGGACAACTTCCATACCGTACACTAAGTGTCGCTTGCGCGAAAATAAGGTGCCGGCCTGACAGAAGAGTCGCCACCTTTCGTTATTTATCCCTCAGAGCGGGAAAGGAAACGATCGGAAAAACCTGACGAATAAGGGTAAGAGAAGGTCATCGCAACCATTGTCTGGGTTCGGGAGTCGGTTACGCAAGGGGAAGGTATTAGCACCCCTCACGTCCGTCGTACTCGACGGGATCCACGCTTGTTAGTTTACTTGGGTGGGTTGGTTTTATTCTATCTACCTATCAAGGCTGGCTGAAAAAGAAAAGAAAAATGACTCGGCAAAGCGTCGCACTTTATGCCTATGTATTCTCATCAGAGAATGAGAAATCAGAGTCAACGTAGTTCGGCCTACGAAGGGTTATGGGGGAAGGTTGCTCGCTAGGATATCGCATCCTATGCCTACGTACTCTCAACAGGCATGAGAGATCAGAGCTCACGTAGTTCGGGAAACTACGGTTTATTTCCTGTCTTTTACGAAAGAAGTGTTTTTTATTGTGTTTGCGATTTCAATCGCACTAGAGACTATGACCTGAGAGTGAATGCGTCGCATGTCACCCAAAGGGTACCATACTAAACATCTAGACTGTGGAAAAGAAGCTCTCCCACAATCCTTTCTCAGATAGCTTAAGGCTTGTAACGTACAAAAGAAATCATTCCTGATTACTGTATCTTAAACTGTTTTGAGATGAGAAGAGAACAGGCCTGACTAGGAGGGAGACTATCAAGTCCTACTGTTATCATGCCATGGATTCATCCTATGGTTGAGGTTTGAACAGGGAACTCCTAGAGGTTGTCATGCATAGGTTTCAACCTAAAAGTCTATCATCAAATCCTTATCAAAGGAAATGAGAGTCCTACGGGATCATGTCAATGATACACCAAAACAGACAAAGCATCAGCTTAACAGTAAAATGCATGCAATGCAAGTGAGGGAGGAAATGTGTGTGGGGCTTCAGCCTCCACAAGCTCGTCTCAACCTCAAGCCAGTCATGAAATAACAGTAATCATACAGAAAAATAAACAACATGCTATCAAGCAATAACAGTAAACTGCAATCATACAGATAAAAGAAATGAAATGCCATCAGGCAAACAAACCACATGGGCAAGGGAGCTGGGCTCTACCGAATACCCGCAAGCAAAGCCACGCAATAACAGTACAAGCAGAGGGAGCAACTCAACCTCTAATGCAATCATGCTCCTAGACTGAACTTATTCTAGATGAACTTAATCTAATGCAACAGACAAATCAGACAAAACACACAATACAGAAAAGAAAAACAGAGGAAAGCCTCAGCTGGAATGGCAGTCTTCAGGGATTCATCCTCTTCACCAATCTTCAATGAAGTCTTCATCTTCAAGGACTCCTCCTCTTCAAAGCTTCAGCTTCTAACCCAAGTGTCAACTTGATCTTCATAAAGTCTTCAGACTTCAACAATCTCCAAGGAATCATCCTCTTCAAAGCTACAGCTTCTATCTTCAATGGCTTTTAGATCTTCCATCAAATCTTCAATACTCTTCATTGCTTTCTTCACCTTCAACAACCCAAATGCTCCAACAAACAAGATTCAGTCAACAAGATGAGGTGAGGATGTTAGAGTGCTCACTGACTTCCAAAGGATGCCCTTGAGGACTTAACATCAAAAGGAAAGGCTCTCTCAAAGTTCTACCTCATAAGGCAAGGTCACTAATCCCTCCAAAGGAGAGAGGTGAATACCCTTAAGGGACTTTATGTCATAGAGAAGGAAGGAGGTGAACAAGACACTCCTTGTTTATTGAATGGAAGTATTCTATCTAGAGCTCTACCTATGCACTTATGATCCTATAAACAGAACAAACAAAAGCTAACTAAAGCTCCACTTCAAGGTCTTCAAAGCTTCTATGATGATCCACAAGGTCTTCAACTCAATCTTCAAGGCTCACACACTCAAAGGAGAAGAAAAGAAAGCAAAACAATACAAACTATGCCTTTAAGCAACACACATACTATCCATACATTCAAAAATCAATTAAAAATACTAAAACACCATATAATATTCTAGCAAAATTCTAGGGGATTCTATACATACTTACCCTTAACCCCTATATTCCCCATACACTAATTTGGCCTATAAAACCCAAAACAAAATTGTTCAAATCTACTTATGCAACCTAAAACCCTAATTTTGAGTACACTAAGACTATGCTTAACAAACTAATCAAATTTTAATCTACAAATTGTGAATTAGATCCTATAGGAACTATGATTCAATACCTAACTATGCCAAAAAGAATGGCTCAAAAATCCTAAGGGAAAGTCCTAAAAGAAAATCTACAAAATTGAGTATCAACTAAAAACAATTAAAAAGACTAATTACAAGAATAATATGCTAAAAATATTAAAAGAAAAATAAAATGGAATTTTATTTATTTACATTTTTCTAGACAGAATTATGAATATGTGAAAAAAACAAGAAATGAAAAATAATCATTTTTGAATTTTATATGGATTTTATAAAATGCAAGAAAGTTAAAAGAAATTAAAATAAGAAAAAAAATGAATTAAAGGGGATGGGGGTGTCATTAGAAGGGGCGCCCAGTTGATTTTAATATTGGGCTGAGAACCTGGGGTGCAGATAGAAAATGGCGCGCGGGCCCACATGCTTCAGAAAATCAACAGAAAAAAATAAACGAAAATAATATGAGCGCGGTGTATTTAGTAAGGGTTTTTAGTTGAAAAACTGATTGGGCCGCGTGAGGGGGTGTGGGTATCAACGTTTCCATTAAGCCCAGAATCTCCATTTAAATGAAATGGCAGCGTATTGGCTTCATGGCTTCCCTCCGTTTTAAGTTCAAATTGGGACCGTGCGATTAGAGTAAGAAGTCAAATATCCAACGCGATCGGACGGTTGAAGGCCATCGTCCCCAAAGGACTTAGGGTTTGCAGGTTTTGCAGAATCCATGCATGAGATTTCAAGCTCTTCGTACTCCCTCGTATGGCCATGAAATTCAAAGATTCCAAGAGCAAAGATGCTCCACTTTTCTCCAAGAATACAATGGAACCGATAGTTTCTCCTGAAGCTCCCTAGAATTCGCAAACAGAATGCACGAAAACTAGGGTTCTGCCATTTTTCTCTGTGATCAACCTTAATTAAACTCAAACCTAATGATCCAAACTTGTTATACATGTTACCCTAACCAAACTACACTATATCATATCCATTAAAACTCAGTATACAGCTTGTTGTACAATCTTGAAAAAATCGTGACCTGCCATGGAACTCCATGGATCCCTCTCAAACTTTCAGAAAACCTTCCTCTAACCTAGCATGTTGATCCTACACCTAGAATTCTAACAGAATGCACCTAAATAAGGACCTATGGAGCAAGTTACCAACCTGTTAAGAATCAATGGTGAGTGATGCTAGGACTCGATTTGGCACTTGAAATCTTCTCCAAATGCTCCTCCAATGGTGGATACCTTTCTGTTTGCAAGAGTTGAGATGGATGAGGCTTGTGGATGAAGAAATGGAAGCTTGCTTGATTTTGAAGAAATCTTGCAATGGCACTTTCTCTCTCACTCTCTCCAATGAACTCAGCAACTTTCACCAACCTCTTCTCCATTGTGATTCACTCTTTTTATAACAACCAATGGAATAGCCTAGGAACTTCTAGAATGAGCTAGAAAGTTAAGGAATTTCTCATGAAGTGATACATTGTATATCTCATATCTCATGTGCCAAGCCTTGTCATTTTGCTTTAAAATCTCCTTACAAGAGATATTGAGAAGGAATGTGTGGAAAACAAGCCTTGCCTTTGCTTTATGCCAAGTTTCTCAAATTGCCTTATGATTCAAGAATGAACTTTACAAAGTAACATCCATTTTAAGACCTCAAATCAAAATTCTAATTGAACCATTGTTTTTAAAATAATGTTTGGAGTCAAAATGACATATTGGATGACCCATTTTGGATTTGTACATCTCCTAAACCAAAATTCCATTTCAACTTTTTTAACTTATAAGCCATTTTTAGGTCATTTTTACCCAATTATGAAAATCCTTGCTACAAGCTTTTTCAATAACTCATGACCACTTTTATAGGCTTAAAATACCATTTTGAACAACTTTGATGTTTTGAGTTTTTTCATTTGAGGCTTGGAAATAGGAGATATGGTCTTTGCTTAAAATGACCTATAATCACCAAATGACCAAAATACCCCTGTCTTGTTCAAACCATAAGTTGAGTTCTACAAATCCTATCAAGGACTTCTAGTACTCTATTGAAAGCTAAGAAGATTCTCTTCAACATTCATGTTGACCAAGAAATCATAGGAATCATCCTACTAGGGCAAAAGTTGTCTGCAAGTTGGGTGACTTTCAAGGACCCAGATTCACACACCTCAGCTGACCTGTAATTTGTCAAAACCATAACTTGAGCTCTGCACATCCTATCAAGGACTTCTACCACTCAAATTAAAGCTAAGAACAAGCTCTACAACATTAATGTTGTGGGGAAGATGAGATATCAATCATATCTTAAGCTAAAACTGCCTGGAAGATAGGGATCAAATTAGGGTTTTTTCACTGTCAATCCTTGGAAACCCTAACTCAAAACTTCTCAAACTCCTCAATCATGATGAGTTGGTATAGGAATAATCCTTATAGCATCTCCATACATCATTCCATGATCTCATGGCCCTTGGATCAGGTCTCATCCTTCTCCAAATCTTCAGTTATCCCAGGGTTGACCCAGTCAAAACCCTAATTCTACCATTCATGGTTGAATCTTCTGAATTCTTGCACAGTGACCTCTCTGGGCTTCATGATGGCTTTCAAGACATCTCATGAACCTTCTCAAAGCTTCAAGTTCACTCTCAAAGTTTCAGAATCATCTGAGGAGCTCCCACAACCCTCAAGCTATGAAGCACACAACCTTGGTTTCAACCAATTTCTCTGAGGATCTCTTGAACTTTCTGATGAATGTATCAACCTTCAAACACTTGATGGGTGAATTAATGTTGGTCAAATTTTGGGGTGCAACAGCTGCCCCTATTCAAACGGCTTGAACCTGACTGGGTGAGAAGCGAACGGCTCTCAACCAATCAAGGTGCGAGACGATTGAATACCGGTAAACCCGAAAATTTGCCAACTGCACGAGCACATGATACTCTGCGGGAAACAAATCTTCGAATACTGCAATACTAGCTGCTTAACAACTGGCTGGAGAACTGAATCTGACATCGCCGTCGGACACAAACATCACTCTGAGACACTCGACATCGCCGTCGTACAAACATCATCTCTGTTGGGGATTTAAAGAGTCTGACCCCGCCGTCAAACAAACATCCAACCTCGCCGCCGGAAACAAACATTCAACCTCGCCGTCGAATACAAGCACCGAACACTCTGACCTGGGGTTCACCCCTGGTAAATGGAACAACAGGTACACTTGCGTGTTTGAAGCTACTCTGCTGGGGATGAGAGACTCAACCAAGCACACTCTCATCTGGGGTTCACCTTCAGAACCATAACGAACATCCAAATACTACTGCATACTGAAAAACCGTAGAAATTCAACATTAAAGATATATGAAACCCTGGCCCCTGGCCATTTCCAACTTCATCTAGAAAAGATCTTCAAGTACTTCTGAAGATGGAATCCTTGTCCTTCAAGGATGGAAACTTTGCATGCCGGCAACTCTGCAGGAGGTATCTTCGACTTCAGTCTGAAGAAATGGTCCTTGGCCTCCAAGGGTACATGGATATGCCTTCAGGCAACTCCGCCTCTGCTATAGAGTATTCGAGACTTCAGTCAGGGATATACTTCGGCCTTCAGTCCGAAAAATGAATCCTAGGTCATTCATGACCTTGGGGATAACCTTGCCTTCAGGCACCTTCGCTTCATCTTGGGAAATCTGTGACTTCAGTCAGAGAAGTGGTATCCTGAGCCATTCATGACTCTACGGGGATTCAAACACTTTGCCTTCAGGCAAACTCCGCTTCAGCTGGAGAAACATCTTCGACCTCAGTCAGAAGAAACACTATTCATTTGATCGCAATCAATCATCACCTCAGGATAACTGACGTGGTCTTCAGGCCAACACGGATCACCTTGCACATAAAAGCTGCATTTACAAACTTTTGAACTCTGTCTTCAGACAAACGTTGATTCATCAACCAGGAAATCTGAATCCACAGGAACATTCTGGTACCGCCTTCAGGCGTTTACGAAGCCAATCTTCAGATTAGACATCACTGTTGGAGCGAACATATCACGCTGCTAGGGACTTCAAGAATCATCTTGAACAAACAGCTCCGTCGGGCACCTTCAAGAATCATCCTGAACCGATAACCACTCTGGAGACTTTATTCTGCTGGGTATTCCAGGAATCTTCCTGGGCAACTCTTGCTGGGGACGCTACTGGGGAGCTCAAGAATCATCCTAAGCAAACAACTCGGGAAACTGCGCTGAGGTCTTAAGAATCATCTTAAGCAAACGGCCCTGCTGAGGAATTCAAGAATCGTCTTGAACTGAAGACTTCGCTGGGGATCTCAAAAATCATCTTGAGCGAGCGACTGTGAGGATTACACCGGGGTCTTAAGAATCATCTTAGGAAAGCGACCTCGTTGGGGAGAATGTCAGGAATCATCCTGAGCAACTGATCCTTCGGCCGAACACCTGTAAAACAAGAATGATAATAACCTAGGTCATGCTTATGATGCATACGCTTTGGTGCCATGCCCCACACGGTGGAAATGCTATGTGTCTATGTTAAATGTTATGCAATCGTGCACAATGATGCGATCCCGTCAGCAAGATAAATGCCGAGGGGGAAATTCTCCTGTCAAGGAGAAAGAACTACTCAGATAGAGGAATCATCCTGCTGAGGAGAACGTGGGCACGCCAATATCAATCGGACTCCGCTTGGGGAAGTGATCTTTCGGTCGACTGCTGCAGGGAAAACAACTTCAGTTAATTGCTGCAGGGGAACGAAGCTCTGCGAGAATTTGGACCTGCTGATATCAATCGTGAGAATAAACTGCGCGGCCGCCTAGGCTACTCTTCTGGGGAGGATAACTCTGTGGGGAAACAACTTCAGCTGCTCAACACTCCACTGAGGAAAACCAATCATGATCTGATCAACTTCCAAGGACTCGGCTCTCTTGGACATCTGCAAACTCGGCTGAGGAAGGAGAAGTCATTCTACTTCGGGAGGTAATACGGCTCTGGTGAGGAATCTCAATTCCGCTGGAGACTTCAGTCTGGCACCATCGGTTACTGCATCCTACGAAATCTGCACTTGTGACCCGGTGCTGGGGAATATATGAGCTTCGGCTCGCGACTCAGCTGACGCGGTGACGTTCCTTCAGGATGCGTCTGCTTGAGGAAAAGAATCCTCTCTGCGTGGGGGAGACATATCAATGCTCACTTTCTTGTATTCAGATTCTGCGGATGAGAGACTACTGAACTCTGCTGGAGAAGGAGGACTCGCCCTGCTTCGGGGACGCTCACGGCACATCTTTTGGAAGGCGCTACACCTGCAACAACACAAACAAACAGACAAGATACCCTCCTCCAAGGGCCTATCAAGGTTATTATCTCGTGACAATATTCAGGTAATTAATTGTTTCAACAATCAATGGGCCTAGGCCCGTAAGTTTATGTATGCGCATTTTATCAAAAACATCGGCGTTTTCATTCGCAAACAAAACAGATAAATGCTACATAGGCAAACAGAATTGCTGAATAATATGCATTTTATTGATGGTGAACCCCTGAATGGGCAACAAATGTTTTACAACAGAGGCAAGCTCCTGGAATGAGGAAGCCGCGCAAAAATAAAACATAAATATACATCAGTATATACAAATGTTGGCAACGAGGCTTAGACGAACACCATGAGTTGATCCCTCTAAGACCCACTCGACTTCGATACTTCTCCGACGCTTCAGCTTCGGAAGAGATTGATTCAGATAAACGGCCCTCAGGTCCTCCAAACCACCAAACAATGAAAGTCCACACGCGGAACACAGTCATTTGCTTATCCAAATCCCTAACTTTTGCGTGAACCGCCCTTTACGAGTTTTCAGTTCACCGGGATACCCTTTTTTGCCGAAGCCGCCCAGTGTAGGTTTTCGACTTCGCGGGTGTACATTTTTAATATATCCCTAATTTTTGCCCGAACCTTTTATTCTGTTTTTGGTTCGCCGGGATGCCCCTTTTTTGCCTGGACTCTTTCTTTTTTGTCCAGCGGGTCTCTTTCAAGCAAAGTATTTTTTAACTGTGTTCGCGTTCACCGGGGATGCAAAATCTTCACCATCCATCGTAGATAACAACAAAGCTCCTCCGGAGAAGACCTTGCTGACGACATACGGCCCTTCGTAATTCGGAGTCCACTTGCCCCGGTGATCGGAGTGTGGCGGAAGAATCTTCTTCAGGACGAGATCACCCGTCTGAAAGCTTCTAGGACGCACCTTCTTATCGTAAGCTTTCTTCATTCGACTTTGGTACAGGCGACCAAATGCAATCGATGCTAACCTCTTCTCGTCCATCAGGCTGAGTTGGTTCAAACGATTCGTAATCCATTCTGCCTCGTCGAGTTTCACATCAACCAAAACTCGCAAAGAAGGAATCTCTACTTCTAACGGTAGGACAACTTCCATACCGTACACCAATGAGAAAGGAGTTGCCCCGGTCGACGTACGCACCGTCGTACGATAACCGTGCAAGGCAAACGGCAGTATCTCATGCCAATCTTTGTACGTCACAACCATCTTCTGAACAATCTTCTTGATGTTCTTGTTGGCGGCTTCGACGGCGCCATTCATCTTCGGCCGGTAAGGAGATGAGTTGTGGTGTTCAATCTTGAAGCTCTGGCACAACTCCTTCATCATCTTGTTATTCAAATTCGAACCATTATCAGTAATGATCCGCTCGGGAATTCCATAGCGACAGATGATGTCCCTCTTTATGAATTTAGCTACCACCTGCTTGGTCACATTAGCGTACGAGGCTGCCTCCACCCATTTGGTGAAGTAGTCGATGGCTACCAGAATGAAACGATGACCATTGGATGCAGTGGGCTCGATCTTGCCTATCATGTCTATGCCCCACATGGAGAACGGCCAAGGGGAGGACATGACATTCAATGGGCACGGTGGCACATGAACTTTATCAACATAAATCTGGCATTTATGACACTTCTTCGCGAATCTGAAGCAATCTGACTCCATAGTCAGCCAGTAATACCCTGCTCTCAGGATCTTTCTCGTCATGGCATGCCCGCCGGCGTGCGTACCAAATGTGCCCTCATGGACTTCTTCCATGAACATACTTGCCTCTTTCTCATCTACACATCTGAGTAGCACGAGATCGTGGTTTCTCTTATATAGCACTCCATTAGGATTGAGATAAAAGTTTCCAGATAGCCTCCTCAGAGTCTTCTTATCCTGGGTTGACGCACCCGCAGGATACTCCTTAGTCATAAGGAAAGTCTGGATATCGTGGAACCATGGCTTGCCGTCGGTGGCATCCTCGATTGCAAAGACAAATGCCAGTCTGTCAAGACGCGAAAGCACAATTCTTGGAGCCTCATTCCAAAAATTGACCTTATACATTGAAGCCAACGTGGCTAAGGCATCAGCCATCTGATTTTCAGCCCTGGGTACATGATGAAGTTCCACTCGATCGAAGAACGGAAGCAGTCTCCTGGCATAATTCATGTACGGCACCAAATTCGCTTGACGAGTTTCCCATTCCCCTTTAATTTGATTGATTACAAGTGCTGAGTCACCATATACGTCTAGATTCTTGATTCTCAAATCGATTGCCTCTTCTAGACCCATAATACACGCTTCATACTCCGCTTCATTGTTGGTAACTGGAAATGTCAGTCTCGCAGTAAACGGGATGTGGGATCCGTGAGGAGTCGTGATGATAGCCCCGATACCACTTCCATAGGAATTAACCGCTCCGTCGAATATCAACTTCCACTGAGACTTCCTATCTGGCCCTTCATCGGGCAATGGCTCATCGCAATCCTTCGCTTTGAGAAACATAATATCCTCGTCAGGGAATTCGAACTTCATTGGCTGGTAATCCTCTATCGGCTGCTCGGCAAGGTAATCAGACAATACGCTTCCCTTAATGGCCTTCTGGGAGACGTACTGAATATCATATTCTGTTAACACCATTTGCCATCTGGCAATCCTGCCTGAAAGAGCCTGCTTTTCGAAGACGTACTTGATCGGATCCATCTTCGAAATCAGCATAGTGGTGTGATTGAGCATGTACTGTCGTAGACGTTTGGCAGCCCAAGCTAGTGCACAACACGTCTTCTCCAGCATCGAGTATCGAGATTCACACTCAGTGAACTTTTTACTCAAATAATAAATGGCATGCTCTTTTCTGCCCGTCTCGTCGTGCTGACCGAGAACACATCCCATGCTATTCTCCAGAACCGTCAGGTACATGATTAATGGCTGTCCAGCCACTGGGGGTATCAAGATTGGAGGTTCTTGAAGATACTGCTTTATTTTGTCGAATGCCTTCTGGCAATCCTCATTCCAAGTAATCGCCTGATCTTTCTTTAAAAGCTTGAACATCGGTTCACAAGTGGCTGTGAGCTGAGAGATAAACCTTGCAATGTAGTTTATTCTGCCCAAGAAACCACGAACTTCTTTTTCTGTTTTCGGCGCTGACATTTCTTGAATAACTTTTATTTTCGCGGGATCAACTTCAATACCTCGTTCACTAACGATAAACCCCAACAACTTTCCGGACCGCACTCCGAAAGTGCATTTGTTAGGATTCAGCCTCAGCCTGAACTTCCTAAGCCTCTCAAAAAGCTTCAATAAGTTGACCAGATGCTCTTCCTCCGTTTGGGACTTTGCGATCATGTCATCAACATAGACCTCGATCTCATGATGAATCATATCATGAAACAAAGTTACCATTGCTCGCTGGTAAGTGGCCCCTGCGTTCTTCAGACCGAAGGGCATTACCTTATAGCAGAATGTTCCCCAGGGGGTGATAAACGTCGTTTTCTCCATGTCCTCCGGTGCCATCTTAATCTGATTGTAACCGGAGAAGCCATCCATGAACGAAAACACGGAAAACTGGGCTGTGTTGTCGACCAACACATCGATATGAGGCAACGAGAAATCATCCTTAGGGCTCGCCCTATTCAAATCCCGATAATCGACGCACATGCGTACCTTACCGTCCTTCTTCGGTACAGGCACTATGTTGGCGACCCACGGAGGGTAAGTGGTAACGGCTAGAAATCCTGCGTCCAACTGCTTCTGGACTTCTTCTTTGATTTTTACAGCCATATCTGGTCTCGTCCTCCTAAGCTTCTGCTTGACTGGAGGGCAATCCTCTCGCAACGGCAAGCGATGAACCACGATGTCTGTGTCAAGTCCGGGCATATCTTCATATGACCAGGCAAAGATGTCACTATACTCTCGAAGCATCTCGACTAGTCTATGCTTGACATCATTCCGCAGCGCAGCCCCTACTCTGACATTTCGAACGAGCTCTTCAGAACCCAGATTTATGATCTCAATATCCTCCTCGTGAGGCAGAATAACTTTTTCCTCTTGTCTCAACAAGCGGGCCAACTCTTCCGGAAGGTCTTCGTCTTCATCAATCTCATCCTCGGCTTGATAGATCGGGCAATCGAAATCGTAGTGAGCCGTAGAGGGTCCAAAGTCGATGTCATCTGTTATGTGGATCCTGCAATAACAAGGGTTAAGTTTAAAGCAAGAATATGCAGGTTAGCACAAACCCCGTTGCCATTTTACTGTTTTTCGAAATAAACATAAAACAGGAATAACAGAGAACACAATATTTGAGTACGAAGAAAACGCCTTTTATTTATTAACAAAATGCATGTACATAATCCAACAAGGCCCTGACAATGAAACCTCTATGCCCCGGGCAGGACATAGGGTTGTACAAAGATTGTAAAAAGCAAATCATTACTCTTCACTTGTCAGCTTGATAATCTTCTTGATGGTCCAATTGTTGAGGCGCTCGCCCGGCTTGCTTGGTTGAATCCAGGCGTCAAGATCACAATCGCCATCCCCGCTGTCCTCAGACGTTGCGTTGATGCTTTCGAAAATTACCCCGCCCTTGGTGAATAGGATCGGCCCCTTCCCACGAGACGAAGACGAAGAAGATGAAGCTTCAGCTTCAGGAGAATACCCCAATCCAAACTTATCCTGCTTGATTGGTATATCCAAAACATGCCCCCAGCCTGGGGTGGAACCGGCTTCAATGATGGCCCGAGCTTCTTTGAATGAGGAGAGATTCATCTCTTGCTTCTCTATGACGACAGGAGCTACCTCTCTCACCCTGACGGTTTCAAATGCTTGGCAGAGAGTTTCATGGATTTCGCCGTCCATTTCAACATATTTAAAGGATGACAAGTGGCTCACTATAATGTCCTCCTCACCGCAGACGGTTACTATGCTTCCCCCGACAGCATACTTGAGCTTTTGATGCAGCGTGGACGTCACGGCACTAGCAGCATGGATCCATGGCCGACCTAAGAGGCAACTGTAGGCAGGCATGATATCCATGATATAAAAAATCGTATTGAACGTCTCCGGACCAACTTGAATCGGCAGGGTCAACTCTCCGAAAACGTGGCGCTTAGTTCCATCAAAGGCTTTCACTACCAGATCACTGGGCGTGCAAAGCAATCCACGAGTGTCTAACTTCATCAGTGCCTTCTTCGGAAGCACATTAAGCGACGAACCCGTATCCACCAGGACATGCGACATGATTGTGCCTCTGCACTCTATCGAGACGTGCAAGGCGCTGTTGTGATCTCTCCTTTTAGGCGTCAACTCTAAATCTGTGAAACCTAGCCCATTGCCAGCATTAACATGGGCTACCACCTCCTCTAGCTGATTTACTGATATCTCCTGCGGCACGTAGGCAGCGTTCAATACCTTCAGCAATGCGTTGCGGTGCGCTTCAGAACACAGCAACAAGTTGAGAATAGAGATCTTTGACGGAGTCTGGTGAAGATGATCTACAATCTTGTAGTCGCTCTTCTTGATTAAACGCATGAACTCCTCAGCATCTTTAACTAGCAAATTCTTCTCTGCCCCAGAAGGGACCTCTTCGACAGCTTTGCTTTTACCCTTTTCCGCAGCGTCAGCTCGGACCACCTTCTCTGTTGCAACCTCTGCTGGCGCAAACACTCTACCGCTTCGAGTAATACCACTGACCCCAGCGAGATTTTGCACAGTCGACCCGTATGGCTCCAGCTCTAACTTCTGACCATTGCAATAGACCTCAGCGCCATAATGCCATGGAACGGCATTAGTGCTCTCGAATGGGATTGGCCCGGCCCTGGTGATAGTGATAGTAGGCGGTCGGGGCGCATAAATAGTAATAGGGTGACGAGGAATAGTAATGGTGGCAACTTCATCCGCCTGCTTCAGCACGACCTCCCTTGATGCACTTTCAATGCTCCGACTGAACTGCAAAATACCCTCAGACATCAGACTTTGGATACCTTCTACCAGCTGCTCACACCCATCAGGAAGTGTAGCACAAGCCATACATAACTCTCCGCATCCAGGAAAGAAGCCCTTCTTCAGCAACTTAGCCTTGACAAAACTGAGCGGCGTCTTCAAGTCGTTGACATCAGTCAGCAAGTCTGTACTCTCCTCGGTGATAACGGCATTCACTCCGCCTCCCCTATGATGAGGCATAGGGTTTTTGGTAACGTTGGGTACGCTATCAGAAAAGTTAATGACCTTGGCGTCCACCAAGTCCTGCACTTTGTGCTTAAAAGCTTTACAGTTCTCAATCGTATGGCCTGGTGCTCCAGTATGGAAATCACAAGTAGCATTTGCATCATACCCTGGTGTCGCTACTCGAAAAATGCGTCGCGCAACGATGGGGAGGCGAAAAGGATAGACAGAAGAGTCGCCACTGAACTTTATTTATCCCATGAGGGGAAAGGAAAATATCGAGAAAACCTTAAGAAAGAAAAGGATAAGATGGTCTCGCAACCATGAACGGGTTCGGAAGCCGGTTATGCGAGGGGAAGGTATTAGCACCCCTCGCATCCATCGTACTCGATGGGAACCTTTTGTTTGTCGATGTGTGAATTTATTTGCTTAAATATTATGCTATAAGAAGAATGTTCCACTGGGTAAAAGAAGGGTTTGAAGCAAGAAAGTTAGGAGGAAAGAGAGAACGGGGAAGAAGAGAGAAAGAAAAGACTCGATAGGACTTCGCGGTCCTAGGCCTACGTATTCTCAACGGATATGAGAAAGTCAGAGTCGACGTAGTTCGGGGAACTACAGATATAGGGTGAATGTGCTCGGCAAGGATTGTGGCCCTTGTGCCTACGTATCTTTACTTGAACGAAGTAAAGAATCAGAGCAGCCGTAGTTCGGCCTACGGTTTGCGGGGAAGTCTTGGTAGACGCTGCTATCGTGCGCATTCTAGCAGTTAGGTGTATTGCTGCTCGCTCGTTGGAGACTTAGGCGTTACCTGTTTGCGGTAGAACGGACGTAGCATGCCTTTCTGGGAAAGGGTGAAAAGAAGAGAAAAGAGTGCTCGCTAGGATATCGCAATCCTATGCCTACGTATTCCCATTATGCATGAGAAATCAGAGCAACGTAGTTCGTGCCTACGATGCGGATAACCGGTGTGTTTGTGTGGATGATGTTATCGTGCACATTCTAGCAGTTTAGGTGTTTTGCTGCTCGCATGTGAGGAGACTTATGCGTACCTGTTTGCGGTAGAACGGACGTAACATATCCTGTTTGAAAGTTTGGTTTTTGCCATGCGAGGCAAGGTATCATGTTTGATTGGTTGAGATTGTTTTCGGGCGAGATAGATCCTCGGATAGTAACCCCTACGGGTAGTACCCAATTCTTTATCTCAAAGTTTTTGTTATAAAAGGGTGTGGCGAATGAGGCGTCTTCGTATTGAAAGACGAGCGTCGAAACCACCCTCACTACAGTGGGCATCCCAACACTCAAAGAGAAAGAGGTCTACACCCAATCCTCTCTCTTTAATTCAACATAAAGAGAGCTTCGTTCTCTTATTAAAGTGTTTTTGGTTTTGAAAGGTAAGTACTTTGCGACAGAGAACCCTACGGTAAACGTCAGCACTCGGGATAGGAGAAGGCCTACGCCTAACCACTCCACGACCATTCAATTTTTATTGTGAAAAGAAGTTTGAAAGCGCACTCGGTACGGGACCGAGGTTTTAGGTGACGAGGGTTGTGAAAGGAAGTTGTGAAAGTGAGAAATGGTGGATAAAGTCACGTCTTCGTATTGAAAGGCGAGTATCGAGACCACCCTCACTACAGTGGGCATCCCAACACTCAAAGAAGAAGAGGTCTACACCCAATCCTCTCTTTTCAGTTCAATACAAAGAGAAATTTATTTTAAAGATGGTTTGAAAATGGACTCGGTACGAGACCGAGGTTTTTGAAAATGCACTCGGTGCGGAGCCGAGGTTTTAGGAGGAAAAGGGGTGGAAACGTCTTCGTATTGAAAGACGAGTGTCGAAACCACCCTCACTACAGTGGGCATCCCAACACTCGAAGAGGAAGAGGTCTACACCCAATCCTCTCTCTTTAATTCAATACAAAGAATTATTTGTTTATTGAAGAGATTTGATAACCTGCCAAAGAGATGAGATAAATTCGAATATATACAAGAAATAGATAATATACAAGATATATAATCAACAGTCCACCAATTTAAATTTTAATGGTTTCGATATTTTATTAGGTATTTTTTTTGGAAGAATGTACAAGTGTTGAATATTTACAAGATAGTAATAATATACAAATATAATATGTACAAGAATATAAATAACTGAAAATAAAACAGTTGTATATTTGACAGAAAATTAAAGCAGTGGTATATTGACAGAAAATAAAGCAGTTGTATATTTGACAGAAAATTAAAACAGTGGTATATTGGTTAGTTGATTGAATCGGGACGCAAAGAATGGGATCTCGTCTTAACCGCAAACAAAATGCCGATTAATCGAAGGTAGCCTATCGCGATCCCAAAGTAAGGAAGATGACCTCAATGGTCATCCCCCATAGATTTGAAATCGGGAAGGTTATCGACTTCGAAAATCTGACGCTTGCGGATAAAAAGCTTTCATCGATCCATAAGTCGAAATGAAATTTAAATAGAGAAGAGATGAGAAGAGAATGGGGTACTACCCGTAGGGGTTACTATCCGAGGATCTATCTCGCCCGAAAACAATCTCAACCAATCAAACATGATACCTTGCCTCGCATGGCAAAAACCAAACTTTCAAACAGGATATGTTACGTCCGTTCTACCGCAAACAGGTACGCATAAGTCTCCTCACATGCGAGCAGCAAAACACCTAAACTGCTAGAATGTGCACGATAACATCATCCACACAAACACACCGGTTATCCGCATCGTAGGCACGAACTACGTTGCTCTGATTTCTCATGCATAATGGGAATACGTAGGCATAGGATTGCGATATCCTAGCGAGCACTCTTTTCTCTTCTTTTCACCCTTTCCCAGAAAGGCATGCTACGTCCGTTCTACCGCAAACAGGTAACGCCTAAGTCTCCAACGAGCGAGCAGCAATACACCTAACTGCTAGAATGCGCACGATAGCAGCGTCTACCAAGACTTCCCCGCAAACCGTAGGCCGAACTACGGCTGCTCTGATTCTTTACTTCGTTCAAGTAAAGATACGTAGGCACAAGGGCCACAATCCTTGCCGAGCACATTCACCCTATATCTGTAGTTCCCCGAACTACGTCGACTCTGACTTTCTCATATCCGTTGAGAATACGTAGGCCTAGGACCGCGAAGTCCTATCGAGTCTTTTCTTTCTCTCTTCTTCCCCGTTCTCTCTTTCCTCCTAAATTTCTTGCTTCAAACCCTTCTTTTACCCAGTGGAACATTCTTCTTATAGCATAATATTTAAGCAAATAAATTCACACATCGACAAACAAAAGGTTCCCATCGAGTACGATGGATGCGAGGGGTGCTAATACCTTCCCCTCGCATAACCGGCTTCCGAACCCGTTCATGGTTGCGAGACCATCTTATCCTTTTCTTTCTTAAGGTTTTCTCGATATTTTCCTTTCCCCTCATGGGATAAATAAAGTTCGGTGGCGACTCTTCTGTCTATCCTTTTCGCCTCCCCATCGTTGCGCGACGCATTTTTCGAGTAGCGACAGCTGGCGACTCTGCTGGGGACCCCTAGCGAGCCAAGCCTATTTTGTTTGTCACGTGTGTGATTTTGTTTGCTTTTATTTGTTTTTATATTGTGTTCACTAACTTGTTGGGTTTATTTGGGATGGTTTGTGAAGATAAGGCTTTCTACCCGAGCTTTCAGGTATACACTAAGTTAGGAGGTGGATTCTTTCTAATTTGCGAGACTTAGGACTCGTTGAGTTGGAGCGAATTCCACCGCTCAGATGAGACCCCGTTGGAATAATTATGTCTTACGTGTAGTCGTAATGGCGTTTTATTTCTGGCTTGGGAGTCTGTGATTTTGAGGACCTTTTGTAGAACCTTATTCCGAAGGTTGCTAAAACATAACTCTGTGTTCATCCTTTTGAAAGAATTACCGTCTCACGAGTAGTCGTTCTGATAGGAAACTTTTGAGGGTTAGTGCATGGGACTTTGTTTGAAAAGCCTTTGGAATAGCCTCTTATAAACCAGTAGATTGCCCACCCGATGGGAGAGATACCTCTTGTTGTTGTCTTGCAGGATTGGTGACTTTAATCCTTGATGTTGATTTGTTCTCGTGTGCACTCATTGCATTGCATTTGCATAAGCATATCTACATCATTTTGCATTTTTCTCCTTAACCAGTGCCAAGAGCTTACCCATCCTCTGTTCATAACCCGCAGTTGATTTCCCGACACTCCTACTGAACTCGTGAAAGCTATGAAGCATTTGAAGCAATAGGAGCACAGACGCCTTGAAAGGCCAATCAGACAATGCAAACTGAGGTAGCTATGCTAGAGAACGACTGCCATAATGTTGAGTCCCCACCAGGGTTTACTGTGACGAACAATCCACTGTATGATCTTCCGCCGGATGGCCATCCTCCGCAAGTAAACGTTCTTACTCGACTCCAGAGGATGCCAACGAATGATCCCATGGAAGAAAAGCTTCGTGCCCTTGAGGAGACAATTCAAGCTATGAAAGTGCCTGATACGCCTGGCCTCGATGCTGCTGATATGTGTCTAGTGCTAGATTTGGTGATCCCTCCGAGATTTAAGATACCCAACTTTGAGAAGTACACAGGCTTTAGTTGCCCAAGGCGTCATTTGGTGATGTACTGTCGAAAAATGACCCCCTACACTCATGACGATAAGCTAATGATTCATTTTTTTCAAGAAAGTCTGAGTGGATCGTCATTAAGTTGGTACGCAGACCTAGAAAGAAGTCATATCCAATCATGGAGGGACCTAGCCAGCGCTTTTCTAAAGTTTTACCAGTTCAATCTAGACATTATTCCCACCCGCATGCAGTTGCAAAACCTATCTCAGAATGAAAATGAACCTTTTAAGGGATATGCACAACGGTGGAGAGAATTTGCAGCAAGGGTGCAACCACCACTTTTGGACAAGGAACTGATTGACATGTTCATCAACAGTTTGCATGGCTCTTATCTTGAAAGAATGGCTGGTTGTACGCCATCAAGCTTCTCTGACCTTGTGATTGTAGGAGAGCGCCTCGAAAGCTACCTCAAAAGTGGACAAATCCAGGACGCATCAGGCAGCCAGGCCAGTGAGGTTGAATCTTTCGACGATTTCCATGAGGAAGAGGAGGATGAAACCAGCGCACTCATAGCAAATGTTGAGTATTCTCTCGATGTACCAACAAAACTCTATGGTCCCTCGTCTGCTCAACAAGCATCATTACCAGTGCCATGTTATCCTCATGGACAATCGGCCATGCCTAAAGCTTCATCCCACAAGCCATGGGTCGCTCCTCATGCAAATCAACGAGTCCATGGTCGAGGTCATCCGAATCAGCGCCGAAATCAGAATAGGCCCAACAACAACTTGGAAAGGAGGACTGCTCCTCTTCATCCAGTCCCTATGTCGCACAGTCAGCTTCTCCCACATCTGATTCAAAACTCATTGGTGGAGCCTAAAACTCTTAAGCCTGTGCCAGAACCTTACCCTCCTGGGTACAATCCCAATGTTCAGTATGGATATCATGGTGGATCCATGGGGCACTCGACTGAAGAATGCAAAGCCTTCCAAGCCAAAGTGCAACAATTGATTGACAAAGAGTACATATCTTTTCCAGAAGGAGGTTTGGTTGTCCATGTCAACCACTCAGTTGTCTAAGCTCGAAGATTCCAAGGGTCATCTCCTAAAGCCAGTGGTTCAGACAGGCCGACATCCTCAACATTGGCAGTCCTTGAGCGCTTTTTATCATTTGCATCTTGTAGTTTATTTCCTGTTAATTGCTACTTGTTTTTTTTTTAAAACATTGATTGTTTCGAATGGTAATATTAATGAAGTGATTATGCATTTTCCGAATCAGTCACGTCGTATTCACTCATTATTTCCACTTATCACAGACATATACACTTTTTATTCACTCCACTTTATCACTGTTGTTTTAGCAAAGATTAGAGGGAGGATGACGAGAACGAGATACCCATAATTACAAATCGTATGCTTTCGGATAAAACCTTGACAATGATGTACAGGCATTGTTTTAAATCCCTTAAACACCGGAGATATAAGGAGTTAATCCCTAGTCAACCACTTCGAGCCTAGAAGTAGGAGTTTCCTTCGGATATTCAAACCCTTAACACTCAACCTGGGGCAGGGTAGTTATTCAGTTAATCCAACCTCGCACTCAAAATCCAAAGACAAGACGGTTGTTCATCAATGACTCATGACGTGGCAGTCATAATTTTCCAACAAAATTCAAAAAAATCAAAAGCCTGCTAAGTCAAACACCTCAAAAGGGGACTTAGGCAAAAATCAAGGCTATCCCGATGGATCTGACAAGCAAAGTCAGTCCATGCAAAAGTTAGGGATCAAAATAAAAATCAAAAGAGGTCCTTAAACCCTCAACCAAAAACAAAATAACATTCAGTGGTCACCCCAAAGGGTCACTGACATCCTTCAAAAAGCAAAATAAGGTGGCTGCCATTTCAAGCAAACCTTGAAACCATCAAGCTTACATCGTCAAATAGGTGTAGAATTAACTGAACGTAGGTATGGAGATCAACAAGAAGAAGGGGTGGGTACAAATTAACTTTGAGCCTAATATCCTTTGTTTCTATAACCGTGAGCCAGACCACGTTACAACCCTTGAAAGACCTAATTGAGTCGAGGTTTATTCTGAAAGCATACTATCGCAAGGTTGCGTAACCTGACTCCTCATGTATTTGCTAATCATCAGCATTGGTGTTATTTTCCTTGCTATATATTTTACACCAATCAAGTTAGCACAACATTTGGACTAATGGTCCATTCGTCTCACTATCACGACACTCAATAAACGACAATTCTTTTAAAAAAAAAGTTGCATGAACTTCGCATTAAAATTACCATTCGTGAATAAACAATTTTAATTGCAAGTCAGTGGTTGGCATTGAGGAAATTCTAACATAAAGCAATCAAACAGGACTAGACTATTCAGCAGTCTGGATCAGAATCGAGCATACTTTATAGCCCTATGGAACTGGGGCATTGAGATCCAAGAATTTGGAATGAGTCAGTCTGAGGCAATCCCCAAACAACGGTTGATTATGGGGCAAACCATTCCAGAAGCGGTTGATCAAGAGTGAATTATACCGATCAGGGGCAGGCCACCCAGAGTTTCTTTGACTTGAGGATAGATCCCTCCGATGTTCAATCATGATAAGTTAAGTCGCTTCAACGCTCTTTCAAGAGCAAACTACTCCAAAGAGTATATTGAAGCCAACCACGAGAATCAGTTAAACAATGATAATCCCTTTCGTGGTACAAACTCTGGGGCAAGCCATCTTGAGGTCGTCTCATGGCAAGTTATTCAAGCAAGCTCATCTTCATCAACAATTGTTGAGTTCAAAACGAGTGTTGGGGAATCATACCATCACCTCACCCAAATAACCTTAACCGTCCGAAAAGGCCTTGCTGTCATTGGATCCTTCATCCCACAGCCTAAACCTGTCAAAACCTTGTGACTTTTGTACCGGTCCCCAACTGGTCAAACCTTTAAAACTCCAAACTAGTCCTATCTGGTCAACCCTTCGCTGAATACCAATTCCCGCCTGGTATATGTCAGCTTTTAAACCAGTTCTCATCTGGTCACCCTTCTTTTAGCCATTTCACCAGTTCTTGTCTGGTAAACCTTATTCCAAAGTCCAGCTTCCATCTGGCAAACAAATCAGCTCTCCTTTGACAGCTTAACCTTTCGCCAACCAGCCCCATCTGGTCTACTTTCCGAACGCCAACCCTCGTCTGGTACTTCCAACTCAAGGTCCAATCAGCATTGGCAACCACCAAAGTCCACCAAGCTGGTGTCTCCAACCTGTATTCCCAATCACCTGCATTCCCATTACCATCCGCAATCATATGCATCATACGCATTGCATTCGGCTTTATAAGCATCTTGCATCATACGCATATCCAATATCGTATCATGTTTCTCCAGCCCTTGCATCTTCGCGCCCTAGCATTCGCATTTGCATTTCCATTTATGGAACATCATTATCATTAAGCATCCGCATATGCGAGTTCATATCTAGGATCAATCTTGAAGATTCCCAAGATCATCATCAACCCAGTCAGGATCATCATCAACCCAGTCAGGGGCATCCCTTGCAAGACCGTGGGTTTTCTCCCACGAGAGTCAGAGGATATCAAGATCATAATCAGCCTGGTCAAGGTTATTTTCCGCAAGACCGTGGGTCCTCCCACAAACTCAAGAGCTTCAAAGCCACATACAGCCTAAGCAGGGGCATTATTTGCAAGGGTCGTGGGTCATCCCACGAAATTCAAGGTATCAAAGCAAGATCCGGCCCAGTCAGGGGCATCTTTTCAAGACCATGGGTATGTCCCACGACATACTTCAAACTCGTGGTTAATTAAGATCTTCAAATCAACATTCGGCCCGGACAGGGGCATCTCCAGTAAGTCCATGGGCGTTTCCCAATGAGTTGCCTCCAGAAGACTTCAACGATAAGTGGCAATCTCTTCAGAGAAGCTTATCCATCATCAACGATAAGTGGCAATCTCTTCAGAGAAGCTTATCCATCTTCAGTGATAAGTGGCAATCTCTTGGGAGAAGCTTATCCTTCATCAGCGATAAGTGGCAATCTCTTCAGAGAAGCTTATCCATCTTCAGCGATAAGTGGCAATCTCTTCAGAGAAGCTTATCCATCATCAACGATAAGTGGCAATCTCTTCAGAGAAGCTTATCCATCTTCAGCGATAAGTGGCAATCTCTTCAGAGAAGCTTATCCATCTTCAGTGATAAGTGGCAATCTCTTCAGAGAAGCTTATCCATCTTCAGCGATAAGTGGCAATCTCTTCAGAGAAGCTTATCCATCTTCAACGATAAGTGGCAATCTCTTCAGAGAAGCTTATCCATCTTCAGCGATAAGTGGCAATCTCTTCAGAGAAGCTTATCCATCTTCAGTGATAAGTGGCAATCTCTTCAGAGAAGCTTATCCATCATCAACGATAAGTGGCAATCTCTTTAGAGAAGCTTATCCATCTTCAGCGATAAGTGGCAATCTCTTCAGAGAAGCTTATCCATCTTCAGTGATAAGTGGCAATCTCTTCAGAGAAGCTTATCCATCTTCAGCGATAAGTGGCAATCTCTTCAGAGAAGCTTATCCATCTTCAGCGATAAGTGGCAATCTCTTCAGAGAAGCTTATCCATCTTCAGCGATAAGTGGCAATCTCTTCAGAGAAGCTTATCCATCTTCAGCGATAAGTGGCAATCTCTTCAGAGAAGCTTATCCATCTTCATCGATAAGTGGCAATCTCTTCAGAGAAGCTTATCCGTCTACATCCTTTTGGGTGTCCGGTTTGTTTGTATATCACTTCTCAAACTTTTTCTCTTTTTTTTTGGACAAATTCAGGGTCTTCTATATCTAATCATCTTCTACCTCGAAAGAATGAATGTCGTAGCCTTCGTCTTACTAGGTTTAAGCCGATTAGATAGGGGCATCTGTCATACCCTAAATTTTCCCGCTAGCTTTTATAAATTTTTTTCGCATTTTATTTTGCGTTATTTAACTTAATTTCATGCCGTTTAGACACGTGTCCGCCCCAATTAGGCGTTTTTTTAAATCTCGACTATTTCTGCCCAATAAGAGCGTGACGTGTGGCCAAAGGGTATTTTTGTTTTTTTTATTTCCTTTTTTATTTTCTCTTTTTTTTTAAAATATAATATTTTGTACACATTTTCTTTTAGAATTTTACTTAGACAATTAAATAGGTTTTTTTAATTATATTTCAGATTAGAATAGTATAGGATTATTAATTAATAGTTAGAATTAGTTTTTAATTATTAGTTAGTTAGTTTAGATTAGATTAATTTGAATTAGTTTATTATTAGAGTTAATTAAAAATTATTAAAAAATTAAAAAAAAGCAAGGACACGGTGGAAAGAGCTGAGGCTCTTGAGATTTAGGGTTATTGGGTTATAAAAGAGGAACTTTCTACTGTTCAAAGAGGACCCAAAAAAAAGCGGCCGCCCCCTTTCAGAAACCCTAAATCGAGACACTGTTCACTATCCCTCAAAAGACCCTAACGGCCAACCCCAATCTGAAACCCTAACACCCTGCTTCCTCTTCAAAGTCGCCGTAAATCCTCTCATCTCCTTCCTTTTTCCGCCATTTCCACCTTCATCATCATCTTCTCCTTTGAAAACTCTGGCCGTTTTCCTCCCCTCAAATCCATCACCATCACCATCATTAAAAAACTCTTCTTCTTCTCCTCAAAACCATCGACCACGAATCTTCATCACCGTTTCCGCCGTGAAACACGACAACCACACTCTTCTCCACCAAAACCAATGATTAGTATCATATTAATGGCATAAGTCTGCTGGGAGAATGATGTTTGCTGGGTAAATTTGTTGCAGCTTCAAGCGGTTTCACCGATCCGTTACCGTTCATGCCGATGAGTTCCTCCGCCTCTCATTATTCGACGACAGAAACAGTACAATACACAACAACCTTCAGCAATGGTTCAAATCCTCGAGCGTATCCGTGATTTGCCGTCATAGCTTGCCGAAACAAGAACGGGAGATGCAATCAAAGCTCAACAAATTTTTCAAATCTTCCTCCGATTCCACACCTCTTCCCGCCACCGGCGACGGCGACGGCGATTTGGCCAACTGGAACTGGGAGAACAACCAACACCATATTATCAACACTTACACCCGAACTCGTCGGAACCCTAATCCAATTCCTTCACCTGCATCCGTAATCGAAAAACCAATAGTAGTCAAGAACAAGAAGTGAAGCTACGGTCAGTTCCATCTGGAGTTAGGTCAATCCGATTTCCTATTACGCTCGTGTTCCACTTGTCGTATTCAGTTCACTCCCGGAGATGTTGAAGACGAGAAATTACACGCTCAATTTCACAAACGCTATACGCAAGGAATCCAATTTAGGGGTTGGAATCATGACAGGATCATTTCTTCTGATAAAATTGGTCGAGTTATTTTGGTGTTGGATAATGATCCATCTTCTCACAGAAACAAGGTTCAAGAAGTTGTGAAGATGATGGAAATTGAGATGGGAAGTGGATGGATAGCACATCAACACTGTAAGGTTTATTTGTTGGTTTCTCTCCAGAGGATTGTTGGTTGCGTGGTTGCAGAACCAATCAAAGAAGCTTTTAGAGTAGCATCTTGCTCAGATGATGGGCATTCAGCTAGTGCAAGGAAAAGGGAGAAGAAGCTGCGTCCAACCACTCTTCAGTTTGGGAATATTGTTTTTCAAAGGGAAGTTGGAAAAAGCGTGGTGAATGTGAGTGATTCTGAGACGTTGGACAGTAGGGCTTTCTCTTGTGAAAGCAAACCTGTTGCTGCTGTTTGTGGCATTAGAGCCATTTGGGTCACTCCCTTCAACAGAAGAAAACACATTGCTAGCCAATTGCCGGATACTGTGAGGTGAAAGGTTATGAGTTCTGATGCCGACACAGCGATGACTACGAGAGCGCAATAGCAACAAGTTTGTACCGGATGCGACGTTAGTCTAAGCTACAATTCCGATCTGCAATGATGAAGTTGAACAACGATATACCGACGGCAGATTCAATTCAGCAGCAAGTTTGCAGTATAACTCGACATGGTTTGAGTCTCTAATGTATCACCAGCTCTCATCGGCAACAGCTCGCCTTTTTTCGGTAACATTTCGAACCGAGAGCGTCGTTACAAATTATGTCATGTTCCTGTCATTTTGTTTCATTTTCAATAAGGTTAGCACTTGATGAATCCTAGTGGTCATATTTCACTGTAATGTGCGGAATCATGATAAAAACGCAGGTGTGGCTATGTGTTATCGCACGAAAGGATTGTTATCCTAATTTTCTTTTCATGGGTGTCCTGTTTTGCTATGCGTTACCGATCGACCAGTTTACGTTTCATTGAGTTGTTGCTTTTGAGTTTTCGTTGTTGCTTTTAAGTGTTGACTTGTGTATGCATCTTAGTTATGTCTATTTCAACATCGCCGCGACAATGCGTATATTCTTGACGTGGTTCGCATTTTAGCCACTTGTGTATATTGTTGCTACTTTGTTAACAACTGGCACCCTGAGACATGAGCTTGATTATGATTTAATGTACTTTTCTCCTTTTTTTTTTTGAAATAATATTTATAATCAGTATGGATGCTTTTGGAATGTTAAATTTTGGCAAGTTGATTTGTGATTGTTGCTACTCCTAAGCTTGTTCAATATGGATGATTTGTTTTGATTACCATTTGATGTTCAGTACAGTGGCGGAGGTGTTAACGATTTGGTTCTGTTGTGATGTTCCACTTCCAATTTAATATCCGATTGCAACATCCTTTTTTGTTACTTCCTTGATATTCTTTCCATTTGATTTTTATTATCAAGTTTGACACCAAGTTACAAAGTTGTTTTTTTTTCGTACATAGTCTTGGTATTGTTGCCATGTCGGCTATTTGGTGTTTCGATAACATTTTGATTATGAGGTTCCAATTGAGGTTGTCATTGCTATGCCGAATATTTGAATGTTATTGTAATGGTTGTCTCAAAACATGTTGATGTTCTATTTTGTTGGTTATACTGATGTGTTTTTGGAGCTGCTACTCTTTTTATCCTTGCTTCAAAATTGTGACAATTTGTTAATTGTTAACTAAGGCTTGTTTTAGTAATGCAATAGGTGATTAAGTGTTAAGTATTGTAATGATAATGGTTGTTGCTACTTCTTATGATTGCCTAGTGCATTCGCTGTACTGATGTGCTTTTTTTTTTTTTTTGAATACATTCAGTTTTGGTTTTTGAAAGGTTACCGATATATCGTTTTTGCAATTAATTCTTATTTTTTTATTTTAACTCATTTTCGATAACCTTTCAAATTAAAATTATCTTTGTACTAAACTAAAAAAAGGGGATTAAGTGTAGACTTTCTTCCTCTCCGAGTGTCGAGATGCTCACTGTAGTGTGGGTGGTTTAGACACTCGTCTTTTAATAAAGACGTCTTTCTTTCAATTTCTTTCCATTTTCAAACCTTTTTTTCAACAATTTCTCTTCTAAAATCTCGGCCCCGCGCGGAGTGCATTTTCAAAACACCTTTCAAATTATAATTTCTTTGTATTAAATTAAAAAGAGAGGATTGGGTGTAGACCTTTTCTTCTTCGAGCGTTGGGATGCCCACTGTAGTGAGGGTGGTTCCGACGCTCGTCTTTCAATACGAAGACATTTTCATCCCATTTTCTCCTAAAGCCTCGGTCCCTTACCAAGCGCATTTTCAAATTCCTTTTCACTAAGAAATTATTTTCTCTTTGTATTGAACTAAAGAGAGAGGATTAAGTGTAGACTTTCTTCCTCTCCGAGTGTTGGGATGCCCACTGTAGTGAGGGTGGTTCCAACACTCGTCTTTCAATACGAAGACGCTTCCCGTCCATCTTCAAATCTCATCTCCTTAAAATCGATTCTTTGTGTTGAGCTAAAGAGAGGATTGAGTGTAGACCTCTTCTTCTTCGAGCATAGGGATGCCCACTGTAGTGAGGGTGGTCTCGATGCTCGTCTGTCAACGCAAAGACGCTTCCAACATTTCCTCATAAAACCTCGGTCTCGTACCGAGTATACTTTCGATAATAGATTGATTTCTCTTTGTATCGAATTAAAAAGAGAAGATTGGGTGTAGACCTCTTCTTCTCCGAGTGTTGGGACGCCCACTGTAGTGAGGGTGGTCTCGACACTCGTCTTTCGATACGAAGACACGACTTTATCCACCATCTCGCTTTCACAACTTCATCCCGCAACCCTTTTCACACCTAAAACCTCGGTCCTGCACCGAGTGCATTTTCAAATCATTTTCTCAACAAAAACTTGAATGGTCGTGGAGTGGTTAGGCGTAGGCCTTCTCCTATCCCGAGTGCTGACGTTTACCGTAGGGTTCTCTGTCACAAAGCACTTACCATTCAAAACCCAAAAACATCTTTAATAAGAGAACGAAGTTCTCTTTGCATTGAATTAAAGAGAGAGGATTGAGTGTAGTCTTCTTCCTCTCCGAGTGTCAGGATACTCACTGTAGTGTGTGTGGTCTTGATACTCGTCTTTCAATACGAAGACGCAACGTTTGCCACACATTTTTACAACAAAAACTTCGAGATAAAGAATTGGGTACTACCCGTAGGGGTTACTATCCGAGGACGTGTCTCGCCCCTAAAAACGATCCAATCAATCAAACGTGACTTCTTGCCCCGCGCGGCGAAAACTAATCAATCTTTCAAAAGGATATGTTACGTCCGTTCTACCGCAAACAGGTAATGCCTAAGTCTCCAACGAGCGAGCAGCAAAACACCTAACTGCTAGAATGCGCACGATAATATCATCCATAAAAACATCAACACACCGTAGGCCGAACTACGGCTGCTCTGATTCTTTACTTCTTTCAAGTAAAGATACGTAGGCACAAGGGCCACAATCCTTGCCGAGCATATTCCCCCCATATCTGTAGTTTCCCGAACTACGTCGACTCTGACTTTCTCATATCTTTTGAGAATACGTAGGCCTAGGACCGCGAAGTCCTACCGAGTCTGTTCTTCCTATTTTCTGCCCCGTTCTCTCTTTCCTCCTAACTTTCCTGTTTCTGACCCTTATCTTTTACCCTGTGAAACACTTTTATAGCATAATGTTTAAGCAAATAAATCCACATCGACAAACAAAAGGTTCCCATCGAGTACGATGGATGCGAGGGGTGCTGATACCTTCCCCTCGCATAACCGGCTTCCGAACCCGTTCATGGTTGCGAGACCATCTTACCCATTTATTTCCTAAGGTTTTCTCGATATTTTCCTTTCCCCTCACGGGATAAATAAAGTTCGGTGGCGACTCTTCTGTCTATCCTTTTCGCCTCCCCGTCGTTGCGCGACGCATTTTTCGAGTAGCGACACCTGGTGGTGGTGCCCCTGTTAAGGGAGCCAACGTCCTCTTTTGAACTAGCTGAAGCTGGAGCAAAGTTTGCAGAAGCTGCGCATACGACATAGGTGGAGCTTCAAAATGACGATTTGCCAAAGGAACCCGATTCTGATATTTCCTATACCCCTGCTGATTCTGCTGCTGCTGCTGCTGCGGAGCAGCTGGGATATTTATGCTAGCAATCTGCTACTGAGGGCCCTTGCCCTTTCTCCGAGCATTAGTGACAGCACTTGCATCTCCCTCTCGACGCTTGCCAGCGTAAGGTTTCTTGCTACCTCCTCCAGCTGAGGATGATTCGCCTTGAATTTTTCCGATCTTTATTCCGTTCTCGACATGCTCGCCCATAGTGATGAGGGCCGAGAATGTCCCAGACATGCCACTGACCAGCTTTTCATAGTAGATTCCAGGAAGGGTAGCCACGAACATTTGCACTAGCTCACGCTCAACCATCGGCGGTTGAACCCGAGCAGCCAATTCACGCCACCGCTGGGCGTACTCTTTAAAGCTTTCATTGTTCCGCTGTGAAAGATTCTGAAGCTGAACTCGATTGGGAGCCAGGTCGCTATTGTACTGATAGTGGAGGACGAACACTTCTGCGAGGTCTTTCCACGTACGCACTGTAGCGGGCTCCAGGCCCATATACCACTCGAGTGATGGACCAGAAAGACTATCTTGGAAGAAGTGCATCAGCAACTTCTCATCGTCAGAATAGGCGGACATCTTTCTATAATAAGATCGAAGGTGGACGCGGGGGCAAGTAGTACCCTTATACTTTTCAAAGACAGGCACCTTGAACTTATGAGGTACCTTAAAATCAGCAATCAACCCGAGCTTGGACATATCAACGCCCAATGTGTTCTGATTTTCAATGTCTCTCATTTTGTCTTCCAGCGCTTTGAACCTGAGTCGAGCTTCAGCATTCAACTCTGCTTCCACACCTCTCTGAGAGAATACGTCATCCTGATGGTCCTCCAGCCACGGTTGAGGCACCAACAGATTTCCGACACCCGCATTGCCGTTGACCGGCCCTATGTTAACATTGGCTCCCAGACTACCATTGCCGACGCCTGCCGCGTTGAGTCCGAGATTAGTCATCAGATTGCCGTTAGCACTGCCGTTGCCCCCGGCAACAGGAACAACGTTCTGTGGAGCATCCACTGGAGGAGGAGTAGGCACAACCCCTCCATGAAGTATGCCATTACTATCAACCCTGGAGATTAGAGGTTGAACCAAAGTGCGAAGCTGGTCCTGACCATTAGCGACCACTTGTATCAGTTCCATAAAACGATCCATCTGTTCACGGAGCTCTTGAACATATGACTGCACCTGGTCCATGATCCTTGTTTGATTAGCGCGAGTCGAGTAACGGTGGATGAGTCTTTGATCAATCCTGGAGACCGGAAGCAGCTCGGAACCTGTGAACCTGAAAAACCTGTCAACATTAAAGGTTAGGAAAAATAACAAAATGTACGCCATGCAAATATGCTTCATGCAGATGCATGCGTGTGTCTGTGTGCGTGGGAGGTTTTCCCCCGATCCTAGTGCCTTAGTGCCAGTGCGGACAATAATAAGAAGACGAAGAAATCCGAGCCCAATCATGGAAACATCAATCTCATATATATATATATGGAAAGGCCTGTCAAGGCAGTACACAGTATCAGCGGGTACAAAACAAATCAACAGCATGACCTCAGCCAACAAGTCTGGTGATGGTCAGCATACATCAAAGATCAAAACAACAGGAATACAACTAGTCAAGTACGGCCACGGGCGCGATACTCTGCTAATAACTCCTTCGTCTCTGGATGATCTGGCAAAGTGAGCAACCCCTCGACGAGTAGTTCCCTCTGCATGATGGTATGCTGAAGCCCCTGAACTGAACTCTCCCAGGCTCCTTCGCCAAAGCAATCCTCCAGTTTCTGCTTCTTAGACTCAAACATCAGCTTATGCTCCTTCAGGTTAGCAAGAGCTTTGTTGAGTCGAGCTTCAGCGGCGTATCTGCGGGCGGTCTCTTCATCAAACCTCCGCTCACTGTCCTTGACTTTGGCTTCCAGCTTAGAGATCTGCAGCATCAGCTTGTCCTCTCGCTCCTTCCTGGTGGCCATGGAGGTCTTCCAATGCTGGTCGAACTTAGATATCCTCCGATACGCCTCCTCCAAATGCTGCTTCTTCGTAGCTAGTACATCATTAACAGCCCTGAAGTCTTGACCCAAGCGTTCCCGATCAGCAATCTGCTTTGCCAAGTCTGCACCCAGTTGGTTTACCGACTCTGTTTGCTTTTTGAGAGCATGCACGGCTTCATTCCGCTCACTTTGAAGCTGAGCTAACCCCTTCTCTAATTCTGCGTTCGCCCTCTTCAGTTCATCCCGCTCGGCTAATACCTGGTTGTGCTGATGAATGGACACAGTGGTAGGCTCTTCGACTGGTGGAGGACTCTCTGGTCTGACATGAGGGAATGGCATCCCTATAGCGCTGGCTCTGGCTCTGATCCAAGCTGAATAAGGAGGGTAGGCTTGACTGTTGCTCTTTCCCAACAAAGGCTTTCCTCTCGTGCTGATATTGTTCCACGCATGCTGAAGCTTGGACAACAAATCCCCCTCTAGAGTACCCATGAGGTACAGAGATTCCTGTACCTCTTCCTCCTTCGGTGGAGTCCTCAAAGCATATGCGAACTGACGAACTAGCAACGGCGGATTGTAGTTGATGCAACCCTTCCTGCCTATCAGAGGTACATTAGGAAACCCACTACAACTGAAGATAACCTCGGTGCCTAACCTGTCTCTGTCAACGAACCAATCAATATCTTCTGCAGACAAACTCATCAGACGCTCAGGCCACTCAGCTGTGGCTGCAGATGAGACGAAAGAACCCCTCTTGGGCAAATGACTATCAAACCATTTGTACAACAACGGTACGCAGCATGAGACATTCTTCCCTCTCCGGTTCTCATTCTTGTAATGCACTGAGTGATAGACGTCTCCGATCAGAGTAGGGACTGGATTCCCTGAGGCGAAGATGTGGAATGCATCAAAGTCTACGAAATCAGGCATGTTGGGGAACAGGATAATGCCATATATGCATAAAGCAAGGATGGCATTGAATGCGTCCCAACATTTGTCCTTAGCGCACTGCTGAGCCTTAGCTACCAGAAACTGCAAAGAGAACCCAGGAACCTTGTTCCAACTCGTCACCACTAACTCAGAGGCGCTCAAATGGAGTGAAGAAGCTAAACCAGCCAGATCAGGCTCAGCATCCATGTGGACAAAAGGCATCTGCCTTTTGATAGGCACACCCAGCATATCAGCATACTCTTCCAGCGTCGGCGCGAGAACGAAGTCCTGAAAAGTGAAACACCTCAGAGGAGGGTCATAGAACTGCAGAAGAGCATGTAACCCATTCAACTCGGACGTAGAAGGTTTGCAAACCAGACTGAGCAACCTGCCATAAGACTTCCTGAACCTATCCCTCACAGAATCACCTGCTAGAGCTATCAACCCAGCCAGCTTCGACACATCAGGGGTCGGGAACTTGTACGCAACAGTCTTCCTGAGAGAGGCCATAGTAATACAGTAGGAGATGGGAAATCCTGGATCGGGGAAACGGTACCTGCAACACAGACACACGTTAATGGAATGCAAATGAACATGCAAACTAATGCAAAATGCAGGCATGCAATAATATATCCGGATAGCCGCTGTGGAGATTCTGTATCAACAATCACTGATGAGAAGAAAACCCCGGTGTAAGACCACTGATCTGATCTGCTAAGAATAACCATCTGATAGGCCCGAGATCAAAATTCCGCTCTGTCAGGAACAAATGGCTGATAATAAGGACCTCGGATGCATGATCAAGAAACATCTGTTGATGAAGTCTTCAGACCCCAAATCAAAATCTGCCCTATCAAGAACAAACACACAGCTGCTGACGAGATCTTCAGACCCCACCCAAAATCTGCCCTATCAAGAACAAATAACATCTGCTGATGAGATCTTCAGACCCTACTCAAAATCTGTCCTATCAAGAACAAATAACATCTGTCGATGAGATCTTCAGACCCCACTCAAAATCTGTCCTATCAAGAACAAACCACTGATGACAGTGTTCTGATCAAAACCTGCTCTATCGAGAACAGACATACATCTGATGATAAGATCCTCTGATCAAAACCTGCTCTATCAAGAACCGACGAGTCTGCAACTGAGAACCCTGATACCAACATAACTGATCCACTGTCAAGAAAACCAGGTAGTCTGAAGGTCTAAGTTTCCTGCAATGAACCCAATCCCACTCACAGGTATGGACCTAAACTGACTCAAGGTACGGCATCCTATGCGTTCATCAGCGTCACAGACTTTCAAAACTGATGATACGATTCCCAGAAGGAGTGGCATCATCAAGTCTTGAAGAGGCCTCACTTAGCTGAATCACAAATGATCGGTCCCCAGAGTCGACAATCCACTAAACCAGCAACCGTCTCAACCCAAAGGGTTGAAAATGAAGCCAACCGGATGAACCTCGTCTGAGTGTGGATTTCATGAGACACTAGTGCCTGCAAAGCAAGCACGCGCCCACTAATTTCCACTCTAAGTCTATGGTGCACTCAAGCCTGGGTCTGGCTTCTCACTCATCGGAACTCCCATCCCACAACAGCACAAATAATCATATTATACTGAAAATACAAGGCGGGAAATAAAGTGCGAGAAGTAAAAATGCGATAAATAAACGCAACCCAACAAGCAAACACACAAGCGGTAGGATTGACTCTCTTAACGGACGTTGGATCCCAAAACTGACTCGCTTTCGGGACGTTGGATCCCTAGGAAACTATCAAGTCCCCAGCAGAGTCGCCAGCTATCGCTTGCGCGAAAATAAGGTGCCGGCCTGACAGAAGAGTCGCCACCTTTCGTTATTTATCCCTCAGAGCGGGAAAGGAAACGATCGGAAAAACCTGACGAATAAGGGTAAGACAAGGTCATCGCAACCATTGTCTGGGTTTGGGAGTCGGTTACGCAAGGGGAAGGTATTAGCACCCCTCACGTCCGTCGTACTCGACGGGATCCACGCTTGTTAGTTTACTTGGGTGGGATGGTTTTATTCTATCTACCTATCAAGGCTGGCTGAAAAAGAAAAGAAAAATGACTCGGCAAAGCGTCGCACTTTATGCCTATGTATTCTCATCAGAGAATGAGAAATCAGAGTCAACGTAGTTCGGCCTACGAAGGGTTATGGGGGAAGGTTGCTCGCTAGGATATCGCATCCTATGCCTACGTACTCTCAACAGGCATGAGAGATCAGAGCTCACGTAGTTCGGGAAACTACGGTTTATTTCCTGTCTTTTACGAAAGAAGTGTTTTTTATTGTGTTTGCGATTTCAATCACACTAGAGACTATGACCTGAGAGTGAATGCGTGGCATGTCACCCAAAGGGTACCATACTAAACATCTAGACTGTGGAAAAGAAGCTCTCCCACAATCCTTTCTCAGATAGCTTAAGGCTTGTAACGTACAAAAGAAATCATTCCTGATTACTGTATCTTAAACTGTTTTGAGATGAGAAGAGAACAGGCCTGACTAGGAGGGAGACTATCAAGTCCTACTGTTATCATGCCATGGATTCATCCTATGGTTGAGGTTTGAACAGGGAACTCCTAGATGTTGTCATGCATAGGTTTCAACCTAAAAGTCTATCATCAAATCCTTATCAAAGGAAATGAGAGTCCTACGGGATCATGTCAATGATACACCAAAACAGACAAAGCATCAGCTTAACAGTAAAATGCATGCAATGCAAGTGAGGGAGGAAATATGTGTGGGGCTTCAGCCTCCACAAGCTCGTCTCAACCTCAAGCCAGTCATGAAATAACAGTAATCATACAGAAAAATAAACAACATGCTATCAAGCAATAACAGTAAACTGCAATCATACAGATAAAAGAAATGAAATGCCATCAGGCAAACAAACCACATGGGCAAGGGAGCTGGGCTCTACCGAATACCCGCAAGCAAAGCCACGCAATAACAGTACAAGCAGAGGGAGCAACTCAACCTCTAATGCAATCATGCTCCTAGACTGAACTTATTCTAGATGAACTTAATCTAATGCAACAGACAAATCAGACAAAACACACAATACAGAAAAGAAAAACAGAGGAAAGCCTCAGCTGGAATGGCAGTCTTCAGGGATTCATCCTCTTCACCAATCTTCAATGAAGTCTTCATCTTCAAGGACTCCTCCTCTTCAAAGCTTCAGCTTCTAACCCAAGTGTCAACTTGATCTTCATAAAGTCTTCAGACTTCAACAATCTCCAAGGAATCATCCTCTTCAAAGCTACAGCTTCTATCTTCAATGGCTTTTAGATCTTCCATAAAATTTTCAATACTCTTCATTGCTTTCTTCACCTTCAACAACCCAAATGCTCCAACAAACAAGATTCAGTCAACAAGATGAGGTGAGGATGTTAGAGTGCTCACTGACTTCCAAAGGATGCCCTTGAGGACTTAACATCAAAAGGAAAGGCTCTCTCAAAGTTCTACCTCATAAGGCAAGGTCACTAATCCCTCCAAAGGAGAGAGGTGAATACCCTTAAGGGACTTTATGTCATAGAGAAGGAAGGAGGTGAACAAGACACTCCTTGTTTATTGAATGGAAGTATTCTATCTAGAGCTCTACCTATGCACTTATGATCCTATAAACAGAACAAACAAAAGCTAACTAAAGCTCCACTTCAAGGTCTTCAAAGCTTCTATGATGATCCACAAGGTCTTCAACTCAATCTTCAAGGCTCACACACTCAAAGGAGAAGAAAAGAAAGCAAAACAATACAAATTATGCCTTTAAGCAACACACATACTATCCATACATTCAAAAATCAATTAAAAATACTAAAACACCATATAATATTCTAGCAAAATTCTAGGGGATTCTATACATACTTACCCTTAACCCCTATATTCCCCATACACTAATTTGGCCTATAAAACCCAAAACAAAATTGTTCAAATCTACTTATGCAACCTAAAACCCTAATTTTGAGTACACTAAGACTATGCTTAACAAACTAATCAAATTTTAATCTACAAATTGTGAATTAGATCCTATAGGAACTATGATTCAATACCTAACTATGCCAAAAAGAATGGCTCAAAAATCCTAAGGGAAAGTCCTAAAAGAAAATCTACAAAATTGAGTATCAACTAAAAACAATTAAAAAGACTAATTACAAGAATAATATGCTAAAAATATTAAAAGAAAAATAAAATGGAATTTTATTTATTTACATTTTTCTAGACAGAATTATGAATATGTGAAAAAAACAAGAAATGAAAAATAATCATTTTTGAATTTTATATGGATTTTATAAAATGCAAGAAAGTTAAAAGAAATTAAAATAAGAAAAAAAATGAATTAAAGGGGATGGGGGTGTCATTAGAAGGGGCGCCCAGTTGATTTTAATATTGGGCTGAGAACCTGGGGTGCAGATAGAAAATGGCGCGCGGGCCCACATGCTTCAGAAAATCAACAGAAAAAAATAAACGAAAATAATATGAGCGCGGTGTATTTAGTAAGGGTTTTTAGTTGAAAAACTGATTGGGCCGCGTGAGGGGGTGTGGGTATCAACGTTTCCATTAAGCCCAGAATCTCCATTTAAATGAAATGGCAGCGTATTGGCTTCATGGCTTCCCTCCGTTTTAAGTTCAAATTGGGACCGTGCGATTAGAGTAAGAAGTCAAATATCCAACGCGATCGGACGGTTGAAGGCCATCGTCCCCAAAGGACTTAGGGTTTGCAGGTTTTGCAGAATCCATGCATGAGATTTCAAGCTCTTCGTACTCCCTCGTATGGCCATGAAATTCAAAGATTCCAAGAGCAAAGATGCTCCACTTTTCTCCAAGAATACAATGGAACCGATAGTTTCTCCTGAAGCTCCCTAGAATTCGCAAACAGAATGCACGAAAACTAGGGTTCTGCCATTTTTCTCTGTGATCAACCTTAATTAAACTCAAACCTAATGATCCAAACTTGTTATACATGTTACCCTAACCAAACTACACTATATCATATCCATTAAAACTCAGTATACAGCTTGTTGTACAATCTTGAAAAAATCGTGACCTGCCATGGAACTCCATGGATCCCTCTCAAACTTTCAGAAAACCTTCCTCTAACCTAGCATGTTGATCCTACACCTAGAATTCTAACAGAATGCACCTAAATAAGGACCTATGGAGCAAGTTACCAACCTGTTAAGAATCAATGGTGAGTGATGCTAGGACTCGATTTGGCACTTGAAATCTTCTCCAAATGCTCCTCCAATGGTGGATACCTTTCTGTTTGCAAGAGTTGAGATGGATGAGGCTTGTGGATGAAGAAATGGAAGCTTGCTTGATTTTGAAGAAATCTTGCAATGGCACTTTCTCTCTCACTCTCTCCAATGAACTCAGCAACTTTCACCAACCTCTTCTCCATTGTGATTCACTCTTTTTATAACAACCAATGGAATAGCCTAGGAACTTCTAGAATGAGCTAGAAAGTTAAGGAATTTCTCATGAAGTGATACATTGTATATCTCATATCTCATGTGCCAAGCCTTGTCATTTTGCTTTAAAATCTCCTTACAAGAGATATTGAGAAGGAATGTGTGGAAAACAAGCCTTGCCTTTGCTTTATGCCAAGTTTCTCAAATTGCCTTATGATTCAAGAATGAACTTTACAAAGTAACATCCATTTTAAGACCTCAAATCAAAATTCTAATTGAACCATTGTTTTTAAAATAATGTTTGGAGTCAAAATGACATATTGGATGACCCATTTTGGATTTGTACATCTCCTAAACCAAAATTCCATTTCAACTTTTTTAACTTATAAGCCATTTTTAGGTCATTTTTACCCAATTATGAAAATCCTTGCTACAAGCTTTTTCAATAACTCATGACCACTTTTCTAGGCTTAAAATCCCATTTTGAACAACTTTGATGTTTTGAGTTTTTTCATTTGAGGCTTGGAAATAGGAGATATGGTCTTTGCTTAAAATGACTTATAATCACCAAATGACCAAAATACCCCTGTCTTGTTCAAACCATAAGTTGAGTTCTACAAATCCTATCAAGGACTTCTAGTACTCTCTTGAAAGCTAAGAAGATGCTATTCAACATTCATGTTGACCAAGAAATCATAGGAATCATCCTACTAGGGCAAAAGTTGTCTGCAAGTTGGGTGACTTTCAAGGATCCAGATTCACACACCTCAGCTGACCTGTAATTTGTCAAAACCATAACTTGAGCTCTGCACATCCTATCAAGTACTTCTACCACTCAAATTAAATCTAAGAACAAGCTCTACAACATTCATGTTGTGGGGAAGATGATATATCAATCATATCTTGAGCTAAAACTGCCTGGAAGATAGGGATCAAATTAGGGTTTTTTCACTGTCAATCCTTGGAAACCCTAACTCAAAACTTCTCAAACTCCTCAATCACGATGAGTTGGTCTAGGAATCATCCTTATAGCATCTCCATACATCATTCCATGATCTCATGGCCCTTGGATCAGGTCTCATCCTTCTCCAAATCTTCAGTTATCCCAGGGTTGACCCAGTCAAAACCCTAATTCTACCATTCATGGTTGAATCTTCTGAATTCTTGCACAGTGACCTCTCTGGGCTTCATGATGGCTTTCCAGACATCTCATGAACCTTCTCAAAGCTTCAAGTTCACTCTCAAAGTTTCAGAATCATCTGAGGAGCTCCCACAACCCTCAAGCTATGAAGCACACAACCTTGGTTTCAACCAATTTCTCTGAGGATCTCTTGAACTTTCTGATGAATGTATCAACCTTCAAACACTTGATGGGTGAATTAATGTTGGTCAAATTTTGGGGTGCAACACTAAGGAGAAAGGAGTTGCCCCGGTTGACGTACGTACCGTCGTATGATAACCGTGCAGTGCAAATGGCAACATCTCGTGCCAATCTTTGTATGTCACAACCATCTTCTGAACAATCTTCTTGATGTTCTTGTTGGCCGCTTCAACGGCGCCATTCATCTTCGGCCGGTAAGGAGATGAGTTGTGGTGTTCAATCTTGAAACTCTGGCACAACTCCTCCATCATCTTGTTATTCAGATTCGAACCATTATCAGTAATGATCCGTTCGGGAATTCCGTAACGACAGATGATGTCCCTCTTTATGAATTTAGCCACCACCTGCTTGGTCACATTAGCATATGAGGCTGCCTCCACCCACTTGGTGAAGTAGTCGATAGCTACTAGAATGAAGCGTTGATCGTTAGATGCAGTGGGCTCGATCTTGCCTATCATGTCGATGCCCCACATGGAGAACGACCACGAGGAGGACATGACATTCAATGGGCACGGCGGCACATGGATCTTATTAGCATAAATCTGGCATTTATGACATCTCTTCGCGAATTTAAAGCAATCCGACTCCATCGTCAGCCAGTAATATCCTGCCCTCAGGATCTTTCTCGTCATAGCGTGTCCGCCGGCGTGCGTACCAAATCTGCCTTCATGGACTTCTTCCATGAGCATACTCGCTTCTTTCTCATCTACACATCTGAGTAGCACGAGATCATGGTTTCTCTTGTACAAAACTCCATCAGGATTGAGATAAAAATTTCCAGACAGCCTCCTCAGAGTCTTCTTATCCTGGGTTGACGCTCCCGCAGGATACTCCTTAGTCATAAGGAAGGTCTGGATATCGTGGAACCATGACTTGCCGTCGGAGGCTTCCTCGATCGCGAAGATGAATGCAGGTCTATCAAGACTAGAAATGACAATTCTCGGAGCTTCATTCCAAAAATTGACTTTATACATCGAAGCCAACGTGGCTAAGGCATCAGCCATCTGATTTTCCGCTCTGGGAACATGATGGAGTTCCACTCGATCAAAGAACGGAAGTAGCCTTCTGGCATAATTCATGTACGACACCATATTCAATTGACGAGTCTCCCACTCTCCTTTAATCTGGTTGATCACAAGTGCTGAGTCACCATATACATCCAGGTTCTTGATTCTCAAATCAATTGCTTCTTCTAAACCCATGATGCATGCTTCGTACTCCGCTTCGTTATTGGTGACCGGAAACGTCAGTCTCGCGGTAAACGGGATGTGGGATCCGTGGGGAGTCGTGATGATCGCTCCAATGCCACTTCCGTAAGAATTAACCGCCCCGTCAAATATCAATTTCCACTGGGATTTCCTATCTGGCCCCTCGTCAGGCAACGGTTCGTCGCAATCTTTCGCTTTGAGAAACATGATATCCTCATCAGGGAATTCAAATTTCATCGGCTGATAATCCTCGATCGGCTGTTCGGCTAGGTATTCAGACAATACGCTACCCTTGATGGCCTTCTGGGAAACGTACTGAATGTCATATTCCGTCAACACCATTTGCCATCTGGCAATCCTGCCCGAAAGCGCTTGCTTCTCGAAGACGTACTTGATCGGATCCATCTTCGAAATTAGCATGGTTGTGTGATTGAGCATGTACTGTCGTAAACGTTTGGCAGCCCAGGCTAGTGCACAACACGTCTTCTCCAGCATCGAGTAACGAGATTCACAATCTGTGAACTTTTTACTCAAGTAGTAAATGGCATGCTCCTTTCTGCCCGTCTCGTCGTGCTGACCGAGAACACACCCCATACTATTTTCCAGAACTATCAAGTACATGATTAGTGGCCGTCCGGCCACTGAGGGTATCAAGATCGGGGGTTCCTGCAGATACTGTTTTATCTTATCGAATGCCTTCTGGCAATCCTCGTTCCAGATAATCGCCTGATCTTTCTTTAGTAGTTTGAACATCGGTTCACACGTGGCCGTGAGCTGAGAGATAAACCTCGCAATGTAGTTTATTCTGCCCAGGAAACCACGAACTTCTTTTTCTGTTTTTGGCGCTGGCATCTCTTGTATTGCTTTTATCTTCGCAGAATCAACCTCGATGCCTCTTTCACTCACAATAAACCCCAGTAGTTTTCCAGACCGTACTCCGAAAGTACACTTGTTAGGATTCAGCCTCAACCTGAATTTCCTAAGCCTCTCAAAAAGCTTCAGCAAATTGACCAGGTGTCCCTCCTCCGTTTGGGACTTCGCAATCATGTCATCAACATAGACTTCAATCTCATGATGAATCATATCATGAAACAAAGTGACCATTGATCGTTGGTAAGTGGCCCCTGCGTTCTTTAGACCGAAAGGCATTACCTTGTAGCAGAAGGTTCCCCAAGGTGTAATAAACGTAGTTTTCTCAATGTCCTCCGGCGCCATCTTGATCTGATTGTAACCGGAGAAGCCATCCATGAACGAAAATACGGAGAACTGAGCTATATTGTCGACCAACACATCAATATGAGGCAGCGGGAAATCATCTTTAGGGCTCGCCCTATTCAAATCCCGATAATCGATGCACATTCGTACCTTACCGTCCTTCTTCGGTACAGGCACTATGTTGGCGACCCACGAAGGGTAAGTGGTGACTACTAAGAAACCAGCATCAAGCTGCTTTTGCACTTCCTCTTTGATCTTAACGGCCATATCTGGTCGTGTCCTCCTAAGCTTCTGCTTAACGGGAGGACAATCTTCTCGCAGCGGCAAGTGATGGACCACGATGTCAGTGTCAAGACCGGCCATATCTTCGTATGACCAAGCAAAGATGTCACTATACTCTCTTAGCATCTCGACCAATCTCTGCTTGACATCACTCTGCAATGCAGCCCCTATCCTGACATTCCTGATTAGTTCTTCAGAACCCAAATTCACAATCTCAATCTCTTCCTCGTGAGGTAGAATAACTTTCTCTTCTTGTTTCAACAAGCGGGCCAACTCTTCAGAAAGGTCTTCGTCTTCGCCAATCTCTTCTTCGGCTTGATAGATCGGGCAATCGAAGTCGAAGTGAGTCGTAGAAGGTCCAGAGTCGATGTCATCTGCTATGTGGATCCTGCAATAACAAGGGTTAAGCTTAAGACAAGAATATGCAGGTTAGCACAAACCCCATTGCCATTTTATTGTTTTTCAAAACAAATATAAAACAGGAATAACAGAGATCTCAATATTTGGATACGAAGAAAAACTCCTTTTGATTTATTGATAAAATGCATGTACATAATCAAACGAGGCCCTGACAATAAAACCACTATGCCCCGGGTAGGACATAGGGTTGTACAACGATTAGAAAAAGTAAATCATTACTCTTTGCCTGTCACTTGGATGATATCCCTGACGGACCAGTTGTTGAGGCTCTCGCCTGGTTTGCTTGGCTGGATCCAAGAGTCTAAGTCACAGTCGCTATCTCCGCTGTCTTTAGACACCGTGTTGACGCTTTCAAAGATCACCCCGCCGCTAGTGAACTGGATCAACCCTTTACCTCGCGACGCACTGCTAGAAGAGGAGGCTTCAGCTGCAGGAGAGTACCCCAACCCAAACTTGTCTTGCTTGTTAGGTATCTCCAAAATTCGCCCCAAGCCTGGGGTAGATCCGGCTTGGACAACGGCTCGGGCTTCCTTGAAGGAAGAGAGAGTCATCTCTGGCTTTTCAGTGACTACAGGAGCTACGTCCTTGACTTTAACAGCTTCGAATGCTTGGCACAGGGTTTCGTGGATCTCCCCATCCATCTCAACGTACTTGAAGGACGACAAATGGTTCACCATTATATCTTCCTCGCCACAAACAGTTACGATGCTTCCTCCAACGACATACTTGAGCTTCTGGTGCAACGTGGAGGTCACGGCGCCAGCAAAATGGATCCATGGCCGGCCTAGGAGACAACTGTAGGCGGGCATGATGTCCATAATGTAGAAAACCACGTCGAAAGTTTCCGGCACAACTTGGATTGGTAGGGTCACCTCCCCGAAAACATGACGTTTGGTTCCATCGAACGCTTTCACAACCAGGTCACTGGGTGTGCAAATCAATCCTCGAGTATCTAACTTCATCAATGCTTTCTTCGGAAGAACATTGAGTGACGACCCCGTGTCCACCAACACATGGGACATGATCGTTCCCCTACACTCTATCGAGATGTGCAGGGCGCTATTGTGGTTCCTCCCCTTTGGCGTCAGCTCCAGGTCAGTGAACCCTAACCCATTTCCAGCATTCACGTGGGCTACGACCCCTTCCAACTGGTTGACGGATATTTCCTGCGGTACATACGCGGCGTTCAACACCTTCAGCAGCGCGTTGCGGTGCGCCTCAGAACACAACAACAGGTTCAGGATGGAAATCTTCGAGGGTGTCTGATGGAGATGATCCACGATCTTGTAGTCACTCTTTTTAATCAACCTCATAAATTCCTCGGCGTCTTTAACAAGTAAGTCTTTTTCTACCCCACGGGGGATCTCTTTAACGACTTTACTTTTCCCTTTATCAGTTGCATCAGCTCTGTCCGCCTTTTCTGCCACGATCTCAGGTGGAGCGAACACTCTTCCACTGCGAGTAATTCCGCTAACGCCCACTAGGTTCTCCACAGACGTCCCTGATGGTTCTAGCTCCAACTTTTGTCCGTTGCAGTAGACGTCTGCTCCATAATGTCACGGGACAACATTAGTGCTTTCGAAGGGTATCGGCCCATCTTTGGTGATGGTAATCGTGGGCGGTCGGAGTGCGGAAATAGTGATCGTCTGGCGAGGGATGGTGATGGTGGCAACCTCATCATCTTGCTTCAGCATTACCTCTCCTGATCCAACTTTGGCCCTTCGGCTAAATTGCAGGATTCCTTCGGTCATCAGACTTTGAATCCCCTCTACCAAGTGTTCACATCCATCAGGACTAGTCGCACAGACCATACACAGTTCTCCACAGCCCGGGAAGAAACCTCTTTTCATCAGCTTAGCTTTAACGAAGCTAAGCGGTGTCTTCAGATCTCTGACGTCAGTCAACAAATCCAAATTCTCGTCTTCGATAATGGCGTTTACTCCACCTCCCCTATGATTCGGCATAGGGTTCTTCGTGACATTTGGCACATTATCTGAGAAGTTGATGATCTTAGCGTCCACCATGTTCTGCACCTTATGCTTGAAGGCTTTGCAGTTTTCTATCGTGTGACCTGGTGCCCCTGAGTGAAACTCACAAGTCGCATTCTCATCATAACCTGGCGGAGGTGCCCCTGTCAAGGGAGCCAGGGTTCTCTTCTGGATCAACTGTAGCTGCAGCAGAGTCTGCAATAGTTGAACGTAGGACATGGGCGGTGTCTCGAGGTGACGGCTCGATAGAGGTGCCCTATTCTGATACTTTCGGTACCCTTGTTGACTCGGATGCTGCTGCTGTGGCTGTGGGACTGCCGGGATAGTTATGCTGGCCACCTGTTGGTGAGGGCCTTTACCCTTCCTTCGAGCGTTGGACACGGCGCTCGTTTCTCCTTCCCGTCTTTTGCCACCATAAGGTTTCTTGCCTCCTCCAGCTAAGGACGAATCACCTTGAATTTTCCCCAGTTTGATCCCATTTTCAATGTGCTCACCCGTGATAATGAGATCTGAGAAGGTTCCAGACATACCGCTGACCAATTTCTCATAATAAACCCCTGGGAGGGTGGCTACGAACATTTGCACCAGCTCGCGTTCAACCATCGGCGGCTGAACCCTGGCTGCCAATTCACGCCACCGCTGGGCGTATTCCTTGAACCCTTCGTTGTTCCTTTGCGACAGATTCTGCAGTTGGACTCGGTTCGGAGCCAAGTCACTGTTATATTGGTAGTGGTGCACGAATGCTTCAGCAAGTTCCTTCCACGTGCGCACACTAGCAGGTTCCAAACTCATGTACCATTCGAGGGAGGGCCCGGACAGGCTGTCCTGAAAGAAGTGCATCAGCAACTTCTCGTCCTCGGAGTGAGCGGACATTTTTCAGTAATATGATCTCAGGTGGACGCGAGGGCAAGTGGTGCCCTTGTACTTTTCAAAGTCAGGTACCTTGAACTTGGGAGGCACCTTGAAATCAGCAATCAGTCCCAACTTGGACATATCAACACCCATGGTGTTCTGATTCTCAATATTCCTCATCTTATCCTCGAGGGCTTTGAACCTTAGCCGTGCTTCAGCAGTCAGCTCCCCTTCAGCACCTCTCTGCGAGAACACATCGTCTTGATGGTCTTCTAACCACGGCTGAGGCCCGAACATATTTCCAACACCCGCGCTGCCGTTGCCCATCCCAACATTGACGTTAGCTTCAAAATTCCCATTACCGACGCCCGTCGTATTACCATTGAGTCCCATGTTAGCTATCACATTGTCGTTGGCACTGCCATTCCCCCCGGTCACGGGGATGCCATTCTGAGGAGTTTCAACAGGTGGAGGGGTCGGGACAGCCCCACCATGGAGTACACCATTGCTATCAACCCTGGAGATCAGTGGCTGGACCAAGGTTCTGAGCTGATCCTGGCCGTTGGCGACCGCTTGCATGAGTTCCATGAAGCGATCCATTCTTTTGCGGAGTTCCTGAACATCAGTTTGCACTTGCTCCATGATTCTGGTTTGATTTGCTCTAGTCGGATAGCGGTGGATAGGTCTCTGATCAATCCTGGAACAACCTGAAACAACCTGTCAACACAAAAGGGTTAGGAAAAACGACAAAGTGATCGCTATGCAAATGCTTCATGCAAATGCAAACGTGTGTCTGTGCGTTAGGGAGATTTCCCCCGATCCTAGTGCCTGAGTGCCAGTGCTGATAATAAGAAGTCTGAGTCCAGTCATGGCAATAACATCTCATATATATGAAGAAAGCCCATCAAGGCGGTACACAACGTCAGTGAGTACAAGATGAATCAATAGCATGATCTCAACCAACAGGCCTGGTGATGGTCAGCATACAATAATGATCAACACAAAGGGAATACAAATAGTCAAGCACGGCCACGGGCGCAAAACTCTTCTAACAACCCCTTCGTTTCTGGATGATCAGGCTGGGTGAGTAACCCTTCGACGAGTAACTGCCTCTGCATAATGGTGTACTGAAGACCTTCAACCGAATCTTCCCATGCTCCTTCGCCGAAACAATCTTCTAGCTTCCGCTTCTTGGACTCAAACGTCAGTTTGCGCTCCTTCAGGGTAGCAAGAGCTTTGTTGAGCTGGCCTTCGGCGGCATATCTGCGAGCGGTTTCTTCATCAAACCTCTTCTCACTGGCCTTCACATGGGCTTTCAGCTTGGAGATCTGTTGCATCAGCTTATCCTCCCACTCTTTCCTGTTGGCTAGGGTGGCCTTCCACTGTTGGTTAAACTTGGATATCCTCCGATACGCTTCATCCAATTGCTGCTTCTTAGTGGCCAGTACATCATTGGCAGCTTTGAAGTCTCGACCCAAGCGCTCACGCTCAGCTATCTGCTTAGTCAAATTTGTCCCTAGCTGGTTCACCAACTCTGTTTGCCTCTTGAAGGAATGAACGACCTCGTTCCTCTCGCTTCTGAGTTGAGCCAATTCTTTCTCCAGTTCTTCATTCGCCTTCTTCAACTCATCTCTCTCAGCTAACACCTGATTATGCTGCTGGATGGGCACGGCGGTAGGCTATTCGATCATTGGAGGGCTTTCTGGCTTGGCAGGAGGAAACGGCATCCCTATAGCATCTGCTCTAGCTCTGATCCAAGTCACATATGGAGTGTAGGCCTGGCTATTACTTTTCCCCAGCAATGGCTTTCCTCGCTTACTGATACCATTCCAAGCGCGCTAGAGCTTAGATAACATATCCCCTTCTGGAAGACCAGTGAGGTACAGAGATTCCTGCACCTCTTTATCCTTCGGCGGAGCTCTCAAAGCATAAGCAAACTGTCGGACCAGCAGACGGATTATAATTGATACAACCCTTCCTGCCTATCAAAGGCACATTCGGGAACCCGTTGCAGCTGAAGATAATCTCAGTACCCAACCTATCCCTATCAAACCAAGCAACATCCTCCGCTGATAGACTCATTAGACGCTCCGACCACTCAGTTGTGGCTGCAGACGAGGCAAAGGGACCCTTCTTGGGTAGGTGGCTATCAAGCCATCTATAGAGCAGGGGCACACATCACGAGACATTCTTGCCCCTTCTGTTCTCGTTTTTGTAGTGGATGGAATGGTAGACATCTCCTATCAAGGTAGGGACTGGATTCCCTAAAGCAAAGATGTGGAAGGCGTCGAAGTCTACAAAGTCGGGCATATTGGGGAACAGAATTATGCCATATATGCACAGAGCGAGAATGGCGTTGAACACGACCCAACATTCGTCTTTGGCGCACTGCTGAGCTTTTCCCACTAAGAACTGCAAGGAGAAACCGGGAACCTTGTTCCAACTAGACAATACCAACTCAGAGGCATCCAGATTAGGCTCAGCATCCATATGGACAAAGGGCATCTGACTCTTGATAGGCACACCTAACAAATCAACATACTCCTCTAGCGTGGGTGCGAGAATGAAGTCCTGGAAAGTAAAGCATCTCAAGGAAGGATCGTAGAACTGCAGCAGGGCGTGCAACCCATTCGACTCAAACACAGAAGGTTTACGAACCAAACTGAGCAGTTTGCCGTAGGACTTTCTGAACTCATCTCTCACAGAATCACCTGCTAAAGCAATCAAACCAGTCAGCTGAACAGCATCAGGAGTGGGGAGCTTGTAAGCCACGGTCTTCCTCAGAGAACCCATAACAATACAATAGAAGGCCAGAAATCCTGAATCGGGGGGAAACGGTACCTGCAACACAGACACACGTTAATGAAATGCAAATGAGTATGCACGAACAATGCAAAATGCAATCATGCAGCAGGAGATCAAGGCAACTGCGCTGTGGAGATTCTGTATCAACAAAGCCATAATCCTGCTCTATCAAGAACAACCACCATATCTGATAAGAAGAGAACCCCGGTATCTAACCACAAATCTGCTCTGTCAAGAACAAACATCTGATAATAAGGACCTCTGATACAGGACCAAAACTCTGCTCTGTCAAGAACAAACGTCTGATAATAAGGACCTCTGATACAGGACCAAAACTCTGCTCTGTCAAGAACACACATACATCTGATGATGAGATCCTCTGATCCCAACCATAAACCTGCTCTGTCAAGAACACACATACATCTGATGATGAGATCCTCTGATCCCAACCATAAACCTGCTCTGTCAAGAACACACATACATCTGATGATGAGATCCTCTGATCCCAACCATAAACCTGCTCTATTAAGAACACACATATATCTGATAATGAGAACCTCCGGTACCGACAAAACTGATCCACTATCAAGAAAACCAGGAAGTCTGATGGTCAAGGTTACCTGCAACAAACCCAACCCTGCTCACAGGCATGGACCTAAACTGACACAAGTTCGACATCCTATGCGGTCATCAGCGTCACAGACATTCAAGAGGGGTGATACGATACCCAGAAGGTGTGGCATCACCAGCTCATGAAGCGGCCTCACTCAGCTGAATCCCAAATGATCGGTCCCCAGAGTCGACAATCCTCCAAACCAACAACCCCCTCAACCCAAAGGGTTGAAAAAGAAGTCAACCGGGAGAACCTCGTCTGAGCATGGATTTCATGAGACACTAGTGCCTGCAAAGCAAGCACGCACCCACTAATTTCCACAACTAATGCTAAGTTCACTCAAGCCTGGGTTTGGCTTCTCACTCATCAGAATGCCCATCCCACAACAGCACAGATAATCATATCATACTAAAAATAAAGTGCGGGAAATAAAATGCGATAAATAAACACAACCCAACAAGTAATCATACAAGCGCTAGGATTGACTCTCGCAGGGGACGTTGGATCCCCAAACTGACTCGCATAAGGAACGTTGGATCCCCAGGAAACTATCAAGTCCCCAGCAGAGTCGCCAGTTGTCGCTACCGCGAAAATAAGGTGCCGGCAAAACAAAAGAGTCGCCACCTTTCGTTATTTATCCCTCAGAACGGGAAAGGAAATGATCGGAAAAACCTGACGAAAAGGTATAAGACAAGGTCATCGCAACCGTTGTCTGGGTTCGGGAGTCGGTTACGCAAGGGGAAGGTATTAGCACCCCTCACGTCCATCGTACTCGATGGGATCCATGCTTGTTTATGTTTATATGACGGGTTGGTTTTATCTATCTACCTATCAAGGCTGGTATGAAAAGAAAAGAAAATGACTCGGCAAAGCGTCGCACTTTATGCCTACGTATTCTCATCAGAGAATGAGAAATCAGAGTCAACGTAGTTCAACTAACTACGGGTTATGGGGAAGGTGGCTCGCCAATACATCAGTATTGTGCCTACGTACTCTCAACAGGTATGAGAGATCAGAGCTTACGTAGTTCGGGATAATACGGATTACGGGGGTTCAGATTCATCTGTTTTATCGAGTAGGGTTAACAAATATTTCCAGCAGTTGGATGTACGCAGCTCGACCCTTGGAGACTTAGGCGTTACCGTTTGCGGTAGAACTGGGAGTTAACGACACTCTTTTCTTCAGAAAAGCTTTCCTTTGAGTTACGGGCCCACGGGGCAAAAGGGTTTGAAGTTTGTTTTCTGTCTTTTATGGAAGAACTGTTTTTTATGGATGTTTGCAATTTCAATCGCACTAAAGACTGTGACCTGAGAGTGAATGCGTCGCATGTCACCCAAAGGGTGCCATACTAAACATCCAGACTGTTGAAAAGAAGCTCTCCAACAATCCTTTCTCAGATAGCTTAAGGCTCGTAGCGTACGAAAGAAATCATTCATGATTACTGTATCTTAAGCTGTTTTGGGATGAGAAGAGAGAACAGGCTCAACTAAAGGGAGACTATCAAGTCCTACTGTTATCCTGCCAAGGATTCATCCTATGGTTGAGGTTTGAAACAGGGAACTCCTAGAAGTTATCATGCATAGGTTTCAACCTAAAGTTCTAATCATCACTTCCTTATCAAAGGAAGTGAGATTCCTAGGGGATCATGTCAATGGTAAACAGAAACAGATAAATCATCAGCTTAAATAGTAAACAGTAAACGACTGTAAAATGCATGCAATGCAAGTGAGGGAGGAAATGTGTGTGGGGCATCAGCCTCCACAAGCTCCTCTCGACCTCAAGCCAGATATGAATAACTGTAATCATACAGAAGAAATAACATGCTATCAAGCAAGATAATAAGCAGTAATCATATAGAGGAAATAACATGCTATCAAGCAAGATCAAACCACATAGGCAAGGGAGCTGGGCTCTACCGAATACCCGCAAGCAAAGCCATACAGTAAAAATACAAGCAGAGGGAGCAACTCAACCTCTAGTGCAATCATGCTCCTAGCTTACTGTCGCGGTGAAAATCGGATACCAAACTATTGATTAGTTTGAATCTTTAATTCATTTGCAACCGAACTTTGATTTGTCCAAAGGAAGGGATAAAGATCGAAATTCCCATATTGGTTAAACTTAGGGAAGGTACTAGCATCCTAAGTTTCTGTAGTACTCTACAGGAACCTCTTATTTTATGTTGTTTATTGCTAAGTGTTTATCTGCTTAATGGTTAAAAGACCCTAGGGGTTTATTTCTAAGTATACTCGATAAGATGTCGCATCTTATGCCTACATATCCTTACGGGAGTGGAATCAGAGTATTTTGTAGTTCACCCTAAAGGGTTAGAGGAGCTCTTTGACTGTGGTCAAAGTTCCTACGGGTTTAGGGTAGTTGTTTTGATTGGGTTTAGGAGAAGAGATGAGTCTTCATTTTAAGGGAGAGATAACCACCACAAATGAAAAAAGGGTTGTAGGAAATGGTCTTTGCATCGTCTTAAGGAAAGGTCTTACATACTCGGATGGTCGCCAAGCATGCCTTTGTCGTTCTTAAGGAAAAGTCCCTACATGTTTGATTGTGTTGTTGTGGGGTGGAGATTATATCTCACTTAAGATGATTAACATCTATTCTCTATTTGTGTTTGAGAAAGTTGTACTGTGTTGTATATTGTTTCTATGTTGTAGAAGATAAAGACAAGGTCCTTCCTATGGGGTAGGTCCTAATCTTAAGTGATCAACTTGAATGGGATCAAGGATCGAGGGGAATATGATGCATATGATGTGCGACTACACACAACGTTGAATTATGTGTAGGTTTTTCCTTTGGACGGAATGTGTAATGATGTAAATGCGATAACGTAAAGTGACTGTAAAGTGAATTGCGGAAATATAAATCATACACACGCATGAAAGCGCTAAGTGAGTGTGTGTACATTATGAATAAGAGCAGATAAAGATAACTAGAAAATACGCATGAAAGCGCTAAGTGTAAGTGCATGTGTCGTGAAGTGATTGCGCACGATAGATTTTATAGTTGAAATTGATTAAGTTGTTTTGCTATACTGTGAATTGATTTTAGAGGAGATCGAATTGTTTTTAAAAGTGGCATTATAAAAAGATTAATTGTCGAGATTGATTATGAAATTGAATTTAGTTGGAAATAATTTTAAATAGGATTTACTAAAAGTTCTTTTTTATGAATGTCATCAATAAAAAGTCAATTTAATTTAAAAGGGGATTTATTATTGTTTATTTTTAGAAAGGGTTTTGACCTATGAAATGAATTTAAAAAAAAAGATGATTCATTATTCATTTAGAAAAAAATTTAGTAGTTTATTTAAATAAAGGGATTGATTAATAAAACATTTATTTAAGTTTACATAATAAAAGGATTATACTAGGTTTATAAAAAGATTCAAATGATTCATTAGATTTGAAATTATAATTATTTTGATGAAAAGGTTATATTAGGGTTTTGATTATTAATTAAAGGTGATTAAGAAGGCGATTAGGGGGATTAATCGGTTGGTGTAGGTGGTTAGTGCAATGTGTGTGTTTGATTAACAGATACAACAAACAATCAGAAGAAAAAAATAAAGAAAGAACCCTAATCCACCCCCAATTCTCCCGATCCCTGGCTTTCTCGTTTTCTCTCTGATCGTCTTCATCGCGTTTTCGACCTCACCCTCTCTGACTCGCTTCCATCCCCCTTTCCTCATACTTTTCCATCCTCCCCGATTCTCTTTTGATTTCCTGCGAAGACAAACAACAAAACTCAACCAATTAATGTTAGAAAAAAATCTCACGATTTGAAGGGATCTTTTCAGACTCCAATGGCGATGGCGCAGACAAATGGCCTCCCGGAGATACGACAGTGGTGGCGTCAAGAGTTTGAGGGCAGTGGCTGTTTGGAGCTCGCGGTAGGTCGAAGGGTGGTTCGCAGAGAAAGGCAAAGATGAGTCTCTTTTAACTTTTCTTCTCAACGATTTTGAGTTTCTCGGTTTGGGGATTTTGGTTGAACTTTGAATCGAGGATTTCTGTGGATGTTGGGTTTCTGAGAATTTTCAATATCTGTTTTTTTTCGTCCGTTGTATGATTGTCGTCCTTCTCCTTTTATAGGCTCTAAACCTGAGATTTCTGATTGAATTTGTTTTGAATGCTGATTAATTGTTGATTTTGGACCTTCCATTTTGGGTTTAGATCAAATTGAAACTTTCCCTTTTAACTGATTTCGTTTAATTTCTGTTAAATGGAAAATCAATCTCTGATGTTGGCATATCAATTTCGTTAATTGTCCAAAATTGAATTTGGATATTCTCTGAATGTTAACTTGATTTCGCATTTTGGCAGGTGCGGACAGCAACAATTTGTTTGGGCCTGGGAAGAATTCAAATGGTCCAGAGAAGAGGCCTGTTCAGGTATGTTGGGGCTTTCTTGCGTGATGGCCTAAATCTCAGCCAATAATCCTCTATAATCTCTCCAAAATTCTTGAATATTTGACTTCCATGGCAGGTTGCAACACTCTCTGGATGAAACCGTACCCCATAGTGTGACCTTGTGGAATGCTTGACTTTTCAGATGAACATCGTATACGCGTGTGGCATTGTTGCGTGGTATTCTGATTTTCCTCTTTGTGCATTGATACCCTCTCTGCGTACTCGTGTAAGCTGAGATGTTTCTCCTTAATGTTTGGCCTTTAGTGTTTATGACATGTATGTTGTATTTCTTTTATGATCGTCGACGCTCAATATGTTTATGAAACTAGGTACCCGTGGTCGCAATTTTGACATACTCCTGAACTTTGCTGATAGTTTCAACTATTGCCTGCAGTGCATCAGCTGTAAAGCGGTTTGACGGTTTCACCTTAAAACTTATCGACTGCCAATCAGGTAAATAGGTCGTTATGGATTTGCTTAATGAGTTCATCAAAACCAAGAAACGGCGCCGTTACGATATACTGATGTGATGTGCTGGTTTGGTTTGCAGGTTGTAGGCTTCCCATCCGTTCTTAGAAACTAGCATCGGTCAGTAACGATGGTTTTATGCTAAAGCTCAGTGGAGCCATTGATATTCAATGTAAGAGAGATGAGACTAAAATCTCCTTCAGATACATGATATGCATGTTCAGCAGAATGTTGCCTCCGAAAGAAACAACAGAGCTTCATGTCTTAGCAGTGTCTCTTCGACAAATTCTTAGTTTTGCCGGTAAACGCATATTGATAGCTTCCTTCAAGATCACAATATACCTTTGAGATGACTATATGTTATTTCTCTTGGCAGGAGGATGTATTGGTGAGCGAAGTATACCAAGTGCGTATGTGCGAGACTGTCAGATACATGCCCAAGCATGACTGGATATGTATTCTTGCAGAATGTTCTAGTTTCTGCTTTTGACGTTTTCGAGCTTTTGATCCGCGACACTGTGGTGTGTTTCTACCATCTCCTCATGTATTTGGTATTTAGCAAGAAAACTGCTCGAAGCTGGCATATGACTTGTTTCTGCTGTAGGTAATGCAACGGGTGCAGTTCGATTCAAGTTGCTTAAAGTACATACCACCCAATGTTGCTGGCATGCTTATGTAACCGCTTTCGTGTTGTTTGGTTAATTATCAATCCCGACTTGTTCTCTTTTCTACTGGTTACTTGTGATGAACTATGTTCTTTGTAGAAAGGGTGTGAGCTGTGGCGTTCAGACGAAAACCGTACTTCTGGCAGCACCTCAACATTGTTGACTTTGGCGATGTTCGAACTGGTAGTTGCTCAGTAGCAGTCTTGTGATCTTGTTAGCAACAAAGGCTCTCGCACCTTGCAGGGACTTACCGCAGCTACTCGTTTACTCTCGGTGAGTGAATTGTTCTGTCCACTTGGCTAGCTCATCAGCTTCATTACTGTTTGACTTGGGGTTGTCTTGAAACAGGTAATACAAATCATGCCGCTTACGGTGTTGAAGCAAAGACGTAGACTCGTTTGACGAAGACGCATCCGAAGCAGTGCCAAATCGAAGACCTCCGGTGTAAAATAATCCTGACGAAGGTGGCTCAATGGCTCTACATACTACTCTTAAGTTCCCTTCTAAGAATTAAGTCATCTGGTTCCGCAACGTACCGATGGGGTTGAGTACCTCTTTTTTAGGGGCTTGCTGTGGAGATATGAGTTGGTTGTGGCTGTTAGTACCTTTTTATTTCCACTGTCCTCAATCCTTACAAGTTTGGTGAATGGTATTGTCCCTGGGACAAGTTTTCTTGGCCAAAAGATGGACCCTGTCTACTGCTTCATTTCCAAGCATAGATGCTCCAGCCCACAAACTCTAAGCCTGCAACTATTTAGAGGAATGCTTGACCAAGAAACAAAGTTTCTAACAATCTACGTAGAAGGAAGATGTCCAAGAACACAACTCTGAGCAACTATAATTAAAACTAATTGCTTTAAGTTTGAATGATCTCCTGAAAAGCCATGTAGTCCAGTCAAAAGTACATTTGTAAATATTGTAATCCAGTTGTAGCGTCTGTTTCTTTGGCACATGTAGATTTTCTAGATTAAAACTTGTATCCTTTGATCGATAAACTTGGTGGATTCGAACTCTAAAATCATGACGATCTTAAAATAATAGGCTTGTATCTACGGATGCTTGTAGATACTAGACATAATTCTGAAATAAATGGGCACCACCTTCTAACTCTTTGTGACTTTAATCATGGCGTTGAATTTTGAGATAGATCACATGTTGCTTCAAGATTAGTTGAGTCTAAAGTGCATCTTGAATTAAACTGAATTGCACGTCTTGACGCTTGCTGTAACCTCTTAGAATCTGGCCATTTTGAATTTAAACCTCCTAGTCTTGAATGGTGAGCTGACTTTGGGAAATCTTCTGAATCTTGTTTCGGCAAACTTTCCTTGATAAAGAGAAGAGTTTTGAAAGGGACCAAACTCTTGATCCTAAGAGGATCTAAAAAAATCTGCCCGAGGCATCCTAAAAGGAAAATATCCCTGCACATACTTGTTAGTCGTGCACACAAGTAAAATATAACATGTAATAAAATAAAAGAAACATACAAAATAATGTGGAATCTTAAGGTCAAAAATTAGGGTGCAACAAATGCCCCTATTTAAGTTACTCCTATTCGGAGATATGGAGATTGAAATCTTCGTCTCGACGAGATAGGAGGGACTTAAATACAAACATTGCGCGAATTTTTGGCCATAAGACACCACCGAATGCAAATGATATGTAATGATATGAGAATGCAAGACCAAAGATCCTGTGGAGAAAGGGCGCCACATGGGAGGAACTAGATACGACATGTGGGAAGGACAAACCCAACAAAAGGAGACTCCACGAGGACGGGAAACAAACATCACTGGGGAATAGTATCTCATACACCAAGGACGTGGTGATGGGAAATAAACTTTTAGTCGAAGGATATGCTTATTATCATAATGTTGTGGTTGGTAATAATCCAGACGAATTGAGTTGATGGTTCATCCTTATTTTCCCTTTTTTTTCTCTTTTTTTTTGTTTTTCTGTATATCTTCTCTTTTGGAACTCAACTTGAAATAGTAAAACGTATGACTTCCCCTTGCACCATGGTATGGGAACCATGAGCTGGTCTCGGTCTCTGATGTCATTGTAGTTGTAGATGTTGTTGTAGTTGTTGAGCTTCCCCGAGCATCATGATATGGGAGTCATGCGCCGGTCTCGGTCTCTGATGTCAAACTTCCCCTTGCTCCATGGTATGGGAACCATGAGCTGGTCTCGGTTTCTGATGTCAAACTTCCCCTTGCTCCATGGTATGGGAACCATGAGCTGGTCTCGGTTTCTGATGCCGAACTTCCCCTTGCTCCATGGTATGGGAACCATGAGCTAGTCTCGGTTCCTTCCCGAAATGATGAGAGCTCGTGAGAGCACCTTCATAGGGGGTTTTAATTTTGTAGATTGTAGATTGCGTGTTGTAAATTGTAATGTTGATGTAGATTGTATGTTGTGAATTGTAGCACTGTAGAATTGTTGATGTAAATGTTGTCGATGTAATCTGTAATTGTAGAATTTTGTAGATGTGATCTTGTACTTGTAATTGTAGATGCAATTTGTATTGTATTGACAATTTGTAGAATGTGCACCGGGGATCTTCAAAAGAGTTGTAAACCGGTTGATACGTGGAGTGTCCTCTTGTAAGAAGATATGTCATTGATTGTACTCGTAATGAACCCTCTGAGGAAGATCATTTTTGAGGTATCTTTGCTGTAATTGTAAAAGAAATGTGAAATTGTAGTAGCAGAAGTCTTCAAATGGGGAAATATCTGTAACGTCCTCTGTTTTGACTTGATAAATCTTGAAATAATCCACTGGGGAAGGACAGATTGTCTTGAGGAAGTTGTTGTTTGTCGTCTTGAGAATAGATCTGCCCAAAACGAGTTGCTCAAATAAAGAGATCTTCTGTCATCCAACTGTAAGTTGTTGAGGGGACCTTGTATTATTGCCGAAGAAACGTCACGTCTTCAATGGTGATCCTTATGATGTCAAAGTGCGAAATAAACGCACTCTTGATCCATGCTCAAAAGCTGGAGATGTTCATAGTGTGATTGTCAAAGACCGAAGTTCAATTCGGGAAATAACCGAAGAGAAACTGTCAAGCAAGACTCAACCATAGAGGCATAAACTCCAATGGGAATGTACTGAAACAACTGTCTTCCACGAGGATCGAACTTCGTGGGGAAATAGAAATACCGAGTTTTTTTTGCTTAGGGCTGACAATTCTATTTGGAAGGAATAAGACACGCCCAAATACCCAAGGGTAAACGCAATCGAAGAGATAGAGTAAAACAAAACAAAGGATGCACAAAATGCAAATGTTATGCTATCTACTTATATGATATGAGTATGCTTATGCTGACAAGACAGACGAAAGCAACGACCGAAGATGGGATAAACATCTCGAAACAAACATCCGACCAATCTTCAAAGATAGAAGTATCACTGGGGATATACGGAGAACTAAATATAGGATCCTAATCCTGCTTCAAAACTTCAAGATTTCTCTTGAGAAAAAGTGATCAATCCAATCGGGGATGCATCATCTTGATAAGTTTGACATGTGGTATGAAATTGTAGATGGAGGTACCCAAACCGAAGTTTCATAGGGGATAAAATAAATATCCTGGGTCTTCGTAGTTGCTGAATATGTTGAGGTTGAGCTTCTTGAGGATGAAATATACATCTTTTGCTCCAATCTTCAAGTGCCCCAAGTTACATATTTTAAGAGAAAAGTCTCGAGAGGATTTTATAGAAAACATGATGTCCCAATGCCCCACTGTTTTCAAACTCTCTAGAGATTCACTGAATCTCGACGTAACTGCCCCTGATTGGCGGTAAGTGAGTCCTTGAATTTCTTCTAATTGAACCCAAGACTTGCACGGATGAAATTTTCTTGGGAAGAATGACTTGCCCCAAGTCAGCAAGGTCTTCAAATATCATTATCAATGTCTGTATGTGGTCTTTCTAAGATGTCAAACGTATTTAGCACATTTGAAATATCCATTCTGAAATGGTTAATGCAACACACGTTTGTCTTGAAGTTTTGAAAAGGGGTATCGCGATAACTTGTGATCGAAACCACTAGTTAGGATACAAATTGAACCATTCTTTATAAAGCCGATTTAAATTTGAGCATAGCTCAAGGAGTCAGGAAACAATATCTCATCGAGTATGCTTTCAAACCAAACCTTACTTCAATCAGGACTTTGAGGGTCGTATATGGGTTTAATTTATGACTTGTAGAATGGAGGTAGAAAGGGTTAGTATATTTGTGCCCACCCAATTTTTGAGAGATGTTCATAATTTTTGATATTACCCTGCCCCAGGTTAAGAAAATGATGTTTCAGTTTGGGAGAAAGAGAACGGATCCTCAATCAAGGTTTAAAAGAAAGGGTTGACTATCTTGCCATTTAGGAGTTTTAAAATAATGCCTTACATCATCAGTAGGGTTTTTATTCGAAGCATACAACAAGAGATCATGTGTTTTACTTCATCATCCTCCTTCCAATTCTCTGTCAGAGCGAGAGATCGGGTAAAAGTCGGCATTATAAATAATTTTGAAAACTATTTGAGTGAAAACGAATGGATTTCTTCAAGACAAACAGTTATTGCATTACTTATTCAAAACAGAAAGTTTCTACATGCAAAATATGCTTTCAATCAAAGAAATAAACACACAAACAAACGAAAGAAATAGAAAGTTCTTCTGGAGTTTTCGCTTATATCAGCGGAGTGGTATTCCATTCATGATCGGTCTTTCTCCTTTGAAGGTTAGCACTTCATTATCGATCATTTCTTGAACTTTCTCTTGAAAAACTTTGCAATCTTCGATTGAATGCCCCAACACTCCGTCATGGAATTCACAGCTGGTGTTTGGGTTGAACCACGGTGGGTGAGAGTTCATGGTTCTAGTCTTTCTAGGTGTCATTATCGAGTTTCGGACGAAATAAAACCATAATTGACGGTAGGTCAAGGGGATAAGATCAAACCAATGGGTCTCTTCTTTCAGAGTATTCAGAGGTATTTTCTGATTCGGAAACTGTCTTCGAACATGTCGGTGCTGATCTGGAGATGGCATCCTTCGCTTAGGAGGCAATTGCTGCTCGCGCCGAGCGGGCATTGCATACTCATGTTGAGGACGGGATACCGAAGTTGTGGATTCTCTGGGAGATCCTTTATCACCTGTTTTATCGGGAGCTATTCCCAAACTGTAATTGTACTGTTTTACAAAAGCAACAGCTAAGTCTTCCCAAGACTGGATGTGATTCACTTGTAGCTTCATATACCATGTTAATGGTGCTCCACACAAACTTTCTTGGAAGCAGTGAATCAATAGTTGGTCGTTCCCAAGATAGGCGGTCATCTTCTGACAAAACATCATCAAATGATACCTTGGACAAATTGTACCTTTGTACACTTCGAAGGCGGGCATCTGGAATCCTGGGGGGATAACTAAGTTTGGAACTAGGTGCGGGTCATGAGTACGGAAATCAGGCGCACGGTTCCTCTTCATCATTTTCCATCGTTCCTCGAAGTCACGAAATTCATTCTTGAATGCTGTAAGCTCTGGATCGTCCATTTCCTTTTCTTGCACAGGCTGAAGTTGCATAGGAACAAAGTTGTCGGAGGGACGGCGAAGCGTCGGGTTAGACCTTACTCTGAAGCTAGTCATGCGATCCATGTCTTTGTTCTCCTCACTATCCTTTAATGATACTTCCGGCTTGGTCAGATGGTCGAGATGGCGACTGACAGCAAAGATGGAAAATCGAAATGAGCCACAACAAAGGAAAGACACGTGCAGAAAATGTAAAATGCCATGCAGAATGTTAATGCATAATGCAGATGCAGGAGGAGACTTCAAGAAACTCAGTGTTTTTCAGTACTATAATGTAGGATAATTGAAAAACTTTTTATTTTTGAGAAACACTGTAAAGCAAAGTACTCTTTTAAGAGTTTATTACAACGAAAGCAAAAGAAAACTTAGAACTCTATCCCACAGTCCTCTCTTTTATACGGAGCTCCTCGGTCAGCTGGTTAATGCGATCCTGCAACGCTGCTTTCTCGATGATGAGTCATTCCACACACTCCTTCCAAGCCATGGTAGTTGAGGGGAGATCATCATTGGTGACAACACTTGAAGAGGCAGGAGAAAATAAATCCCCTTGTGCCTTTCTCTTTCTGGCAACTTCTAATTCTGGTGTCTTCTGAAGTCTTTCCTTCTCTACTTTGAGGGTGAAGAACTTATTCTTCCAGACAGTCCTCAACTTCCGGGCTTCATCCAAAGCAATCCTCACTTGTTCTATTTCCTCTTCTTCGAACCAGTCGGGGTCATGAGGAGACAATACCATCGGTTCATGAAAAGGAAAAGGCATCTTGAGATCGAGAGCCCTTTCTCGCACCCAATGCAGATAATCCTCGGAAACAGCACAGTCGGGGTATCCTGAAGCAGCTGTTCCTTCCCTATCAATGTATTTCCATGCATAAATGATAACAGTCTTGAGATCTAGGTCCTCTTCTCCTTTGAAATAGATCTCTTCCAACGAAACTGGGTCAGGCACTTGGATCATAGGGTGTCCAAACTGTCTACGGGCCAAAGCAGGATTGTAACTTATACATCCTTCTCTTCCAATGAGCGGTACGTTGGGGGATCCTCCGATGCTAGGAATCATAGGCACGCCCCCATAGGCGGGATCATACCAAACAATGTCCGAATGGGTAAGGGCCATAAGTATCTCGGACCATCGAGGTGTTGCTATTTCATCCCAAAGGGACGGATACCAAGTCAAACGAGCGATGAACCATGAGTACAGCAAGGCGGTACAACATGCAATGTGTCCTCCTCCTTCGGCATTCTTTGAGTGAATCGAAAAGTACGTATCAGCAAGCAAGGTGGGTACTGGATTCTTGAGTATGAACAACTTGATTGCATCCATATCCACAAAATTGTCAATCTTAGGGAACCAGAAAGTCCCATAGACCAACAGAGCGAAATTGGCTTCCAAGATGAGAGCCTCCTTTCTTTCAGCGTGGTAACAGACTTTTTCGATCAAAAAGTCGGCGGGGAACCCAAGGACTCCTTCCTTGGTGATCAGGTGTGCTTGAACATCTTCAAGGCTAAGATGAGTAGCATTCGCAATTTCTTGGTGACTAGGCGTGTCTTCTCTTCCGGTGAATAGGGGTCGAACAGTCACAGGCATCTTCAAAAGTTCTGAGTATTCTTCCAAAGTCGGCATCAACTGGTAGTCTGGAAAAGTGAAGCAGTGATACATCGGGTCGTAAAATTGAACCAACATTTCCAACAATCCTTCTTTCATCCTCAGCTCAAGGAAGCGGAAGACTCCTCCATATTCTGCTGCGAAGGCAAAGCGATCCTCGACGAGTTCGGCTAGTTCTCTCAAGCCTTCGAGGTTGGGACTCTAAAAAGTGTACTTCAGGGTTTCTCTTCTGAAATCCATGATTACAACACCTACAAAACGAATTTGAGTTTCTTGAAGTGAACAATGGAAAAAGAATGCAATGCAAGATGATTAGGACTTCATGGGATTCCTCTATTTATAGGCATTGCGGTAAAAGAAAACGTTTTATTAAATTTGAAACGGACTACATAAATATTCTTTTAAAGAGTCCCAAATAAAAGCTAAATAAAAGCTAGTAAAGACACTAAAGAAGCTTTGAATGCTGCTGTAACACGGTGGGAGAACTGACTTTAAACAATGTTGCGGATAGCAAGAGTCGCCACCGACTTTTATTTTATCCATAAGGAAAGGTTATAAAAGAACAGGAAAGACCTTAGAGAATATTTTGGGTCCGGGGGGTAGGTTATGAAAAGGGAAGGTGTTAGCACCCTTTTCATCCATGGTTATCCATGGGCTCTTAGGTACTTAAGCTCACTTTTGAATTGTTTTGAAAGTGTAGTGTGTGAATAGAAAATTTTCAGAATAGTTAATAAATAATCCATGTAAGGATGTGTTAAGAACTTGTTTGAAAACTTGTTGAAAATTTGTTTAAGTGTGAAAAAGTTTTGAAGTGAGCAAGTATCTAGGAGTAGCCTACCCTAATGTTTTAAGGTCTTTCTTATTCTTTATCCTTTCCTTAGTAAGACTATCCCTACTATAATGGAGTAGGTAGTCCTTACTTTGGATGTTAAGGGACATGTGAGGGACAATTGGATTTTTGAAGGCCATTGTGGGGTGTAATAAGCAAACTGGAGGGACTATCATCATTTTTCGAAAGGGACTTGATTCGTAAAGGCAACCATAAGGGACTTTGATGATTTTTCATTTGAGGGACTTGCTTTATACACCCCACTTAACCATTATTCGTAGGCAACTTGAGGGATATCCTTAGGAAGTGAGACGGCGATTAAAATCGACTTACGTGTGTGAAATGTTTAATTTAATTATCTTATATTAAAATGATCTAATTTATTTTTTTAAATATCATACATATTAGCACTCCCTAATTACTAACCATAATGATAATAATAATTAAGTAATTACAATTTACATCCAAGAGGCAATTACAAAATTATAATAAATAAAAAAAATAACAAATAAGCAAATAAAATATTAGGGTTAGTAAATAATAAGAAAAATTAAATAAGGTTAGTATAAATATAAAGTTAGTGAAAATAATTAGTTGAAACAATAATAATGAGAAAAATAGACAAAGTTAGAAAAAATAATAAGATAGAAATTTCAAAATAATAATAAGCAACAAAATATGATTAGCAATAATAATTAATTAATAACATGATTAAACATAAGATTTGATTTTTATTTAGAAACATAAATGATTAAATAATTACTATAATATAAAGTTCTAAATATCATAAGATTTGATTTTTATTTAGAAACATAAATGATTAAATAATTACTATAATATAAAGTTCTAAATATCATAAGATTTGATTTTTATTTAGAAACATAAATGATTAAATAATTACTATAATATAAAGTTCTAAATATAACATAATTATAAATTTCTTAATCATTTACAAAAATTTAATTATCTCTAATTATATATTAACAATTATTAAGAAAAATATTTACACATTATGATGAAAACAAATTTTAACTAATCAATAATCACATTCACCAAAATTTTACATTAAGTGTTTATAAGGTTTAATTTTATTTACAAAAATTTACAAGAATTATAATAAATATATACATAGAATCATATAGAAAATTAAAATTAGGTTTTCATATTAATTTGGAAAAAAGATGTTAATGTCATTTATTTTAAAAAAACAGATTTTTATATTACAACAAATTTTAATAAATTAATGATAACAATAATAATAATAATGATAATAATGATAATAATAATAAATAATGATAATAATAATAATAATAATAATAATAATAATAATAATAATAATAAAGCAATAATGAATTTTAAATGTGCCAAATAACCCAACAATGTTGCTAACGCAGAAATGCGCTCATCGCAACCAGATCTAAATCGGACGAAACAAAATTTATCGCAAAGAAAAAGAAATTAAGCAAAAAATAGTATTATTGCTCACACAAAAATGCGATCATCGCAACCAGATCGAACTAACACAAATGTCACGCGTCATGCACACAAATGTGCAAACATCGTATCGACATAATTCGATCAAAAAATCTTATATATATAAACTCTAACAATTTAAAAATTATATATATATAAACGTAACAGTAATAGATAAAGAAAAAGAAATAACGGTAATAGATGAAGAAAAAGAAATAACGGTAAAAGATGAAGAAAAAGAAACAACAGTAATAGATGAAGGAAAAGAAATAACGGTAAACGATGAAGAAAAAGAAACAATAGTAATGGATGAAGAAGAAAACTAAATAACGGCCAACGGCACTCACTCCTCTTAGGTTTTTTTTCATTCTCCCCTCCTTTCCAACAAGGCAACACATGTATATATAGGAAACAAATTAGGGTTAACACCAAATTGTCAATAATGTCCCTAAAGCCCATTTTAAAGCCCAAACTAAATAATTAGTTAAGAAAAAATAAAATTTAAATAATTTAAAATAATTAAAATAAACTTAAAATAAAAACTAATAATCCTATTGATTCCTAAAATAAAAAATATTATAAAAAGAACAAAATTTTTTTCAATATTTTTTTATTTTATGATTTTTTGGATATTTTTATGAATAATTTAGAAAAAAGTGAAAAAAATAATATTTTAAAAAATGATTTAATTAAAATACGAAAATAATAATTAAATAATAATAAAAAACTATTTTTGTTATTTTTTTTAATGAAAGATAGAAAAATTTAGAGTAAAAATAATAAAAACAACAAAAAGTGCCAAAGGTGAGATTCGAACTCTCAACCTCTCACACTCATAACTCCTTACACATGTCCTCCTGCCAATTGTGCCATTTTTACTTTTTAGAAAAAAAGTGCATGCCATATGATATTTACCTGCAAAAAGTCAAACGACTACACAAATTTGTTAGTGATTGATTAAATGCAATGAAATGCGACGACAAATCTTAGGGCAAAATTTGGGGTATTACAGTTATTATGATAATATTTCTCACCCAACCTCTCTTTGATGTTGGCAAAAAAAATCATGAAGTTTGACTTTGGTTTGACCACAGTTGACCTCAGTTTGACCTTTTAACTGCATTGACTGCTTTTGACTTATCTGATCATCTGACTGAGCAAACTTTTGAGAAAAGTCTTGAAACTTGACATGGGGGTTCTTATACACATATAAGATGTTATGAAGCTCACTTGAAGTCTTGGAAGTCCATTTAGCCTGATTAAAGTCAAAACCCTAGTTTTGGATGCACTGCTTAGGAGGTGCATTGTCTGAGGGAATTGTCAACTCTTCTGACCAATTATGAATTTTGTGAACCTTGTGAACCTTCTTGGAACACAAAGTCTTGTATTGTGAGGGCAAATTTTGGGGTGCAACAGCTGCCCCTGTTCAATTTTCTGAAACCTGAGGGGTTAGATTGGTATATTTTCCAGTCGTAACCTGGAAGGTTGAAGGGGATTGAACACAAAAGCCCAAAAATTTGCACTCACCAGTGCATGGAGTGATATTGATGGTTGGTTGAACATGATTGAGTGGGCTTAAAGATGCCACTAGGGGAAAGTTCTTCAGTAGTATAATGAGAGCTGTCAGGAGTCTGGAGTAATACTGATGTAACAGCATGTCTTCATGAGGATAGAGCGATCAATAATGATAACCCTAAAGCAGTCTTGAAGTGATAAATCGGACCTCAGGAGGATAGAGCAATCAATAGCTCTAAAGCAGTCTTGAAGTAATAATGGCTTCAGGAGGATAGAGCAATCAATAGCTCTAAAGCAGTCTTGAAGTAATAGAATGGCTTCAGGAGGATAGAGCAATCAACAACTCTAAAGTAGTCTTGAAGTAATGATTTCAGGAGGATAGAGCAATGAATAGCTCTAAAGCAGTCTTGAAATAATAACGTGATATGTCTTCAGGAGGATAGAGCAATCAATAGCTCTAAAGCAGTCTTGAAGTAATGATTTCAGGAGGATAGAGCAATGAATAGCTCTAAAGCAGTCTTGAAATAATAATGTAATTTCAGGAGGATAGAGCAATGAATACTCTAAAGCAGTCTTGAAGTAATGATTTCAGGAGGATAGAGCAATGAATAGCTCTAAAGCAGTCTTGAAATAATAACGTGATATGTCTTCAGGAGGATAGAGCAATCAATAGCTCTAAAGCAGTCTTGAAGTAATGATTTCAGGAGGATAGAGCAATGAATAGCTCTAAAGCAGTCTTGAAATAATAATGTAATTTCAGGAGGATAGAGCAATGAATACTCTAAAGCAGTCTTGAAGTAATGATTTCAGGAGGATAGAGCAATGAATAGCTCTAAAGCAGTCTTGAAATAATAACGTGATATGTCTTCAGGAGGATAGAGCAATCAATAGCTCTAAAGCAGTCTTGAAGTAATGATTTCAGGAGGATAGAGCAATGGATAGCTCTAAAGCAGTCTTGAAATAATAATGTAATTTCAGGAGGATAGAGCAATGGATAACTCTAAAGCAGTCTTGAAATAATTAGATGGCTTCAGGAGGATAGAGCAATGAATAGCTCTAAAGCAGTCTTGAAGTAGTAATATGACCTCATGAGGATAGAGCAATGAATAGCTCTAAAGCAGTCTTGAAGTAATAGGATGATTTCAGGAGGATAGAGCAATCAGTAGCTCTAAAGCAGTCTTGAAGTCATGAGAGGCTATCAGGAGGATAAAATAACCCTGAGGTTACAATAAAGCAGTCCCAAAGTAATAAGAAGCTCATCAGGAGGATAAAGTAACCCTGAGGTTACAATAAAGCAGTCCCAAAGATCATAAGATTGTTTGTTGGATAATTAACCTGAAAACAAGGTAGCATTCTGTATAACAACATTAGTTTATGCTTTATGTATGCATGTATGACATGATGCACTTAGGTAATGTACTATAGACATATATGTTATGGTATGATGTAAATGATGTATGTATGCTATGACACTGCTGGAAGTGTCTGGATATCCTTGTATAACAACTGCTGGCCAAGGAAAATAAATCCCGATTCGTTGTTGAAGAATATATAACCCTCCGTCTGCTGGGGATAACAAGGTATAGATAACCTCCCGTTGTTGGGGATAACAAGGTATAGATAACCTCCCGTTGTTGGGGATAGTAGGGTATAGATAACCTTCGCTTTCGTTTGATAGTAGGATAAGTATAACATCCCGTCTTCGTTCATCGTGCCCTTATTGGAAAGTAATTTCCCGTATATCCGTATGAGGATAAAAGAGATGGATATAAATTCCAGGGGAGATTAGACTTTGTGAAAATGGATTAGTCCTACTGATGGTTTGTAATTGTCTTGTAAAGATGAACCGGCGAAGCTTCGTTGAAATCCTTCCCTCGTTCGTCCTTAGTAAATACTATTACTGCATTTTCATGCATTTCTGGTAAACATCAATCATATTAAAAACATACATGCATTTCATCAATCATATTCAAAGGCATACATACATTCAAACACAACCAATGGACGTTTCGCTTATGTAAATAGGGTAAAAGTAAATCTGGATTCAAAAGATGGAATTTATTTATATCAAAAGTGACCCATGCACGGGTAAGTTTGTACAAGGAGACATAAACCCTAGTAAGAGAATTTTGTCATGAAGTTTTACAAAAAGAATCAGCTATGTGGGAAATAATCCTATTGAGTTTCAATTCTACTATTGTCACTCAAGTATCTCATCTTCTTGCTGTTGAGACGGAAACGATTGGATTGAGCTTTATCTGTTTGAGCTTGAGTAAGTAGTACAACTGGTTGCAGTTTCATGAGTGATCCAAACGAGACATAGTCATACGCTTTAATCCCTAACTTTTGCCTGGATTGCCCTTTCAGGTTTTCAATCCACCGGGATACCCTTTTTTGCCCAAGCCGCCTTTTCAGGTTTTCGACTTGCCGGGTGTACATCTTTTTATATATATATCCCTAATTTTTGCCCAAACCCTTTTGGTTTGCCGGGATGCCCTTATTTTTGCCTAGGCCTGTCAACCTAGCGGGTCTCTTTTTATGCGTAGTATTTTTTAACTATGTCTGCGTTTACAGGTTGTGGGAAGTCTTCACCATCCATTGTAGTCAGTATCATGGCACCTCCTGAGAACACTGTCTTGACTACAAATGGTCCCTCATATGTTGGAGTCCACTTGCCCCTAGGATCACCCTGTGGTAATATGATACGCTTGATTACCAAGTCACCAGCCTGATATACCTTTGGCTTAACCTTCTTGTTAAAAGCTTTGATCATCCGTTTCTGGTACATCTGGCCATGACAAACTGCTGCTAACCTTTTCTCATCAATCAAATTTATCTGGTCAAGTCGAGTCTGAATCCACTCATCTTCATCCAAGCCTGCATCCTTCATAATTCTCAAGGAACTGAATCTTCATATCAATAGCAACTTGCATACCCATGATACATGCCTCATACTCAGCCATGTTATTGGTACAATAGAAACAAAGTCTGGCAGTAATCGGGGTATGACAACCTTCAGGGGAACTAATCACAACACCAACACCATTACCATGTGCATTGGAGGCACCATCAAAAACCATAGTCCATCGGGATCCTTGTTCAGGTCCGTCATACTGTCCAGGTTCTTTGGTAACAGACATAATGTCTTCATCAGGGAACTCAAAATTCATTGACTGGTAATCATCTACTGCTTGATGAGCCAAATGATCAGCAACAACACTCCCCTTAATGGCCTTCTGAGTAGTATACTGTATATCATATTCCGTCAAGATCATTTGCCATCTTGCAATTCTTCCGAAGAGAGCAGGTTTCTCAAATATGTACTTGATTGGATCCATCTTCGAAATCAACAAGGTAGTATGGGTCAACATATACTGTCTTAGTCGGCGAGCAGCCCATGCCAAAGCGCACCAAGTTTTCTCGAGCAGTGAGTATCTTGTTTCACAGTCGGTAAACTTTTTGCTAAGGTAGTATATTGCCTGCTCTTTTCGACCAGACTCGTCATGTTGCCCCAATACACACCCCATTGAGTTGTCTAATACTATTAAATACATAATCAAGGGTCTTCCATCAACTGGTGGCATTAAAATTGGAGGTTCTAGCAAATATCTCTTGATTTCATCAAAGGCAGTCTGGCACTCATCATTCCATTCCATCACCTGATTTTTCTTCAACAACTTGAAGATTGGCTCACAGATGGTAGTTAATTGGGAAATAAATCTTGCAATGTAGTCCCAAGAAACCTCTAACCTCCTTCTCAGTACGGGGAGCTGGCATCTCTCGTATAGCTTTCACTTTTGCAGGATCCACTTCAATACCTTTTCCACTGACAATGAAACCCAGGAGCTTTCCAGATCTAACTCCAAAAGTACACTTGTTTGGATTTAATCTCAACCTGTATTTCTTCAACCTCTCAAACAACTTGTGCAGATGATCAAGATGTTGTTCTTCATTCTGAGACCTGGCTATCATATCATCCACATATACCTCTATCTCATGATGAATCATATCATGAAACAAAGCCACCATAGCACGCTGATATGTTGCCCCTGCATTCTTATGCTGAGCAGTGTTGTCTAAATCAGCCCCAATCTGGACCTCTTTTCTGTTTTCTTCAGTTCCCAGATTCACAACTTCGACTGGCTCTTCATGTGGCTGTATAGCTTTCTCTTCTTGTTGTAACAACCTAGCAAGCCCTACAGATATTTCACAATCGTCCTCGTTTCCGTCTTCAGTTTGATAGATCGGATTCTCGAAATTGTAATTGGCAATAGTAGAACTGTTATCAATTGGATCCAGAGTGGATGAGGATCGGCATTTTAGTGACGTGGGTGTGTGTAAGAACACATAGCTGATAAAGCAAAAATAAAAGAAAAAGAAAGACAAGGAACACAATATTTACGAAAACGAAACGTCCACTGATTTTATCGAATGAAGTATGCAAATGAGATGACAACCCGTAACAAGCACACCATTGTGCCCCAGGTAAGGCACATGGCTTGAAAGTTTTAATTGTTCCAGAAATTATAAATTTAAAAACATAACACAGTAATAGTATTTACTCCTGACTAAAGGAGATAGGGATAACATCTTCAGCTGTCCAATTATTGAGTCCAGCACCCACAGTAGGAAAAATCCATGCCTCCAAGTTGTAGTCTTCATCTTGATCTCCCACAGCATTGATAACCCCTTGATTGGTGATACGAACAGCATGAGCACGACGAACAGCCTTCTGGGACTCTGCAGTGAAACCCAAACCAAACTTGTCAGACTTGTATGGAATATCAGGAAGCTGACCCCAAATAGTACAACCACCTTCTTCCACCACAGCTTTTGCATCATTGAGGGAGGCCATTGCCATTGTTGGAGGGTTTCCGATGACCACAGGAACCTTCTTCACAGCAGGAGGAGTCACACAATCCTTAACAGCCCAGGGAACCACTTCAAATGACTGACATGGAGTTTCAATGTATTCACCTTCTACTTCCAGATACTTGAAAGTGTTTACATGGCTGACAAAGTATTCTTCCTCTCCAAAGACAGTAACAACTTTTCCATTCACCGGATATCTCAACTTTTGATGTAATGTGGAGGTCACAGCACCTGCCCCATGGATCCAGGGACGACCAAGCAGACATGAGTACGAAGGACGAATATCCATCACATAGAACGTAGCAGTGAACACCTGAGAACCAACCTTGATTGGAAGATCAATTTCCCCATGCACTACTCTTCTAGAACCATCAAAAGCCTTTACCACAATATTACTGGGCTTCAATACCGTATCTTCAGGACTCAGCTTGTTCAGGACTTCCTTAGGCAACACATTCAGAGGGGAACCATTGTCTATCAGCACATGAGACAGGGTAGTGCCCCTGCATTCAATTGAAATATGCAAGGCCCTGTTATGATCCCTCTTGGCAGGGGTCAAGTCAGCATCAGAAAATCCTAACCCGTTGTCATAGGTCAGGTGAGCAACACAATTCTCAAACTGGTCCACAGAAATTGCACTGGGTACATGAGACATCTTTAGAAACTTGATCAATGACTTGGCATGAGCCTCAAAACATAATAACAGGGAGAGCATAGAAATCTTCGAGGGAGTATGCCCCAGCTGATCAACAATATCATAATCACTCTTGCGAATGATTTTCAATACTTCTTCCATCTGCTTAGAGAGGTCATCAGCAGCTGGCACATCAGTAGATACAGGCTCAATAACAGGACCCTTGCCCCGAGCATCAGTGGTGGAAGTAACAGCAGGGGTAACCGCACTCTTAGAAGCAATTGGAGGAGAGAAGACTCTTCCACTACGAGTGATCTTGCTAGATCCAGCAATATTATCAATGTCAACAGGCATATCAGGTAAAGGCTCCTGCTTGACACCATGGATGTAAACATCAGACCCATAGTGCCAAGGCACAGCTTTGTCAGATGTATAAGGAATAGGACCAGGAGTGGTAATGATCAGAGGAGCTACTCTGGCTTCAGCAACAACTTTCACAGGACCTTCAGCAGTAATCTTGATTGGGCCCTGATGAGTGATTTTAACGGGACCCTTTGAAGTGATTCTTAGTGGTACTTTGTCAACCATGTCAACCTCTTCAATCTTCTTACCCTGAGTCAGATGATCCACCATACTTTCTACAGATGCTGGTCTTCTTTCAAACACTATAGTATATTTATCCATGAGACGTTGAATCCCATCTCTCAAAATGAAGCAACTATCCGGCTTATAGGTACAATATAGACAATCTTCATGACAACCTGGAAAGATCCCAGCTTGTACTAACCTCTTTTTGATAACAGACAATGGTGTGCTCAACTCCATAACTGAATAGACATGCAGATCTTCATCAATATCTTTATCAATGGCGTTGACAGTCTTCTCGTGATTTGGCATTGGAGCTGTAATCACATTTGGAGTACCTGGTGGATCAAACTCAATTTCTCCAGCATCAATCATATCCTGAATTTTGTTCTTCAAGACCCAGCAGTTATTAGTATCATGTCCTGGACAGTTTGAATGATATGCACATCGTGCATTGGGATTGTACTTGGGAGAGGTAACATTGGGATTCCGAGGGGCCTCCCTCAGGGTAATAAGTTCAGCTTTCAACAAGTGTTGCAATGCCTGAGCCATTGACATGTTGATCTTCGTGAACTGTCTTCTAGCCCTCTGTTGGTTGCCTTGAGGCTGCTCTGTTGTTGCAGGAGTTGGATTTGAAATATGAACTGCACTAACAGACTGATGCCTTCTGTTACGATCAGGCTGACCATACACAGCATTAGATTCTTTCTTCCCAGTGGGAGGCTTCTTTGCAGCACCTGATGAAGAAGTGCCCACTTGGATCTTACCACTCTTGATACCATTCTCTACTCGCTCTCCTGTCATGATCAACTCAGTGAAGCCAGATGATGAGCTTCCAATGAGATGACTGTAAAACGGACCATTCAGCGTACACATGAACATATCAACCAACTCCCTATCAGTCAAAGGGGGTTGAACTCTTCCAGCTAAGTCTCTCCACTTCTGAGCATACTCCTTAAAGCTTTCTTTGGCACCCATAGACATGCTTTGAAGCTGCATGCGAGTGGGGGCTAAGTCAGCATTGTATTGATACTGCTTGTAGAAAGCTTCAGCAAGGTCGTTCCAATCTCTGATGTTGACACTCTCCAACTGATAATACCACTCTAGCTGAGCTCCAGATAAACTCTCTTGAAAGAAATGGATCCACAACTTTTTATCAGCAGTGTGGGGTTGCATTCTTCTGACATAAGACCTCAGATGCAATTTGGGACAAGAGACCCCATCATAGACAACAAATGTAGGAACTTTGAACCCAATGGGTATGACCACCCCAGATATCAAGCTCAAATCCTCAAAATCCAGCCCAGATGATTTCTGTAATTCCATAGCATCCATTCTATCCACCAGCATCTTGAATTTGTCTTCGTTAGGCTCATGGTAGTAGTTAGCCTCAGAATCAGAGTCCCCCATAGTGTTGTGGAGACTGCCTCTCTCCTGCTCAGATTCTTCAGATTCATAGTCTTCAACATGTTCCTTGGTCTTGACAAGACCTTTGAACCTTCTTCCCATGTTGAGCAGCCCAGCAGACCTTTTAGCCTTCTTAGTCTTCTTGGCCAGCAGTGTCTTCAATTCATCCTGCCCCTTGGATAGGTTCAGGATCAGCTCTTGGAACTGTGCATTCTGTGCCTGGAGATCCTTAACTGATTGTTCAAGAGCCATTGCTGAAATAAACAGCGAGAAGATGAGAAACCTGTGCACAATTATAAACCTGTGATGCAATGATATAGGAATGCATATGCAATGTTTTCAAGGACCGCAGGATTTAAATTTGCTTAAACAAACAAGAAAGTAACTTTTTATTAGTAATAACTTGTTTTGCCTTTTAGGCTTACAGAAAATGAAAACGAAATAAGTACAAAAGATGGGGTTTTAAGTCTCCCATGGACGTTTCCTCTTTGTGTTGAGGTATGAGTTGAGGTTTCGTTCCTCATGAAGTAGCTTTGTTAGCTCTAGGATCCTTGCTTTGCTTGCTTTGTAATGAGCCTCGAAAGCATCCCTTTGCTCTTTCAGTTGGATCCATGATCTCTGCAAGTCTTCCATATCAGTAGGCATGTCTGGGTGAAGGATGGTATAAGCTGTGTCTCCTTCAGCAACAGGTTCCATGGTAACTGGTAGGATGGCAGGATATGGCATCATGAGTGTCTGAGCACGAAATCGTACCCATCTGAGATAAGCCTCCATAGGAATGGTGTACTTAGGCTCCAGTGTCTTGCTGTCAATCCTGTTTACCTTTCCCCAAGCTCGTATGAATCTCTGACAGTAACCCTGAAGATCGTTGTCGTAGTCAAACACAATGCCCTGAATCAACATGTCATGTGGACCATCGCTCCGGGCGTAACCAAACTGTCGTAAAGCTAGAGATGGGTTGTAGGTGATGCCTCCTCTTATGCCTAGAAGTGGCACATTAGGAAACTCCCCACAACGGTCAATGATGGTGACATTCTCCATAGATCTGGAGCACCAATGGATGTCTGAGTGAGAAAGTGACATGATCCTCTTGGACCATCTGAACCCTTGCTCATTCTTCATTACTGAGCGAGGAAGGTGAGAAATAAACCACCTAGAAAGTAAAGGTATGCAGCACATCAAAGTTCCTCTTGCCCTTGTAGTACGGGTGTGAAGAGAATGTAGGATGTCTCCAAGTAAGGTAGGCACTGGATTGTGACTCAGGAATATGTTGATGGCATGAACGTCTATGAACTGATCAGGATTGGGGAACAACACTAAGCCATAAATCAATAAGGCTAAGATCTCCTCAACAGCATCGTAGCTCATAGCCTTCAAGAACATTTGAGCTTTATCCACTAATACCTTGGCAAGAATACCTTTAACTCCACTTCTCGTCTCTAGAACAATGTCAGACTTCTTCAGATGTAGAGCTGCAGCAACAACTTCTGGTTTAAGCTCCTTCTCTAAGCCTGTGAATGGCTTCTGATCAAGAACAGGTATACCCAGAAGTTTAGAGAACTCCTCCATGGTTGGAACCAGCTGATAATCAGGAAATGTAAAGCAATGGTGCTCAGGGTCAAAGAACTGAAACAGCACACTCATCATGTCTTCACTGAACCCTGAAGTAACTAGATCCAATAAGTGACCATGCCTCTTGTTGAACTGGGAATGATCAGGCACTAGGGAAACCAACTCCTTGAGCTTAGCAGGTATCCCTACAAAGTTGATCCTGATGGTGTTTCTACGAGCAGAAGCCATGACCTGCAACAAAGAACAAAGATAAATCCTTTGGTCCTTGAAATGGTTAGGGAAAATGATATGCTTATGATGCATGATGATGTCATGATGTTATGTTCAATCACAAACATGTGGCACACACAAACAAGTCACACAATTGCCCTAGGTTTAAAGGCTTGCATGAGGTTTAAAGGTAAGTACCCTCCCCTGAAGTTAGATGGTTCATCCTGTCCTACAAAAGTAACCAGGTTCTAAGGGATCTCAATATCATTGATCCTTCACAAGGGTGGTTGTTCAGAAGGCAACTTACTTGCCAACCAAAACCCTCCAAGTTTAAGATCTCAATGAGCGTAGTATCGAGTGTCAACCAACTTCAGTCTGCACCAAAGCCGGTTACCTCACTACTTTCTAAAGGCCAAGATGAGTTAACTAGGGTTCTAAAAGTCAGTTAGTGCATTGACAACATATGGCAGCCTCAATATTATCCTCATCTTGACTTAAGGAATATAAGCACCAACCAAGAAGTCGCACTAACTATGGCCACCAGATCAACCGTATCGATATACGTCGTACAGTTTCCTTGGTCTATTGCCATTTACCTAAGGTACACTAGATCCGGGTTAGGACCTTTCACACATAAGAGCACCCCAACAATATAATAATAAAGCAAACAAGGCAAACAATTTAAAGTGATCTTAATTCCTAAGGGTACCCCTCTTAAATAGGTCCCCAGCAGAGTCGCCAGTTCTGTAACACGGTGGGAGAACTGACTTTAAACAATGTTGCGGATAGCAAGAGTCGCCACCGACTTTTATTTTATCCATAAGGAAAGGTTATAAAAGAACAGGAAAGACCTTAGAGAATATTTTGGGTCCGGGGGGTAGGTTATGAAAAGGGAAGGTGTTAGCACCCTTTTCATCCATGGTTATCCATGGGCTCTTAGGTACTTAAGCTCACTTTTGAATTGTTTTGAAAGTGTAGTGTGTGAATAGAAAATTTTCAGAATAGTTAATAAATAATCCATGTAAGGATGTGTTAAGAACTTGTTTGAAAACTTGTTGAAAATTTGTTTAAGTGTGAAAAAGTTTTGAAGTGAGCAAGTATCTAGGAGTAGCCTACCCTAATGTTTTAAGGTCTTTCTTATTCTTTATCCTTTCCTTAGTAAGACTATCCCTACTATAATGGAGTAGGTAGTCCTTACTTTGGATGTTAAGGGACATGTGAGGGACAATTGGATTTTTGAAGGCCATTGTGGGGTGTAATAAGCAAACTGGAGGGACTATCATCATTTTTCGAAAGGGACTCGATTCGTAAAGGCAACCATAAGGGACTTTGATGATTTTTCATTTGAGGGACTTGCTTTATACACCCCACTTAACCATTATTCGTAGGCAACTTGAGGGATATCCTTAGGAAGTGAGACGGCGATTAAAATCGACTTACGTGTGTGAAATGTTTAATTTAATTATCTTATATTAAAATGATCTAATTTATTTTTTTAAATATCATACATATTAGCACTCCCTAATTACTAACCATAATGATAATAATAATTAAGTAATTACAATTTACATCCAAGAGGCAATTACAAAATTATAATAAATAAAAAAAATAACAAATAAGCAAATAAAATATTAGGGTTAGTAAATAATAAGAAAAATTAAATAAGGTTAGTATAAATATAAAGTTAGTGAAAATAATTAGTTGAAACAATAATAATGAGAAAAATAGACAAAGTTAGAAAAAATAATAAGATAGAAATTTCAAAATAATAATAAGCAACAAAATATGATTAGCAATAATAATTAATTAATAACATGATTAAACATAAGATTTGATTTTTATTTAGAAACATAAATGATTAAATAATTACTATAATATAAAGTTCTAAATATCATAAGATTTGATTTTTATTTAGAAACATAAATGATTAAATAATTACTATAATATAAAGTTCTAAATATCATAAGATTTGATTTTTATTTAGAAACATAAATGATTAAATAATTACTATAATATAAAGTTCTAAATATAACATAATTATAAATTTCTTAATCATTTACAAAAATTTAATTATCTCTAATTATATATTAACAATTATTAAGAAAAATATTTACACATTATGATGAAAACAAATTTTAACTAATCAATAATCACATTCACCAAAATTTTACATTAAGTGTTTATAAGGTTTAATTTTATTTACAAAAATTTACAAGAATTATAATAAATATATACATAGAATCATATAGAAAATTAAAATTAGGTTTTCATATTAATTTGGAAAAAAGATGTTAATGTCATTTATTTTAAAAAAACAGATTTTTATATTACAACAAATTTTAATAAATTAATGATAACAATAATAATAATAATGATAATAATGATAATAATAATAAATAATGATAATAATAATAATAATAATAATAATAATAATAATAAAGCAATAATGAATTTTAAATGTGCCAAATAACCCAACAATGTTGCTAACGCAGAAATGCGCTCATCGCAACCAGATCTAAATCGGACGAAACAAAATTTATCGCAAAGAAAAAGAAATTAAGCAAAAAATAGTATTATTGCTCACACAAAAATGCGATCATCGCAACCAGATCGAACTAACACAAATGTCACGCGTCATGCACACAAATGTGCAAACATCGTATCGACATAATTCGATCAAAAAATCTTATATATATAAACTCTAACAATTTAAAAATTATATATATATAAACGTAACAGTAATAGATAAAGAAAAAGAAATAACGGTAATAGATGAAGAAAAAGAAATAACGGTAAAAGATGAAGAAAAAGAAACAACAGTAATAGATGAAGGAAAAGAAATAACGGTAAACGATGAAGAAAAAGAAACAATAGTAATGGATGAAGAAGAAAACTAAATAACGGCCAACGGCACTCACTCCTCTTAGGTTTTTTTTCATTCTCCCCTCCTTTCCAACAAGGCAACACATGTATATATAGGGAACAAATTAGGGTTAACACCAAATTGTCAATAATGTCCCTAAAGCCCATTTTAAAGCCCAAACTAAATAATTAGTTAAGAAAAAATAAAATTTAAATAATTTAAAATAATTAAAATAAACTTAAAATAAAAACTAATAATCCTATTGATTCCTAAAATAAAAAATATTATAAAAAGAACAAAATTTTTTTCAATATTTTTTTATTTTATGATTTTTTGGATATTTTTATGAATAATTTAGAAAAAAGTGAAAAAAATAATATTTTAAAAAATGATTTAATTAAAATACGAAAATAATAATTAAATAATAATAAAAAACTATTTTTGTTATTTTTTTTAATGAAAGATAGAAAAATTTAGAGTAAAAATAATAAAAACAACAAAAAGTGCCAAAGGTGAGATTCGAACTCTCAACCTCTCACACTCATAACTCCTTACACATGTCCTCCTGCCAATTGTGCCATTTTTACTTTTTAGAAAAAAAGTGCATGCCATATGATATTTACCTGCAAAAAGTCAAACGACTACACAAATTTGTTAGTAATTGATTAAATGCAATGAAATGCGACGACAAATCTTAGGGCAAAATTTGGGGTATTACAGTTATTATGATAATATTTCTCACCCAACCTCTCTTTGATGTTGGCAAAAAAAATCATGAAGTTTGACTTTGGTTTGACCACAGTTGACCTCAGTTTGACCTTTTAACTGCATTGACTGCTTTTGACTTATCTGATCATCTGACTGAGCAAACTTTTGAGAAAAGTCTTGAAACTTGACATGGGGGTTCTTATACACATATAAGATGTTATGAAGCTCACTTGAAGTCTTGGAAGTCCATTTAGCCTGATTAAAGTCAAAACCCTAGTTTTGGATGCACTGCTTAGGAGGTGCATTGTCTGAGGGAATTGTCAACTCTTCTGACCAATTATGAATTTTGTGAACCTTGTGAACCTTCTTGGAACACAAAGTCTTGTATTGTGAGGGCAAATTTTGGGGTGCAACAGCTGCTGCTTGAGCTGCTCTTCTAGTTGCGCCTTCTCACGGATAAGGTTGTCCACAATTATTTTCCAGATAGTGCATTGTGGGTCAGAGAAAAATAAATCCTCCATGACTTTCCTCTTCTTGCAAGGGAGTAGCTCTTCATCCTTCAATTGCAGCTGTTTCTGAAGTTCATCCCTCTCCTCTTGAAGTTCAGCATTCTGCTTTTGAAGTTCAGCATTCTGCTTTTGACACTCATCATTTTCTGCCACTGCTACGTGGTACTTGTTCTTCCAAGATTCCAGCTCATGTTGAGACTTCCTTAAAAACACTTCTAACTCCTCGGCTTTAGACATAAAGACATAAGTGGGCTCTCTCCTGGGAGCTATGGGGTCTTGACGGGAATAGGGCATCTTTAGATTGGTTGCCCTCTTTCTGACCCACTGGAGGTATGGTTCTAAAGACACACAGTTAGGCTTCCCTAGACTTCTCTTCCCTTTCTTGTGTACACTACGCCATGCATGTAGAATCTTTCCTCGGAGTTCCATATCATCTTTGAAGAACGTACCCTCTACTTGAACACTCTTGGGAGGTTCCTTCAACGGGTATCCCAACTGTCGACGAGCTAAGATAGGATCGTAGCTGATTCCTCCATCAAAGCTGAGCAATGGTACATTAGCAAAGTCACCGCAGCTATCAATGATTAATACTCCATCATACACTCGGTTGTACCAATCGATGTCAGAATGGGTCAAAGCCATAACCCTTGGAGACCAATGCTCTTTGCCAATGTTTGTAAAAGAGCTAGACTTCGGCAAGTGCGAAATAAACCACTTGTAAAGTAAAGGTACACAGCAAGTAATCATCCCTCCACCACGGAGGTTTCGGAGATGTATAGAGTGATATGCATTTCCCAACTGAGTTGGCACTGAGTTGTTCTTCATAAAGATCTTGAATGCTTTGAGATCGATGAAACCTTCAAAACTTGGGAATAGGAACAACCCATAAACGAGCAAAGCAAAAATTGCCTCAAACGGAGCCTTATTAGAATAATCAGCATAGAATGAAGCCTTCTCGATTAGGAAACCTGTCTTTAAACCAAGAATTCCATCCTTAGTAACTAGGTTGACTTTGACGTCAGATACCTTCAAACGGAGGGCTTTAGCAATATCTTTCTCATCAGGGTCCTTTTCCAAGAAGGGAAAAGGAGATTCCTCAAGGACAGGTAGACCAACCAAAAAGGAATACTCTTCCAATGTAGGTAGCAACTGGAAATCTGGAAAGGTGAAACAATGGTAGAGAGGATCATAGAACTGTAGCAAGGTGGCAAGAAGTCCTTCATTCACTGAGTAACCCAACAAGGATATCAGCTTCCCATACTTGGTCTTGAATTCTTCTTGATCTTTGATGAAACCCCACAACTTCTTTAGGTCGTCCAATTTGGGACTCTTAAAAGTATATTTCACGGCATGTCTTTTATCTGAAGCCATAGTGACCTACAATGTCCATAAACGAAAGTAAATCCCATGAAGTCCAATGCAGAATGATGTTATATGAATGCAGAAAACACAAGTATTCACATAAAGATAAACAAACAAGGGGCACCCTAGGTTTGCAACGAGCATGGAGCAAAGGTGTACCCTTCCCAAAGGTTTAAGGACTAAAGGTTGTTTGTACCTGCAGAACAAGGTTCTAATGGGACTCAGAATCATCAGCCCATCTATCGGATATTATCAATTTTCCCAATTACTCGAGGATTAATAATATTCTCAAGAGAACTTCTTTTGAGTGTAGCTTCGCGTAGCACTATTTCGGAAGTACTTCCTCATAGTCTCGCACTACGTCCTAATAAAGGCCAAAGTTGGGTTAAGGTAACTACGGTCCTCAATATCATAAGCTCCAAAGTCGAAAATAGTGAGTGTTTTCACGATGATTCGTTCAACAGTACTATTTCGAAAGGGCCTCAACTGAGCGGGATTCTCGATTCAACCTAGTAGGGATTCCACTCCCTATAAGCCTCCTCGAATATATCACCATCCTATCTTAATCTCTCTCAAAGTTCGGGTGTAGAACTTTATCTTACCACTCAAGGACAATAATCCCAAAAGAAAAACAAGAGAAAGCATGTAAACAGTTAATCAAGTAGACAGATATATAAAGCAGTAAACAAATAAGAAAAGATAGGGGAACCCACTAAGATTCCCCAGTGAAGTCGCCATTTTCTGTCGCGGTGAAAATCGGATACCAAACTATTGATTAGTTTGAATCTTTAACTCATTTGCAACCGAACTTTGATTTGTCCAAAGGAAGGGATAAAGATCGAAATTCCCACAATGCAATGCAAATGCAAGCTGGATTGTTTTAGGTTCGGGGGTTGGTTAAACTTAGGGAAGGTACTAGCATCCTAAGTTTCTGTAGTACTCTACAGGAACCTCTTATTTTATGTTGTTTATTGCTAAGTGTTTATCTGCTTAATGGTTAAAAGACCCTAGGGGTTTATTTCTAAGTATACTCGATAAGATGTCGCATCTTATGCCTACATATCCTTACGGGAGTGGAATCAGAGTATTTTGTAGTTCACCCTAAAGGGTTAGAGGAGATCTTTGACTGTGGTCAAAGTTCCTACGGGTTTAGGGTAGTTGTTTTGATTGGGTTTAGGAGAAGAGATGAGTCTTCATTTTAAGGGAGAGATAACCACCACAAATGAAAAAAGGGTTGTAGGAAATGGTCTTTGCATCGTCTTAAGGAAAGGTCTTACATACTCGGATGGTCGCCAAGCATGCCTTTGTTGTTCTTAAGGCAAAGTCCCTACATGTTTGATTGTGTTGTTGTGGGGTGGAGATTATATCTCACTTAAGATGATTAACATCTATTCTCTATTTGTGTTTGAGAAAGTTGTACTGTGTTGTATATTGTTTCTATGTTGTAGAAGATAAAGACAAGGTCCTTCCTATGGGGTAGGTCCTAATCTTAAGTGATCAACTTGAATGGGATCAAGGATCGAGGGGAATATGATGCATATGATGTGCGACTACACACAACGTTGAATTATGTGTAGGTTTTTCCTTTGGACGGAATGCGTAATGATGTAAATGCGATAACGTAAAGTGACTGTAAAGTGAATTGCGGAAATATAAATCATACACACGCATGAAAGCGCTAAGTGAGTGTGTGTACATTATGAATAAGAGCAGATAAAGATAACTAGAAAATACGCATGAAAGCGCTAAGTGTAAGTGCATGTGTCGTGAAGTGATTGCGCACGATAGATTTTATAGTTGAAATTGATTAAGTTGTTTTGCTATACTGTGAATTGATTTTAGAGGAGATCAAATTGTTTTTAAAAGTGGCATTATAAAAAGATTAATTGTCGAGATTGATTATGAAATTGACTTTAGTTGGAAATAATTTTAAATAGGATTTACTAAAAGTTCTTTTTTATGAATGTCATCAATAAAAAGTCAATTTAATTTAAAAGGGGATTTATTATTGTTTATTTTTAAAAAGGGTTTTGACCTATGAAATGAATTTAAAAAAAAAGATGATTCATTATTCATTTAGAAAAAAATTTAGTAGTTTATTTAAATAAAGGGATTGATTAATAAAACATTTATTTAAGTTTACATAATAAAAGGATTATACTAGGTTTATAAAAAGATTCAAATGATTCATTAGATTTGAAATTATAATTATTTTGATGAAAAGGTTATATTAGGGTTTTGATTATTAATTAAAGGTGATTAAGAAGGCGATTAGGGGGATTAATCGGTTGGTGTAGGTGGTTAGTGCAATGTGTGTGTTTGATTAACAGATACAACAAACAAGCAGAAGAAAAAAATAAAGAAAGAACCCTAATCCACCCCCAATTCTCCCGATCCCTGGCTTTCTCGTTTTCTCTCTGATCGTCTTCATCGCGTTTTCGACCTCACCCTCTCTGACTCGCTTCCATCCCCCTTTCCTCATACTTTTCCATCCTCCCCGATTCTCTTTTGATTTCCTGCGAAGACAAACAACAAAACTCAACCAATTAATGTTAGAAAAAAATCTCACGATTTGAAGGGATCTTTTCAGACTCCAATGGCGATGGCGCGGACAGATGGCCTCCCGGAGATACGACAGTGGTGGCATCAAGAGTTTGAGGGCAGTGGCTGTTTGGAGCTCGCGGTAGGTCGAAGGGTGGTTCGCAGAGAAAGGCAAAGATGAGTCTCTTTTAACTTTTCTTCTCAACGATTTTGAGTTTCTCGGTTTGGGGATTTTGGTTGAACTTTGAATCGAGGATTTCTGTGGATGTTGGGTTTCTGAGAATTTTCAATATCTGTTTTTTTTCGTCCGTTGTATGATTGTCGTCCTTCTCCTTTTATAGGCTCTAAACCTGAGATTTCTGATTGAATTTGTTTTGAATGCTGATTAATTGTTGATTTTGGACCTTCCATTTTGGGTTTAGATCAAATTGAAACTTTCCCTTTTAACTGATTTCGTTTAATTTCTGTTAAATGGAAAATCAATCTCTGATGTTGGCATATCAATTTCGTTAATTGTCCAAAATTGAATTTGGATATTCTCTGAATGTTAACTTGATTTCGCATTTTGGCAGGTGCGGACAACAACAATTTGTTTGGGCCTGGGAAGAATTCAAATGGTCCAGAGAAGAGGCCTGTTCTGGTATGTTGGGGCTTTCTTGCGCGATGGCCTAAATCTCAGCCAATAATCCTCTATAATCTCTCCAAAATTCTTGAATATTTGACTTCCATGGCAGGTTGCAACACTCTCTGGATGAAACCGTACCCCATAGTGTGACCTTGTGGAATGCTTGACTTTTCAGATGAACATCGTATACGCGTGTGGCATTGTTGCGTGGTATTCTGATTTTCCTCTTTGTGCATTGATACCCTCTCTGCGTACTCGTGTAAGCTGAGATGTTTCTCCTTAATGCTTGGCATTTAGTGTTTATGACATGTATGTTGTATTTCATTTATGATCGTCGACGCTCAATATGTTTATGAAACTAGGTACCCGTGGTCGCAATTTTGACATACTCCTGAACTTTGCTGATAGTTTCAATTATTGCCTGCAGTGCATCAGCTGTAAAGCGGTTTGACGGTCTCACCTTAAAACTTATCGACTTCCAATCAGGTAAATAGGTCGTTATGGATTTGCTTAATGAGTTCATCAAAACCAAGAAACGGCGCCGTTACGATATACTGATGTGATGTGCTGGTTTGGTTTGCAGGTTGTAGGCTTCCCATCCGTTCTTAGAAACTAGCATCGGTCAGTAACGATGGTTTTATCCTAAAGCTCAGTGGAGCCATTGATATTCAATGTAAGAGCGATGAGACTAAAATCTCCTTCAGATACATGATATGCATGTTCAGCAGAATGTTGCCTCCGAAAGAAACAACAGAGCTTCCTGTCTTAGCAGTGTCTCTTCGACAAATTCTTAGTTTTGCCGGTAAACGCATATTGATAGCTTCCTTCAAGATCACAATATACCTTTGAGATGACTATATGTTATTTCTCTTGGCAGGAGGATGTATTGGTGAGCGAAGTATACCAAGTGCGTATGTGCGAGACTATCAGATACATGCCCAAGCATGACTGGATGTGTATTCTTGCAGAATGTTCTAGTTTCTGCTTTTGACGTTTTCGAGCTTTTGATCCGCGACACTGTGGTATGTTTCTACCATCTCCTCATGTATTCGGTATTTAGCAAGAAAACTGCTCGAAGCTGGCATATGACTTGTTTCTGCTGTAGGTAATGCAACGGGTGCAGTTCGATTCAAGTTGCTTAAAGTACATACCACCCAATGTTGCTGGCATGCTTATGTAACCGCTTTCGTGTTGTTTGGTTAATTATCAATCCCGACTTGTTCTCTTTTCTACTGGTTACTTGTGATGAACTATGTTCTTTGTAGAAATGGTGTGAGTTGTGGCGTTCAGACGAAAACCGTACTTCTGGCAGCACCTCAACATTGTTGACTTTGGCGATGTTCGAACTGGTAGTTGCTCAGTAGCAGTCTTGTGATCTTGTTAGCAACAAAGGCTCTCGCACCTTGCAGGGACTTACCGCAGCTACTCATTTACTCTCGGTGAGTGAATTGTTCTGTCCACTTGGCTAGCTCATCAGCTTCATTACTGTTTGACTTGGGGTTGTCTTGAAACAGGTAATACAAATCATGCCGCTTACGGTGTTGAAGCAAAGACGTAGACTCGTTTGACGAAGACGCATCCGAAGCAGTGCCAAATCGAAGACCTCCGGTGTAAAATAATCCTGACGAAGGTGGCTCAATGGCTCTACATACTACTCTTAAGTTCCCTTCTAAGAATTAAGTCATCTGGTTCCGCAACGTACCGATGGGGTTGAGTACCTCTTTTTTAGGGGCTTGCTGTGGAGATATGAGTTGGTTGTGGCTGTTAGTACCTTTTTATTTTCACTGTCCTCAATCCTTACAAGTTTGGTGAATGGTATTGTCCCTGGGACAAGTTCTCTTGGCCAAAAGATGGACCCTGTCTACTGCTTCATTTCCAGGCATAGATGCTCCAGCCCACAAACTCTAAGCCTGCAACTATTTAGAGGAATGCTTGACCAAGAAACAAAGTTTCTAACAATCTACGTAGAAGGAAGATGTCCAAGAACACAACTCTGAGCAACTATAATTAAAACTAATTGCTTTAAGTTTGAATGATCTCCTGAAAAGCCATGTAGTCCAGTCAAAAGTACATTTGTAAATATTGTAATCCAGTTGTAGCGTCTGTTTCTTTGGCACATGTAGATTTTCTAGATTAAAACTTGTATCCTTTGATCGATAAACTTGGTGGATTCGAACTCTAAAATCATGACGATCTTAAAATAATAGGCTTGTATCTACGGATGCTTGTAGATACTAGACATAATTCTGAAATAAATGGGCACCACCTTCTAACTCTTTGTGACTTTAATCATGGCGTTGAATTTTGAGATAGATCACATGTTGCTTCAAGATTAGTTGAGTCTAAAGTGCATCTTGAATTAAACTGAATTGCACGTCTTGACGCTTGCTGTAACCTCTTAGAACCTGGCCATTTTGAATTTAAACCTCCTAGTCTTGAATGGTGAGCTGACTTTGGGAAATCTTCTGAATCTTGTTTCGGCAAACTTTCCTTGATAAAGAGAAGAGTTTTGAAAGGGACCAAACTCTTGATCCTAAGAGGATCTAAAAAAATCCGCCCGAGGCATCCTAAAAGGAAAATATCCCTGCACATACTTGTTAGTCGTGCACACAAGTAAAATATAACATGTAATAAAATAAAAGAAACATACAAAATAATGTGGAATCTTAAGGTCAAAAATTAGGGTGCAACACTTACATCAGGCTAGATATGGACTTATTCTAATGCATCAAGCAAATCAAACAAGGCACATCAATACAATAAAGAAAACAGACAGGAAAGAAAGCAGATCAATAGCTCCCACAGCTTCATAGCAAAGCAATCCTCTGACAGTAGCTCAGTCCTCAGTCTGTAACCACCCTTCAAGGCTATCATCCTTCATGACAAGTATCAACTTGCTTCTCCAAGGTTTCAATCCATCAAACATAAGTATCAACTTGTTCTTTCTTCTCCAAGCTTCAGCTCTTCAGTCAATTCCACCTTCAGGCTTCACTCCTAACTACAAGTATCAACTTGATTCCTTCAGGCTCTCCATGCATCAATACAAGTGTCAACTTGTCCTTTATTCCTCAAGCCTCAGCTCTTCACTCAATCTCAATTTGATCTTCTTCACAAGTATCAACTTGGTCTTCTTGCTTCAGCTCTCTTTGGTTCACCAATATCAACTGGGTCTTCTTCATCTATAAGCTTCAGCTTCAAAAGGTAATCTCCAAACACAAAGAAGTATCAACTCCATCCTTCAATCTTATTCAAGCAAGGAACTCCATCCTCTAACATGGGAGAAAGATTCATATATCAAGAGCAAAGTTTGGATGATTGGTAGCAGAGTGAAGACCAAAGGTCACCACTAAGCATCCTGTCATCAGAGAAAGGGACCCTCAAAGGTTCTACCAATTTGCAAATAACCACACATCATACCAAAGGAGGGATGAGGCCTTTACAAAGGGACCTTTCATCATAGGGAGGAATGGAATTGATCAACATATTCCATGTTTATGAAGGAAGAGAACTATCTAGAAGCTCTGCCTACAAAACCCTAATCTTAGCCTAATCAAGACTACACCACAAGAAGGGAAGATCTTCAAATCCAAGCCTCTTCAAGCAATCCAATGCATCTTCAACTTGCCTTCATCATCACCCAAGAACAAGAGAAACAAAACCCTAATCTAAGGGAACTAAAGAAGTTAATCTAGTTGAGTTAGTGCCTTAGAATCATCTAAAACTAGCACCTAAACTAAAATCAATCAAAAATAGTAAACTATCTTATAAATTTCTACAAAAAATCCTAAGGGATCCTAATTCAATTAAGAATGCCTCATACAAAAACCAGGGACTAAACCATCTATTAAGTCCTAAAATTAAGTCCTAAATCCAAAGGTATCAATCATGAACCCTAAAAATGGAGCATCTAAAGGTCTCAACCTAAAATACCACCTATGCTCATCACAAAAATGTGAGAAAAATCTATGGGGAGCATGCATATCTATGCTAACAACTCACAAAAATCAGGATCAAAATCATCATCACATGATCACACAAAATTCCACAACATCAAGCATCAAACATAATTATTTTAATATCAATTAAAATGTAAAATTTCCCATAAAATCAGAAAATGCATGAAATAAAAATATTTTTTATCTAAACAATAATAGACCCTATCATGAATCTAATACAAAAAGAATGGGGTCAATTGGATCATTTTTCAATTTTATATGATTTTATCAAAAACCATGAATAAAATAAAGAAATTAAAGAAAATCAACATAAAATGATAAAGCGCACGGTGCAGATAGCAACCAAAATCAATTCAATTCATGGATTGGGCCATCAGGGGGTGTGGTTATCAGTTATTTCACTAAGCCCAAAACACAACTTAAATGAAACGCTGCGTTTCATTTCTCAGAACTCTTCACAAACTGAAATTGATACGTGTTCGTTGGATCACTTCTCCAGTCAAAGGTCTTAGCCCCATCCAATGGCTCTAAAGTCATCTTCTTCGTTTGAAATCCTAAACTCAGGCGCGCAACCATGGCCGTCGCCGGTGGTACTCCGGTCATCGTCCCCAACCCTAACTCTCTCTAGGATCCTCCATTGCAAGTGGTTTATACATGAAACTTGTCCCAAATTTCCTCACGAATTCATTCATGCCCTTAGTTTAACCTAAATCCTCAAGATTCACAAAAACCAACTCTCAACCGAAAATGGAAATATCCCTAATTGGTCACTAATCACCAAATTGATGATCCAGAAATCTTCCTACACCATCCTACTATGCATCTACCATAACAATTCATCTTAATTCTACCTAATTTAAGCCATGGCACAAGAGTTACATACCTGGTAATTTTGAACGAACAGAAGGGTTGAATCTTCAACTCAGCCTTCAAGAACTTGCAGAAACCTTCACTGAATCACAATCAATCTTCTGTATGCAAAGAAAAGAGTTGAATTTTCTTGAATCATCAAATCCGATTTTGAGTTGCAAGCTTCACTCTTCAATGGCTACTTCACGATTCTTCCACCACAGAGCCTTGAATTTGATTTGGAATTGATCACCAACCTTAGAGCAAGCTATTGAGATCACAATCTTGGATTGAAGTGGCTTCAAACCTTGTAACTGATTTGGATTTGCAATGAGAAAGTTCAAAGTGCAAGTTCAGTTCTCTCGCTCAATCATCACCAACCTTGGCTTTGGATCATCTCTATTCAATATATAGAACTTGTGTGGATGATCTAGAACCCTCTAGATCCTTCCAATGAGAAATCCAAGTTCTCATGACATGAGAAGTTCACTTACATGCCATGGTGTGCACAACTCTGCAAACAGCTTGAAACCAATCTCAATTCTTTCCAATTTCTCCCCTCATGACATTTTGGAAGTGTTTGGCTTGCAAGGGATCTTGATCATGCCTTGAATTTGAGTTTTGCATATGTTACTTAAGATGTAAGTAACTACTTTTCAAAGCAAGTCCATAAATTAGACATCAATCCAAAAATGTGGCTGAACCAATGTTCTTAAAATGCTCTTTAGAGTCAAAATGACCTATTACATGCCTTGGTTTGGATGTGTAGATCAAAAGTATCAATTTCCAACTTTGGTTCATTTAACTTATACCCTCATTTTAGGTCATTTTTGCAACTTTGGGCTACAAGAATTTCCAACATCTCATGACCTCTTTACTAGCCTTAAAACATCATTTTGAACAAGTTTTATGTTGAACATTTTCTCATTTGAAGCTTGGAAATAGGAGTTATGGCCTTATGGTTGAAATGACCTATAATCTCCAAATGACCAAAATACCCTTGACTTGTCAAAGCCATAACTTGAGTTCTACAAATCCTATCAAGGACTTATAGTACTCTCTAGAAAGCTAAGAGGATAAGGAACAACATTCATGTTGACAAAAAGCTCATAGGAATCATCCTTCTAGGGTAAAAGCTTGATGCAAGTTGGGTAACTTTCAAGCCCCTAAGTCCACAGACCTCAGATGACCTGTAACTTGTCAAAGTCATAACTTGAGTTCTACAAATCCTATCAAGGACTTCTAGCACTCAAATTAAAGCTAAGATCATGCTCTACAACAATAATGTTGAGGGCAAGATGATATGACAATCATATCTTGAGCTAAACTTCCTTGAAGATAGGGGTCAAACTAGGGGATTTTACACTGTCAAGCCTTAGAAACCCTAGCCTGAAACTTCTCAAACTCTTCAATCATGATGATTTAACCTTGGAATCATCCTTCTAACATCTCAATGTATCAATACATGATCACATGGCTCTTGATTTAGGTCTCAACCTTGTTCAAATCACCAGTTGACCTAGGGTTGACCCAGTCAAACCCTAATTACACCACTCATGGCTGAGGCTTCTTAATCTTGCATAATGACCTGTCTAGGCTTCAAAGTGATCCTTAATAATTCTCATGAGATCTCTCAAGACCTCAAGTCAAGCTTCATGGCTTCAGAATCATCTGATGGTCTTCCCCATAACTCTCAAGTTAGGAGGCCTACACTCTTGGTTTCAACCATTCTCTCTGAGGATCTTTTAATTTCTCTGACAAGGATATCAACCCTTGAATACTTGAATAACCTTATTATCTAGCTTCATAGCCTTGTATATCTCTTTATTGGTAATCATACCTCTTGATCTCCTGCATACATGTCAACGAAATGCAAATGATAATGCTAATGTGAATGAAATGAAACATAAGCTAGGTAGAGAAATGTTGGGCAAATTTTAGGGTGCAACAATGTGGTACCATGTTTTTGGGGTCAGAGCATGTTACTGATTGCACATGTCTCCAATTCCTGTTGAACAATGTCTCTATCTAGACGTGAGACCACCATAGTTCCTCTCTGAACTTGGTCATCCCTCGATTGAAGTCCTAGCTAACTCCAAAATATATGCATGCGTGATCATATATAAAAGCAAGCATGCAACTCAAGAATATTTAAAATATAATTATTAAAACATCATCATCAAAATATGGTTCCACTCTTGAACCAAAATATTGTCAATCTCGGACCATCACTATAATCTCTCTGGATTACTAATCTCCAGATATATATTTTTAAAATTATTATCTTTCATCTTAAAAAGAGTAAAAGTTATGTTATTAATCAACAACTATACCCATCAAAGTACTAAAAAATTCTTAAATTCCGGCAATCCATCATAAAATTTTAAATTCTAGAAATTCATAAGAATGAAAGTGATCATCCGAGATTCCATCAGATAACAGAGATAAATTTTGGAAATCCATCAGAATGAAAGTGAACATGCAAGAATCCATTGGATAAAAGAGATAAATTATGGCAATCCATCAGAATCAAAGTGAACAACCAGAAATCCATCGGATAAAAGAGATAAATTATGGAAATCCATCAAAATTAAAGCGAAAATCCATAAATCCATCAGATAAAAGAGAAAAAAATATGGAAATCCATCAGAATGAAATGAATATTCGAAAATCTATTGGATAAGTTGGATAAATTCTGGAAATCTATCAGAACGAAAGTGAACATCCAGAAATCCATCGGATAAAAGAGATAAATTCTGACAATTGATCAGAATGAAAGTGAACATCTAGAAATCCATCGGATAAAAGAGATAAATTCTGGAAATCCATTAGAATGAAACTGAACAACCAAAAATCCACCTGATAAATGGGATAAATCCTGGCAATCCATCATAACGAAAATGAACATCCGGAAATCCATCGGATAAAAGAGATAAATTATGGCAATCCATCAGAATGAAAGCCAACATCCGGAAATCCATCAGATAAGTGAGATAAATTCTATAAATTCATAAGAATGAAAGTAAAGATCTGGAAATCCATCTGATATGTTTTGATAATCCAGCAGATGGAAAGGTAAACATCTGGAAATTCATCGAATAAAAGAGATAAGCTTCTGGAAATTCATTAGAACAAAGGTAAAGATCCAGAAATCCATCGGATAAAAGTGATAGGGTTCTCGAAATCCATCAGAACGAACGGTAAACATCCAAAAATCCATCAAAAAATGAGATAAATTTTGGCAATCCATCATAATGAAAGTGATCATCAAGGAATCTATGGGATAAAAAAGATAAAATCTGGCAATCTATTAGAATTAAAGTGAACATCTGGGAATCCATTGGATAAGAGATAAATTCTAGCAATCCATTAGAATGAAAGTGAACATCCAGAAATCCATCAGATAAAAGAGATAAATTTTGGCAGTCCATCAGAATGAAAGTGAACATCGGGAAATCCATCAGTTAAAAGAGATAAATTCTTGAAATCCATCAGAGTGAAAGTGAACATCAAGAAACCCATCAGATAAGTGGGATAAGTTTTAGAAATCCATCATAACAAAAGTTAACATTTGGAAATCCATCAGATAAAATAGATAAATTTTGTAAATCTATCAGAATAAAAGTGAACATCTAGAAATCCATCAAATAAGTGGGATAAATTATGGCAATCCATCTGAATGAAGGTAAAGATCCAACAATCCATCGGATAAGTTCTTGCAATCCATTAGAACGAAAGGTAAATATTCGGAAATCCATCGGATGAAAGAGATAAGGTTATGGAAATCCATCAGAATGAAGGTAAAGATCCAGAAATCCATCAGATAAAAGAGATAAGATTTTGGAAATCCATTGGAACGAATGTTAAACATCTGAAAACCCATCAGAAAAATAGATAAAGTCCAACAATCCATCAGAATCAAAGTGATCATTCAAGAATCCATCAGATAAAAGAGATACATTATGGCAATCCATTAGAATGAAAGTGAACATCCAGGAATCCATCGGATAAAAGAGATAAATTCTCGAAATCCATCAGAATGAAAGTGAACATCCGAAAATCTATCAGATAAAAGAAATAAAGTCGGGTAATTCGTCACAATAACAGTGGACATATGGAAATCCATCGGATAAGTGGGATAAATTCTTGAAATCTAATAGAACAAAAGTGAACATCCAGAAATTCATTGGATAAAAGAGATAAATTCTAGAAATCCATCAGAATGAAAGTGAACATCTAAAAATCCATCGGATATGTGGGATAAATTATGGCAATCCATCATAATGAAGTTAAAGATCTAGAAATCAATCGGATAAGTTCTAGAAATCCATCAGAACGAAAGGTAAACATCTAAAAATTCACCAGATTAAAGAGATATTATGGTTACGAAAATCATCGTAACGAAAAGTAAACTCTAGAAATCCATCGAAAAGAACAGGAAATGTATTTTGTAGGACAAAGGATGATCATTTGTGGGTGCCAAGTGACATTGGACTTTAATGATTATGATAGTTGATCTTTGGGAATGAAAATGAATGCCATGTAGGGTTCATGATATGCATGAGATTATCATGAAAATGTAGAATAATCAACGCATGCAGTGATATGCTTTTGGAGATTTGTTAGGCCAAATTAGGCCTTTGCTAAAATTCTGGATATGGTTGAGCTTTTTGTATGGTTCCAAGCAAGGTTGGACTTTGAACCTTTAAACAATCGGGTGACAAGCAATGTTGGGCTTTTTGACCAAAGGGTAAACTGTTGACTACACCGGGTCTTTAGGAAATGCATATGAACACGAAACATATTTCGAGCTCTGCATGATATTGAATTTTTCTTCTATGCATGATATATGAATGATCAATGCATGCAATGTATGCCCAAAGATATTGGACTTTCAGGGTAAGCAGGGCTTGGTTTTCTTTTGTTGAAAGGGTCAAGAAAACCTAGGTTTTGAAGTACCAACAAGAATTGGTGTTTTTGGAAGTTAGGCCTTCGTAAGGTGCAAATAAAAATTGGACTTTAATTTTTTTCATGTTCGTTCTACAAGGCTTCATGGTATGGGAATATTCCAGATGAATGTGATGATATGCATGGCATGATGCTAGAGCGAAGTGACATGATTAATGCATGACAATGGTTTATGCCATATCTTGAAGCTTTCAAAATGTGCCTTTATGGTGGTTAATGGATGGAAATATTCTTTTGCAGCAAAGCTTCTTATCAAAAGGCAAAGGTTATAGGATTCAGTGCTAGCATGATCTCCCGACACTCATTTTGAATCCAAAGGTTACTAATGCACGACATGGTTTATTTGAGCAGCTTGAAGGTCTTAAGAGGACTTGCCCCAACTGTAGCTCATTTTTCCCTAGCTTGTTGGGTCTTTGAAGAAATTTACCTCGAAGCAACTTTTCATAAGACTTTGACATGGCTTGCTCCAATATTTTAAATCTTGAAGAAATTTACCCCTGATTAACCGACTCTTGGAGTGGTTCACCTATGATTGACCGATCTTTGGAGGGTTAGTTTCCCTGTGCTCTTGAGGTGGTTTCCCCCAGATTAATCCCTTCTTTAGGTAACATGCCTCTTATGTAACCAATTCTTATAGTGACTTACCTGTGATGGGACTACCTTCAAATGATCAAGTTCCTCAACTGACTGCACATTATTGGCACTTTCTCGGTGCTAAGTGTTGTCTTACTAATAAAATTGTTCCTTTAAAATGGTAATTCTAATGCAATGCTCATGCAAATTTTAAAATCAAAGTTATTATTGAGATCATGTTTGTGAAATACAGTAAATGGATCAATGATCAAAACACAATGTTGATCTAGACATTCAACGTGTGAAAAGTGATACAGGGGCATGATACCAATACAAATGGTTAGCAAATATATTTGGAGTCAGGTTAACACAACCTTGTTGCAGTATGTTTTCAAAATAAACCTTTCTTCAATTAGGTCTTTTGAATGTTGTAATGTGGCATGGTTCAAGGTTTTTGAAATAAAAGTATATAAGGCTTAAGTTTTGATTTAAGCCCAACCAATTCTCCTTGATAATCTCCAGTCCTACTTTTAATTAATTTGAAACACACATTCAACTTCAAAGAGGGTTTTGAAGATGAAAATGTGATCTTTCGAGAACAAATGAATTTGTGCTTGAGGTGGCAGTCACCCAATTTTGTTTGGTAATCACAACATTTTGTTTTTGTCAAGAATTTTAGTGACCCTTTTAATTCTTGATATGTTGGTCACATAATATTGTTTTTTGTTGAGGATTTTGATGACCTCACTTTTTTCTTTTCCCCCCTAATTTTAGCCCGGACCGCTTCTTTGATGCTTTAGGTCCACCACAAAATCTACAGGAAATATAAATTTATCGACTTTAACAAATACGTCTTTAGCTATTCCTGATGGTTGGATGATGGATTTGTTTGCTAGTTGTAGTGTCATCTTCATATGTTTCATGTCCAGATCACCTACCCTCTTAACCACTGATAAAGGAATGAGATCTATGCTGGAAACGAGATCAATCAATGCATTTCCAACATTTACGTTTTCTATAGTAATAGGCAACATTACTCTTCCAGGAACAGTTTCTTTTTGTGGAAGAGTTTTCTGAATAACAACACTACAACCATCATCCACTTAAATTACTTCTTCCTCCATGATTCTCGTTTCTTTGTTAGAATTTTTTTATGAACTTTGCGTATGTTGGGATCTGTTCAAGTGCTTCAGCTAATGGAATGTTAACTTGTAACCTTCTGAAAATATCTAGGACCCTTGTATACTGTCTTTCTTGGTTCTTCTTGGTGGGAGCATGAGGATACGGTAGGTGTTGTGCAGTCTTATTTTCTTTTTCTTCTTTTGTTTTCTGCTTTTTCCACTTGTCACTCAAATCTTTCTCATTTTCAACTCCTTCTTCCTCAATTTCTTTATCTTCTACTTCCTTCTCATTTTCTTCCTCTTGTTTTTCTCTTCTTTCAACCACAACTCTTTCCTTCTCCATATTTTCATCAACTCCTGTTTCAATCATTCTACCACTCCTTGTTATGATTACGTTGCAATGTTCCTTTGGATTTGTCCTTGGTGTGGCTGTGAAGGTACCTCCTTCTTAATCTGCCAGGTGCTATGCAATTTGTCCAACTTGTGTTTCCAAATTCTTGATCGAGGTATTTGTATTGTTCTGATTTGTAATGGATAATTGCATGAATTGGTTTAATGTGTCTTCCAGTTTGGATATTCTGTCTGGCTGTGTTGTATGCTGCGGTTGTTGATGAAAATTATGATATTGGTTAAGCTTGTTTGATGTTCCTACTTCTTGCCTCAAGCCTTGACCATAGTTGGTGTTATTTCTGCTTTGATAGTTCTGGTTTCCTTAGTATGGTGCTTCTCGTTGTTAGTTTCCCATATGATTGACCTCTTCATTTATTGGAGGGCAAAAACCTATAGGATGGTCACCAGTACATAATTTACACACGGCTATGTGATGTGGTTTATTTTCCGAGCCGTGCATCTCCTTGAGCTGTTGTGGAAGTTTGGAAAGCTGCTTGGTCAATTCCTCAACTGTTTGAGTGAGGATTTTGTTTTGTGCCAATATTGCATCGTTTAGGCCTAACTCTAGTAATCCTGGTTTCCATTGTGCAGTGCCTCTATTATACTGAACTTGATGGTCATTGAGAGTCAGACGATTAATGGTAGACACTGCTTCCTATGCACTTTTGGATAGTAATGAATCACCGGCAGTTGCGTCAAGCAGAAGCTTTGGTTGTGGTTGTAATCCATTGTGGAAGATGTGGATTTGAGTGATTTCATCAAAGCCATGATTTGGACATTTCTGTCGCATAAACTTATAATGCTCCCATGCTTCACATAAGGTTTCTATTGCACTTTGAGCAAACACAACTATAGTTATTTTGGCATCCATGAATCTGTTGTATAGGAAGAACCGATTCAGAAAGTTTTCCTCTAAGACATTCCAATTGGTCATGGTTTGAGTAGGTTGGTCCAAATACCAATCCTTTTCTTTTCCAATTAGTGAGTGTAGAAACAATCGCATGAATACCGCTTCTTCTTCCACTTCCGGTGCTTCCAATGTACCAGCTAATTCATAGAACTTGGTGAGGTGAGTGTATGGATCTTCGTGATCTAGGCATGCAAAGGGATTAGCATAAATGATTTGGAGTAATCCTATTTTCATTTCAGCTTGTCGGTTGGTTGGATTGTTGGTGAGGTGGGCCAACCGTCTAGGGCTACTTTGACAAGGTCCTCCATTCACGATTTCAGGTCCACCTTCTGGCATGGTGTCTTTTGTTGAAGTTGTTGAGGTGGAAGCTCCTTCTTTTTGAGATCTTTGTTTGGATAGATTTTTTTGTTTCTTTGTTTATCGTTTGTTTTGCCGGATTATTCTTTCGATTTCAGGATCAAAAGGCAATAAGTACTTCGGTTTTGTACCTTGCATACACAAAGCTTGCAATTTCTAGCCAATACAATGTTAGAAGAAAAGATATATACAACTTTGTATAACTTAAAAAGATATTAATAGTCATTTTTGTTCGTAAATCTAAGCGCCATTCTCCAGCAACGACGCCATTTTGATGTTGAGTAAATCAAAAGAAAGTATTAAGTATCATATCCACATAGACCGACAAGATATTACCAACGTTAAGACAATTGTTATCATTTAAGTGAAGTTTGTAAATTAGTTTGGTTTTAAAGTAACAAAATATAAAATCAAAACTTGTGAAAGTAAAGTTTAAATGATAGAGAACTTGTTACGATTGAAATTCCACTACCGTGCACGTATGATTTTGGTTGATACTTCTTTAAAGAAACTTGCTTTTCACGTTATTGTCATTCATTCGCTCACAACAACATATATGTCTATATGATTGTTGAGATTTCAATTGGTTTAGTTTAACCGATGATTTCTCAATCAATTAAACTAAACAATTGCATTAAGAACCGAATGTTGTTTATGAAAATTAAACCCTTAGTTCTATGTCTAGAACAAAGTGTTTAAGCGATTATAATCTTTAACTTAAATACAAATATCTTTTTCAACCACGATTTATATTCATAGGTTTAGAATGAATAAAACAAAGATTTAATCGATAATTATGAATAACAGAATTTTAGTAAAGAAGGAATCAATAAAAAATATATACGATTACGGTAGTTTCCTTCCAATCCTAACAAGAGAAGAGTTTAGCTATCCATTATCATGGTAGCTTGCATAAAAAGGAAGAATTGAAGATGAATCTACATCAAGGACGATCTCTCAATTCTTGATGCGAACCAGCTTGATTCCCTCCCTTCTTCTCTCCTTACTTAGAACTATCTTATATTTCTCTATTATAATGTTTTTAGTAAAAAGTGATAAATTTCCAAACCTCTGTCGTCTTCCTTTTATACTGGTTGAGATGGGGGACTTTCCCTATGCGAAGTTCTGGTCGCATAGCGAAGTCAGCTTCCTTAACCTTGAAGAATTTTAAACCGCCTCTGGAAATCGCCATACTTCGCAACTATTCTCGCGTTTGCTCGCTTAAAGAGAAACTGAACCATTTTGCTTATGTTTCTCTCTGTTATTGCTCGCTTCAGCTTCGCTATGCGAACTTTTCTTGCTTCTGCTCGCTTCAAGAGAAACTGAGTAATTTTGATTCGGTTTCTTTTTGTTGTTGCTCGCTTCAGCTTCACTATGAGAAAGTTGCAGGGCATGACTTCTTCTTGCTTGTAATTGATGTTTTCTTTTGTTAATTCCTACAAAACCATGAACATTCAAGAGTAACATCCTTTTGGATCATAGTTAGTCAAGTTTCAACCTTGAAATTTAATGGAAGCAAGCATTTTGTTCAAGTTTTTACCAAAGATTTGTTAACTATTGGACTTCCATCAGTCGCTTGATCCTAAGGCTCAGGGTTGAGTTAACTTAGTTGATTCCCATTTCCTTCCTTGAACCGTTGACTGGCGCAATGGGCCTTTAGTCTGGGCTTTTCACCACTTACACCCCTTTGTTTTTTTCTTTTAATCAACTTTTTTATTTTGTTTATTTATTTATCTTTTTTTTCTTCTTCATGGAATTCAATTGGGCCATGAGCCACTGTTTTATTTGCTGTAACCACATCTCATACCAACTATGCACTACTCATCACTCATCATTTTTAAATTAATTAGTTAGGTTTATTTAAAATTAATTAATTAAGATAATTAAATTAAATTAACATTACTAATGATTAAATTATTTCATTTGATCAATTAGTCATGATAATAAATTTTAATGAACTTAATTAATCGATTTAATCAAATCTTAATAAGTTTATTTTACACTGCTCATTTGATTATTTATCTGCTTCATTTTATTTCTCTAATGACCATGCATTTTTCATATCAACTATTAATCATGTCCTTTAATCATGCATTTTGATTATCTTTGTAATTGAATATTAAATGGTAATGTGAATTAAAATAAACATTTTAATAAACAAAACCCTTGGTCCAATGCCAAGTGGATTTTTTTTCTCAATTTCGTTTGTTTCGATTAATCTCGATTCAACGCAAATTAAAACTTCCATAAACATTGGGCGTATTTCTCCAATTCAGATTAAAACACATAATCATTATTAACATTATTTCACAAAGGGTGAAAAAGGAGATGGTCTAGTGCCTACTATTCATTTCCTTGGTTGTTTGGATACAAGTTGCCTAACTCGACCATTCGAGCAATCGTCATCCATTAAAAACTTCTAATATGATTCCCTTCAAACAAATTTCATAATAAAAACCTAAGCAAATTTATATTCGTAATAACTTGGACGGAAAATGAGATGGTCTAGAGCCTACTATTTCTTTCCCTGAGTACTTGGATACGAGTTTCCTAACTCGACCATTCGAGTATTCTTCATCCATTCAAAACACATTAATAATATTTAATCCTTTTGCAATTAAGGATGAAAAAGGAAATGGTCTAGTGCCTACTATTTTTTCCCTGATTGTTTGGATACGAGTTTCCTAACTTGACCATTCGAGCAATGATCATCCAAGAAAAACTTTAACACATCAAACCAATTTTCTCGCCCCGTCCGATCGAAAAACTTTTCATAACACTTTTAGTCTATTCTACTGCGATACAAACAAATACTTAAGCCTCCCATGTGAGAGCATACAAGCAACCTTTAACAGCTAGAATGCGATTAAGCAGGATCTTTTCTACCGCGACACAAACAAACGTTTAAGTCTCCCATGTGCGAGCATACAAGCTACGTTTAACCGCTAGAATGTGACCTAAACATCTATTCATTAAAATCAATCAACCAACACTCATTTGATACCCAGAACTATGCAACTTTGAGTTCTCCATCGTACCTGGATATACGTAGGAACGAGATTCAACATCTTGTCAAGCACTATAACAAAAAAGCCAAAAACATCTTTTGTCTTTCCCCGAACTACGAAGCTTTGAATTTCTCATTGTACCTGAGGATACGTAGGATAAAGACCCGCAATATCATTAAACACCCTAATAAAAATATTTTTGCGACCCCTTTTATTTTCATTTTACATTCTTAATTACTCAAAGAAAAAAAATAACATAAGTTAATATTCAGTCACAAGTTTAACCAAAAGGCTCCCGTTAAGTACAACGAATATGAGGGGTTCTAATACTTTCCCCTTGCGTAATCGACTCCCGAATTAGAATTTGGTTGCGACGACCATCTTATTTTTCTTTTAAGGGGTTTATCGATATTTCCCCTTCCTTTATTAGAATAAATAAAGTTTGGTGGATACTTTGTTCAATCATTTTCGTAAGCATGAGAACGCTTCACGAAGGATCGGATTTTTCAAGATGTGACATGAGGTAACATTATCATACACAAAAAAGTGTTTAAATTAAATTCTAATTTAATCGAGAAACATGATAAGATTGAAAAGTGTAGTATAGATCTTAAAGATTACATTGCGTTTCTAGAAAATAGTAACAAGACGCTAAGATATGTAATGGTTAATCTTCGAAACCAAGCTGGTAAATGTGTGACTTGTGTCTCGATGAAAAAGGAAGTGAAAGATCAGCATGAAATCCTAAGTTAATGTATTAAGGCGAAAGAAAACCTAGATTCGATTCTATCAAATCAAAGGCCTTCCTTGAATAAAACCACATTAGGATTTAAATATAGTATATCACATAATAAAGACTTTAATATGTAGAAATTAAATCGCCCTATTTATAAATGCTCCTTTCTTGATAAGCTTAGCCACCTAGAGCCTTTTTTTTATAAATTAAGAATCTCTAAAGGTAATAACATTAGACCTCTTTGAACTACTAACATACTAGGACCCAAGAAGATATGGGTGTCAGAGGTGAAAACCTAGTTAGTTTTGCAAGAATGCTTCGCAACTTTAAATGATGCCTTAGAGCATATTAAATGAAGTTGTGAAAAGAAAGATGTATAACTTCGAGTATACAAGATGTTCCCGGTGTCGCTTGTGTGAAGAAGATGTTTATCATCTATCTTAGTTTAGTTTTGATGAAGACAAAAGCCTATCAAAGAAGAGTTTAGAATCAAGAATGCATAAGCTTATGGATATTTTTGGAAGTAAATGAAATTGATCTTGATGCTAAGGTACTCAATTGAAATTCAATATTTATAAAATTTATATTCTTACAAAATAAAATTGATCTTCATATCTAAAGTTCTCAAATTATCATGCATAAAATCTTTGAAGCAAAGACATAAAAAGCTTATTTTAAAAAAAACTGTCAGCATTTTTTAAGTTAGATCTGATTAACCGACTTAACAAAATATGTTTCTGTTTGAAATTTAAAAAATTGTTTGAAATTCAAAATCCGTCATGCACTTGCTAACTCAAGTGTCCATTTAAACGACTTAACAAGTTCTGAACAGAATTCAAAATTATGTATTTTCATGAATAATTGTCATTCTAAACTATTGCAAACCTTCACGAAAATGTCTCAAACTTTTGCATCAATTCATAGAAGTTTCTTAGTATGTATTTAAGTCAAAATACATTAGTTTTAAAATTACCTCTTTTGTTATTAATTTTTCACATCAATTCAAAGAATTTTCTAAGTGTTCATTATTTTTTAAAAATGTTGAAACTTTGTGCAAAAATTTAAAATCATTCAAAAAGTTTCGTAACATATTCTGAGCACTTAAGGTTTATATATATTGTTGAATTATATATTGAAAGGGAAGAAGAATTGTTTATTCTTGGAAATTGTCCAAAAATTATATTTTATTCAAAAATATCATTTTGTTGTAACTTGATCACCAAGTGTGTGGTGACAATTATTTGTAAATAGAAAATGGTGTGCTTTCTAAGTGTATGTTGTAATCATCATAGTGTTTATGATTATTAGAGAAAGGTCCTTTGAATTGGTTTGATTCAAAGTCCACCATAGTTGTTGGTGTATTTGTGAAATAAAAGAAGTGGCATGCTTCTTTGATTTTGTTAGAAGATTTTAGAAGAAGTCTTAGTGTGAGGCTTGTACAAAGATCTAACAATAGTGAAAATCTCTCATGGAGTGTGAGGGGATTAGATGTACCCTTGGTTGATAAGGGAAACTAGTATGCATCATTGTGTTCATTTACTTTACTTTAATTTACTTTTTTGTTTATCATTCATTCATCATTCATAATTCCGGAAAATTCTAAAAAACTAGAAAAGTATCATAAATCTCTAAGAACATCTATAAACCTAATTCACCTCCTCATAGGTTGTGCACTCAAATACTTACATCTTGTTGATTCTCGTGATCCAAGAATGTTTCATTGAGGATGACTCTCAACATATATGATTTGTTATAATCAGTTAACCTCTTAGTAGATTGAGAAGATAAGTCTATAATGGATTTGTCTATCTCATTATTTTAGTCAAATCTCGTATCCAATGATTCAGAGAAAATGATTTACGATATTGTTTTGTCGTTCCCTCAAAAGGGGAGGTTTTATTAATGTTACTTGATATTTAAGTTAGTACCATTCTGAGAGGTAGAATAATCGGAAAAATCTTCTTGACACTCTAAATAAGTGATTTATTATGTAATAAAACAATTTAAATTATTATTACTAATGAAATGGTTTATCTTTTAGTATTTTTGGAAAAAGGGGTGCAACCAAGATGAAAAGGGTTTCAAAAGCCTAATGTCAAAGCTAAATATCAACCCAAGCCCTAAAAATACAAAATAAGACTGAATTCAATGAAAATAATTAATTATATGACTCATACATTTCAAATTTCAAACATAATCATAATGTATCTTCGCCTCCAAGAAAATCAAATCAGAGTTGATGGAGAACGTGCAGAACCTTCAAAACCATCATTACATAACTGATTATGCCTTAAAAATAATCAATTAATAGTCATGTTTTAGAAATTTTTTGTTGTAATAATTTATGGGTCAAATCTTCAAGAGTTTCTTTGAGTTTTTGTACTCTTAAAATGTCAGAAGGAACACTATAATTAGGTAATATTATTCCCCTCTTTTGCATAATTCTTTTCTATCTTCTTCTAGTATTTTATGTGAGTTTTTCTATGCGCCATAAGTATCATCTTCTATGACTCCAACAAGAAGACCCCACTCTAGAAGTTCTTTTTCAAGAAGATTGTTCGTGAAAGGTTCAACCTCATGAAGTCAAGAAAGGAATGGAATGTCCAACAGTAAGGTACACATATGATTTAAAGTAACTGCTCAACTTATTAATCAATTAGGAATTAGAGATTATAAGTCGTGACTTAAGGTTTAACGTTCCAATTACCACATGTTTAAACTAGCTAGCTGGCATAAGAGATTAGGGAGCGTAACATAGAATAATGAGTTATACACTAAAGGATTGGGTACAATGTCTAAGTTAAACCGTTGTAATTGTTGAATAATCAATATAGGGCAATTAGACACCGACATCAATAATGACATACAAGATATTTGAAACAAGACATAACCACCTTTAATCTAATCAAGTTTTAAAATATTTCATTTACGCTTTTATTTTACCAAATAAAACCTAAAAACTCCCCAATAAAGTTTCAATGGCACACACATCGCTTGTTAAGATAAAACAATCCCTGCAAGTACAAGCTTATAAATTTTATTTTTTTGATATGTTTAGTACACTTGCTAAATTGTCATTAGCTTCTATGGGCCCCAACTTTTCTCAAAATGTGTTGTCAAGTCTGAGTCCTTTCTAAAAAATCCAACACTCTGGGCTTTCAATCGTCCCTCTGACGACCACTGCCACTTTGTTGAATCAATCGATATGTACACGTGAATGGCTTTGTTTTACCTTGAGTAACTTCACTAAGGGTGATCATGGTATTTGGTTGCCTATTCCTAGTAGTAAAATGGGCAGTGAAAGTTTCGCATAACTCAGATCATGAATCGTCTAGCAGAGACATAAACCACACTCGAGTGGATTCTATCAATATATGTGCGAAGAGTTTGTATTTTATATCCCACCTATGTGGTAGTAGTCTAACCGACCGTCCACATGCTCAATGTGCTCATCAGTGTCTCTATTTCCATTATTATATTGGAGTTTCAAGGGTTTCTTCTAAGATCGGGGAATTCTGTCATCCACTATACGAGTAGTTAGAGGATCCTTTTTCCTCAGTTGAGCGAACATAACTTCTTTTTTCCTTTCCCTTCTCATTGGTAGACGTGCTTATGAGGGAGAATGGTTTCCCCCCAGGGTTGAGGTGCAATGTCTGTGTCTTCGGTGGTCAGGGAATTTCTAGACCTCTTCTAGGTCTTTGCTTGGTTTGACGACCTTTTGTGAGGTTGTTTCCTAGATGATGTTATTCCTTGTAATATCGTTTTGTAAACTTTTTTAAATCTGAGTAAGTGTGCACGAGAGCCTAAGATTGGCTTGTAAGAGCAAGAAACCAGGAAGTGTCCCACACTTAATGACTACAGGAGGTAGTGTTGTTATGGTGGAAGATTCCCCATAGAGGCGGAAAACAGGCATGTCCACCTTGTTCAGGCCATTACAGCAAAATCCCATAGTAAAATAGGGCGGGATGAGACATAAATTGTTCAGGGTGCAAGCCTAAAATTTTGTCCCACCCTGCAAAAAGTGAGGGCAAAACGGGCATGCACGGCAGGCCAAACCCGTTTTATCACCACTAGTTCCTCTACGTGAAACTGTGGAGTGGATCCAACAAATAGAGGGATCTAGGGAGCTCGTTGGATCGTCCATAATTACACGAGATTTGGTTGCAGAAGAGCATAAAGACTAGGTATTGAGGTTTGGTTATCCGTCCTTGGTAAAGGTGGAGGAAGATTCCTGCTACTTTAGCAGTTCCAGTAGCCTGTCGTTGGATGACGTAACAAGTGGCTTTCATTGGTGCTATTTCTTGATAATTCTAGTTTGATTGCAAACTTTGATGAGATTATTTTGGAAATTGAAATATACACTTTAGTCGAAGGAGATATAGATATGAGAATAATGGAATGTGGTAATCATAGGAATCAAAGATTGATTCCCACAGACGAAGCCAATGTTTCGCTTATGAACGAAACGTTGATTGGAAAGGCTGAAATGGCGCATTGTTGCAGCAATACAAGGTTCAAATACGGTGGAGTGGGGTTGATTTGCAAGATTAACACTCCAATGTGCAAGTCAGTAATAGAGATAAAAAGGTAATGTCAAAGGAAAATGAAATTCATACTAGAAAAAATGACGCACTAACTCCTTTAAATAGGAGAGCTAATTAGTAGGGGGTGTATACGAGTCGGTTTTGGTTGAATTTAGTCAAAACCATGACCCAAACGATACAGGATACACCGATTTGGGTGAGTTAAAATAACCACCCACGACAATTGGGTCGATTTGGGTAAAACCACAAATTTGTGGGTTGGATTTAGTTGGATAGTGGGTTACCCAATTTTTCTTCTTCCTTTTTTTCTTTCTTATATTATTATAAATGATGTGTCACATTTTTTTGTTAATAAAAAGTTTAACTTGTTACCATTATTTTTTAAAACATCAAATGTTTAAATGCACAATAAAAATCATCATAAACATATTTACAAAAACCATAGTTACATTATAGTAATCAAATTGCGGCGTCCTAAATAAATTAAAATTATTACTTACAAAATAGAAAATATTCAAAAGGTTGTAACTGAAGCAACAAATGATTAAAGACATTAAAGTCATCACTCATCAAATTACAAAAATAACCAAAAAAAAAAATAACCACTCAATGATCCATAGATTTTGTGGGTTGGGTGTGGGTTTACCCATAGCCCAATTATTTTGAATGATTTTTCTTTTTTGAAAATCGTTTTCACCCGAGAATTCTACATGTCACCCCTAAAGCCATATGTTCATCTGTTTTCGTCTAATTTTGATTCCTCCGGCGTTTTTAGAACTTGTGGTCTGTCCAGAACTGTTTAAATTACAAATACAAACGAAATTTATTTTTAATCATTATTAATAGAACACATAATGAGTCATGATTTCATAATTTCGATAATTTAGTAAGACAAGCGCACACATGTAGGAAAGTAGGAACCAAAGCTAAGATTATTCAATTCGTTAAAGAAAAAATAAGATGTGACCGTTCATTAAACATCTACTCATGAAATTGACTGAATCACCAAAGTTGTTTTTCTCTTCAAAATATAGTGGCAAGAGAAACTATTTTTCAATTTCTTTTTTGATCTGTTTTGACTTTTTCTGCAAACTACTAAAATATTAGTTATGCATCCATTCAAATTGTTTAATAAACTCTACTTCCCTACAAATCAAAGTTGAAGTTTTGTGCTTCTGAATTTTCATATTGTTAATTTGTAAAGAAACCTGAGAGTGAATTTTGTGGTAATTATTCAAGAGAATGGGTTGTTTTTGTTCAACTTCAACTTCAAAGAAAGTTAAAACGCCGGGTTATGAGGATCCAACCGTTCTTGCTTCTGAGACACCTTGTGAGTATCCATCATCATCATTAACTGGTAATTTCTGAGAAACTTGTCAAATTTATGTTAATTAATCACTATAATATGCTGATTAAAACAAGTTTTGTTTGTTAGTTTCTGTGAGCGAAGTAGATGCATTATATGAACTCTATTTGAAGTTAAGCAATTCCATTATTGAAGATGGTCTTATTCATAAGGTGAGTTAGTAAGTGTTTTAGTTTAGATTAAATCTCCTTAATCAATTAGTTAATTAATTATGGTGCTTGATAATCACTTTTGCTGAATTTTTATTTTTAACATTCAGGAAGAATTTCAGCTAGCACTGTTCAGAAATGAAAACCAGAAGAATCTGTTTTCTGACAGGGTTAGTAAATATATATAACTGATTCATATATGCTTTATGTGTCAAGAATTCTTGGCTTAATACTTTTCTCATTATTATTTCTCGTATATATAGAGGTTACAGGGCTATATTGGTAATTACACTAAATAATTACATTTTAATGAGAACAAGTCAATTTCTAATTTGTTTCCTTTATTCTAGAAACAAACCCTTATTCTAGGAACAAACCCTTATTCACATCCCCCCTCAAATTGATGCTGCTTGTCAATAAGCATCAATTTGCTAACAAGAAACTGATGACGTGGACGCGGAACAGCCTTGGTAAGAATATCTGCAATCTGCAACTGAGTACTGACATGAGGAAGTGATATGATTCGGTCATCATAAGCATCACGAATTGAGTGACAGTCAACTTCAATATGTTTGGTGCGTTCATGAAAAACAGGATTCGCAACAATTTGGATGGCACTTGTATTGTCAGCATAAAGCGAAGTTGGCTCTATTTGAGGAAATCCAAGTTCAGCCAAAAGACCACGAAGCCAAATTATTTCAGAACAAGCAGCAGACATGGCACGATACTCAGATTCAGTAGAAGATTTAGAGACTCTCGCTTGTTTCTTACTTTTCCATGAGATCAATGAAGAGCCAAGAAACATGCACCAACCAGTGACAGATCGTCGAGTATCAGGACACCCTGCCCAATCTGCATCACTATAAGCACTCAATTTAGGAGCAACTCCACTAGGAAAGAATAAACCACGATGAGAGCTTCCCTTCAAGTAACGAATTATACGACGAACTGCTGCCAAGTGAAGGTGGCGAGGAGAGTGCATGAATTGACTTACTTGTTGAACAGCAAACGATATGTCAGGGCGAGTAATAGTCAAGTAATTAAGGCTACCCACGAGTTGACGATACAATAAGGGATCAGGCAACAAATCACCATCATCACGATGATATTTAACATTAACCTCAAGCGGAGTATCCACTGGATTAGCCGATTGGAGACCAGCCATGGAAATTAAATCTGTGGCATACTTGTGTTGATGGAGGAATATGCCCTTGGATGTAGAATGAACCTCAAGACCAAGAAAATAATGCAAATTACCAAGATCTTTCATATGAAACGCTGCTTGTAACTGCTGTTTAAGGCTTTGAATGGAAGCATGGTCAGAACCAGTAATAATCATATCATCAACATACAGAAGAAGTAGGACAATTCCAGTAGACGTTCTATGAATAAATAGAGAAGAATCATACTGACTCTGAGTAAAGGAGAACCCAAGTAGAGTGGAGCGGAATTTTTCATACCATGCTCTAGGTGCTTGTTTCAAACCGTATAAGGAGCGTTTAAGCTTGCACACACCCTTAGATGATGAAAATAAACCTTGAGGAGGAGTCATATAAATGTCTTCCGCGAGGTCACCATGAAGAAAAGCATTTTTCACATCTAATTGATAAAGAGCCCACCCGTTAGAAGCAGCTATAGAGAGTACCGTACGAACGGATGTCATTTTAGCAACCGGTGCAAATGTCTCATCATAATCAATTCCATATTCCTGCTTGTTTCCTAAGGCAACCAAGCGAGCCTTGAAACGGTTGAGGGACCCATCCGAATTCAATTTCACAGAATACACCCATTTGCAGCCAATGGGTTTGACATCTGGAGGACAAGAGACAATATCCCATGTGAAATTCTCTTGAAGAGCTTGAAGTTCCTCATTCATTGCTTTTATCCAACGTACATCTTTAACAGCCTGTGAATAACAAGTAGGAATAGATATGCCAGAGAGGGTGGCAGTCAGAGAAGTATGTGCTGAATCATACCTGTCTGGTGAATATCTGTCTGGTGCTCGAGATATTCGAACAGAACGTCGTGGTTCAGCCGTTACAGGATCAGGTGGCGGTTCAGCGTCGGGAAAGGGTGTGGGAACCTGCTGTTTGTGTTTTCTGACATATACATGACCTGGTTTATAACGCTCTATAGATTGAGGCATAATAGAGAACTTAGGAAGAGTAACAATATCATTCATGACAGGAGAAACGCATGGAAACATAAACTGATTATCAAAAAATGTCACATTCCTAGAAATGCGAAAACGATGGTTAGTGACATCATAACACACAAATCCCTTATGTGAGTGACTATACCCCATGAACGCACATTGAACAGACTGTGCTCCAAGCTTATGTCTTTCAAATGGAGGTAAGTGCACAAAACAAACACATCCAAAAATATGTAAATCATTATAACTAGGCTGAATTTTAAAAAGGCGAAAGAAGGGAGAATCAAAATCAATAACCGTAGAAGGAAGACGATTGATCAAGAATACGGCTGTGGAAAGAGCCTCAACCCAAAATCGGGATGGCACAGAAGCTTGAAGAAGTAATGTGCGTGTTACATCAAGCAAATGACGATTCTTTCGCTCTGCCATCCCGTTTTGTTGAGGGGTATTGGGACAAGACCGTTGAGACAAGATCCCTTTTTGTTGAAGGTATTCCTGAAATGCATGAGACATATACTCACCTCCCGAGTCAGATCGAAAAATTTTAACACTTGCTTGAAATTGATTTTCAACATATGTCAAAAACTTCTGAAACATAGAAAACACTTCAGACTTAGATCTAAGAAAATATATCCAAGTAAAGCGGCTGTAATCATCAATAAATGTGACAAAATATTTATAGTGAGCATGAGATGTTGCAGGAGACATTCCCCACACATCACTATGAATCATCTCAAAACAATTAGAAGCACGATGAGCGCCTGACGGAAAAGGGAGGATTTTACTTTTAGCCAATTTGCAAACAGAACATGAAATAGGAGTAGTACACGCATGTTTATTTCCCAACAAACCAGTTTTAAATAAATGAGACAAAACAACAGAATTTGGATGGCCTAATTTTCTATGCCAATCCTCATAAGAGTTCAAAACAGTATTACATGCAAAGGATAAATGACTAGAACTAAACTGGAGTGGAAACAATCTTCCCACTTTAGGCCCCTTCGCGATCACCTTTCCCGACACCTGCTCCTGCACAAGACAACCAACACGAGAAAAACTAACATTACAATTGTTATCCACCAATTGACCAACCGACAATAAGTTGGAAGCAAGTCCGGGTGATACAAGCACGTCACGAAAGTTTGAGTCTATGTCACCAACATCAGTGATAGAAAGTTTATTACCATCAGCAATTTGAATTTGCTGATTACCATTATAGGAATGTACATTTTGTAAGTATTTAGAGGAACCCGTCATGTGATTGGATGCACCAGAATCAAGAAACCATGATTGAGAATTATTAGAAGACTTACCCTGAATTCCCAAGGCTGAAAGAGCAGAAAGTACCATTTGGTGAATCATTTCAGGTTGTAGAACACTACCGGTACCCGTACTGAGAGGACCAACTTCAGAGTTGGTAGTGGCATGGAATGCTTGAGTTGGACGTTGTACTGGTCGGGGAGGACGTGTGGGACAGTCAGAGATGATATGACCCTGTTGTTTGCAATAGTTGCAAAACTTCTTACTGCAATTGCGAGCTACATGTCCAAATTGTTTGCAAGAAAAACATTGAACTTGTCGCATATCACGACCCTTTCCTCTACTTTGAGCAGCATATGCAATTGCCACAGGTTCGGAACTAACAGCATCATGAGACATGGTTCCTTGCGTAAGTAGACGTTGTTCCTCCCTTAGAAGTTCACCGACACAAGTATCCAAAGAAGGAACAGGATTCCTATTGAGCAAAGCGCCTCTAACAATCTCGAATTCTGGACGAAGTTTCATGAGAAATTGATCTCGCCGACTTGTGTCGTAGACCTCTTGAACAGCAGTGAGAGAGGTTTTGGGAACATTAGCATGTATAATAGCAGAGTGTTCTGTCCAGAGATTCAGAAAACCAGAATAGTATTCTTGAATAGGTAGGTCACCTTGTTTGTAGTTGGCTATGTCTAGCTCCAATTGAAAACGTTTTGCCGAATTGTCCTGGTTGTAAATGCGCTTCAGATAATTCCATATTTCTTGAGCAGTTGAAAAGGAGCGCAAATTATTTATCATCTGAGGATCAATACTATTGAGAATCCAAGTGATGATTTGAGCATCTTGAGTTTCCCATACATCTGAAGCAGTTTTATCCGTCGGGGCCTTAGAAACACCATCTAAGTGACTCCATAATCCCTTTCCTCTAACATACATCTTGAATTGAAATTCCCAAGCCGAATAATTCTTGCCGGTGAAACGAACACAAAAGTTATCTCTTTCTTTTTCGGAAGCCATTGAAATTATGTTGTAATTAGATGATGTATTACTATAATAATAATAATTATTATAATACTTATTATTATTATAATAACAACCTGCAACCAAAAGGAACAAAGCTCGTGCAGTACCACCAATATATCCCAAGAACAGTACCACTCGTGAAGCCGTAACAATTCCAATGTTTCAATTTGGAATTAGCGGCGGAACCAAATTATAACCACAAACCAAATTAAAACAAAATTATAACCACGAAAAACAAACCGGTCACGACCTAGAATCAATATTCGTGAAAGGAGGATCGCAAACAACCGAAGTAAGCCGAAGCCCTAAACCCAGAATCACGATGGCAATCGACGCTAAACGAATTCCACGGGGAACGATCAAGAAGCAGAAACGAAGAAACAACAAACTGAATTGATCAGGGTGTTGTCACAGAACCAAGAGAGAAAAAAATCAGAACCAGGAAATCACAGGTTTGCTCTACGAGGTTGATACCATGTCAAGAATTCTTGGCTTAATACTTTTCTCATTATTATTTCTCGTATATATAGAGGTTACAGGGCTATATTGGTAATTACACTAAATAATTACATTTTAATGAGAACAAGTCAATTTCTAATTTGTTTCCTTTATTCTAGAAACAAACCCTTATTCTAGGAACAAACCCTTATTCACATTATGGTTTTAAACTTGTTTGTTTTTTTTCACGATCATTAATTTCTCCTTATATAGATTTTTGACTTATTTGATGTAAAGCGCAACGGGGTTATTGAGTTTGGTGAATTTGTTAGATCTCTGGGTGTTTTTCATCCAAAAGCACCTTTAGAAGACAAAATTGCATGTAAGATAAAATTCATTTCATATTAAAGTGATTTTTTGTAGTGTTTTTGAGCTTATTGATTATGGAAGTGATTTTTGCAGTTGCTTTTAGGGTGTATGATTTGAGGGAAACAGGATATATTGAAAAAGAGGAGTTAAAGGAAATGGTGTTGGCGCTTTTGCATGAATCAGATCTTTATCTTTCAGATGAGATGATAGAATCAATTGTGGATAAGACATTTGAAGATGCTGATACAAAAGAGGATGGAAGGATTGATAAAGATGAGTGGAAAGCTTTTGTTTGTCAGCATCCATCTTTGATTAAGAACATGACTCTTCCATATCTAAAGGATATTACTATGGCATTTCCGAGTTTTATTGCAAGAACAGAAGTTGAAGAAACAGAGGTGTGAATAATTTAGGAGTTTTCATGCTTATTCACTTGTGAAAAGGAGGATTATAAAATAATTCATGATTCCAGATTGTAGAGGTGTTTTCAGTAAATGGAGGATTGGTGGGGCCAATTTTGTAATGGTAAGAATAAGTGGTGTATATAAAGCTACCTAGGTGTATTGAAATGACTAATAAGTATACACAAAAAGGGATTTTGCTTCAGTTACCTGTGTCGTAGAGTTTTGGTAAAGAGTTCAGGGGACATGTTTAATATGCGAAAGGGACGTGATTTTTTTGTTGCTTTAGAGCTGGCTTCAATAAAGTCATTGACCATTGATTTGTGACTCTTTTTAGAAAAAAAGTTTGGATAGACACCAACATAGCACTTGTCTTTATAAATAATATTTTTTATTAATTAAAAAATAAAAATAAAATATTCTTTATATGATAACCACCCTCATTATTTCAATTAAATTTTTTTTTTAATTTTTGCTCTTTTTATTAATTATTTTTAAGAATAAGAATTTAAATTGGTTTTCATGCAATTTTGTCGACAATTTTGTACAGTTGTAATTACATCGGAAGGTACCCGACATTAAAAGATCCAACATCATCTTCATGCTCAACTGGTGGAATGATGTGAGGGTGTGATATAGTAAGGTACCACTCTAAGTAACCATTCACTAGGGCTGGAAATGAGTCGAGTCGAGTCGAACTCACCTCAGCTCGGCTCGACTCGTTAAGAATTGTTCGAATTCGAGTTCGAGTTCGAGTTCGAGTTCGACACGAACTTTTTTTTAAGCTCAAACTCGACTCGTTATAAGTTCACGAACAGTTCGGTTCGACTCGTTAGGTTCATCTCATTAGGTTCATCTCACATGGTTCACGAACTTAAAAACTATTTTTTTAAATATAGTATATTTGACATTTTAAATAAATATATATTTTTTAAATAAAATATTAAAATAAAATAAAATTTATCATATTGAAATTACATTTATCTTCGAAATCTACTAATTCAAAACCTACACAACTTTCAAGAGATACATTTGAGAGTCTAATTCAAAAACTACTAAATTGAAGATTAAATTTGTCTAAGATTTGAAGTAAATATTTAAACTTAATCTTAAAGACATTATAATTCTTTTCATATGTAATCGAGTTGACTCATGAACCTAACGAGTCGAACTATGTATAGTTCAAGTTCAGCTCATTTAGTTAACGAACTTAATTTTTCGCTCATACTCAACTCATTTGGTTCATGAACCTAGTTCAACGATTTAATTGTCGAGTCGAATTCCGAACTATCTTCGAGTTGGTTTGGTTCATTGCCAGCCCTACCATTCACATACTTCCTAGGAAACTGAACCTCCACTACATGATTTGTAATGGCACGGGCATAGCTGACAACGTTTCCCACAAACCATTTATCAATGCCTTCTGTTGGCACAATAATGAATAGTCGTGAGATGTCTTAGATATACCCAAACTGGCGCAAGCACCTCTCAGGAAAATGTCTAGCCACTAAGGTCTCATATCGATGATAACTAGAAAAAAAGAAAGTGTTATAAAACTCATGATGCACTGTATGTTCTGCATATGGTGTTTAGGTGACATTTATACTCAATGCATTAATCTTCTTCATGTACTCAGAAGAATGCCTGTGTGTGCATATCCGACCTTCCATCTCTTGGCATGTGTGAAGCCAATAGTGGTAAGAGTAACTTGCATGTCACAAATGGACAGAAAATGCTTGTATATCTAACATTGCACAAGAACATAGGCAAATCAATACATGTCATAAATAAGAACTAATGAAAAATTTTATATCTAAAATAAACTCATATAATCGGCAAGCTGCCTCATCTCAAAGACAGACGCATCTCCAAGTGCAGAATATAACACATTTAACACAACACACCCCATGCCCACCTGACCTGGTCAAGGTTACTAAATAGAGACATGTACCTCGCAAGATGTAACATGTAATATGCATGAAACCTATCTGCTAAGATAGTACATCTTACAAGATGTAACATGTATACCCTAGTAGTTGCCTCATAAATAGACTGCCCCGCCAGCTCTTTTTACCTATCTCAAAGCCAAGATAGGTGAAAATGAGCACCCCTATTAAACTTAAACTCATATTTAACATGCGCCTTAGTAACCCCTAATTCCCGTATAAAAATAATACATGCAAGCTCCTGGTTAAATATGTGACTGGTGAAGTAACTACCGGGTAGGGGAAGATGGAACAGGGAGTAGATATCATCCAAAGTAATTGTCATCTAACCATCTAACCAAATAGAATATGAAAGGAAGATGTCTTCTTATGCCATCTCTCAACAAAAGCTGACAATAGTGCAGCCTCGAGCACGGTCAACAAACATTCCACCAATGAAAGAAGACATCGATCGTCAACAATCTCCCTGACCTCCCTAGGCGTCAATATATCTAAGAACTTCTTCAGCTTTGCCTCATGGGTCACACCTTCAACAAATGGCGTTCCTGTAAGAAATAAAGTACAAAGCATCAATTATTTACAACATATCAATAATAAATAAATAAAAAGTTCACACACACACACACACACACACACACACATATATGTACCTTTTCCTGCCATAATCTTAGTGCCATATGATCGACAAACCTAGTGAGCACTGAACGGTCACTAAAATAACACCTCACTTTACCCCGTACGCGTAATATAATAAATATAGAGAAATAATTCATAAAATTCATCAGAGTCTTCCAACACAGTGGGATATCACGCTAAGTCACTTCATCTCATTAAAATAATCAATATTATTTAATTTTCAAGTAAGCAGCGGAATACAAATCAATTCTCCAATATAATTCTCCTCGACACGAGGTCATACAACATAAGTCCAATAAATGAAGATACGTAACAATAAACAAATAAAGTAGTCAAATAACAACGTAATCCCGTCATCCCATGTTACGTATCAGAGCGACTCCTAAGACTCGATCAAATAGCAACACACTCCAAGCACTACTCAAGTACCTGGTCACCTGTACTCCCAAGAGAGCACAGACACAACAACAAAAAGGGGTGAGAACTACATTCAATAAATAAGCGGTGAAATACACATGCTAAGGAGTAGTTACACACCACACATAAAATAAGCACAAATAACGCACATACACGTGCCACCTCAATCACTTGGCATTCATAGCCCACATTCAATTACAATAATGCAATGTGACACACTGACTCGACACAATGCATGTAGTACCAACACAATCTCATACGGTTCACACTAGAACCCGATTCCCGTCGGAATCCGGATAAGTCGTATATACGTTCCTCTGAACTACAACTTATCTCCACAACGAAATCCACAATGGAGTCCGGATGAAACTAGGCACCCATAATGGATTCCCACCTAGCCATCTCCACAAGACACATGATATGAAATGCATGTCAACACAATTATGCAATGTAATACATCAAGCATAATTCACGATCAATCTTGATCCACACGAGCCATCCGCTCACCATAATCCTCTCGGGAATTACCACAATCGCACAAGATTGTCCACATTCGACCATCTTGGCCCACATCTATCAAAACACCAAGACATCATTGAACCAGAACATGATTCGTTACTAAAACATATACATAATTAACTTCTCAAACATAATTAGATATAAAATATTAGGAAAACAATTCCATTATCTATCCTATGTTATAGCTCTGTTCATTAGCTTTCCAACGCTTCGAACGGGGATCAAAACGGACTTACGGATCCAAAGTTACGTCCAAAACAATTTCGACCGAAAACATGAACAGTCGTGACGGACAGAAAGACGCTGTTACGCTCCGGAACTGATATTCACCCAATTATTCTTGCGAATCACTTACTCAAAGCACCCAAAACATCACTAAAACATTCCTAAGGTTATACGACAATAACTGCACAACTTCTATGGTTTATTAGGCTCATCTGGCAACCTTTGCAACACATAAAACACTATTTCCTGCAATTGCTTTGAGTACTTCATAGTTACTCACATTTGAATATTCATATTCCTATAGGGACAACATATTACAATTTTTCCTTCAATTACACTCTACGACATTAAAATTACTCACTATCTAATACTCAATCCCTACAGGGTCAGACATATAACAATGTCAAGGTTCTGCCCACGAAGGTTCAATTTCCCATAAGTTTTTCCTATATTAATATTCAACGATACATACCATTGGGCCATTGGGCCATTTGGCCATAACCTCATATTCTTACTATTACTTCCCTATTTCCCACAATTAACCCAAATCTCTAAACCTTAGCGAAACCTTAGAGCATCGTATATAACACATTCATTCTTACATAGAAAAACCTCGTCCCTAACATTTATTGATTAATGGAAATTATACCTATGAATCAATTCCCTACATGAAATTGATCGTACCCACGGTTATAGAATTGAACTTCACCCTTACATCACCACAACATACCGAAAGGTATACATAGAAAACTATGAGAAGCAGTACTCCCCATACCATAATCATTCAAGGACAACAACAATTTTATGGAATTTATCATGCTACGAAAATTAGATCAAGAATCCTCAAGAACACATAATTCCTATGAGAGAAAGGACCTCTCACTACCCTCTCATGTTAATTCACCCATATTGAAATCCATTCTCCCCCCTTACCTCGATTAATTGCTCAATCGTTGAAGAATCTTGAAGGATTGACAACCCTAGCCTCCTTCTCTTCCTCCTTGTTCTTCTTCTCACTTTTTCTCCCAAAACCTTTCTCCGGCAGTTTATCGTGTTCTAATTCTCTTTCCCCAAAAAACTTCTCTATTTCCTTAATCCCTTATTTCTTATTTTATTATTTAAATCCTATAATAATAATAATAATAATAATAATAATAATAATAATATTCTCCCACTAATAATAATATTCATACTAATAGTAATAATATGAATAATAATAATATTCCACCAAATAATATTATTAATACGAATAATAATAATAATAATAATAATAATAATAATAATAATAATAATGATAATCTCATTAACATTATTATTAATAATAGTTGGAATAATATTAATCACTATAATGCTCTCGATATCATAATTAACTTACTCCTTTATCTAGGTCCACAATACCCTAACTAAGGTCACCTCTCTCCCTTACTTCTAACCTCATACCCTTAATTAAGGACACCACACAACTACACCTCACAGAAAATACCAAAGCGACTGAATAATTTAAATGGGGTGTTACAACTCTCCCCCCACTTAAAATATTTTCGTCCTCGAAAATGTACCTGATGAGAACGGTTCCGGATACGACTCTCGCATCTTACTCTCAAGCCAATTCATTCCTAAAATAACATCCAACTTGCTGAGTGGTAAACAATTCAAGTCCACTCCAAAATCCTTACCAAAGATCGACACTGGACAATTCAAACATACACATGACTATAAACATTCTATAGTCAGACTCTACTACAACACTGGCCGGACGGACCAACCAGGCTCTGATACCAATTGTAACACCCCACTTTACCCCGTACGCGTAATATAATAAATATAGAGAAATAATTCATAAAATTCATCAGAGTCTTCCAACACAGTGGGATATCACACTAAGTCACTTCATCTCATTAAAATAATCAATATTATTTAGTTTTCAAGTAAGAAGCGGAATACAAATCAATTCTCCAATATAATTCTCCTCGACACAAGGTCATACAACATAAGTCCAATAAATGAAGATACGTAACAATAAACAAATAAAGTAGTCAAATAACAACGTAATCCCGTCATCCCATGTTACGTATCAGAGCGACTCCTAAGACTCGATCAAATAGCAACACACTTTAAGCACTACTCAGGTACCTGGTCACCTGTACTCCCAAGAGAGCACAGACACAACAACAAAAGGGGTGAGAACTACATTCAATAAATAAACGGTGAAATACACATGCTAAGAAGTAGTTACACACCATACATAAAATAAGCACAAATAACGCACATACACGTGCCACCTCAATCATTTGGCATTCATAGTCCACATTCAATTACAATAATGCAATGTGACTCACTGACTCGACACAATGCATGTAGTACCAACACAATCTCATACGGTTCACACTAGAACCCGATTCCCGTCGGAATCCGGATAAGTCGTATATATGTTCCTCAGAACTACAACTTATCTCCACAACGACTTCCACAATGGAGTCCGGATGAAACTAGGCACCCATAATGGATTCCCACCTAGCCATCTCCACAAGACACATGATATGAAATGCATGTCAACACAATTATGCAATGTAATACATCAAGCATAATTCACGATCAATCTTGATCCACACGAGCCATCCGCTCACCGTAATCCTTTCAGGAATTACCACAATCGCACAAGATTGTCCACATTCGACCATCTTGGCCCACATCTATCAAAACACCAAGACATCATTGAACCAGAACATGATTCGTTACTAAAACATATACATAATTGACTTCTCAAACATAATTAGATATAAAATATTAGGAAAACAATTCCATTATCTATCCTATGTTATAGCTCTGTTCATTAGCTTTCCAACGCTTCGAACGGGGATCAAAACGGACTTACGGATCCAAAGTTACGTCCAAAACAATTTCGACCGAAAACATGAACAGTCGTGACGGACAGAAAGACGCTGTTACGCTCCGGAACTGATATTCACCCAATTATTCTTGCGAATCACTTACTCAAAGCACCCAAAACATCACTAAAACATTCCTAAGGTTATACGGCAATAACTGCACAACTTCTATGGTTTATTAGGCTCATCTGGCAACCTTTGCAACACATAAAACACTATTTCCTGCAATTGCTTTGAGTACTTCATAGTTACTCACATTTGAATATTCATATTCCTATAGGGACAACCTATTACAATTTTTCCTTCAATTACACTCTACGACATTAAAATTACTCACTATCTAATACTCAATCCCTACAGGGTCAGACATATAACAATGTCAAGGTTCTGCCCACGAAGGTTCAATTTCCCATAAGTTTTTCCTATATTAATATTCAACGATACATACCATTGGGCCATTGGGCCATTTGGCCATAACCTCATATTCTTACTATTACTTCCCTATTTCCCACAATTAACCCAAATCTCTAAACCTTAGCGAAACCTTAGAGCATCGTATATAACACATTCATTCTTACATAGAAAAACCTCGTCCCTAACATTTATCGATTAATGGAAATTATACCTATGAATCAATTCCCTACATGAAATTGATCATACCCACGGTTATAGAATTGAACTTCACCCTTACATCACCACAACATACCGAAAGGTATACATAGAAAACTATGAGAAGCAGTACTCCCCATACCATAATCATTCAAGAACAGCAACAAATTTATGGAATTTATCATGCTACGAAAATTAGATCAAGAATCCTCAAGAACACATAATTCCTATGAGAGAAAGGACCTCTCACTACCATGTTAATTCACCCATATTGAAATCCATTCTCCCCCCTTACCTCGATTAATTGCTCAATCATTGAAGAATCTTGAAGGATTGACAACCCTAGTCTCCTTCTCTTCCTCCTTGTTCTTCTTCTCACTTTTTCTCCCAAAACCTTTCTCCGGCAGTTTATCGTGTTCTAATTCTCTTTCCCCAAAAAACTTCTCTATTTCCTTAATCCCTTATTTCTTATTTTATTATTTAAATCCTATAATAATAATAATAATAATAATAATAATAATAATAATAATAATAATAATAATAATAATAATAATAATAATAATAATAATAATAATAATAATAATATTCTCCCACTAATAATAATATTCATACTAATAGTAATAATATGAATAATAATAATATTCCACCAAATAATATTATTAATACGAATAATAATAATAATAATAATAATAATAATAATAATAATAATAATAATAATAATAATAATAATAATAATAATAATGATAATCTCATTAACATTATTATTAATAATAGTTGGAATAATATTAATCACTATAATGCTCTCGATATCATAATTAACTTACTCCTTTATCTAGGTCCACAATACCCCGACTAAGGTCACCTCTCTCCCTTACTTCTAACCTCATACCCTTAATTAAGGACACCACACAACTACACCTCACAGAAAATACCAAAGCGACTGAATAATTTAAATGGGGTGTTACAACTCTCCCCCCACTTAAAATATTTTCGTCCTCGAAAATGTACCTGATGAGAACGGTTCCGGATACGACTCTCGCATCTTACTCTCAAGCCAATTCATTCCTAAAATAACATCCAACTTGCTGAGTGGTAAACAATTCAAGTCCACTCCAAAATCCTTACCAAAGATCGACACTGGACAATTCAAACATACACATGACTATAAACATTCTATAGTCAGACTCTACTACAACACTGGCCGGACGGACCAACCAGGCTCTGATACCAATTGTAACACCCCACTTTACCCCGTACGCGTAATATAATAAATATAGAGAAATAATTCATAAAATTCATCAGAGTCTTCCAACACAGTGGGATATCACACTAAGTCATTTCATCTCATTAAAATAATCAATATTATTTAGTTTTCAAGTAAGAAGCGGAATACAAATCAATTCTCCAATATAATTCTCCTCGACACAAGGTCATACAACATAAGTCCAATAAATGAAGATACGTAACAATAAACAAATAAAGTAGTCAAATAACAACGTAATCCCGTCATCCCATGTTACGTATCAGAGCGACTCCTAAGACTCGATCAAATAGCAACACACTTTAAGCACTACTCAGGTACCTGGTCACCTGTACTCCCAAGAGAGCACAGACACAACAACAAAAAGGGGTGAGAACTACATTCAATAAATAAACGGTGAAATACACATGCTAAGAAGTAGTTACACACCACTAGGGCTGGAAATGAGTCGAGTCGAGTCGAACTCACCTCAGCTCGGCTCGACTCGTTAAGAATTGTTCGAATTCGAATTCGAGTTCGAGTTCGACACGAACTTTTTTTTAAGCTCAAACTCGACTCGTTATAAGTTCACGAACAGTTCGATTCGACTCGTTAGGTTCATCTCATTAGGTTCAGCTCACATGGTTCACGAACTTAAAAACTATTTTTTAAAAAATATATATTTTTTAGTATATTTGACATTTTAAATAAATATATATTTTTTAAATAAAATATTAAAATAAAATAAAAGTTATCATATTGATATTTAACTTTATCTTCGAAATCTACTAATTCAAAACCTACACAACTTTCAAGAGATACATTTGAGAGTCTAACTCAAAAACTACTAAATTGAAGATTAAATTTGTCTAAGATTTGAAGTAAATATTTAAACCTAATCTTAAAGACAGTATAATTCTTTTCATATGTAATCGAGTTGACTCATGAACCTAACGAGTCGAACTATGTATAGTTCAAGTTCAGCTCATTTAGTTAACGAACTTAATTTTTCGCTCATACTCAACTCATTTGGTTCATGAACCTAGTTCAACGATTTAATTGTCGAGTCGAATTCCGAACTATCTTCGAGTTGGTTTGGTTCATTGCCAGCCCTACACACCACACATAAAATAAGCACAAATAACGCACATACACGTGCCACCTCAATCACTTGGCATTCATAGCCCACATTCAATTACAATAATGCAATGTGACACACTGACTCGACACAATGCATGTAGTACCAACACAATCTCATACGGTTCACACTAGAACCCGATTCCCGTCGGAATCCGGATAAGTCGTATATACGTTCCTCTGAACTACAACTTATCTTCACAACGACTTCCACAATGGAGTCCGGATGAAACTAGACACCCATCATGGATTCCCACCTAGCCATCTCCACAAGACACATAATATGAAATGCATGTCAACACAATTATGCAATGTAATACATCATGCATAATTCACGATCAATCTTGATCTACACGAGCCATCCGCTCACCGTAATCCTCTCGGGAATTACCACAATCGCATAAGATTGTCCATATTCGACCATCTTGGCCCACATCTATCAAAACACCAAGACATCATTGAACCAGAACATGATTCGTTACTAAAACATATACATAATTGAATTCTCAAACATAATTAGATATAAAACATATACATAATTGACTTCTCGAACGGGGATCAAAACAGACTTATGGATCCAAAGTTACGTCCAAAACAATTTCGACCGAAAACATGAACAGTCGTGACGGACAGAAAGACGCTGTTACGCTCCAGAACTGATATTCACCCAATTATTCTTGCGAATCACTTACTCAAAGCACCCAAAACATCACTCAAACATTCCTAAGGTTATACGGCAATAACTGCACAACTTCTATGGTTTATTAGGCTCATCTGGCACCCTTTGCAACACATAAAACACTATTTCCTGCAATTGCTCTGAGTACTTCATAGTTACTCACATTTGAATATTCATATTCCTATAGGGACAACATATTACAATTTTTCCTTCAATTACACTCTACAACATTAAAATTACTCACTATCTAATATTCAATCCCTTCAGGGTCAGACATATAACAATGTCAAGGTTCTGGCCACGAAGGTTCAATTTTCCATAAGTTTTTCCTATATTAATATTCAACGATACATATCATTGGGCCATTTGGCCATAACCTCAGATTCTTACGATTACTTTCCTATTTCCCACAATTAACCCAAATCTCTAAACCTTAGGGAAACCTTAGAGCATCGTATATAATACATTCATTCTTACATAGAAAAACCTCGTCCCTAACATTTATCGATTAACGAAAATTATACCTATGAATCAATTCCCTACATGAAATTGATCATACCCATGGTTATAGAATTGAACCCCACCCTTACATCACCACAACATACCGAAAGGTATACATAGAAAACTATGAGAAGCAATACTCCCCATACCATAATCATTCAAGAACATCAACAATTTTATGGAATTTATCATGCTACGAAAATTAGATCAAGAATCCTCAAGAACACATAATTCCTATGAGAGAAAGGACCTCTCACTACCCTCTCATGTTAATTCACCCATATTGAAATCCATTCTCCCCCTTACCTCGATTAATTGCTCAATTGTTGAAGAATCTTGAAGGATTGACAGCCCTAGCCTCCTTCTCTTCCTCCTTGTTCTTCTTCTCACTTTTTCTCCCAAAACCTTTCTCTGACAGTTTATCGTGTTCTAATTCTCTTTCCCCAAAAAACTTCTCTATTTCCTTTAATCTCTTATTTCTTATTTTATTATTTAAATCCTATAATAATAATAATAATAATAATAATAATAATAATAATAATATTATTCTCCCACTAATAATAATATTCATACTAATAGTAATAATATGAATAATAATAATATTCCACCAAATAATATTATTAATACGAATAATAATAATAATAATAATAATAATAATACTAAATAATAATGATAATCTCATTAACATTATTATTAATAATAGTTGGAATAATATTAATCACTATAATGCTCTCGATATCATAATTAACTTACTCCTTTATCTTGGTCCACAGTACCCCAACTAAGGTCACCTCTCTCCCTTACTCCTAACCTCATACCCTTAATTAAAGACACCACACAACTACACCTCACAGAAAATACCAAAGCGACTGAATAATTTAAATGGGGTGTTACAATGTGAGAGTGTGATATAGTAAGGTACCACTCTAAGTAACCATCAACACACTTCCTAGGAAACTGAACCTCCACTACATGGTTTGTAATGGCACGGGCAGAGCTGACAACGTTTCCCAAAAAACCATCTATCAATGCCTTCTGCTGGCACAACAATGAATGGTCGTGAGATGTCTTAGATATACCCAAACTGACGCAAACACCTCTCAGGAAAATGTCTAGCCACTAAGGTCTCATATCGATGATAACTAGAAAAAAAGAAAGTGTTATAAAACTCATGATGCACTGTATGTTCTGCATATGGTGTTTAGGTGACATCTATAGTCAATGCATTAATCTTCTTCATGTACTCAGAAGAATGCATGTGTGTGCATATCCGACCTTCCATCTCTTGGCATGTGTGAAGCCAATAGTGGTAAGAGTAACTCACATGTCACAAGTGGACAGAAAATGCTTGTATATCTAACATTGCACAAGAACATAGGCAAATCAATACATGTCATAAATAAGAACTAATGAAAAAATTTATATCTGAAATAAACTCATATAATCGGCAAGCTGCCTCATCTCAAAGACAAACGCATCTCCAAGTGCAGAATATAACACATTTAACGCAACACACCCCATGCCCACCTGACCTGGTCAAGGTTACTAAATAGAGACATGTACCTCGCAAGATGTAACATGTAATATGCATGAAACTTATCTTCTAAGATAGTACATCTTACAAGATGTAACATGTATACCCTAGTAGTTGCCTCATAAATAGACTGCCCGCCAGCTCTGTTTACCTATCTCAAAGCCAAGATAGGTGAAAAGGAGCACCCCTGTTAAACTTAAACTCATACTTAACATGCGCCTTAGTAACCCCTAAGTCCCGTATAAAAATAATACATGCAAGCTCCTGGTTAAATATGGGACTGGTGAAGAAACTACCGAGTAGGGGAAGATGGAACAGGGAGGAGATATCATCCAAAGTAATTGTCATCTAACCATCTAACCAAATAGAATATGAAAGGAAGATGTCTTCTTATGCCATCTCTCAACAAAAGCTGACAATAGTGCAGCCTCGAGCACGGTCAACAAATATTCCATCAATGAAAGAAGACATCGATCATCAACAATCTCCCTGACCTCCCTAGGCGTCTATATATCTTAGAACTTTTTCAGCTTTGCCTCATGGGTCACACCTTCAACAGATGGCGGTCCTGTAAGAAATAAAGTAAAAATCATCAATTATTTACAACATATCAATAATAAATAAATAAAAAGTTCACACACACACACACACACACACACACACACACACACACACACACACACACACATATATATATATATATATACCTTTTCCTGCGATAATCTTAGTGCCATATGATCGACAAACCTAGTGAGCACTGAACGGTCATTGAACCCTCCATTAGTGTGTATAGACAACCCCTTCAATGATGGAGCAGTCACCTTCGTATCAACCATAAGATTAACCTTCATGTAACCTGTGGTAGTTGCCTCTGTATTAAACAGTGGAGTAACCTTCATATCACCCATAACACTCACCTACATGTCCAGTGGAGAAAAAGCCTCCATATCCGCTGGAGGAGTCACCTTCATATTAGCCTAGACCTATGTCTCTGTGTGATTGGTCGCCTCTGTCTCGGCCACCATTTTCCTGTCATTGTGACCCTCCACGTCCTAAGTTGTTCTCTAGACATTGTCAACAACCATAAACTCAGGCTCATCAACAAGATCTCTAGCCCATCCATAAGTTATAGCTCCTCTACATCTGATATTGTAGGGTGTGCGATCCTTCCAAGCTATCTGCCTGCTGTGAGAATCGGTCGAGGCTACTCTCACCGTCTGGATATGCGAATCCTTGACGTCATCGGCCTTTGCTGTAGATCTTTCATGCTGCCTAGAAGCAAACGTCTCGTCTGATCCTATGATCATCACTGCAAAAGAAAACGAGGAAATATAAACTACCAGACTTTTTAAAAATCCAGAAATCTCCATGGCTTTCCCATATTTTTTGAAATATCTAGTTAACCATTTCAACATTTTCTTCTATTGATTTTTCTAAAAATTTAGTATGCCTGTATGTAATTTTACCAGATATTTCAAAATAACTGGTACTTCATGCATTTTATTCGTATTTTTCAAAATATCTGATAAAAATGCATGAGAAACATGAGTTTTACCCAAATTTTCAAAAATGTTGGTAAAAATACATGAGAAACATGAGTTTCTACTATACATTTTAATAATACCGATAAAACTGCATGTTTATTTCCAAAAAATATGGTAAAAAAAACTTAGAATGTTGGTAAAATTGTAAAAATTTGGTAGTTGGCTCGAAATATCCTATAGAAATGTGAGTTTTTACAAAAAATTTAAAATGTTACAAATGAATAGTGAAATGGTTTTTTAATATGCAAGGGTAATATAGCAAAATCAGGGCATTTGGGGGGTGCCAAGTATGAGTGGGGGTGACAGGACAAAATTTCGTAACTTAGTGTCAGACACTAATGAATTTAACTTAGGGTACAATATGGTTCGGTTTGGATTGATTTTCAATCAAAAATATATATGAATCAATGAAATTTATATCAATTTTATTTGTTTAGCTTTTACTATTTTTGAAATTCTGGCAAGCACACGATGGATGTTATTGCCAAAGTTATAACATCCACTGTGACATTGACTACTGTACTAACTAATTAAACTGTAAGTAAAAGCAGTAAATAACACATCAATTGTTCACCCAGTTCAGTGTTAACAACACCTATATCTGGGGGCTACCAAGCCAGGGAGGAAATTCACTATTAGTAGAATTAATTCAGAGTCAAACAACTCAGTTTGCACTCCTCACTTAAAACCTACCCAATGACACTTCAACCTAGAGACACTCTAGACCTGAGTATTCCCACTCACTCCCCCTCAATCATACCACAGTGATATCCAATTACAATTACAGAGTAAAGATGAAGAAACACTTCATACACACCTTGGTCTTGCTTCAAAGCTTTTATCAAGGGACACACACACTCTTGCTTAAAAGCTTTGAGTGAGACACAACTTAGAATCTACCTAACCAATGCAGCAGACAGTTGCTTGGTAAACAAGTATTCCTAAGACTCAATTCACACGTGAAGAACACACTTTCTTCACTCATAATACTCACGTGAAGAACAACCTTCTTCACTCACAAGGACTATGTAATTTGCACTCTCTGATCTTCTGTCAAGAGATTTTTTTCTAGTATTGCTCCTTCTGATATTTATAGTGTAGTCAATCCTTTGGGCCTTGGTTCACATAGTTAGATTTAATCATAACAAACCCTACTCTTCAATTCTCTGCATGCTTGCCCTTTAATTTAGGAACATTTGTTTCGCTTTAGTGCTTCTCAAATGTCTCTTGTCTTTTAGCTTGAGCTCCTGATTTGATTCCTGATTTCTAGATACCAGAAAAACTAACATGCCTGCTGGATGTCATACGGTCAGTGTCATGACATTCTGTATGACATTCAGCTTAACTTATAGTTAACTTACCCTGCACACACATCATTAAGTATGTCCTAACATTCAGTATGACATACATGCAAACTCTAAAGTTTTGCCACAAAATGCAGCCAATCAAGAGCACTTACAATTTTTAAATAATGTATCTAAATTAAATTAATCTATTCGTTTCAGTTTGATTCGATTAAGTTGATTGACTTGAAATATTTTTTTCAAACAATTCTATTTCATGTTATTGTTTTTTAAACGATCAGTTTTTCATACAAATTATTCAATGCTCTCTATTTTTTGAACAAATTAAAATTAAATTTAATAATCCTTACAACATATTCAAAACTTAATAAATTCATACAATACACTCAAATTGATGATAGTTCACCAGAAAATACAAATATGTTTATCCCATTAAGATAGCTCAGTTGGTAGCAGTGTAGAGACATCAGATGTTGGGGTGTGGGTTCAAACCCCTAACATCCCACTTGTTAACCTTTAAATGATGTATTTCAGCCACTAGGCTACTTGAGATGAATTCATTCACCAACACTCGTTTTTTAGTAGAAAATTCATGTGAGGGCAAGGCTCCTTATTACTTATTTTAACGATGTCAAAATGTGTATTAGCTCATACTTTATACTTTGGACAGTATCATCGCGTCTTAGACTGCATTCATCCTTTAAAATGCACAAAATAACGTAAGTTCATGTGTCCATACATATAGGAGCATCCAATATATGTTATGTGTCTATTTGATCATGTAGGTAACTTAGGTATACACAAAAATGGCTTAGGTGGACCTAAATGTGAGCAAAGAACCAATTTTTGGAGTTTTAAGGTCTTTGCGTTGACTCACGTCCTGTTCCGGTCGACGTATACATGTTGATTAAAAACGTTTTACTCTCGGGTATGCTCACGTCGACCCTTTGGTCGATTCATACTAAATGCATTAATATTTTTTGTTTTGAAGTAAGCTTGCGTCGATGCATGACCCTGGTCCGGTCGAAGCATTGCTTACATTTTTGGATAGTTTTGCTTTCGGGTGTGCTCAGGTCGACCCTCCAAAAGCTCTGGTCGGCCGTTTGCTGCAGTAAGTCAATTTTTCTGATATGTTTTAGTTCAAAATGTTGTTATGTTAGTTAGGGGGTCTAGGCATTATATATATTCATTTTGGTTCATTATTGTATATGACATAACAAGAAAAGTGAAAGATATATACTGATTTTTACTCATCATTTTCATTCTCTCTTGCATTCTTCAACATCTATACATAACAATTTTTGTTGATTGAGTGTATTGTCGAGGAGATAACGTCCAAACGTAGGATTGTGTATCTAGTTTGGATTGAGGAATCAGTGGGTTTTTCTTGAATAAAACCATTGGGGTTTTATCCTCCAAGATCTTGAGGATTTGGGGGTTTTTGCACAAATCTTTGCCTCACAGATTCAGCCAAGTGAAAGGTTTTAAGAACAGTGGGTTCGGTTCAAACAAGTAACAGTAATCGGAGGATTGTGAAGGAATATTTGGGGTCAAAGTCTTGCGATCGAAATCAGCCGAGGGAAAGGTTTGAAGAACAAAGGGGTCTTGCAAACAAGTAGTGGTAACTTGGGGTTTGTTCGGAGCATTTGACGCACTTGATTCGACTTGAATCAAGGGGAGAGAAGGGAATAGTATCAACTTCAACAATTAGGATTGAGTGGTGGTGACTATTGCTTCTCTTGTATAAACTTTGCAACGTGATAATAAATATATCAATTCTAGTTTTAGAATTGGGGGCAGACGTACTTGAAACGAGGACGAAAAGGGGAACTGCCTAAACAAATCTGGTGTTGTTCTCTCTTTCTCTACTTCCTTTAGTTGTGTTGTTTACGTTTATGTAATTTCGATTCTTCGATAATTTCCTCTGTGGTGTAGTGCTGAAATCTTGTTTTGTAAATCTAATTACAATCCTTTGGATTGTATTTGTGAAAAATTCTGCACTAGAATTACAAAGGAAAAACAATTTGGGGTGTTGTGCACACCAAGTATTTAACGAATTGAGTGCACACAAACTGTTTGTAATATTGCCAATGTTATTTTACTTATACAATTCATTGGTAATTGGATAAACTAAGTGAAACTTATTTGTATTGATTTATTGACAAACTATTGATTTGTTTTCTCATTGCATTTTTATTCCATTTGGCTTGTCGCATATCCAATCTTTTTGATAATGGTTCGTTTAGACGATTTGGTTCCTCGACCGCTTCCGTACAATTTTTTTAAACAAATTTTTAAGCGCCGACTCTTGTAATAAATTAGTGATATGTTCCACCCCCTTCTAGATCAATCTTCATCGTCTAACAAGTGGTATCACGAGTACCGGTTCATCTAGTGCTTTACATATAACTTTTAGAAAATGGCTAACGAAGTAAAAGGGCCTTACAATAGAGCACCGGTTTTTACAGGTGAAAACTATAGTTATTGGAAAGATTGTATGCGTGTGCATATCAATTCCATTGATAGAAAGGTATGGAATGTTATTCAAAATAGTCCTATGGAAATAACCATGACTGATGCGAATAATGTTGTTGTACCTAAGCCGGAAGCACAATGGAACGAAGATGAGAAAAAGTATAGTTACGATTGGAAAGCTAGAAATATTCTAATATCTTCTTTGGAAGTTGATGAATATTATAGAGTTTCCCATTGTAATATTGCTAAAGCTATGTGGTACGTATTACAAGTTTCCCATGAGGGAACTAATTATGTCAAGCTAGCTTGAATCAATACTTTGACACAAGAGTTTGATCTCTTTCACATGAAGCAAGGTGAAACAATTGCTGAAATGCAAAAGAGATTTTCTCATGTAATCAATCGCTTAAATACACTTGGAAGACCTGTTTCCAATAAAGTTGCTACTAATAAAATTTTGAGATGTCTTAATAGGGAATGGCAACCAAAAGTCACGATGACCAAGGAAGCCAATGATCTCACTACATTGGACATTACAACTTTGTGTTGGTAAGCTTGATGAACATGAGCATGTGCTCATTAGTCTTGACAAACATGAGAAAATAGAAAAGAAAGAGAAGACGAAAGACACAAACAAGAAGTATATTGCTCTTAAGGCTTCTAGCTCAAAGTCCTCAACACAAGACCAAAATGGAAGTGAATCTAATGATGATGATGAAGATACGAGTGAATATTTGGGACTGTTTGTGAGAAGATATAATAGGTATATTGAAAAAATGGAATTCAACACTCGGATAAGAATCTCATTAACTTTCGACGATAATCAAAGTCCTCTAAGAATGAAGGTAACAAGAGTGGTAAATCAAAAGGGTCATGCTACAATTGTGGAAAGACCGGAAATTACATGCCAGATTGTCCACTGATGAATAAAGACAAAGGAAAATAAAAGAATCATCAACAAAAGAAATCGGGAAAACCTAGAAGTGCATACATTGCTTGGGAAAGTGATAGCGAGTCCTCTAGTGAAGATAGCTTAACTGATGAAGACGAATCCGTCAATTTTTGTCTCATGGTTCATCAAAGAAATAAGAAGGAGGTAAGACACTCTAAATTTGATCACTCTAATAAAATGTCTCATTCGAAATTGCAAAAGGCTTTTGATACTTTACACCATGAGGCTAAAGAAGCTTTTAAACACTTAGCTTTAAATAAGCAAAAAAATTCACATTTAGAGAAAAAGATTTCTGATTCCGAAAAGAAATTAGAAACTCTTAAGAACTCTATGGTGGAAGAAACAAAAGCTGAAATTGAGGAAGACAATAGTACTTAGTTAAATTGGGGTTGTGAGACTTGTCACATTTGGAAAAAGGAGGTTAGAACTCTTAAAGCCAAATTAGACAAGGCTTTAAAATCTAATGTCACATTTGCTATTGATCAGTCACATTTTAGAGAAATTATGAATAATCCGTATAAAAAAAATACACTTATCTATATTGCTATTGATCAGTCACATTTTAGCAAAAGTAACACCCATGTTAACCTTACTTGTCTATATTGTTGCAAGAAGGGTCACACCATTGCTAAATGCTAATTTAGGAGATTTTTTGTTCCTAAAGGTATTTTCCAATGGTTTCCCAAATGCAACCAAAGGTTCACTCACACCTAAGGACCCAATAAAATTGGGTACCTATTTCCCTTGTTTGAATTGTGTAGGTATAATGTCTTGAGTCTACGGAGAGCAGATGGTTTCTCGATAGTGGATGTTCAAGATACATGACGGGAGACATTTCCTTATTCATTGACTTTGTGGCGAAGAAGAAAGGATTTGTGACCTACGGTGACAATAACAAAGGAGCTATACTCGGCAAAGGTAGTGTAGGTACCCCTCTTCTACTATTATCTCAGACGTGCTATTAGTTAAAGATCTTAAACATAATTTAATTAACATTAGTCAATTATGTGACAAAGGTTATAAAGTTTCATTTTTAAAAGATTGTTGCATGATTGAACATAATGATAATAAGGATGATGTGTTCAAAGGCATGGGGATTAACAATGTCTATATGCTTGACTTGAGTGAAGTATCATTAAGTAGTACTAAATGGCCTGTCACCGTGAGTGAAGATTTATGGCTATAGCATAGGCGTTTAACGCATGTCAACTTCGATTTTCTAAATAAAGTAGTCTCTAAGGATCTAGTAGTCGGCCTACCCAAAATTAAATTTTCAAAAGATCACTTATGTGACACTTGCCAAACGGGGAAGCAAACAAGGATCTCGTTTAAATCTAAAATTGTTGTTTCTACAACGAGACCTCTTGAACTCCTCCATATGGATCTTTTTGGACCATCTAGGATCAAAAGCTTAGGTGGTAATTACTATGGTTTTGTGATATTAGACGAGTACTCTAGGTTTTGTTGGACTATTTTCTTAGCAAGCAAGAGTGATACTTTTTCAGCTTTTGAGAAGTTTGTCAAGCTCTCTCAAAATAAATTGAATACAAGCATTATTACAATCCGAAGAGATCATGAAGGTGAATTTGAAAACCATCTCTTTGAAGAATTTTGTGATAAGCATGGAACTGATCATAATTTTGCAGCTCCACGCACTCCTCAACAAAATGGAGTAGTGGAACATAAAAATCGCATTTTAGAAGAACTTGGAAGAACTATGACCAATGAGAGAAACCTTCCTAAATACTTTTGGGCCGATGCTATTAGTACGACGCGTTATGTTTTGAATAGGGTGCTTATTCGTTCGATTCTCAACAAAACTCCATATGAGATTTTAAAAGGAAGGAAGCCTAACGTATCACGTCTTCATGTTTTTAGTTGTAAGTGTTTTTTGTTGAATAATGGTAAGGAGAACCTTGGCAAGTTTGGTTCAAAGGTCGATGAAGGTATCTTTCTTGGATACTCTTAAACTAGTAAGGCATATAGGATATTTAATAAAAGGTTACTTACTGTAGAAGAATCCATACATGTTACTTTTGATGAATCTTATTCAAAAAATGTTGAAAAAGGTATTTCTTTTCATGGTGCAGGTGAATCTTCAGAAGACATACTCAAGGACAGTGAAATAGGGACTGACCAACCTGAATCGGTGAAAGTTGAGAAAGAGGAAGATCATAACTCTGAAGAGATTGAGGAGGTTCATCCAATTAGCAACGATGACCTTCCTCCAAGTTGAAAATCCTCTAAGGATCATCACATCGACAAAATTCTCGGAGACATTTCAAAGGGAGTAACTACGAGATCCAAGTTAAGTAAATTTTGTTATCACTTTGCTTTCGTCTCTCAAATTGAGCCTAAAAACTCCAAAGAAGTCTTACTTGATGAAAATTGGTTTTTAGCAATGCAAGATGAGTTAAATCAATTTAAAATAAATGAGGTTTGGGACCTTGTCCCCCCTCCGCGAGATCATTGAGTGATTGGTACTAAATGGGTATTTAGGAGCAAGCTTGACGAAAACAGTTATAACTAGAAAGAAGGCACGCCTAGTGGCGCAAGGCTATAAACAAGATAAGGGCATCAACTATGAGGAAACTTATGCTCCCCTTGCCCACCTTGAGGCTATATGCCTATTACTTATCTATGCATGTTCCAAGAACTTCAAATTATTTCAAATGGATGTTAAGAGTGTTTTCCTAAACAAATACATTAATGAAGAGGTCTACGTATCTTAACCTCCCAGTTTTGAAAGTCATGAGTATCCTAACTATGTTTATAAGCTAAAGTATGCTTTGTACGGTCTTAAACAAGCCCCTAGGGCTTGATACGAGCTGTCGTAACCCGAAATTTGACATCCCCTTTTTTCCTTTTGTATGAGCATTCAAATCGCTGGCATATGCACTAACATATTTTTCTCTATGGTTTTGTTGCATGAATATTTAGGTTTTCAAGGCCTGATTAATCATATCCTCACAAGGTCATCACATCATCAACACAAGCTAAAAGTAAAGGTTTCCATGCCTATTCCTCAAAGCAAGAGGTCGGCAATCAGGATCATGGCCACAACACTTGTTTTTAAACAAACTGGGCAAGTTTTGCCTATGATAATCGATTACCAGGGTAATCGATTACCCTGTGTTAAATGGAAGATTCTGCTGCATTTTCATGACAACAACTTTGCACTCTCCTTTCTATTGTGGTCTACGTAGTTCTAGCATTGTGTGGAATATTCTAGACATTTCTAGACATTTCTAGACATTTCAAGACCTTTCAAGACACTTCAAGACACTTCAAGGCATTTATTCCAATACATCGCGTTGGATCAAGACTATCATGTAACTTCATTCCCAAGCATGATGACCATTTGATTTGGACTTGCATTGGGATTGTTCCACCGAGTTAACAACTAACTAACTGAGTCAATTTCCGACTCAGTGAGTTAGATGTAACTAGCTCCAAAGCTAGTGCCAAAGCAAGCTCCAAAGCACACTACAAACCTAGCAACTCCAAACCTCCACTCTATATAAGGAAATCTTCACCATTTCACAAAGGACCTTGATCATTCTCTCATTTTTCACCTCCAACCTCCAACAATTGTCTATCAATTTTCTGCAACTTCTTCACATTCATCTTCATCTTCTCCCTAAAACCATACTAGAGCTCAATTTTCCACCATTGAAGAGTAGCAATTTCACATTGAAATTTCTTTCCTCTTGAGCTTAAACCTTCATCTCATTGCATTTTCTTCTTGGATCTTTGCAACTACAATAACTTCTACATCAATTCAAGTGATCAATTCAATCGTTTCGGTGCAAATTCAATTTTGGATCTGTTATCGCATTTCGACCGGTTTCTCTATGGTTTGATCTCAATATCAGAATTCTCTGGTTTTCTTGACTCATTCTCACCACATATTAATAGCAACAATCACCAAGGCAATCCTCCGCCTTGTAGGTTGGTAACTCGCACTCGATTTATTGTTTTCGATCACTTTCACGCGTTTGTGATGTAGTTTCGATAGCTTTTCGGTGTTCATTAATCATGTGATTGTTTGATTCTTGATTTTCATGTTTAGTGCTTTCAATTGATGATTAATTGCTCTTAATTAATGTAATTTTCATGTAGAAATGCATGTTATAACATGTGGATGATTGGATAAGTGTTTAGTTGTTAGAAGTGCTTTTTGAAAAGCTTTTTTTTGCCACTGTCACAGTGGTAATCGATTACCTATATATGGGTAATTGATTACCCTGCCCTTTTTTCCACATTTTTTTTGCAGTTTTCGAGCAGTTAATTGATTACCTGCATATGGTAATCCATTACCACTTTGACAGAATGCCATTTTTATGATTTTTGAAGTTTGTTTGATATTATTTCCTCATTTAACTTCCATGACTTGATATGCTTGATATTTGTGGATGTTTTATGAGCTGTTCAACTTCTAATTGAAGCATTGTATGCAAAATTTCAATGTACGATTTATCGATTCTTGGATTGCTTTACATCTTTGACATTGTATGGTCATGTTGATTCTTGCACATTTTGGTTACATGGTGACATGATTTGTGATGCATGCTAATTGATATTTGGTACTGCCTTGCAATTTCATTCTTGATCATATTAAGTTTGTTCTTCATTGAGAAAGTTGAATAAATGATAGTAAGTGACACACTCTCTTTTCATCATGTAACTTATCTTGTATGTATTTTTTAACATCTGTTTCAGTATTTGGCACATTATCGACATACACACACCTAGCAGGGTCCATAAATCCATATACTTCTGATGTGGAATTATCAATACATACACGATGAATATACCCGAATAATTTTAAAATAAACATTAGAATCAAAGTGATGAGAGATATAACATATTAATAGATATTGACAGTAATAAAAAAAGAAAATGTACTTATGTGCACCAAACTTGCAGAGTAGACACGTTAAGCCAATGAAAACCCACCAACAACTCTCTGATACACTTAGATGACATATAAAAATTAGTGACACTCACATAATGACTTACTTTTATTTCCAAATGTGTGTCACCCATTTTCAGAACCATGAGTAACAATATCTGAACATCGTCTTCCACTTCTTTTGTGCTTCCTTTTGCAGCCGAACAACTTCATTTTCCACTTCCATCAACAACTTACATTTGTTCAATGCATTTATTATTTTTTATGTTTTACAAGAGACCCATAGACCTAAGTGTCTCCATAAAAGATTGTTGCAACACCTTATGCTCTTCAACCAACTTTTGATCAAAATCAGCTCTAAGTTTTGCTTCCAATTCAGATGAAAATTGTGCAAGTTGTTCTTGTACATCTATATGTTATCGTTGACGTGAAGACGAACTTCCAAAGAAAGTGCTAATGTTATGGTGTTTTTCAACACCACGAACACGGCCGCCATGCTCAGATGTTCCAATGGCTGCTATTAAGATATCGTTACGTCCATCTGGAACAAAGGCACCCTTTTCAGCTTCTTCAACTAGAGAATCCTACAAAATTCCAAAACCAAAACTAATTTCAATAGTTTTTATCAATGACAACTATAATGATACTTGAAGTATTTTCTAAATTTTACTTACAATTTTCTCAACAACAACTTGTGTAGACTTTGATGTGTATTCTCCCCCTTTATTTTGTCGTGCTCTCTTCCATACTTCATGGCATGACGGTGGAGATGGACTACCATTATCATCTAATATGGAATCATCTCTCGATGATCTCCTTTCATTTTTCATTTTCCCTTCAAGCAAGTGATACCCTCCACGAGATAATACGTGTGGGTATACATTCCTAGCCACACTTTCTATACCCTTTTGACTTTTTTCCTATTATAAACTGAAAAAGTTATTAATCACTAAACATAATAAAAATGTTATACAAAAAATATATAACTCCTACTAACCTTAAATTCATGGGTATCTCGAGCCTTCGGAAACTCTTTCCATGTTTCTTCTTTAATATAATTATACTTGACATGTGCAGGAGGGCGACCCTCTTTGGTATTTCTAATATATTCTTTTGTGAGTTGTGTCTTAAAACCTCTCTATCGCTCTCCCGCATATTTAATCCATTCATCCTTCAATAAATCCTTCTTTCCTTTATACATAAAGAATTTGTTGTTAGTATATGGCATATGTTGTTAGTATATGATTATAAAATATAATAAAGTGTTGAATTTAAAATACCTTAACATCAACTCAAACAACATCTTTTATGTCTTTATGTATGTCTTTCCACTCATCTATCAAAATACTACATCTCTTTCGAGCAAGAGATGCTACATAACTCATAAAAGTTGAAGCATTTTTACCAACACCAGTACATTCATAGGTTCTTAGATCAAACTCGACCTTTATCTTTTCACCTGTTTGATGAACTTTGTCAATTTGTGCCATCATAGTGGGACCTCTAACTCTTATTTTATTAGGTTTACTAGATGAAGAAGGGTTGTCGGTTGAATCAGCCATGTATCTGTTTACACAAAATAAAAATAATTAGAAATCAAATAAAACACAATAAAAACAATAGACATCAAATTAAGCATAAAATAAAAATAATTAGAAATCAAAGTAATGTCGCATTAACTTATAAAAAAAAACCTTACTAGTTCTACCATATCCCTTCTTCATGACCTATATGAATAACATGCACATCATCCTCTTCAGTTTCCTCAATGAAGCTAGGCACATTTGTTGAGAAAGAAGGAGTTTCAGAAATATCAAGATTTGCATCTTGATTTTCATCACTACCATGCACCTTTCCTTGTATAACCACTGACCATCTTTTATTAGTAGGATCTGTGACATAAAACACTTGTTTTGCTTGAGATGCCATGATGAAAGGTTTGTCGGCATAAGCTAACTTGCTAAGATCAACCAGTGTAAATCCAAATTCATCGATTTTTACACCACTGTTGATATCAATCCATTTGCATTTAAATACAGGAACTTTAAACACAACAAAATTAACCTCCCAAATCTCTTCAATCACCCAAAAGTAGGGTATAGATGCCATAACCGAGTTTTTATCTTTAGAACTAGAGAAGTGCATGGACTCGGCCACAATCATAACCCCACTATTTTGCATGGTACTACGGTCATCCTTTGACTTTGTATAAAAGGAAGTTTTATTAATATCATATTCACTCCAAGTTATCATGTTATAGTTAGGCTCATAGGACAACCACTTAATTGTATTAGTAGAACTATCATCATTAGAAATTATTTTAAACCACTTAGAGAAACTCTTATTATGCTCTTTTAACAACTCTCTTTCATTCATCTTGGGGTACTTTTTCTTTATGATGCTTTTTTGAGCAGATAAGTAAGGTTAAACTTCATCAGTGTTATTCAATATGAAATTATTAGGGCATGCATGTATCTTTTCATACTCCAAACTCATTGGACACAATAATTTCTTCGCCTCATAATAACGATTTGGCATTATGTTACTTTCTGGAAGCATTTGTGTCAACAATTCAAGAAATTCGGTAAAAAAAATTTGTCAGTCCACCCATTATTTGCCTTCAAATTAAACAATTTTAACACGGCTGACAAACGTGAAAAATTTGTGCATCCTGGGTACAAAGGTTTATCCTTGTCACTGCATAAAGTATCATACGCATGTGCCCTCTTAAATGAATCTTGTCTAATATCACAGATCATGTCTTCTAAACGATCATCCATTTCTACACTAACATTATCTCTTTGGCACACATTTGATTTTGCTACTATTTCACCGTGCCATATCCATTATGTATAACTTTGACAAATCCCTTCACAATTAGATGATCCATAATGTCTTTCTTATTAAGTTTTCGTTCTTGATTTGCACAACGAACACATGGACAAAGAAAAAGCACATGATGACTTTTTTCAGCATTACTTTTAGGAGGAGGAAGATTTTTTTTTAGCATTACTTTCAGCAAACTGTAGAAATTCCATCACTCCATGTTCGTACTCAGCACTTAATCGATTAGCTCTCCTCTAACTACGATTCATACCTATGTTCCAAAATTAACACATACAGAGTTAAATCATTGGGATGCCTACAATAGTCCCTCTTTTAGACACATTAGAGAGAACAAAAGTCTCTACGTGCAAACACGTGACATTAAATTAAATCATAAAAATTATTCCTAAAAAAATGGTATTATCATAAAAATTCTATTACTCAAGAATAATAAATTTATTCCTAACAAAATGGTATTATCATGAAAATTATTCATCATTATTATTCCTAACAAAATGGTATTATCATAAAAACTATTCCTAACAAAATGGTATTATCATAAAAATTAACAAAAATAAATGTTTAGAAATTATCCATCACATGAATAAATGTTTAGAAATATCTAGTTCATTGCTTTGAAGGGAAAAGCAGAAGTGTCACTGCACTCCTTGCTTACTCGATGCTAAGAAAATAAATAAACATATGAACACAATATTGCCTAAAGTTGAAACTAATATTTTTGGGGATCCAAATTAATCTCCATAACCAAATCAATGTTGCAATATTTATAACTAAATATTTCAATCTTAACGACAAATTATACTATCAGATAAGTTATTTTCATTGTTACGTACCATAATGTTATTAGATAAGGAATTTCACATTATTAGAAACATGGAATGTTATGAAAAAAGTATTAATGAAAAAAGTTTGCATTACTGCGATATTCAAGAAAACAAAAGTGTTGCGGCAGTGGAGAAGACGAAAGGGCTGCGGCGGTGAAAAGACGAAAGCGTCACGACGACGGTGAGAATATGCTGTGCAGAAAGAAGAATCAAAATCAAAATCAAAATTTCTTTTTTTTTCTTCAGTTGAAGCATCAAAATAAAAATTCAATCAAACATTAACATCAGTAACTTTTAACCAAATACAAACACCAGTAAAACTCAAAACAAGAGATTAATGAAAACCTAATTGCTGAGGAATTTGACCGCGGCGAGTTTCAGAACGGCGAGACGGTGAGGATTTTGACCGCGGCGAGATCAAGAATGTATTGATGTTGGTGCTTTGTTGCTAGCGGTGTCTGTCGAATTTAACAGTGATGAGTGACGGAGTGAATACGGTTTCCCGCATTCGAATGTTCTCGATTCCAACCCATACACCCTTTTCGTTTCAGTTCTCAATGGTTATAGGGTTGTGGAGTTTGTAGATTCAGCCGATGAAATGTTGCACTGTTAGAGATTCGAGATTGCGTTGTTGGAGAGAGAGGTTTGTTCGTTCCAGTTGTTGAGGGATAGTGAGATTCGGCCGTGTAATAATTTTCTTAATTCTTGTAATAGGGTTTTAGTTTTAAAGTAGTTTTTACATCGGTTGGCATGTGGGCCGATGTAAAATCCTTTCACGAAGACCATTTTACATCGGTTGCAATTAATGGCCCGATGTGAAATGTGAAATCCATTATTATTTATTTTTTCATTGAGAACTTTTTACATCTGACACAAATTAAGGACCGATGTGAAACCATTTCTTATTATTTTTTCATAGATAACTTTTCACATTGGTTGCTATTGCAGACCCGATGTGAAATCTTTTATAACAAATCTTCAGATTATTCACGAAACTACCACCTTATTTTTTTCATCAGTGAACTTTTCACATCGGCTGCAAATCCAGGCCCGATGTGAAATCCTTTATAACAAAATTTCTTATTATTTACAAAACTGCCACCTTGTTTTTTTCACATCAGTGGAAATATATGTTTGATGTAAAATTCTTAAATAAAATATTTTTCACTTCATATTGTTATCAAATCTGATGTAAAATCCTTTGAAAAATATTTTTCACATCATATATCTTAAAATACGAAGTAAAATCATTTAACCAAATGTCTTATTTTTAGTAGAACAATGTCAATTCCTTCTGTCACCATTAATCATTGTTAGACGATGGCGCAGATCTAGAAAGGGGGGTTGAATAGATCGCTTGTTTAAAATAGATCAGGCGCTACCAAAAATTGGTTTTTAAAAATGTTTAATGCAAAAGCAGCCGATGAACTATACACGTCTAAAACGAATGGTTACTAGAAAACCGGATATGCGTAAAGCCTATGGAATTTGATAAACGAGATTTGAGAATCACAACTTTAATCACACTTCAATCAGATTTTGTTCACTATAAGGTGTGACTAGTTCCAATGCCTTTAAAATATAGACAATTTGAAAAGACTGCACAAAATGTTCTTAGTTCACACAATTGATCAAACACTTGGAGTGCAGGGTACTACAAGTGAAATTCTATTTTGAGAGTTGAGTGCTCAAATTTTCTATTACAATCAATTATTGTAATTAGCTTAAAAATAGTTCAACACAACTCAAATCAGAATTTGATTAACACAATCTTTTGCACTAAAAAACTCAGGAAATTTAGCAATATAAACATAAAGAAAAAGACACAACGATTTGTTGAGGAAGTTCCCCCGTCGTCCTCGCTCGGGGTACGTATGCCCTCAATTCTAACAATAGAATCGAATCATGTATATAGATAGATATAACCTGTTGATCAATGTTTATACAAGAAGCAAATAGAGATCAAACAATCGAACACAATTTGTTGTTGTAGAGCCTATTTCTTCTTGCCCCTTGATTCAAGTCCTTCGAATGCGGTGAATAAACCTCCGATTGCGGCACTCTCTTTAAACAACCCTCGGTCTTCAAATCTGGCCCAACTGATTTCAGTCGCCACGTGTCAAACCCGAATCTTCCACTCATAATCCTCTGTTTACCGCTACTAAACCGACAGAACCTCCAACTCTTTGATTACCTTCGCTCGACTGAATCTGTGATGGACCGATTCATGCAAAAACCCCCTAAAATCCGAGATTCTTTGAGGACAAAAACCTAACAGTTTTATTCAAGAAAAACCTGTCGATTACTCAACCCAAAACAGATTAAACCAATCTTCGGCTTTAGACGTTATCACCTTGAACATGAACAATGCACAACAAAAATGATTATGTGTAGTTGTTGTGAAATGTTATGAAGAGGATGAAGATGATGAGAACAAATCAATACGTAAATTTCACTTTTCTTGTTTTCTTAGTTTTTTTAAGGAATAGCACAACTCAACTTATATACAAAACATAACTGACTTAACAAACATAACAGACTCATAAAATAGTTTGACATAATCGAATTTTTGACTCTACACAGCGAGCTGTTGACCTATGCAGTAAGGGGGTCGACCTGAGCTTACCCGTATACATGATTATGCAAATATCAGGACCATGTGTCAACCGGAGCATGACATGCGTCGACGCACAACATGCAAATTTAGAAAAATGTAAATGGTCACAGTATGAGTCGACCGGAGGGTCGACGTGAAACCTCCTGAGAGTAATACATTGAAATAACTAGTTGTATGAGTCGACCGGACCAGGCTTTGAGTCAACACAAAGCCCTGAAATAGGAAAAAAAATGCCAATTTTCATGCATTAAGACTCTTTTGATGAATCCTATAGTATGGCAAGGAAGACCAACTAAACTAACCCTATATGAAACATAGATTTGGCCATCTTTATATGCAACAATCATGTTTTTGACAGGTGTTTAACTTATGAGAGACAAGTCATGCAAATATGAAATGGTGACAACGTCCAACATACATTTTTCTATGAAGCTGAGTTTTGACATCATCGAAACGAGCGCATCTATCTATGAGGCTTTGCCCTCACATACTCCCCCTTTTTTATGATGGAAAACAATAGAACCTTGATATATGATGTGTCATATTATCCTCCCCCTTGCTTGATGTCTTCATCCATACACACTCTTCTACATGAATACTAAGTCTTTAACTGTGATGTTTCTGTTTCTACTGCTATGCTTGATACTCTTCCCCCCCCCCCCCCCCCTTTGACAACACCAAAAAGAAAGAAACAACCTGTCAATGAATTGTATAAAAGTAAAAGGAGACGCAAGTTCCAGACACTCGCAACAAGTTATACATTAACAGACATTCACATACAATGTAGTTAATAAACACATAAAAATAGGATAAATAGAGCCACGCAAAATAGAACAATAATAAGATTTTCTATCTCAGTCATGAACAATAGACATGTCTTTAAACACATATAAGTACATAAACCATTCAACAACAAATAAAAACATTAATGAACAGATAGTAAGATGCAAAATGCAGTATGTAAGACATATTTAAGGTCTCCTCCCCCTGAAATGATGGCCACGTCCTCGAGAGGGATACTCTAGAGGCAGTTGTGCATCGGCTCTTTCAATGAACTCCAAGACCGCTCTATTGAGTGTGTTGAAGCTGGTGGCAAGAGCCCTATATTGACTTGTTGCTTTTTCAACAAACCCATCAAACCTCCTCATGACACCGGATGAAAACGGATTGAAGTTTTCAGTTTGAGTTTGAAATTGGCTCTGTAGTTGAGAGAATCGCTCATCCTGGGCAGTCATGAACAAACGTTGTTTAAGCTGCATAGTCCTCATCATGTCGAGGAGTTCACCAAAGTGTTGTTGCAGATGCGGGGATGGTTGAGGCTCATAGCTCAAGTTTGGAGTGGCTTGATACTCCTAATTTTGTTGTGGCATATAGTTGGCACCTAACGATGTCCAACCTGTATGTTTCCAGGCGTCCCACCCTTGGTTATCCTCATGGTCCAAGTGAGGTGATTTGTTTAGCCACCCACTACTATATTGGTCATCAGCCTCCATAGGTTGTCCGCCTGCCTGTTCTTCTTCCTCATTCTGATCATCACTCTCGTCTGATTCTTCCAACCGAAAGGTAGTCGCCTTGACAATGAACCGGTAACGACTTTCTTTTCAATCCCAAATATATCCCATCATGGTAAGAGTCTTTTGGCAAAACTCTTGATCTGAGGTTAGTGATTTGTAAGGGATGCCTTGAACTGTAATTTTGGCATTGTTTAGAACTTCTTGGATAAAGGACCCGTACGATAGACAGTCCCTCTATCTGGATCCCTCATCGAATAAATCCTAATTGCAATGTAGTGAGGCCAACTGATTTTAATATTTTTCTTCAGAATATAGATCAAATGCACCTCAGCTTGATCGACGCGAGAATAGCCGCCTTTCTTTGTCCACAGATTGTGCTCCACAATCCACTGTAATATTATATCCATTGGTTTTAATTTTCCTGTTGTGAGCGTCTTTGGGAAGAGGTCACTTGCCACAATATCACCAGCATATGGTTTCTTCAACATGGAGTTCAAAGCCTCTTTGAACTCGTAGCCTATGACAGTACGAGCATCTGTAGCCTTAATGATGGGCTCAGCGGATACTGGTGACATGTCAAACAGAGTTTTCCAGACCAAGTCGTTCACACATACCTTAGTATTTCTGAGTTTCGTGTTGAACTCAAACCCTTGAAATTTTCCTTGAAGACCTGTGTAGAAGATCCTCACAAGGTCTTCATTGTACTTAGTGTTACATTCTAAAAAGTTGTTGAAACCTTGAGCATCAAGAAGATCAATCACTTGTGGAATGTGCATATGTTCAGCAACCTTTCGGTAGTAAGCATGTTGCTTAACCACAAATCGTTTGTTGAAATTCTTCTCATAGATTTCTAAAAACTCATGGGGTAATAGGGATATAGAAGTTACCGGTAGGTTTCCAGATGATGGACCTGCTTGGGAGGAGGATGCACTGGTAGTTCTCTTATCGGTGATCCTTCTGGTAGACACTTTTGCTTTCAAGTGTGGAGATGAAGAATTTGTGATGTAGAAGATACTCTTGAAGATGGAGAGAAGATAATGATTTTACCCTTTTTTTTAGATGCTAGGTTTTGAATGTGGTTTTGGGAAGAGGAGAGGAAGATAGATAGCCTTGATATAGGTTATAATGCTCAATGCAAATGTTTTAATGATGATGACTTTGAATGGACACTATGAATTAAATTGCATTGAAAATGGTGGAAAATGAACAGTTTAATAGACATTTTTCAGAAAATCCGCATGATGCGTTGACCAGAAGGGTCATGCGTCGGTGCATATTGTGTGAAAAATAGCACGTTGGAAATTATTGGGGTATGCATCGACCGTAGGGTCGACCTGAGCATACCCGTTTCTCAGGCATGAAAATTTTCACTTTTGTGAGTCGACCGTTACCCTGTATAGGTCGACTCATGCAGACAAAAAATAGCAAAAACTTCAAATTTGTTTAATTTAGCATACAATGATACATAAATACCAAGCATAATCATATTTCAAACATACAAAGGAATGAAATAAGTGAAATCATGGTATACACGACAATAATGACACATAATTTGATACATTAAATTTTATGAACACGGGAATTACGAGAGATTCTAATTAAGGAAGGACATTACCTCAGCTCCAATTTTAACGAAATATCCTCACATATGGCTCTAAACATCTTCATTTGTTAGATAAAAGATGGAAGAAGCGCACATATATATATATATATATATATATATATATATATATATATATATATATATATATATATATATATATATATATATATATATATATATATATATATATATATATATATATATATATATATATATATATATATATATATATATATATATATATATATATATATATATATATATATATATATATATATATATATATATATATATATATATATATATATATATATATATATATATATATATATATCATGCGAGATATATTTTCTAAACACGATCCGAAATATCAAGAACGCCGAGTTCCCGCCGAATGTGAAAGAAAGGCTTTGTAGCGAGTGGTTTTGTAAAGATATCCGCAAGTTAATTTTTAGTGTCAACATGCTTAAACACCACGTCGCCCTTCTCCACATGATCCCTAAGGAAGTGGTGTCGTATTTCGATATGCTTGGTGTGCGAATGTAGCACAGGATTCTTGGTTAGGTTAATAGCACTCGTGTTATCACAAAAAATTGGAACGCACTCAAGTTTTAGGTTAAAGTCGAGCAATTATTGGTTAAGCCATAAGACTTGAGTGCAACAACTGTCGGCCGCAACGTATTCCGCTTTGGCGGTTGACAAAGCTACAGAAACCTGCTTTTTGCTATGCCAACTTACCAAAGTGGGTGAAAACAGATGACACATGTCACTCGTACTTTTCCTATCTAATTTGCATCTCGCAAAATCAGAATCAGAAAAGCCAACCAAGGAGCAATCATTTCCCTTAGAATACCAGAGCCCATACTTTAGAGTACCCGAGAGGTATCTAAGTATGCGCTTTACTGCTTTTAAATGGGATTCTTTAGGAGATGACTGGTAGCTAGCACACATACACACACTAAACATAATGTCGGATCTAAAGGCAGTAAGATAGAGGAGAGATCCAATCATACCTCGATACTTTTTCACCTCTACATCCTTACCATTTTCGTCTCAGCTAGGATTCACACATGTTGGCATTGGAGTATCGATAGCCTTGGAGTTTGCCATGTCAAATCGCTTGAGAAGCTCAAGGCAGTATTTCGTCTGGCTCACAAAGGTACCCTCCTATAGTTGCTTGATTTGCAATCCGAGGAAATATGTGAGCTCCCCCATCATACTTATTTCGAATTCTCCCTGCATTAAAGTAGAAATCTCCCTTACCACATTCATGTTAGTTGACCCGAAAATGATATCATCAACATAAATGTGTACCAAAATTAGGTTTTTTCCTTGACGCTTAATGAAAAGGGTTGTGTCAACCTTTCCTCTTGAGTACCCTTGATCAATGAGAAACTTGCTTAGACGATCATACTAAGCCCTAGGGGCTTGCTTGAGTCCATACAAGGCACGTTTTAACTTGTATACATGATCAGGATACTCATGAGATTCAAAACCCGGAGGTTGGGCAACATAAACCTCTCCATTTATATAACCATTAAAGAACACACTTTTCACATCCATTTGAAATAGCTTAAAATTTTTTGCACAAGTGAAGGCAAGTAGAAGGCGTATAGCCTCGAGTCGGGCAACCGACGCATAAGTCTCCTCATACTCGATTCCTTCCTCTTGGTTATACCCCTGCGCGACCAAATGTGCCTTATTACGTGTTATTAATCCGTTTTCATCCAGTTTGTTCCTAAACACCCATCGGGTGCCAATTACTTGATGGTCTCGCGGAGGAGGAACAAGGTCCCAAACCTCATTTCTTTTAAACTGATTAAGTTCCTCTTGCGTTGATAGGAACCAATGTTCATCGAGTAAAGCCTCTTTTGAGTTTTTAGGTTCTACTTGAGAAACGAAAGCGAAATGATAACAAAAATTAATTAGCTTTGAGTGAGTCGTCACTCCCTTTGAGATATCACCGAGGATATTGTCGATGGGATGGTCTTTGGAAGACTTCTACGCTGGAGGGAGATCATCTTTGATGGACGGATGAACTTCCTCAATCTCCTCATGGCGGTGATCTTTTTCCTCCTCAACTTTGGCTGGGTCAGGTTGATCAATTCCCATCTCAGCCCCTTTGAGTATGTCTTCAGAAGATACACCTGCACCATGAAATGAACTACCTTTTCCGACACTTTTCGGATAAGAATCATCAAATGTGACGTGAACATACTCTTCAATAGTAAGTAATCTCTTATTGTATATTCTATAGGTTTTACTTGACTGAGAGTATCCAAGGAAGATACCTTCGTCTGCCTTGGATTCAAATTTACCTAGACTTTCTTTTCCATTATTTAACATGAAACACTTACAACTGAAGACATGTAGGTGAGACACATTTGGCTTCCGCCCTTTTAAAAGTTCATACGGTGTTTTGTTTAAAATAGGGCGAATGAGCACCCTATTTAAAACGTAACAAGTCGTACTAATGGCATCAGCCCAGAAATACTTAGGAAGCCCACTTTTGTTGATAATAGTTCTCCCTAACTCTTCCAAAATTTGATTTTTGTGCTCCACAACCCCGTTTTGTTGAGGGGTACATGGAGCAGAGAAGTTATGATCAATCTCGTGTCTACCACAATATTCCTCAAAAAGATAATTCTCAAACTCACCCCCATGATCACTTCTAATTGATATGATGTTTGTGTTTAACTTATTTTGAAAAAGCTTAGAAAAATTTGCAAAGGCGGAGAATGTATCGCTCTTGCTAGCCAAGAAGATAGTCTAGCAAAATCTAGAAAAATCATCGACTATAACAAAACCATAATAGTTACCATCTAGACTTTTAATTCTAGATGGCCCAAATAGATCCATATGAAGAAGTTCAAGAGGTATCATAGTTGAAACAATATTTTTACATTTAAACGAGATCCTTGTTTGCTTCTCCATTTGGCATGCATCACATAAGTGATCCTTGGTGAACTTGATTTTGGGAAAGCCAATAACTAGATCTTTTGAAACTATCTTATTTAGCAAGTCAAAATTGGCATGTGCTAAACGTCTATGCCACAACCATGAGTCCTCACTCATTATCATGAGACATTTATCGCTAGTCAATGATACTTCACTCAAATCTAGCATATAGACATTATTTACCCTCAGACCATTAAACACATCCTTCATTTTATCATTGTGTTCAATTAAGAAACAATCTTTTTAAAACGATACTTTGTATCCTTTGTTGCATAATTGACTAATGCTAATGAGATTGTATTTAAGGCTCTCGACTAGCAATACATCAGAGATAATAGCAGATGAGGGATTACCTACATTATCTTTTCCAAGTATTTCTCCCATGTTGTTGTCTCCATAGGTTACAAATCCTTTCTTCTTTGCCACAAAGTCAATGAAGAGAGATATGTCTCCTGTCATATGTCTTGAGCAGCCACTATCGAGAACCCATCTTTTCTCAGTAGTCTCAAGAGTTGTACCTATGAACACAATTAACAAGAATAGGTACCCAATTGTTTATTGGGTCCTTGGTTGTGAGTGAAAACATGGTCGCATTTAGGAAACCATTGATAAACCCCTTTAGGAACCAAAAATCTCCTAAAGCGACATTTAGCAATGGTGTGACCCTTCTTGCAACAATACAAACAAGAAAAGTTAACTCTTGTATAACTTTTACTATCATGATTCTTTACCACATATGTGTATTTTTGATATGGATTAACCATACTCTTTCTAAAATGTGCTTTATCGATAGTAAATGTGATTTTAGATTCTAGAGCCTTGTTAAGTTTGTCCTTGAGAGTTCTAACCTCATTTTGCCAAATGTAACAAGTATCACACCCGAAGTTAACTACTATTTTTCTTATTTCCTCACAATCCACTTTTGTTCCTTCCACTATGTAAGCCTTCAAAGCCTCTAGTTTTCTTTCGGAATCAAGAATCTTTTGCTCTAATTGAGCAAAAATTTGTTTATTTGAGGCTAGCCTTTTAAAGGCTTCTTTGGCTTCATGATGTAAGGTATCAAAAACAGTTTGCAATTCGGGATGAGACAATCTAGTAGAATTATCGTATTTTACATGTCATACCTTTTTGTTTTTCTTCTTTTGATGAGCAGAAAGACATAAGTTGACAGATTCATCTTCGTCACTAGAACTATTATCCTCGGATGACTCGTTATCGCTTTCCCATGCGATGTAAGCTCTTCTCGGCTTAACTTACTTCTTGTGTGGCCAATTTGTTTCCTTTCCTTTGTCCTTTTTCATCAAGGGACAATCCGGCTTGTAATGTCCAGCTTTTCCGCAACTAAAGCACAACCCTTTTGCTCTACTTCCTTTGTTGTCGTCATTCTTAGAATTTCTTGATTGTTTTCTGAAATTGACTAGATTCTTTTCAGAATGTTGGATACCATTTTTCTTGACATAGCGATTGTATTGCTTCACAACCAGCCCCATATCCTCATTCTTTTCGTCATCTTTGTCATCAATCGAATCGCAATCACTCAGCTCTTTTGCATAGGACTTTGAACAAGAAGCCTTTAGAGCTATGGACTTCTTTTCTGCATTTTTTGTTTTCTCCTTCTTTTCTTTTTTCTCAAATTGATCGAGACTAAGAAGCACTTGCTCGTGTTCTTGAAGCTTTCCAAAGAGTGTTGTATGGTCCAAGGTCATAAGATCATTTGCTTCCTTTATGGCGATTACTTTTGGTTGTCATTCCCTAGTAAGACATCTTAAGACTTTGTTAGTAGCAACATCATTGGCAACTGGCCTACCAAGTGAATTTAGTCTATTGATAAGATGAGAAAATCTCTTTTGCATGTCAGCAATGGTTTCCCCTTACTCCATGTGAAAGAGATCAAACTCTTGTGTTAAAGTATTAATTCTAGCTAGTTTGACATCATTGGTTCCCTCATGGGCAACTTGCAATAAGTCCCACATAGTCTTAGCAGTCAAACAATGGGAAACTCTATAGTATTCGTCAACTCCCAAGGAGGAGATAGAATATTTTTAGCTTTCCAATCGTAATTATACTTTTTCTCGTCATCATCATTCCATTGCGCTTAAGGCTTAGGCACAATCCTGTTATTTTCATCGATCATGGTTATTTGCATAGGACTGATCGCGACTTTCTATGTCTAATACAACCTAACTGCAAGTGCACAATCTATCGCGTAGTAATAATAGATACCGATCCCACAGGGACTCGTAATCAAACTAGTGTTCTCGGGAGTTACTATGTTTAGCTAGGTAGAATATGTTTAAGGGAATAAGATTGTCACTAAAAGGGAACTAAGAATGCTACTTAGATTATAAATGATTGAATCGATATGTAGTAATTGTGTTCTTCAGGGATTTGATAAGTTACTGGTGTATGAAATAATTTTCAAAGTTTATTTAAGCAGAAAATGGTGATTTGAAGACTCTCGCCTCACGATGGTTATTGACGCTAATCATAATCCTAAGGGCCAAACGTACACTTTCGTATCCCGTTCGGGGTTAAAATTATTTTTTGGAAATCTCTAAGTTCTAATTCATTTTAAAGTGCTTTCGTTGTTATTAAAATGAATGACTAGTGTTTACTATCTGACCTTACCGCAGCTTTCGCTTGTTGGTTCGTATCTTAATTAATTTCCCACTTTCGTGGCAAAACTACTTTTAAATAAGTTCTCGCTTTCGCGACGAAGTTTATTCAGTAAATCAATTTTAAACACTCAGACCATAAGTTACTTTTGAAAAGAAAGTTTTTCAACCAATTGTTTATCGAATCCCATTCGAATTATTACCACATATCGATTACTTAAATTCAGCTAGACATGAATTTGGGAAAGATAAAACATAAATAAAAATAATAAATAATGATTTGCATTATAATAAAACTGGAATCGATTGAAATGAGAAACCTGTAAATATTCCAATTGGCCTTTGGGCAGATCCTCCACAGATGTTGGCAGGATTCTGATCTCTATGCCAATTTGATCATACAATGAAAGTAGAAATTACAGAAGAATGAAAATGGAATACAGGAAAGGTAAAGAGAAACGAATAAAAATATAAAACTGGAAAATATGCTCTGAAAATAAATTTGGCAGCACTTCGTTGTATGAATGCAGCTCTCTTTCTGAAGTCCCTTGCTTCCCTTTTTATAGAAGTGGAATTCCAACGGTTATCATTGAAGATGATGGACTTTGAGGCAGATAATTTAGGGAGTAATGTTCCACTATGTGGGAATTGGAACTGATTCTGTCACGTGAAATTGAAGTGGGGCGTTTTTGCCTGCATGACGGTCGTCACCCGTGTGACGCTCGTCATGTAGCTGTGACGGTCGTCACATCAGCAAAAACAACTTCCTGCGCTTTTCATTGTGTTTTCACTCCTTTTTCGTCCATATTTCATCTGAGATTGCTTCTTTTCTTCATGTTGCCTTGTTTAGACGTGATCGTTGAATACCTGCAAAACATCAGACAAATAACACGGAAATAACCCGAAATCGGATCGAAAACGGTTAAACTTTAGTTAAATTATGCATCAAAATATATATACGATTTCGTGTTATCAAACTCCCCTAAGCTTGAATCTTTGCTTGTCCTCAAGTAAAACGTGAAAAGGTCGGCAAGCGCGAGGCAGCTTCTTCGTTCGCAAAAGTCGGGAAAAATCGGGATTCTTGGTAGGAACAAAACGAGCACCATGACGACACTGGACTACAAGTCTTCGGAGGTCTTCTTTTTATGCAAACCGGTCCCAGTCATGCTACTGTAGCTTGGCGTCAAGGTTCTCGTGGCAAGTTCACCCTGTTTGTTCTAGCGCAATCACATTAAGCCCGTTGTCCATACACTTTCATGGCAAGTTGACCTGTTAGTGAATATGATCTCATTTCTTATTTTTGATCTTCTTCATTGATCATAAGCTTATGTCATTGATTTTTCAATGAGTTTTCATGCCGTTGGGCTAAATGCTCGGGTGAGGAGCACCTAACTTAGAAGGAAACGTGTCTTATATTGTTGGGCTATTTAGCTCTCTTTTCACGATTTTTCATCTTTTTGGAGATCATACACTTATTTGCATCGGTCGCTCGCTTAGAAATGCTTTAGGATGGTGCTGACTGCTAGTATAAACTACTTGGGGTTGAGTTTGCGTAGACACTTGAGGCTTTGGTACACGTAGGTAGTGAAACCGACTCGCATAAACCGGAGATCTAAGGTGTCAGGACGGTACTGGTTTTGTTAGAACTGTCGTTTTCTCGGAGTTTCAAAACTTGTTTTGAACTTGGTTGCATTGTCGTGATGTTTTTGCTTTTGAGGAACGAACAAAAATTTTTGTTTACGTTGAATAATGTGGGGATGTTTGCGTAACGGGAAAAGTATATATAAACGAGCTTTATTTGCTAAAAATAGAAAGTGTTTAAATAGAAATTACGAAAGTTCAAAGTGCAGTGGAATGGAAATAAAGGGAATTCAGAGTACAGTGGAATGGAAATAAAGGCTCCGCTCCCACACTATCTCAATCAGTGTCCCCACTAATTTTTGAAGCGTGCGAGAGGGAGATACAACTGAAATGAAAGTACAAATAATTGAAATATAGTAAACAATGAAGGAAAAAATGAAAATCTAGTCACGGCCTCTGTCACGTCCGCGCTGGCGTCCTCTGGCTCTGGCAAGGGCTACTCTATCCTCATAACTCATAGCTCCTGTGTGGTAGACGGTGTCGCGGAGTCCTTCGACCTGCAAAGTCAGATTCGCCAGGTTCTCAGTGATAGTAGCTTGGCCGGTTTGAAGTTGTTGCATTTGAGTCCGGTGCCAAGCTTCGAACTGGTCAGCTCGCTGATTCTGCTGCTGCAGCATCGCGAGTATCTATGCCTGCTGGTCTAGGGAGCGGAGGAGGTCCTCTTCTGTGTAGTCTGGCACGGGATGATGTCGGCGGCGGCGAGAGGATGTACCTTCGGGAGGAGGAGGCTGCGATGCCTCTGGCTGCTCGGACCTGTCCAACTCAGCTTGGATGTCATCGTCAGAACCGTGAGTGTGATCCTGAGTAGGAACAGTGGCAGCAGGAGGGGCAGTGAGGTCGAATAACCAGTTGGTACGGTCCTCTAGATGTGTGCGGGTGCGTGACCGAAGGATGATGCTTCGGACGGTCTTACCACGCACTACCGGACGGTATTTGCCGTCAGCTCTGGAGCGGATAAGATGAGAGGCTCTGCAGTGGTCGGTGTCAAGGAACACCGAGGGGATGGACTGGAGGTGCTGGAGGCGGTCGCCAAGGTTCAGCCCAAGTGCAATAGCAGTGACAATCCCGCCAAAGTAGAATGGCTTCGAGCCACGGTTGCAGTTGACCTGAATATGAGCTAGCAGAAACGGGGCAGCGTTGACAGGTTCATTGTTGAAGACGCAATGAAGAAAGAAGAGCTCTTTCGAGTTCACTTTGTGGTTGCTGTCTCTAGCGAAAATAGTGTTGCTCAACGCTCTGTGAAAGTACCGGATGGTTGGGTTATGGATATGAGTGGCATGCAGGGAGTCCCAACCATCGGCATTGATGTCGGTCAACTGATACCACAGCGCGAAAGCTTCGTGCTGGAACTGATCGGTGATGCGGCGGTGAGCGTTGTCGCCGCGAGGTAGCTGTAGGATGCTGGCAATCTGATTTTGGTTCACCTGATAGTTGGTGCCAAACATCCGGAAGCATGCGGCACCTGAGTGCTGGTTAAGTTCGCCGCTGCTGGTGACGTAAGTGAACAAACTCAAGAACTCAAGGGTGAGTTGTTCGTATGTTGGCAGTGGGTTGGTGCAGAGGTTCCAGATGCCTGCTCTTTGAAGCATCCAGGTTACGCCTTCAAGGAGTCCGAGCTCCATAAGCGATGGAAGGTGCGGATAATGAGTCGGCTGGAGCGACCTCTGATGAAATGCGATGTAGTGTGCTCGTTGTCTTTCGCCTAAGTCTCCTTCACTGAAGATAATGTTGCTGATATCTGGGGTTTCTGCATTCCTTGCCATTGTTGGAAGATGGAGAGGTTTCTGAAGATTGGGGTTTTTCTGCAGAGTGGGAAGAACTGACAGAAGTGTGTTTTGGAAGTTGAGATTGAAGTTGAAATATATGGTTCAATGTGGGGAGGACGAAAATTTGTAGTGGGGTGGAAGTTAGGATGATTGGAAGTGGTAATGGAGGTAGTGGAAGAGAACACGAACCCTGTTTTATCAGATATCAGTTTTTGCATTCGTGACGGTCGTCACGTAGGTGTGACGGTCGTCACCCGCGTGACGCTCGTCAGGGTCCTGTGACGGTCGTCACAACAGCAAAATCTGCAGAACGCAGAATTTTGCTCTGAGGGCGTACTCGTAGTGACTTTAAGGCTTAGTAATGATACGGTGATGTGATATAACAGCCAACAAACCATGAATAATGCGAAAACAGAATAATTGAATGAAAACTAGAATTGAAATAACATAAAATTGAAATGATTGTATGTAGTACATAAAGAAAACTAACAATGCGAAAAATCCAAATGATTAAATGAAACTAAACTAGACTAAACTAAGCTGAAACTACTGCTAAGAACTAGTAACTACTCTTTTCGTGTCTTCAACTCATCGAACTTCCGTGCGTAGTAGTCGAGTTGGTCGCAGACTAAATCCATGAAGCCCGCCAGTTCGCTGTGCATGCTTGCGATGTCAGCTTTTACATTAGTCAGAGTTGCATCAACGTCGTCCAATCTGAGTAAAACGGTATCCATTTTGTCGGTGGTCTCCTCAGGGATAGGCTCAGGATAAGTGTTGTAGTGCGGAGGAGTCGTAGGGTCTACTTCAGCTTCGGATACAGTATCCTCATAGTACATATAGTCGTGTGCCTCAGAGATGTGGTCACTGTCATACATATAGTTCTGTGGTGTTGACTGTGGTGAAGGAGGTCCCATAGGCTCATCCAATTCATAGAGCCAGTTATCCTTGTTGTGGATACTTGTCATCAGATGATCAGGCAGTGTGAATAGCTGTACTGGTTTTTCGTTAATGAGGTACTCGTATGGTCCAGGTCCCATAGTTCCTAAAATGCTCCTGTTAAAGCAGAATTGTATGTTCATGGGTTGGATGGTGCCAAAACGAGTGCTGGCATTTAAGTGGAATCTAAGGCCAAGCTCGTGGGCAATCATTGTCACGAGGCTTCCTATAAGAATAGGTGTCTGAGGTTCCTGAGTGAGGCGTCTGAAAGATCTCATCATGAAAGGCACTGCATTTACTGTACGTCCCTGAGAGGCACAAAACATGATGAATAACTCCTCTTTAGATACTGTAGTAATATTTTCTTCTTTTCCAAACAAGGTGTGAGCTAGTATCTTATGGAAGTATATGAAGGTTGGGTTATGAATGTCATCATTGTACATTCTGTCTGGTTCAGGGTGATAGTCGCCTGTAATTCTACCCCAGAATTGATCGAGTTGAAAATCAATATCGTCATCTTCTGCAGTGATGAACACATGCGGTCCGCTAGGAAATCCTAGGAGGTTAGCTAGTGACATCCGGCTATGGGTTTGGTCCATTCCAAACAATCGGAAGGTAATCAGCTCTGTGTTGGATCCAAAACCATAGTTGGGTATGTATCTTAAAGAACTAAGGAATTCATAGGTAAGATCCTTATAGGTAGCGAAACGTGTTTTTAGAGCAGTGTTCTCCCAACCCAGTTGATTGAACAGGTATTGAATGCTATCCGTGATTCCTAGTTTATCCATAGTAGCCTTATCATAATACAGAGTTAAGGCGAATTCTCTTTCGGTCAGTGCTGCAAATCTTACCTTTTGAGCTAGTCCTCGGAAGTGAACCTTTGTGAAGTCGTATTCGGCCATACTCGCAGATAATTTGGAGAAAACAGGAGGAATGTTTTGAAGACTTTTAAAAATCCTGAAAAGTTTAAAACAGGAAATTGAAGTCAGGATTTTTAGAAACGAAAAGTGGTGGAAACAAAAGACAAAAGAGAAAGAAAAAAAAAATAGAACAAAGATAAAAATATGAAAACAAACGAAAGTGGAAAGTAGTAGTAATTATAAGTTTAGAATTTTTGTTGGATTTTCAAAGTAAAATTTTAAAGAAAAAATGAAATACGATAACGAGGGAAATTGGGTTGCCTCCCAGTAAGCGTTGTTTTTAACGTCTAAAGCCTGACGATAGCTTGGTGAGAAGCTATTTGGGTGTTTGAGCTGGAAGCTCAAGCAATGATATACTGCTGACTTGAGGACTGTTGTCGTCCTTATTATAATGTTTTAGACGTTGCCCGTTTACGATAAACGGTGCATTCATCCTATCGGTAATTTCAACAGCTCCACTCTGAAGTACTTTAGTCACTTCATAAGGTCCAGACCACCTAGATTTTAGTTTACCAGGGAAGAGTTTTAATCTTGAATTAAATAGCAATACGATGTCTCCCACACTGAATTGTTTCCTGATTGAACGTTTATCATGCCACTTTTTAGTTCTTTCTTTGTAGATACGGGCATTTTCGTAAGCGTCTAATCGAAGTTCTTCCAACTCGTGTAAGTTCAAGATTCGCTTTTCTCCTGCCTCGGTGTAGTTGAAGTTGAGTGTCTTAATGGCCCAGAAGGCCTTATGCTCTAATTCTACAGGGAGATGGCAGGATTTACCGTAAACTAATTTATAGGGGGTGGTACCTATCGGTGTCTTAAAAGCGGTCCTATAAGCCCATAAAGCTTCCTGTAGCTTCGACGACCAATCTTTCCTTGAGGTAGCGACAGTCTTTTCCAATATCTGTTTTATTTCTCTGTTCGAGACCTCTACTTGTCCGCTAGTTTGAGGATGATAAGGTGTAGCTACTCGGTGTCGGACTCCATATTTAGAGAGAAGTTTATCGAATATTCGTGATATGAAGTGAGATCCGCCGTCACTAATGACGAGTCTCGGTACACCGAATCTAGGAAAGATTGTGTTTTTGAAGAGTTTGATTACTACTCGTGCGTCGTTCGTTGGAGCAGCTATGGCTTCTATCCATTTAGACACGTAATCGACAGCGACGAGTATGTAGTTATTACCAAAAGAAGGTGGGAATGGTCCCATGAAATCTATTCCCCAGACGTCAAAGATTTCTACCTCTAAGATTCCATTCTGAGGCATTTCATCGCGTTGTGAGATGTTGCCAGTTCGTTGGCATCGATCACATTTTAGCACAGTGATGTGAACGTCTTTCCAGAGAATAGGCCAGAATAAGCCGGCTTGGAGAATCTTAGCGCACGTCTTGGATGTACTAGCATGACCACCATACGGTGCTGAATGGCATTGGGAAATAATATTTTCTATTTCTTCCTCTGGGACACAGCGACGATATATGTTGTCGGCCCCTCTCTTGAAGAGTAGAGGTTCGTCCCAATAATAGTGTTTCAGATCGTGGAAGAATTTCTTCTTTTGCTGATAAGTAAGATCCGGTGGAAGCACGCCCGCAGCGAGGTAATTAACGATGTCAGCATACCAAGGTAATGTGACTTAGGCATAGACGGCTTCTACGGCTTTTTCGAATTCTGGATCTTCCGAGATTGAGTTGGGTGTGTCACTTTCTAATTTGGCTATCAGACGTTCGTACGGGAAATCGTCATTTATCGGTACTGGTTCGCGTTTGATGCCTTCTATTCGGGATAAGTGACCTGCAACAATGTTCTCGGTTCCTTTCTTATCTTTGATTTCTAAGTCAAACTCTTGTAATAACAGGATCCATCTCAATAGTCTTGGTTTGGCACCCTTTTTGCTTATTAGGTACCTTATGGCAGCGTGGTCTGTGTATATAATAATTTTTGCTCCTACTAAGTAAGAACGGAATTTGTCAAGCGCAAATATAACTGCTAGAAGTTCCTTTTCTGTAGTAGCGTAGTTCATTTGGGCAGGATCTAAGGTTCTACTGGCATAGTATATGGCATGGAGTTTCTTGTCCTTCCTTTGTCCTAGAACTGCGCCTACAACATAATCACTCGCATCGTACATGATTTCGAACGGTAGTCGCCAATCGGGTGGTTGCATGATTGGTGCGGTGATAAGGGCTGATTTCAATGTTTCGAATGCTTTTAGACAGTCGTCGTCGAAGATGAACTCAGCATCTTTCATCAACAGGCCGGTCAGAGGTTTTGTGATTTTCGAAAAATCTTTTATAAATCTTCTGTAGAAACCGGCATGTCCTAGAAAACTCCGTATTTCTCGTACGGATTTTGGAGGTTGGAGATCTTTTATAATCTCTATTTTAGCTTTGTCTACCTCAATTCCTCTATCTGATATGACGTGTCCTAGAACTATTCCTTGTCGGACCATAAAATGGCATTTTTCCCAATTTAGGACGAGGTTTATCTTTACACAACGTTCTAATACCATTTCTAAGTTTTGTAGGCATCCTTCGAAACTTTGTCCACATACCGAGAAATCGTCCATAAATACTTCCATGATGTTGTCTATGAAATCTGCGAAGATTGCCATCATGCATCTTTGGAAGGTTGCTGGAGCGTTACAGAGTCCGAACGACATTCGGCGGTAAGCAAAAGTACCATAAGGACAGGTGAATGTAGTCTTTTCTTGGTCATCAGGATGGATGGGAATTTGGAAGAATCCTGAGTAACCATCTAGATAGCAGAAGTATGAGTGTTTGGCTAATCTTTCCAACATTTGGTCTATGAAGGGTAACGGGAAGTGATCTTTGTGTGTAGCCTTGTTAAGCTTTCTATAGTCAATGCACATCCTGCTTCCAGTCACGACTCTTTTTGTTATTGATTCGCCTTTTTCGTTTTTAACTACTGTGACTCCTCCTTTCTTCGGTACGACATGAACTGGGCTGACCCATTCACTATCGGAGATCGGATAGATGATTCCTGCATCTAGCAATTTCTTTACTTCATCTCTGACTACAGTGCTCAGGATGGGGTTCAGTCTCCTCTGATGCTCTCGAGAGGTTTTAGAGTCTTCCTCTATTGTAATTCGATGCATACAGATCGAAGGGCTTATACCTTTTAGATCGCTTATGTTATAGCCTAACGCAGTGGGGTACTTCTTTAGGACTTCTAATAGCTTTTCGGTTTCTGGTTGGCCTAAGTCGGCGTTGACTATCACTGGTGTTTTTAGTTCATCGTCTAGAAATTCATATCTAAGGTTTTTGGGTAGTGTTTTAAGTTCTAAAGATGGGTTCTTCGGACCTGACATATGGTTCGGGGTCAGTGCTAAGCTTTCGCTTAGGCTGTCGTCTTTATACGGTTTACGCCAATTATCGTCTTCAGAAATATCGGGTATTTGAATCTTTATTATTTCTGAATACGTGGTCTCTTCATTTTTAAGTTCTCTTATGCATTCGTCAATTTCGTCTACTAAATAGCAGGTATCGTCTATTGCTGGTGCTTGTAAGAACTTGGTGAGAATGAACTCTATCTTCTCTTCTCCTACTTCGAATGTTAGCCTTCCTTTCTTCACGTCTATAATCGCTCCGGCTGTAGCTAGGAATGGTCTTCCTAGGATAATTGGGGTTACAGTGTCCTCCTTGATGTCCATGATTATGAAGTCGGTTGGAATGTAGAATTGTCCTATGCGTACTGGAACGTTTTCCAGTATTCCGACAGGGTATTTTACTGATCGGTCAGCTAATTGTACAGACATTTTGGTTGGTCTGAGGTCTCCCATATTCAGCTTTTTGCATATAGATAAGGGCATAACACTGATACTGGCTCCTAAATCGTATAGAGCTTTGTCTATTACGAACTTTCCTATGACGCAGGGTATGGAGAAACTACCTGGGTCTTTTAATTTAGGAGGCATGCGGTTTTGAATAATAGCGCTACACTCTGCAGTAAGTGTAACTGTTTCATTATCCTCTATCTTTCTCTTATTCGACAGGATCTCTTTTAGAAATTTAGCGTATGACGGCATTTGAGTTATCGCTTCGGTAAAAGGGATAGTAATATTCAGCTGTTTAAGGAGCTCTACAAATTTCTTAAATTGTCCTGAAGTTTTGGAGTTTATTAATCTTTGAGGGTAAGGAATAGGTGGTTTATATGGCGCTGGAGGTGCTTGAGTTTTTTCACTTGCGGTATCCTCCTTCTCGTTGTCTTCCTTCTTCTCTAACTCGGATTCCTTTTCTGCTTGTTCAGTTGGTTTTTGTTGCATGGTTGAGTTTTCGGTCCTCGGATCGATCGGTTCGTCCAATTCTTTTCCACTTCTTAGTATTACAGCATTTGCTTGGCCTTTTGGATTTTGTTCGGGTTGTCCAGGAAATGTGCCAGCTGGTGCGGCAGCAGAGGCTTGTTGTTGAGCCACTTGTGATATCTGAGTTTCTAACATTTTGTTGTGGGTGGCTAAAGCGTCTACTTTTCCTGTCAATTGTTTAATCTGCTCACTAGTGTGTACGTTTTGATTCAGGAATTCTTTGTTTGTTTGAGCTTGAGTAGCTATGAATTTTTCCATCATCAACTCGAGGTTTGATTTCCTAGGTGCATTCTGAGCAGCAGGTTTCTGATATCCTGGCGGAGCAGTAGGCATTTGCAATGCGTTTTCGCTTTTGTAAGAAAAGTTTGGATGATTTCGCCAACCTGGGTTGTAGGTATTTGCGTAGGGATTTCCTTGAGCATAATTTACCTGGTCTGGTGGGATTCCGGCTAGCAATGGGCATTCGGGTGCATTATGAGTGGTGCTTCCGCATAACTCGCAATTTGGAGTTACTGCAGCGACAGTTGCAGTGGGGTTAACGGTCAGACTATCTATCTTCTATGCTAGAGCATCTACTTTAGCGTTGAACTTTTAAAGGCTGCTGATTTTGTACATCCCACCTTTCGTTGTGGTTTTCTCAATTGGAGTGCGTTCACCTCCCCATTGGCAATGGTTTTGTGACATGTTTTCAATTAATTGATAGGCTTCATCGTATGGCTTATCCATAAGTGCACCGCCCGCGGCAGCGTCTATTGTTAATCTAGTATTGTATAGAAGCCCATTATAGAAAGTATGGATTGTCACCCAGTCTTCTAGACCGTGGTGAGGACATGTTCTCATCATATCTTTGAATCGTTCCCATGCTTCGTAAAGAGATTCAGTATCTTTCTGTCGAAATCCGTTGATTTGAGCTCTGAGCATAGCAGTTTTGCTTGGCGGAAAATATCTCGCTAAGAAGACGTTCTTCAATTGCTCCCACGTCGTAACGGAGTTGGATGGTAACGATTGTAACCATGTCCACGCTCTGTCTCTAAGAGAGAATGGGAAAAGACGAAGTCTTATCGCGTCTGGAGTTACTCCATTTGCTTTCACTGTGTCCGTGTATTGTACAAACTTCGTTAGATGTTCGTTCGGATCCTCAGTTACGTTTCCTGAGAATTGGTTTTGTTGTACAGTCGACAACAATGATGGTTTCAGCTCAAAATCATTTCGGGTAATAGCTGGGGCAGCAATGCTACTTCTAGGCTCCATCTGAGAGGGTGTAGCGTAGGCCTTCAGCGGTTTGTTTGGAGGTCCTTCAGCCATCTCTGGTTCTTCTTCTTCTGATTTGGGAATGGGAGTGAGAGGTTCGGGAGTGTTATGTTTGAGTGGTTTGAGTTGGTACTCAATGATTCTACTTCTTAAATGTAAGAAGCGTTCTAGTTCTGCGACTGATGGTTTTAGGATATCGCCTTGAGGGCGATTACTTGGCATACAATCGACATAACTAGTAAGGAAAAAAATGAAAATTGTTAACCTAGTCTATACGGCGTAACAGAAGGTTACACTATTGACTAAACGGGTCCCCGGCAACGGCGCCAAAAACTTGATCGCGACTTTCTATGTCTAATACAACCTAACTGCAAGTGCACAGTCTATCGCGTAGTAATAATAGATATCGATCCCACAGGGACTCATAATCAAACTAGTGTTCTCAGGAGTTACTATGTTTAGCTAGGTAGAATATGTTTAAGGGAATAAGATTGTCACTAAAAGGGAACTAAGAATGCTACTTAGATTATAAATGATTGAATCGATATGTAGTAATTGTATTCTTCAGGGATTTGATAAGTTACTGGTGTATGAAATAATTTTCAAAGTTTATTTAAGCAGAAAATGGTGATTTGAAGACTCTCGCCTCACGATGGTTATTGACGCTAATCATAATCCTAAGGGCCAAACGTACACTTTCGTATCCCGTTCGGGGTTAAAATTATTTTTTGGAAATCTCTAAGTTCTAATTCATTTTAAAGTGCTTTCGCTGTTATTAAAATGAATGACTAGTGTTTACTATCTAACATTACCGCAGCTTTCGCTTGTTGGTTCGTATCTTAATTAATTTCCCACTTTCGTGGCAAAACTACTTTTAAATAAGTTCTCGCTTTCGCGACGAAGTTTATTCAGTAAATCAATTTTAAACACTCAGACCATAAGTTACTTTTGAAAAGAAAGTTTTTCAACCAGTTGCTTATCGAATCCCATTCGAATTATTACCACATATCGATTACTTAAATTCAGCTAGACATGAATTTGGGAAAGATAAAACATAAATAAAAATAATAAATAATGATTTGCATTATAATAAAACTGGAATCGATTAAAATGAGAAACCTGTAAATATTCCAATTGGCCTTTGGGCAGATCCTCCACAGATGTTGGCAGGATTCTGATCTCTATGCCAATTTGATCGTACAATGAAAGTAGAAATTACAGAAGAATGAAAATGGAATACAGGAAAGGTAAAGAGAAACGAATAAAAATATAAAACTGGAAAATATGCTCTGGAAATAAATTTGGCAGCACTTCGTTGTATGAATGCAACTCTCTTTCTGAAGTCCCTTGCTTCCCTTTTTATAGAAGTGGAATTCCAACGGTTATCATTAAAGATGATGGACTTTGAGGCAGATAATTTAGGGAGTAATGGTCCACTCTGTGGGAATTGGAACTGATTCTGTCACGTGAAATTGAAGTGGGGCGTTTTTGCCTGCATGACGGTCGTCACAAGGTGTGACGGTCGTCACCCGTGTGACGCTCGTCATGTAGCTGTGACGGTCGTCACATCAGCAAAAACAGCTTCCTGCGCTTTTCATTGTGTTTTCACTCCTTTTTCGTCCATATTTCATCTGAGATTGCTTCTTTTCTTCATGTTGCCTTGTTTAGACGTGATCGTTGAATACCTGCAAAACATCAGACAAATAACACGGAAATAACCCGAAATCGGATCGAAAACGGTTAAACTTTAGTTGAATTATGCATCAAAATATATATACGATTTCGTGTTATCAAGGACCATTCAAAATAACATTCCATACCTTCTTGTCAATGAAATTTATATGCACATGCATACATTCTTTCCAGTAACTATAGTTTTCTCCATTGAAAACATATGCTCTATTATAAGCCCCTTTAGGTTCGTTAGTCATTTTCTATTAAGTTATACTTGAAGCACGGAATGAACCGGTGCTCCTGATACCACTTGTTAGACGATGACGCATATCTAGAAGGGGGGTTGAATAGATCGCTTGTTTAAAACAGAGTCGGCGCTACCAAAAATTGGTTTTTAAAAATGTTTAATGCGGAAGCGGCCGAGGAACTATACACGTCTAAAACGAACGGTTACTAGAAAGCCAGATATGCGTAAAGCCTATGGAATTTGATAAACGAGATTTGAGAATCACAACTTTAATCACACTTCAATCATATTTTTTCACTATAAGGTGTGACTAGTTCCAATGCCTTTAAAATATAGACAATTTGAAAAGACAACACAAAATGTTTTTAGTTCACACAATTGATCAAACACTTGGAGTGCAGGGCACTACAAGTGAATTCTATTTTGAGAGTTGAGTGCTCAAGTTTTCTATTACAATCAATAGATATAATTAGCTTAAAAATAGTTTAGCACAACTCAAATCATAATTTGATTGACACAATCGTTTGCAATAAAAAACTCAGAAATTTAGCAATATAAACGTAAAGAAAAAAGACACAACGATTTGTTGAGGCAGTTCCCCCGTCGTCCTCGCTCGGGGTACGTCTGTCCTCAATTCTAACAATAGAATTGAGACCTGTATATAGATAGATATAACCTGTTGGTCAATGTTTATACAAGAAGCAAATAGAGATCAAACAATTGAACACAATTCGTTGTTGTAGAGCCTATTTCTTCTTTCCGCTTGATTCAAGTTGAATCAAGTCCTTCGAACGCGATGAATAAACCTCCGATTACGACACTCTCTTTGAACAACCCTCAATCTTCAAATCTGGCCCGACTGATTTCAGTCACCCACGTGTCAAACCCGAATCTTCCACTCACAATCCTCCGTTTACCGCTACTAAACCGACAGAACCTCCAACTCTTCGATTACCTTCGCTCGGCTGAATCTGTGATGGACCGATTCATGCGAAACCCCCAAAATTAGAGATTCTTGGAGGACAAAACCCTAACGGTTTTATTCAAGAAAAACATGTCGATTACTCAAGCCAAACCAGATTAAACCAATCTTCGGCTTTGGACGTTATCACCTCAAATATGCACAATGCACAACAAAAATGATTATGTGTAGTTGTTGTGAAATGCTATGAAGAGGATGAAGATGATGAGAACAAATCAACACGTGAATTTCACTTTTCTTGTTTTCTTAGTTTTTTTTAAGGAATAATACAACTCAACTTATATACAAAACATAACTGACTTAACAAACATAACAGACTCACAAAACAATTTGACATAACAAAATTTTTTACTCTAAACAATGAGCGGTCGACCTATGCAGTAAAGGGGTCGACCTGAGCTTACCCGTATGCATGATTATTCAAAAATCAGGACCATGCGTCGACCGAAGCATGACATGCGTCGACGCACAACATGCAAATTTAGACAAATGTAAATGGTCACAGTATGAGTCGATCGGAGGGTCAACGCGAGCCCTCCCGAGAGTAATACATTGAAATGACTAGCTGTATGAGTCGACCGGACCAGGCTTTGAGTCGACTCAAAGCCCTGAAATAGGCAAAAATGTCAATTTTCATGCATTAAGACTCTTTTGATGAATCCTATAGTATGGCAAGCAAGACCAACTAAGTCAACCTTACATGAAACATAGATTTGGCCATCTTTATATGCAACACTCATGTTTTTTACAAGTGTTTGACTTATGAGAGACAAGACATACAAATATGACATGGTGACAAGTCCAACATACATTTTTCAATGAAGTTGAGTTTTGGCATCATCGAAATGAGCGCATCTATCTATGAGGTTTTGCCCTCACATGCTCCCCCTTTTTGATGATGGCAAAACAATAGAACCTTGATGTATGATGTGTCATATTATCCTACCCTTTGCTTGATGCCTTCATCCATACACATTATTCTGCATGAATACTAAGTCTTTACCTGTGATGTTTCTGTTTTTACTGTTGTGATTGATACTCTTCTCCCCCTTTGACAACATCAAAAAGAAAGAAATAACCTGTCAAAGAATTGTATAAAAATAAAAGGAGACGCAAGTTCCAGACACTCGCAACAGGTTATACAGTAACAGACATTCACATATAATGTAGTTAATGAACACATAAAAATAAGGTAAATATAGCCATGCAAAATAGAACAATAATAAGATTTGTTATCTCAGTCATGAACAATAGACATGTATTTAAACACACATAAGTACATAAACCATTCAACAACAAATAAAAACATTAATGAACATATAATAAGATGCAAAATGCAGTATGCAAGCATCTTCAAGGTCTCCTCCCCCTGAAATGATGGCCACGTCCTCGAGAGGGATACTCCGGAGGCAGTTGTGCATCGGCTCTTTCAGTGAACTCCAAGACCGCTCTATTGAGTGTGTTGAAGCTGGTGGCAAGAGCCCTATATTGACTTGTTGCTGTTTCAACAAACCCATCGAACCTCCTCATGACACCGGATGAAAACGGATTGAAGTTTTCAGTTTGAGTTTGAAATTGGCTCTGTAGTTGAGAGAATCGCTCATCTTGGGCAGTCATGAACAAACGTTGCTCAAGCTGCATAGTCCTCATCATGTCGAGGAGTTCAGCGGAGTGTTGTTGTGGATGCGGGGATGGTTGAGGCTCATAGCTCCAGTTTGGAGTGGCTTGATACTCCCAATTCTATTGTGGCATATGGTTGGCACCTAACAATATCCAACCTGTATGTTTCAAGGCGTCCCACCCTTGGGATAGCTTTTTGGCATTGATTGAGTTCACTTACAACAACAGTTTTCATGCAAGTATTGGTATGGCACCATTTGAGGCTTTGTATGGTCGGAGATGTCGAACACCTTTGTGTTGGCATGAAACCAGAGAGAGATCGGTAGTTGGACCGGAAATGGTACAACAAACGACGGAGAAGGTGAAGTTTATTCGGGAGAAGATGAAAGCTTCTCAGAATAGGCAAAAGAGTTATCATGACAAGAGAAGGAAGGCTCTTGAATTTCAAGAAGGTGACCATGTGTTTTTGAGAGTTACACCGGTTACGGGTGTGGGTCGTGCTTTGAAGTCGAAGAAGTTGACTTCTCGTTTTATCGGTCCGTATCAAATTATTGCACGAGTTGGTGCGGTGGCTTATCGTGTGGCGTTGCCTCCGAGTATTTCGAATTTGCATGATGTGTTCCACGTTTCGCAACTTCGGAAGTATGTTCCGGATCCGTCACATGTGATTCCTATGGATGAGGTGGAGGTAAGAGATAATCTTATGGTTGAGGCTTTACCGGTTATGATTTTGGACCACGAAGTTAAGAACCTAAGAGGCAAGGATATTTCGCTTGTAAAAGTAGCATGGGGAGGTGTTGCGGAAGGCAATATGACTTGGGAATTGGAGAGTAAGATGCGTGAGTCGCATCCTGAGCTGTTCGAATCAGGTAATATTTTCGAGAACGAAAATTCCTAAGTGGGGGAGAGTTGTAACGCCCCGATTCCGATTTCCTTTATTCTGAGTCCTTTTAATTTAATTGATTGAATTATTATTTTAAATATAGGATTTATGTGTTTAATATGTTATGTGGGCATATTGTTTTGGGCAAAATAGGTTGGAGGGTATTTTGGGCATTAGTGATTATGCTAAGTGGATATTTTTATGAGAATTGATTAATTAGTGTGTGGAAAGAATTTGAGAGGAAAGAAATAGAATTATGAGATAAGAGAGGAAAATAAAAAAAGATAGTAACATAGAAAGAAAAACAAGAGAAAGAAAGAGGAGAAGAGAAAGTGGAGAGAAAAGGAGAGGAAAACCTAGAACTTCAAGAAATCATCACCAAAGCTTTCGATTGATCAGGTAAGGGTGTGAAACTTTATTATTCTATCAATGTGTATAATCATGTATGATTTTGATGGATTGTTTTGGATTGTTGGTAGTTTTTCTACACTTTCCATTTTAGGTTGAATTTGGTTTAATCGAAAGGAATCGTTGTTTAACGATTAGAATCGTGATTAGATGATGTAGGTTAGGCGATACATGTTAGACTAAGGCTACTGGAACGACTTTGGATTTAATCGGGTGATTTTGGTGAGTTTGGAAGTGCTGGAGCAGAACTGAATGTTGCTGTTCGTAGGCGACTCGCTAGCAGCTCGCTAGGCGAGCACGCAGCGAACGCTCGCTAGTATCTCGCTAGGCGAGCGTGCAGCGAACGGTCTCAGACTTGGGACAGTGAGATCCTGATGTCCCTCGCTGGCAGCGAAGGGAGTAGCGAGGAGCTCGCTGGAGGTTCGCTGTGGCGAATGGGGTAGCGAACAAGGTCTGTAGCCTCTGTTCTTGCTCGCTAGCAGTTCGCTAGGCGAGGAGGTAGCGAATGCTCGCTAACAGCTCGCTAGGCGAGCGTGTCGCGAACGTAGCAGGATGATTTTTTTCCCTGTTGCGTGGTGTTGTCGTGGCTTGGGGTTTCGGTTGCGATCGACCCTTCTTTGATTTAATATCTTATATGCTGGTTTGTGATGTACTGTGGGTAGCCGTATGGCGTGAATCCTAGATTATAAATTGTGGTCGTTTGGGCACTTATATGCATTGTTTAGCTTGATTAAAAATCTATGATGTTTGTATGAATATATGCGATGAATGTGTAGAATGCATGAGTATGCTTGTAAACATGTGTGCATTTCAAGAGTGTCATGAGTCATGTTGCATGTGAAGCATCATGGTATGCATTCTTGTGTCGATTGATTCCTCGGTGAATCTGCAGAACCTCGTGTGCCCTTGTGGGGTGTGAGCGATGGTTAATTATTGATCCCTCGGTGGATTTGCAGAACCTCGTATGTTGCGATGGTTATTTTGATTCCTCGGTGAATCTGCAGAACCTCGTGTGCCCTTGTGGGGTGTGAGCGATGGTTAATTATTGATCCCTCGGTGGATTTGCAGAACCTCGTATGTTGCGATGGTTATTTTGATTCCGCGTAGAATCTGCAGAACCTCGTGTGCCCATGTGGGGTGTGAGCGATGGTTACTTGGTTCTTCAATTGAACCTGCTGAAATGAGTCGGTACCGTATTTGCATCTGCATAGAGTCGTGTGTCGGTCTCTATGAGTTGCATGTTGACATATTGCATGGTGTATGGTGAATAAACATAATTGTAAATGTTTATATGAATTGTTGATGATTGGCATGATTGGTATGCTTGAAGACACATGTATGTGTGAATATATGTATATGTATGTTTTGTGTGTTTATGAACTGATATAAACATTGTTGACGCATATTGTATATGCATGGTGTTCTATTTGTAAATAGTTAATGTGAATACATTGCGATGTACGGTATGACGAGGTGAGTTGCGGTGAGAATGCGAAAGACGTATATTGGATATTATGTATATACATATATATATATATATATATATATATATATATATATATATATATATATATATATATATATATATATATATATATATATATATATATATATATATATGTTTATATGCATTGTTATCATGATATCGTTTCTCACCCTTCTGTTGTTTCTTTTAATGCTCTATGAGGCATTGCAGATTAGGTTGCTGGAGGTATTTTTTTTGTGAAGCGTGGCTTCTTCCCTTTTTGGTCGTTCGACTCTGATATGTAGCACCGGGTAGATAGGAATTATTTTTTTATATTTTTTTTGTTGTTGTGATACATCTGTGTATGTATCTGCTGATGGTATGTTTTGTAAACATGATGAATGATAACTGTATATGTGAACATATGTCTTGGAGAATTAGGGAATATTTGGATATTTCCGCCTTGTTCTAAATATTTCTTGTGGGTGCTACCCTGTTGTTGCATATCCGTTTGAGCAGGTGTTGTATGTGTTGGAATTTTTATGATAATGTGATATTCCCCTTTTATGCCACGTTGCAAATGTACTCTGATGAAATTTTGAATTTGTGCCTAAATGATTTAATTGTTTATTTTGGGGGTATAGAAAGGGGGTGTTACATTAAGTGGTATCAGAGCCAGTGTTGAGTCAGTTGTATCTGTCTCGCTATTTTGTTGGTTGAACGGTTGTTTGACCTTGTTATTATTTTTGGGAATAATCAGAATATGGCTGGTCGTAATGACAACGCGATGGTTGCGGCATTGGAGGCTATGGCTCGAGCGGTGCAGGGTGCGCCGAATGTGAATGCTAACGATGAATTTAGAAAGAATCAGCTGCCGGTGTTCAAAGGAAGGTTAGATCCGGACAGTGCTCAGATTTGGCTGAAGTAGGTCGAGAGGATCTTCAGAGTTATGAATTGCGCTGAGGGGAACAAGGTGAGACTTGGATCTCACATGCTGAGAGAAGAAGCCGATGACTGGTGGGTTGGCATAAGACAAATTCTTGAAGTTGATGATGAAGAAATAACTTGGGATTGTTCCGCACTGAATTTTTGAGGAAGTATTATCCGGAGAGTGTGAAGGGAAAGAAGGAAATGGGGTTTCTAGAATTGAAACAAGGGAACATGTCCGTGGTTGACTACACGGCTAAGTTTACGGAGTTGGTGAAATTCCATCCTCACTATGATGCGGTGACGACGGAATTTTCCAAGTGTATTAAGTACGAGAACGGCTTGCGCCCGGAGATCAAGCAAGTTGTGGGATATCATAGGATTCGAAGATTTTCGGACTTAACCGAATGCTGTAGAATTTTCGAAGAAGATAGTAGAGCTCGTTCTACTCACTATAAGAGTTTGAATGAGAAGCGAGGGAAGCAACCAGTAAGGAGTGGGCCTTATGTGACGCCTGCTGATAAAGGCAAGCATAGGGAACACTTTGTCAAGAAATCCGGAGGAGGAAGTTCTGGTCCCGTTAAGTGCTATAGGTGCGGCGAAGTGGGGCACAAGTCTTTTGAGTGTAAGAAGGCTGGGGAAAAGTGTGCTAACTGTGGTGGGCTCGGTCATGCTACAACTGAATGTAGAAGGAATGTGATTAAGTGTTTTAACTGTGGGGAGGTTGGTCATATTAGTACAAAGTGTACTAAGACAAAGAAAGCTCCGTCAAGCGGGAAGGTATTTGCATTAGCGGGTGCAGACACTACTAATGCGGATCGGTTGATTAAAGGTACATGCTTTATTAATAATATGCCTTTAGTTGCTATTATTGATACCAGAGCGACTCATTCGTTTATTTCTTTCGAGTGCGCTAAGTGTTTGGATTTGTGTTTTTCTTCTTGTGGTGGTGATATGGTTATTGAGACGCCTGCTTCGGGGTTGGTAACTACGTCTTCGGTATGTTTGAGTTGTCCCTTGACCATGTATGGTAAGGACTTTATTATGGACTTGGTGTGTTTGCCATTAGAAGGATTAGATGTGATTGTGGGTATGAATTGGTTGCAGTATAATAGAGTTCGTATTGATTGTTATCACAAGTTGGTGAGGTTTCCATCTTTGGGAGATGAGGAGGAAGAGAGTTCTCTATCCACTAAAGAGTTGAAGAAACTTTTGGCGGATGAAGCTCAAGTGTTTTGTTTGTTTGCATCGCTGTCGGTAGAGAATAAGGTGGAATTGAATTTAGTTCCAGTGGTATGTGACTTTCCAGAAGTATTTCCGGAGGACATTACGGATGTACCGCCGGAAAGGGAAGTTGAGTTTTCGATTGATCTAGTTCCCAGTATTAGACCGATTTCGATGGCACCGTATCGTATGTCGGCATCGGAGTTGGTAGAGTTGAAGAAACAATTGAATGATTTATTGGAAAAGAGATTTGTTAGGCCGAGTGTTTCTCCTTGGGGTGCGCCAGTATTGTTGGTAAAGAAGAAAGATGGGAGCATGCGGTTGTGTATTGATTATCGGCAGTTGAATAAGGTGACTATTAAGAATAAGTATCCGCTTCCTAGAATTGATGATTTGATGGACCAATTGGTTGGTGCCCGTATTTTTAGTAAGATTGATTTGAGGTCAGGTTATCACCAGATTCATGTTAAAGAAGAAGATATTCAAAAGACGGCTTTTAGGACACGGTATGGTCATTATGAATTTTCTGTGATGCCATTTGGAGTTTCTAATGCGCCGGGTGTGTTTATGGAATATATGAATCGTATCTTTCATGAGCAGTTGGATCGTTTCGTAGTTGTGTTTATTAACGACATTTTGATTTACTCTAAGTCTCAAGAAGAGCATGAAGAGCATTTGTGGGTTGTGTTGTAAGTTTTGAAGGAGAAGCAATTGTATGCTAAGTTATCCAAGTGCGAGTTTTGGTTATCGGAAGTGAGTTTTCTTGGGCATGTTATTTCTGGTAATGGTATTTGTGTTGATCCGTCCAAGATTGATGCGGTAATGCAATGGGAGGCTCCTAAGTCGGTTACGGAGATCCGAAGCTTTTTGGGCTTGGCCGGTTATTATCGGAGGTTTATTGAGGGATTTTCGAAGTTGGCACTTCCGTTGACTCAGTTGACTTGTAAGGGAAAGACTTTTGTTTGGGACATTAATTGTGAGAAGAGTTTTGTTGAACTTAAGAGACGGTTGACAATGGCGCCGGTTTTGATTTTGCCAAATCCGACGGAATCGTTTGTGGTTTATTGTGATGCTTCTTTGTCCAGTTTGGGTGGTGTTTTGATGCAAGACGGTAAAGTTGTGGCTTATGCTTCAAGGCAATTGAGAGTACATGAGAAGAATTATCCTACGCATGATTTGGAATTGGCAGTCGTGGTCTTTGTTTTGAAAATTTGGAGGCATTATCTCTATGGTGCGAGATTTGAAGTTTTTAGCGACCACAAGAGTTTGAAGTATTTATTTGAACAAAAGGAATTGAATATGAGGCAAAGGAGGTGGTTAGAGTTTTTGAAGGATTATGACTTTGGTTTTAATTACCATCCGGGTAAGGCAAATGTTGTAGCTGATGCTTTGAGCCGGAAGTTAGTGCATATGTCTACATTGATGGTAAGAGAATGGGAACTTTTGGAGGATTTTAGAGATTTGAGTTTGGTTTGTGAAATGACGCCGAGAAGTGTGAAACTTAGTATGTTGCATGTTACGAATGATTTTCTTGCTACCGTTCATGAAAAGCAAAAGTTGGATTTGAAATTTGTGGATTTGATGATGAATGAGAATGAGGACTTTAAAGTTGATAATTTTGGAGTTTTGAGATTCCGTGGTCGTATTTGTATTCCCGACGATGTGGATTTGAGAAAGATGATATTGGAGGAAGGACACCGGAGTAATTTGAGTATTCATTCGGGTGCGAATAAGATGTATCAAGATTTGAAGAAAATTTTTTGGTGGTCCGGATTGAAGAGGGATGTAGCTCGGTTTGTGTATTCGTGTTTGACTTGCCAGAAGTCTAAGGTGGAACATCAGAAGCCTAGCGGTTTGATGCAACTGTTGGATATTCCGGAATGGAAATGGGATAGTATATCAATGGATTTTGTTACGGGTTTACCAAATACGCAAAGAGGTCACAATGCTATTTGGGTGATTGTTGATAGGCTTACTAAATCTGCTCACTTTATTCCGATTGATATTGGTTATCCTTTGGAAAAGTTAGCCGAGATTTATGTTCGGGTGATTGTGAAGTTGCATGGAGTTCCCAAGAGTATCGTGTCGGATAGAGATCCTAGATTTACTTCGAGAATTTGGGAAGGTTTGCAAGAGGCTTTAGGTTCTAAGTTGAGATTGAGTTCAGCATATCATCCACAGACGGATGGCCAAACTGAGAGGATAATTCAATCGTTGGAGGACTTGTTGCGTGCTTGTGTGCTCGAGCAAGGTGGTGTTTGGGATAGCTTTTTGGCATTGATTGAGTTCACTTACAAGAACAGTTTTCATCCAAGTATTGGTATGGCACCATTTGAGGCTTTGTATGGTCGGAGATGTCGAACACCTTTGTGTTGGCATGAAACCGGAGAGAGATTGGTAGTTGGACCGGAAATGGTACAACAAACGACGGAGAAGGTGAAGTTTATTCGGGAGAAAATGAAAGCTTCTCAGAATAGGAAAAAGAGTTATCATGACAAGAGAAGGAAGGATCTTGAATTTCAAGAAGGTGACCATGTGTTTTTGAGAGTTACACCGGTTACGGGTGTGGGTCGTGCTTTGAAGTCGAAGAAGTTGACTTCTCGTTTTATCGGTCCGTATCAAATTATTGCACGAGTTGGTGCGGTGGCTTATCGTGTGGCGTTGCCTCCGAGTCTTTTGAATTTGCATGATGTGTTCCACGTTTCGCAACTTCGGAAGTATGTTTCGGATCCGTCACATGTGATTCCTATGGATGAGGTGGAGGTAAGAGATAATCTTACGGTTGAGGCTTTACCGGTTATGATTTTGGACCACGAAGTTAAGAACCTAAGAGGCAAGGATATTTCGCTTGTAAAAGTAGCATGGGGAGGTGCTGCGGAAGGCAATGACTTGGGAATTGGAGAGTAAGATGCGTGAGTCGCATCCTGAGCTGTTCGAATCAGGTAATATTTTCGAAGACGAAAATTCCTAAGTGGGGGAGAGTTGTAACGCCCCGATTCCGATTTCCTTTATTCTGAGTCCTTTTAATTTAATTTATTGAATTATTATTTTAAATATAGGATTTATGTGTTTAATATGTTATGTGGGCATATTGTTTTGGGCAAAATAGGTTGGAGGGTATTTTGGGCATTAGTGATTATGCTAAGTGGATATTTTTATGAGAATTGATTAATTAGTGTGTGGAAAGAATTTGAGAGGAAAGAAATAGAATTATGAGATAAGAGAGGAAAAGAAAAAAAGATAGTAACATAGAAAGAAAAATAAGAGAAAGAAAGAGGAGAAGAGAAAGTGGAGAGAAAAGGAGAGGAAAACCTAGAACTTCAAGAAATCATCACCAAAGCTTTCGATTGATCGGGTAAGGGTGTGAAACTTTATTATTCTATCAATGTGTATAATCATGTATGAGCTTGATGGATTGTTTTGGATTGTTGGTAGTTTTTCTACACTTTCCATTTTAGGTTGAATTCGGTTTAATCGAAAGGAATCGTTGTTTAACGGTTAGAATCGTGATTAGATGATGTAGGTTAGGCGATACATGTTAGACTAAGGCTACTGGAACGACTTTGGATTTAATCGGGTGATTTTGGTGAGTTTGGAAGTGCTGGAGCAGAACTGAATGTTGTTATTCGCAGGCGACTCGCTAGCAGCTCGCTAGGCGAGCACGCAGCGAACGCTCGCTAGCATCTCGCTAGGCGAGCGTGCAGCAAACGGTCCCAGACTTGGGACAGTGAGATCCTGATGTTCCTCGCTGGCAGCGAAGGGAGTAGTGAGGAGCTCGCTGGAGGTTCGATGTGGCGAATGGGGTAGCGAACGAGGTCTGTAGCCTCTGTTCTTGCTCGCTAGCAGTTCGCTAGGCGAGGAGGTAGCGAACGCTCGCTAACATCTCGCTAGGCGAGCGTGTAGCGAACGTAGCAGAATGATTTTTTTTCCTGTTGTGTGGTGTTGTCGTGGCTTGGGGTTTCGGTTGCGATCGACCCTTCTTTGATTTAATAGCTTATATGCTGGTTTGTGATGTACTGTGGGTAGCCGTATGGCGTGAATCCTAGATTATGAATTGTGGCCGTTTGGGCACTTATGTGCATTGTTTAGCTTGATTAAAAATCTATGATGTTTGTATGAATATATGTGATGAATGTGTAGAATGCATGAGTATGCTTGTAAACATGTGTGCATTTCAAGAGTGTCATGAGTCATGTTGCATGTGAAACATATCATGGTATGCATTCTTGTGTCGATTGATTCCTCGGTGAATCTGCAGAACCTCGTGTTCCCTTGTGGGGTGTGAGCGATGGTTAATTATTGATCCCTCGGTGGATTTGCAGAACCTCGTATGTTGCGATGGTTATTTTGATTCCTCGGTGAATCTGCAGAACCTCGTGTGCCCTTGTGGGGTGTGAGCGATGGTTAATTATTGATCCCTCGGTGGATTTGCAGAACCTCGTATGTTGCGATGGTTATTTTGATTTCGCGTAGAATCTGCAGAACCTCGTGTCCCCATGTGGGGTGTGAGCGATGGTTATTTGGTTCTTCAATTGAACCTGCTGAAATGAGTCGGTACCGCATTTGCATCTGCATAGAGTCGTGTGTCGGTCTCTATGAGTTGCATGTTGACATCTTGCATGGTGTATGGTGAATAAACATAATTGTAAATGTTTATATGAATTGTTGATGATTGGCATGATTGGTATGCTTGAAGACACATGTATGTGTGAATATATGTATATGTATGTTTTGTGTGTTTATGAACTGATATAAACATTGTTGACGCATATTGTATATGCATGGTGTTCTATTTGTAAATAGATAATGTGAATACATTGTGATGTACGGTATGACGAGGTGAGTTGCGGTGAGAATGCGAAAGACGTATATTGGATATTATGTGTGTATATATATATATATATATATATATATATATATATATATATATATATATATATATATATATATATATATATATATATATATATATATATATATATATATATATATGTTTATATGCATTGTTATCATGATATCGTTTCTCACCCTTCTGTTGTTTCTTTTAATGCTCTATGAGGCATTGCAGATTAGATTGCTGGAGGTATTTTTTTTGTGAAGCGTGGCTTCTTCCCTTTTTGGTCGTTCGGCTCTGATATGTAGCACCGGGTAGATAGGAATTATTTTTTTATATTTTTGTTGTTGTTGTGATACATCTGTGTATGTATCTGCTGATGGTATGTTTTGTAAACATGATGAATGATAACTGTATATGTGAACATATGTCTTGGAGAATTAGGGAATATTTGGATATTTCTGCCTTGTTCTAAATATTTCTTGTGGGTGCTACCATGTTGTTGCATATCCGTTTGAGCAGGTGTTGTATGTGTTGGAATTTTTATGATAATGTGATATTCCCCTTTTATGCCACGTTGCAAATGTACTCTGATGAAATTTTGAATTTGTGCCTAAATGATTTAATTGTTTATTTTGGGGGTATAGAAAGGGGGTGTTACATTCCTCGCATCCCGTCTCTGAGAGGGAGAGAAACACATCCCCTTTCTCCCCCGTGGAGACATCAACGGGACGAATCTTGAAGCCCCTCGCCGTGACAACGTGGATGTCGCCAACGACTATAGAGGCCTCAACGTTTAAATTCCCTCCTCGAGATACTCATGCGTGCGCATGGAGAAAGGTTCCCCGACGTCGAACCCGCCGAGGACGCTAAAAGTCTTAGGGGTCCCCGAGACCTTCATCGTATGTCCCCGAGGCCTTCATCGAAAAATTCATGAAATTTTTAGAATCCTCATGAACTCTCCAGCGTCTTCATCCGAAACTTCATGGTTCCACCGAATACTTCATGAGTTCGCCGAAAACTTCATAGACTACCCAGAAAAGTCATCAGAAACTCAAGAAATCCATGGAAAATGCGTAACCCACCAGAAAAAGCATAAATTGTGGGAAAGGATAAAAGATTTACTTGTGCGAGGATTCTGGAGTTGGACGGAAGAGCAGAAAGCTGACAGCGACAACGGCGGCGAACTAGTGTGAGAAGAGCAGAGAAGATCTTGAGAGAGATTCTTGAGCTAGAATGAGGGGAGCGTGCAAATGAACTGACCTTCCCCTCTATTTATAAACCCTAGTGCGGGAAGCGAGACGTTTCGTAGGCACTCAAGTACCCTACTCGTAGTTGTCATAGGTATTTATTGCTTATGACACGTCGCTCAAGGAGACGTCACACACGTCCCTTCGAGCCCCCTCGCACGGCTTGAGGAATGGCGTGTCAACCCTTTTCACTTTCGTCGTACCATCCAGCATGTCGAGCGTAATGCTCGACCCTTACACTGCCGAGAACGCCTCCTCGAAAGGAGATGGAAGCAAGCCATGTATGTGTGTGACGGGCACCTGTCCTCGGGATAAACTCTTGACCAACCCCGTCACCAGCCACAGACGAAGCTCACTGTCAAGCACGATTAATGGCTTCTGCGTTTGGTACCCGATAGCCCCGTGAGCTCAGCGTCACGAGCATGAGCGATGCACCGGATAACCCATCCTCGACATGAGAGTTGACTCTTAAGTCATTACTCCTACGCTTCAAAGCAACGATTTGAGGGGCTCCCATTCTAGACTGGGTCAAAGGCTGACCCACCGTCGGGCACGACCCAACCCAACTCTTCGTCGAGGAGGGCCCAACGAAGGCCCATTTCTTCACCCTACACAGGGAGCTCTCACGCGTCTCCCTCATGGTCTCCACGTGCTCCCTACGCGGGGACACGTCATCAGCCAACTATCTGCGTCCAAGAGAACAGGTCCTCCACTTTCCGAAGTTCACAAGGCAGTTGGACGAGGATGAAGACCACGTGCTGGTTTTCCATACGCCGCGTAGATCCTAACAGTTATTCGTATTGGGCCTAATGATCCAACCGAATGCAAATAACCGTTGGCCCAATGCTAGGGGTACATTATAAATATCCTCTTTCACTAAATGGTCCGATATTCTATTCTCTACACTTTCTGTACTTGCTTTCTCTTTACTCCGTTTCTTACTTTGACATCAGAGTACTTTGCTAGTACACTCTCCTTCTCTTCACCACTATCGATAAATTAGGAGTCCACTACGCGTTGTTGACCGATGATCTCATTCTGCTCCAATAAAATCATAAATACTAACCCTATCAGCAAACATATTTTTTTCATTTTCATTTCTGAACAGTGCTAGCTGAAATTCTCCTTGAAAGATAAGAATGCACCGCAATAAGTAATTAAGCACCTGAACTAATTAATAAATAAATTAAGAAAAATTAATCTAAAATAAAACACTTATTAACTCACCTTATGAATAAGACTATCTTCAATAATTGAATTGCTTAACTTCAAATACAGTTCATATAATGCATCTAGTTCACTCAGAGTAACTATGAAGAAACAAAACTTGATTTAATCAGCATATTATAATGATTAATTTAATTAATTAATCTACTAATATATCATTTGGAACAGAATTACCAGCTAATGATGACGGATACTCACAAGGTGATTCAGCTAAGTTGTTGTTAGTTTGGTTTATATATGAATATGTGAAAACAACATGTACACATAAATACACGTTTGATAATTATTATTGGACGGTCACTTTTATTTTTTCCTTTAAAAAACTCAATAAGTCGTCGCTTTGGTGAGATTGTATTAATGATTCTATCAAAACTATGAAATACTTTCTTGGTAATTTATGGATTAAATAAGAAAATAGATTTTGGGACCAAACTAATCAATTAAATGATCAAATTAAATTAATTAAAAAACACATTGACTTATTATACTTTCACTTTCACTATTAGAATTTCTCCTAATATAACCCTACAAAACTGATTTGTAAGGTGATGGTATTATTATATATAAACCATTTTAATGTTCTATCTTCAATTAATATAAAATTTTAAGATCTTCGTAACACACTTTCTCACACTCATCACTGTTTTTAAGTTTAGTGCATGAATTTAATTTAAACGGTGGACTGCTCAAGATTCAATCGATAAACTCTGATATTATATTAAAATTTGATCTAACACAACTCTACAAAATCAATTTGTAAGGTGATGAGTGTCACTCTATATAAACTATTTCAATACCATATCTCTAACTAATATAGAACTTGAGAATCTTTCAAACATCCATACATTTAAAATACAAAAATGATTAATTGTCAGTTTGATTTGTTTTTTTAAATATATTGTTTAGCTTTTAAACTTTGAAAATTATAAAACTTATTTAATGATTTATTTTACAAAACTATTTTTAAAACTTATTTTCTATGGGAGAATTTAACAATAAAAAAATTAAAATAGATTTTGAATTTTTTTTTTGAATTTTTAGTTTTGGAAATTAGAAAGAATAAACAAATTTTTAAAAAAATTATATTTTCTTATTAAGACATTAAGGATTGTGCATTAAAAATGTAAAGTAATCTTATGCTATTATCTATTTTAATAATTTTTATTATTATTTAGTCATATCACATAATTAATTTAAAATATCAATGTGATTTGGTAAAATACATAATGATGATTGGTTTTTTTTACAATGTTAGTGCATATATATTTTTTCTTTTTTATTGACAACTTTATTAATTTTAAAATTTTTTTAAAAGTTAAATTATCTTCAAAAAAAAAATTTTTTTTTAAATTTATAAATAGTTTTTTAAATTTAAAGATTAAAACCCACACGTGCTCTAATTATTATTTTAAAAATAAAAAAGGGGCCATAATTACACTATTATCCAAAAAGCACGTCTCTGTCTTTTAGTTTATATTAAGTCGGTTAAATTTGTTTGATTGCTCAAATTGTAAATAAATTTATTTTCCAAATAAAAAAGAAATGATAAATACACAAAAGTCAAGAATTGTACGTAAAACTATTGACGCTATGAGAAATATTTGTATACAATATATTTATTATAGGATTAAATATATTTCTTTTGTCCTCTTAAATATATTATATTTAACTTTTAATTTATCTAAAAAATTCTTTTAAAAAATATTCCTCTTAAAAATTTAAATTTCCTCTTATAATTTAGCGACAATTTTTATAACTTAGCGATGATTTTTTATTTAACGACAGTTTTAGCGAGGTTTTAATTAAAAAGATCAAAAATTAAAATTAAAATTTTTAGAAAAATCATTATTTAAAGGGACTAAAAGTAAATATAAAATATTTAGGATGACAAAAAATATTTAAACATTTATTATATGATGTACACACTACACTATTTTTAGAGTATATATACTTTTTTTTTTGTTTAGAAATTTAACATCTAACTATTCATCCTGGAAAAACAATGATGGTAAGTTGAAAATTACTATTTATCTTTTTCAATATATTGAAAGGGCATACTAAAAGTACACCATTCTATTTACAAGTATAACTACTAAAACTCCAACAACACCTAAAAAGTTTTTTGATACGGAGATAACAATTTTTAGTGATTAAAGATGGTTATCAGCAAAATTAATACTATAACATTCAAATCAAGTAATGAGAGAGATGAAACTTATAATTATTTGAGTGAATGAATATCTAAGCATGACTAATAGTCACACTTATGTGAATGAATATCTAACATGATTAATAGTCACACTTATATAGGAGTGATGATTAGAACCGTCATCAGTGGATCTAGTGTGAGATGTGGAAGGTCGTTGGATGATCACCAATGATTGAGATGAAGACAAAGCCTTACTTTGGTGCGGAGGCTTAAATGTTCGCCAGTTGAAGAAACACATTTGGTTGGATAGGGCCTCCGAATTGGTTTGATCTTATTGGACTTTTGGTCATCCCCAAATAATTGTCCCCTAAATCTTTGATGTTAGTAATGAAGCGAGGAATGTTGGTAGGGAGTTCTGAGACCGGTGCAATTGGGTGCTTTGTTCAACAAATACATATGTCTGAAAAATGCTATATTGAGAGGAACCTTTTGTTAAGAAGTTGAGTGTGAGGTTGTGATATTGAGAATACACACATTTAATGTCCAGCTCGTCACAAAGACGTCATTTTAGGAAATGCCACTACATGTCTTCACCCACCTAGGGTAGGGAAGCGACACACTTAGAGTACTTGAGTGCACTTTGTTGAACATGTGACTCCATACATTAAAGGGGGTAAATTGTGGAGGTTTGAGAAATCTTGGTTTTTAAAAACTATTTTCTAAATATGTGTTTAAAAACATTTTCTAAAAAAACATTTGGATATGCGGCGAAAAATTAAGATAAAGAAAATATGTAGAAAGTAAAAAGTTAATGGAAGAGAGACGACACTAGTGATTTATATAGGTTTGTTCTAAATGAATTGACTTAATCCTCTGCCAAGAATTGATCTTGAGAGTATCCAATAATACTTGAGAAATTTTAGAAGGTTAAGCCCACAAACCCCTTGTACAAGAAAAAAAATGAAGTTTTAGGTTTACCTCCAAACCCAAACAAACACCTCCTAAGGAAGAATAAGTCACTCAAGAGAAAAATAACTCTTGAGGAATTTACAATAATACCCCTTTCCAAAACAATTTTCTCACCAAACATAAGAACTTTTTCTCAAAACACTATGACTAAATATATGTGAGAGAGAAAAGAGAAAATATGTATGTGTGTGTGTGTGTGTGTGTGTGTGTGTGTGTGTGTGTGTGTGTGTGTGTGTGTGTGTGTGTGTGTGTGTTTGTGTGTGTGTGCGTGTGTGTGTGATTGAGAGAGAGAGAGAGAGAGAGAGAGAGAGAGAGAGAGAGAGAGAGAGAGAGAGAGAGAGAGAGAGAGAGAGAGAGAGAGAGAGAGATGAGATATCTCACGATTCTGGATGTGAAAAGTGAATTAGAAGACCTATATTTATAGGCAAAAGGATGGTTCCAAAAAGGAAACCATTTTGTTTAGGAACCAAGAATGAGTTGAGAAACGGTGGTGATGGTGGATTAAAGCTTATGATGCAGTGAAGTGGAGGGACCTGCAAGGTTAGCACTTCAACGTTTAAATCAGTATGTGAGGAAGAAGAGTAAAGTGAAATTGGATTTGAAACTTTTTGCCTCAATTTAAAACCTTATATTCGTATACAAGACATGTGTATTCGAATACAAGCTTTGAAAACTCAATTTTTTGAACGTTACATGGTCTGCATTTGACTACAGATGTGTTATAGCTGAATACACTTTTGAAACATTTCATTTTTTTGAGTTCCAAAAGAGTTCCAAACAAGTGAAAAGTTTTATGATTAATGGTGAATGATTGAATATTTATCAAGAGGTGTTCTAGGACATATAAATACTGTTATACATTAGAGAACAAGAGACAACCTCTTTCAACCTCTTTAAAACATTTTCATACTGATTTTAAAACAATTCAAATGATGTTCATGTGATTCTTATTCAAATATCATTGAAACTTTCTACATAAATTGTCATATCTTTGCATAAGTTTCTAAGCAATTAAAGTTCTTATATTTCAATTTTTATTGAAAGATAAGACAATTTTCTATATTGGATTTTAACTCAAGAACATTGCACTATTAAAAATCTATTTTTAATCATATTGTTATATTTTTTACCAAGTGTGTGGTGATTTGTATCTATAAGAAAGTTGTTGTACTTATTACAAGAGTTTTCAAATAAAGAGGATTATATTTCTATTTATTAGAAAACATTCTTTGAATACGGTTGATTCAAAGTCCACCATAGTTGTTGGCGTGTTGTAAAATCAAGGAAGTGGTATGCTTCTTTGTTGCTGTTAGAAGATTGTATGAGAAGTCTTGGTGTAAGTTTTGTACAAATATCTAACAATAGTGAAATCTTTCATAGGGTGTGAGGGGACTAGATGTACTCTTAGTTGATTAGTATATATCTTTGTGTCAATTTTATTTACTGCACTTTATTTCTCCAGCAATATTGTTCATTTGTTCATCATATTTTCTGGAAAAATAAAACGAATCATAACATCTCTAAAATAACCGAAAATTTCATAAAACCTAATTCAACCCCCTCCCCCCGGGTTGTGCGCTTAACACCTACAGTGATGTCCTTACCTTGCTGCAAGTGAAAACTTGACTAGGGAAATGCTTTTTTATGAAAGACCTAGGTGAAACAGCCTGTATATTAGGATTCAGGATCGATAGAGATAGACCACAAAACATTCTTGGCCTAAGTCAAAGTACATACATAGACAAAGTGTTGATATGCTTTAATATGCATAACTCCACATTATTTTAAGATGAAGGTGTCAAAGTTTCTGGTGTCATAGCTTCACTTTATCCACATTGGTTATTGAACATGTGGAGAAGTAAGCAGTTATTTAAGGTTCCCATAGATAGTCGTTGTGTTTATACCTTATACCCTTCATCAGAATAACATCTTTCTCATCTTTGACTAAACATTCTGACTTGGAGAAATTGACCAACAAACCTTGATCACACACCTGACTAATGCTAATAAGATTAACAATTAATCCTTTCACAAGAAGCACATCTTCTAAATTAGGAGAGCCAACACACACCAATTTTTCCACTCCTATAATTTCTCCTTTAAATCTATCACCAAATCTGACAGCACCTGTGGGATGAGATTTGATATCTGCTAGAAACTTCTGAACCCTTGTCATATGTCTAGAGCATCCAATGTCAATGTACCGATCTTCTCTAGTTGAAGCTCTCAAGGAAGTATGAGCTATAAGGTTAACATTCATATCTTTAACATTTCTCTTTTTGCTCACTTGATTTGTCTTGGAATGATCTGAAGATTTTTTATCTCCATACAATTTATAGCAAAAAAGCTTTATATGACCATACTCACCATAGTACTAACACCTCCAAGTTAAGGAATGAGATTTTTTTGAAGTTACATCTATCTGCCAGGATGTTGTAACATATAGTTGACATGGTGATCATTTTCTTCTTTTCAGAAGGAAATAAATTTTCTACATACCTTTTCTTTTGTTGATTATCAGATGGATAATTACCTCTTATATCTTCATCCCCTTTCATCATATCAGATCCATTTTTCATCCTTCTTAAAGAGTATGTCATGTTATTAAGCTTATAAATCAAGAGAGTTACCTCATTTTGCAAATGAGAAACAATACATAGAAGTTCCTTCTTCTCATTCTCCAGTTCAGCTATGATCTTTCTCTGATTTTCCTCTGTCTTAAGACTTTTTTCACACTTGTTATGAGTTTCCTTGTAAGACACATCCAGATCTTCATAGAGGATATTTTCATCACAAGATTTTACTTCATCTACCCATCTGCCAGAGAGAGCAGTCACAAGTTTGACAGTCTCAGTATTAGGTTCATCTTCTAACTCATCATCATCAGACCAAGATACAGACAAACCCTTTTTATATTTCTTGAGAAAGGTGGGACATTCTGGTCTAATGTGACAAAAACCTTCACACTCATAAAATTGAATGCCTTTACTTTGATTGGACTTCTCTTCAGTTCTGGTATTCTTTTGAGAATCATAGTTATTATTGATGTCAGATAAGATGTTCTTGACATTAGGTCTTGACTTCCTGTCCATCCTTTTCAGAACCTTTTTGAATTGTCTCCCAAGAAGCACAATGGCATTTGATATTCCCTCATTAGTATCCAGATCATATTCTCTATCTTCAGTGTTGGAGACAAAATCTATGCTTTTGTTCTTCTTTTTAGTCCTATCATTAATATCCAATTCAAAGGTTTGAAGTGACCCCACAAGCTCATCAAATCTCATATTGCTGATGTTTTGGGCTTCTTTAATGGATGTGACCTTCATGTCAAATTTCTTAGGGAGAGACCTAAGAATCTTCCTAACCAGTTTTTCTTATGATATCTTTTCACCCAAGGCACTAAAGGCATTAGCTATTTCAAGAAAATTTATGTGGAAGTCATGAATACTCTCATTCTTCATCATCTTTAGATTTTCAAACTTGGTGGTAAGAAGCTGAAGTCTAGACATCTTCACCTTAGATGTGCCTTCATGAGTTGTCTTGAAAATTTCCCAAGCATCCTTATCCATAGTGCAGATGTTGACCAACCTAAACATGTTTTTGTCAACTACATTGAATAGATCATTCAAGGCTTTAGAGTTTCCAAGAGAAATCTCATCTTCTTCCTTGGTCCAGTCCTCTTCTGGATTCAAAGTCTCCTTCCTATCTTTATCTTTAACCACATGGTGCTCTCAACCCTTGATGATAGCCTTCCAAGTTTTTCTATCCATAGATTTTAAGAAAACCACCATACGTGCCTTCTAATAATCACAGTTAGTGACATCTAAGATTGGGGGTCTGTTAACATTTCCTCCTCCTTCCTTGTCCATAGTACCAGAATAAAAACTACTTGGAGCTCACCCAAAAACAAAACAGGGTGACCCGCTCTGATGCCAACTGAAATTCTAGCACTTTAAGACAGATGTTAAGACATCACCTGCTGACAGAAAACAATTAAATGCAGATGGTAAATTGAAGAAGAATAAATAACACCAGTAGTTGTTAACCCAGTTCAGTGTAACTCACCTACATCTGGGGGCTACCAAGCCAGGAAGGTAATCCAATATAATAGTATTAGTTCAAAACTAAACTCCCCCTTTATAACTTATCACCTAAACACTACTCATGCTAACTTCTACCTAGGAACTCCTAGATATGAGAAACCCGTATCACTTCCCTAACAGTCACAAACTAGTGACAATTCAACAACACCAAAATAGAAGTGACACATTTCCAAGACAATACTTAGTTTTGCTTAAAAGCTTCAACTAAGAATAATGCACTCTTTTTTAAAAGCTTTAGAGTGAACAATTAACAATTAACAATCAGTCAACTCAATGTATCAAATTGTTGGTGTAAGCTCTAGAGACCATTACTTTTGGTACTTGTATTGAATTATTTATTAATAATAAAATGTATTTCTTTATTATGGTTGTTTTTCTAGAATAATAAAGTCCCTAGAATAGCTAGTTCGTTTAATAAAATATTAAGTGTGACTTAATCATAAGATCCCATTAAACATAAGGACACTATTCTTAAAGTATCCGTAGTCAAGTTTTAATATGACATGGGATAACCTTAAAGCATTAAGACTGTTATGTAGATAGTCTGATGATCACATCTCATGGATCATGGATAAGGAGTTATCAAGTCTTAACATAGGTATGAATATTAGGAGTAGTATTTATACTGGATTGACCCACTATGAGAGTACAACCTAGAATGTTATACAAAGTGTCATAAGTTACTCTCATGGTGATACTGGTGTATACCACCCTTTGACCTGAAACCACTATAGACCCTAGACGTAGAGTCGAGTACTTTATTACTGATATAACATTATCCGTAACTGGATGATCAGAAAGATAATTGATGGGTACTCCATAAAGCATGTTGAGGGACATGAGTGACCTAGATAGAATTTGCACATCCTGCATAACAAGATAAATGTCTAAGGAACCAATATTGAAGTGGACAAGGATGACATGGTATATGCCTTGTGTTCTATATAGGCATATGGGAAAAAGGGTAATTGTACACACAAGTACTATCACAAAAGGTTTTGTTAGATCACATGACATTTTCGTGACTTGGGTAGCAGTGACGTATTGCTAGATACCGCTCACTGTTCATTATGTTAAATATATAATTTAATATAATGATAAACGTCACGAGAATCTACAGGGTCACACACATAAGGACAGATTGATGAGAGATAGAATAAATAAGAAACACTGTAAGGTACGGTGTACTTGAGAGAATTATGGAACACCGTAAGGTACGATGTACTTAAGTGAAATATGGAACATCGTATAATATAACAATAAGAGTTATTATTATTATTATTATTATTATTATTATTATTATTATTATTATTATTATTATTATTATTATTATTATTATTATTATTATTATTATTATTATTATTATTATTATTATTATTATTATTATACGGTGCACTTCAGTTGCGCTTTTTAGCTTGCAGCCCACACAAGTAGTTCTATAAATACAATTCTTGTGTAGAAGTTTTAGAACTTGATGAAATTCAGTTGGTAAAACCCTGGCCGTTTTCTCTCTTTTTCTCTCTCACTCAAAGTCTTCATTCGTAGCAGCTAGCACTAAGATTGAAGACACTTTGTTCGTGTGGACTGAGTATAGGCATTGTTCTTCATTCAACGCTCGTGATCATTTATCTGGATCTGCATCGAAATTGTTAATCACCACAAGAGGCAACCGTTTATGTCACTGATCATGCTCATATGTAAGAATCACTAAAGGGAAAATTTTAATTTCCGCTTCGTTTTGTATCGCGATTTCCCTTCAGTGGTATCAGAGCCACTTAAGAAACCATGAATCTGGTAACTGTTTATTTTCTGTCTTTCTGATTTAATTCGATTAAAACACAAAATAAATTAAATAATAAAGAAAATTAATTTTGGTATCATGTTGTGTATGATTTGGATGATTCGATGTTGACTATGCTTCGGAATCCGACTTTTGTATGGTGAAGTAGTGATACATTGATCATTAATAAGTTACACAAAAATGAATGATCAATTTCATATAAGATATGAATAATTCGGATGCAACGACTGTATATTTGATATGCCTTTTATTTCATCGATTTGATTTTTGTGGTGATTTATTTCATGTGATTGGTCAATATTCCTTTGCTTCGAAATCCGACGTTTGTATGGTGAAGCAATGGCATTTCGATCAATCAGTTTGAATAATCGATCATTACGATTTTAATAGTATGAATGAGTTACATTAGAATTTTTGACGGCACAAGAGTTGTGTTGTCAAGAGTTATTTTAAGGTTTATAAAATTTTATATTATAATAATAATTGTTATTATTATTATAAGTATTTTATTTTATTTTATAATTTAATAACAAATGTTTTTATTATTATTATAAATTACATACACATGTTGCGGTAAGAGTAACGAGATGTTGCCTATATCATACAATAAATATAATAAAAGTTATTATAACAATATTTGTATGTAATATGTAGTATGTATTACTGTGTATACAAAATGTCGGTTTCCTGTACCAAAATACTCATTCCCGGTTACCTCAAGGTTACTGTGTATATGTAGAATGAAATTTTTCAAAAAAATATGATAAAGTATCATGTTATTATTTAATTAAATAATAATAAATTATTGTTATTATTTATTTTAAAATAATTTGGTATACGTTAATAACCGGACAATAGAAACACCAATTAACTTATGATCAATCGCCAAAGTTTAATTTAATTTATTTAATTAACATAATTTAAATTCATCATCATAATAATAATAATAATAATAATAATAATAATAATAATAATAATAATAATAATAATAATAATAATAATAATAATAATAATAATAAAATATGTTTATTATTGTTTTCTTGTGGTGAACACTTATGGCCTTAGTCTTCTTTTATTTTGTTTGAGTATTTTTAAATATGGCCTGTGCGTTGTGCCTTTCTCTATACACTCTTTATGCAACTTCTTTTCTCATCTCACTCTCTCATATGTAAAACGAGTATTCTTTAATGTAATTTAATGAAGAAAAGAAGAAGACAATATCAAAGGAGGACAATCATGGAGGTCTACCTTGGAGAAAAATATATTGTTATTAGGTTTAGCTTAAGTTCTCTCATTGGTTTGATAGAACAATTGCGCTAGGGGGCCATAATTGTTTCATATTTAATATGTATGTTGAAGCATGTGAGAGACGATTTATATGATAAATAAGCCGGTGAGATCAAACTAATTGAGAAGTTCCTCAAAATCAAATATTAAGGTTATGCTTTCCAAGTTTTAGAACTCATCAAGACTGGTATCTAATAATGTAGGTTTTGCCTTATGTGAGATGCATGTTTTATATTGGTAAGATGCGATGGGATAAATGTAATATCCAATTTCTAAAATAATGGATAAAACTTAACTAAATAAATTATAATAAGAATATATACGTTTAGAAGCAAGAGTTGGGAATGATTCATATGATGGATTAGAATAAGGAGTTATTCACCCAACTGAAAATATTCTAGAATTGTATTAGATATAATTGGAAGGAGTTCCTATCTAAATAATCTAGTTTTGTGTAATCAGCCTAACACTGACTTAAAACAAAGTGAAATATGGATCTCGATCCACTAGAAAAATATTCCAATAGGATTTTCTAAATCAAATGGTGAGGGTCCTTTGGTTTAAGTAAAATAGTGGGAGTATATTTAATTAAAGGCCTAATTGAATATGTTAGTTTTAATTGATACTTATAATTTCATTTTTTTATGTAGATTACCATGACAACAAACACCTCTAACAACATTTTGCGATCAATCCTTGATAAGGAAAAATTGTCGAGGACAAATTTTATGGATTGACACTGAAACCTGAGGATTATCCTCAAAAATGATAAAAAAGTTGTATATCTTACAAATACCTGTTCCCGAAGAGGAGCCTCCTAGTTCTGCTTCTAAGGCTGAAAGAAATGCTTATAATTGAAGGTGATAAAAACACAAGAAATTGGGGGTTTGAATTCGGGTTTTCAAAAACAAAAGCTTTTTACTCTGTCAATAAAAATCACCGCTAATAAACAACAAAGAGAAATACACTTCGAATTTTATACTGGTTCACTTGAAAATCTCAAAATTAATCCAGTCCACCTGCCAAGGTGATTTCACCTTATACCCAATGACTTAATCCACTGTAATAAATTGATTACAACTGCACTAGTAACTGCTGGTGACTAACAAACCACAAAGACACATAGTCTATGTCTTCTGAAGGATTCTGACCTAACTGGTCCCTTAAGGAAATACAAACAACAGTTTGATTACAACTGCACTAGCAACCACTAGTGACTAATAAACCACAAAGGCACATAGTCTATGTCTTCTCAAGGATTCTGACTTAACTGGTCCCTTAAGGAAATACAAACAACAGTTTGATTATAAAGTTGTGTTTACAAATATTGCTTCTACACAAGCAGGTATAAACAAGTTAAAAGCACAATACACTTAAAGAAAATTCTGCACAAATTTAGACAACAGTCTTGTAAAAATTTCTTCCTTATTTCACTTTCTTTCTTGCTTACTTACATGCTATATTCTTCAAGTCTTCAAGTATTTATATAGCCAGTAAAAAAGATCTATTGAAGGGTAGATCTGGTATTCTTCATGAATGAGCTGGCGACTTGAGTAACAATTTGATACGGAGGGGATAAGAATCGCACTACCTCAATTTCCTTACTCCATGAAATCCGCTTAGTGGAAGGAATATTGGTTTATATCATGTACTAGTTTTCCCATGTATATACTCGTTCTTATCTTCTATTTTTCAGTGGCCTCTGGATAAATAGTTGTTTGAAGCATGAGTTAGAAGAGTTGATTTTTCTTGAGTTCAGAAACTTCAATCATCAATCAGAAGCTTGATCACATCAATATCTAACTTGAGATTCTTCAGAGTTTTTAAAAACCTTCAGCGTTTAATCTTCGGAAGCTTGAGCAGTCTTCAGAAATGAATTGATTAGAGTTACATGTCAGAAGCAAGAGCCAAGAGAACGTTGCAGCAGTAACATACAGTTTTCTTAGAAGCTTCTCGTCTGTAAGTTTGAGCAGAAGATATTTAGATCAATATATTTAGAAACTTGTAATGTTTCACGTTCAAGAGTCAGAATCAAAGCTGTTTGCTAAAGATACACAATAACAAATCGTTAGGGTACCAAAATTGTTCTCACACAAATACTGACTTGTTACCATTAAAACTTAGAGATACAGATACAGAACCAAATCTTGTTCTAACAATCTCCCCCTTTTTAATGATGACAAAACACAGTATTTTGATGAACAATTTTTGTCGGGAAGTCACCAAAACATATATCATAAAGAAGCACAAAGCTCCCCCTAAGATGAGCAACTCTAAAAAGATAATTAGAATGAAAGAACGCTTTTTCTGATTAATATTTTTGTTGGAGTAGATGAACCTTCTGTTCAGAAGTTTCTTGAACTTGTCCTTATTGTTGTTAATCATTTTAGAAAAGATTTAACACACAACAACGCATATCAAATTCTGATGAGTTTTACTTCTGATCAGTTGGATAAACTTGAATAATCTTTGAAGTCTTTTCTCACTCAAGATGATTCAGAACTTTAAGAAGCTAGCATATCTTTAGAGTTTGGGCCTCATACGTTCTGTTCTGATTTTTCAGGTGTTTTTGATATATAGTAAGTTTTTCCTGAAAGAAAATAACTAACATAATATCCTTTTAAACAAGGGTTAGTGCAAACATTTGAAATGTTTGGTTTTAATTCAATAGAAATTAGTTATATCAAAATCAATACTAATGTTTGGGTTTAATTCAAGAGAAATTAGGTATATCAAAATGAATACTTTATCCCCCTTTTTGTCAGCAATCAAAAAGAAAATATGCAATAACATGCAATCAGATGCAACAAAAAGATAATATGTGGGTCTAAAGATTCTGAGACTTAGTGTATCATAAGCCACATCAATCATATCCAATCGAAAATAACTTCATTTGAGATTGACGAAGTTCAACCGAGTTACAA